>CM064566.1:46334155-46455758 GCA_032716605.1 Paralithodes platypus
CTCCAATCAACAACATCTTTTAAGGGGCCCCACCTCTCTTTTTTCCTCTTTCTCTCTCTCTCTTTTTGGCTTGTATAAGTATATATATAATTAACAAGGGGTGATGTGGAGTGAAGGAGTTAAAAATACTAAGGGAGTAGTGAGGAGTGATAGGGAGTTAGATTATACTAAGGGAGTAGTGTGGACTGTTAGGGAGTTAATTTTACTAGTAGCAAGGAACGAAAGAAGAACCTAGTGTGGGGTTCTCTCCCACATAGAGTTTGAGGTGTTCTGCCATCCTGGTGAACTCTACCTCAATATATAGGCAGCATTATAAAACTTTTCTGGTAGATATAGACAAAACAGAATTTGAGTGCTGAATTAGGGTTTGGAAGGTATTATGTTACGCACCGCGGATTAATGTGGATCTATTGCGTTTAATATTGGTGTGGTTATTTTTCCTGAGGATATAATTTTATTATTTTGTATTACATCGGTTGTATATTTTATTTTTACCTTGAATTGAAGGTTTTGAAATTGAATACTTTACTTAGATATTCGAGTAACGGCAGGCTTCTTGAATTATAGTGAGTCTTTGTATGTTTTTTGTTTTCTTTGTTGGGAATATTATTTACTAATACTACCTTTTGTATTTTACTATGCTTTTGCATTTTTTTTATACCATGTCTTTGTAATTTTGTTTTGTTTTGCCTTGTTTGCTTTGTATACATACTATTGTATATATTTTATTCCAATTTATTGGTACATTTCTGTAAATTTATTTTTAATAGCAAGATACTATAAAATGTCATGCCTCTAACCTACTAACAATTTTTTTTTTTTTTACCTTAAATTTTGTTTGCTCTCATATACTTTTAAGTTGCTGCCTTGCGGTGGTAGGCAAGTATTTAAGTCAGTCTATGATTTAAGTATATAAGAGTTGTAATAATGATTCCTATAACAATTACTGAATATAACATATAATTAATATATGTAATATTCAGTAATTGTTATAGGAATCATTATTACAACTCATATATAATTTTAAGGTGGTTTACTTGCAGTGTACTGTGTATTTAAGTGGGTGACTATACATTTAGGAGGTTGCATCAATGTCACTTCCTGGTGTTGTTCTACCCATGTCAGACTTTGCTAGACCTTACTAATGCACTCTTTGAGTTCTCCAGGCACTGTCCACGTGAACCAGAGTTTCCATCAGCTGAGTGGGAGGTGGGGGAGAAAGGTAGAGAGATGTATTAGAGAGGTTCTTAGTTCACTTAGACAGAGTACTTGATCACAATAAGAGGTCTGGAGCTATTCCTTCCATCTTGGGAGAAAGCTCCCTGTAATATTTAAATCTACATTTGTTGCTGAATAAATATCCTGTGGGTGGATTACACGTTTCCTTTACCCTAAATATATGTGGTAAAGGTGGTGGCGGCATTTATCTATCACATCTATCTTATATCTACCAATCTAGAAGAGAATCTACCAGAATCGACCAGAATCTTCACCCAGCGAAACAACTGTAAAAAACATATCATAACCACATAAGGTGACAACAAACAAAACGTTTATATATATATATATATATATATATATATATATAATATATATATTATATATATATATATATATATATATATATATATAATATATATATATATATATATATATATATATATATATATATATATATATATATATATATATATATATATATATATATATATATATATATATATATATATATATATATATATATATATACGGTATATATATATAGATATATATATATATATATATCTATATATATATATATATATATATATATATATATATATATATATATATAATATATATATATATATATAATATATATATATATATATATATATATATATATATATATATATATATATATATATATATATATATATATAGGAATAGGGATGTGGCGACCCCACCGCCCGTTACTTTGTGGCGCAAATAGCCCCTGGAGGTTGGGACTGGGAATCCCAGCTCCAGAATTGCTAGGAGGAGGCTGTAGGCACCAGCCGATTACAGGGACCACCCTGTAATCGGCCGAGGGGGGGGGCTAGGTGGTTAATAAGGACAGCTGGAACTCATTTTTCACTATCTGGCCTCCCTAGCTGATCTTTTCTGTGCCTCATATATATTGAGGACAACCCCAGCTTACCCTCCTAAATACCTTCTCCTCCTATCAATATATTATACTACAAACACTTTACATACTACACTACCTATTTTCAAAGAACTATGACGAAACCACGACACGCCTCGGAGTCCCCAGGAAGGGGGACCCAGAAATGCGCCCATTGGTGTGACCCCTGGCAGTGACTCGCCAAAATGGTCTAGACCACTACCTTCTACTCTTACTATAAACTTCTGCAACATTCGCGACCTATTTTCTAACTTCCACTCTGTCGAACACCACCTCTCCTCTGCCAGCCCTGATCTTCTCTTTCTCACCGAAACTCAGTTGCCTGGAACTACTGACAGTAAACCCTTTTGTGTATCCTCCTACTATCTCTATTCTCAGTTTCAAGCCAATGGTGGATACTGTGCATATGTACGCAACAATCTTGCTTTCTCTCATGTCCCCAACTTCGATTCTTCTGAATTTTTAGCTCTCTGGTTAAAGCTTTTTTGTCACTATCAAACTACATATTTTTGTGCTGTTTGTCTCTCCCTTAATTCTTCTGACTATCCAAAATTCTTTGACTATCTAACTTCTAATGTGAAACACATTCTATCCGTCTCACCTTTCGTAGAAATCTCCATCTTAGGAGATTTCGACGTGACTGCTCTCAACCCTTCAACTATCATTCACTTGCTCTAATTTCTTGCATTTCTAATGTTTTTGAAACTATTCTTACATCAAAAGTTCTTAAGCATTTATCTTCCCATAACCTACTCTCATAACCTAACTCTTGGTCATCCTCCCATTTGGGATTTCGGTGAGACTTTTTTTTGCTGCGCTAGACATATCGAAAGCCTTCGATAGAGTCTGGCACAAATCACTAATTTCCAAACTACCCTCCTTCGGTTTCTTGACCCTCCATCTGTGTTTTTGTCTCTAATTTTCTTTCCGGCTGTTCAATAGCTGCGGTTGTGGTTGAACACCATTCACTTCCTCAACCTATCAACTCTGTGTTCCTCAGGGTTCTGTCCTATCTCCAATTATCTTCCTATTATTCATCAACGATCTTCTCAACTGCACCTCCAGCCCCATTCATTCATAATTTTGCTGACGACTCTAGATTACACTATTCAACTAGCCTTCCACTACATAATTCACAAGCGCAGCTTCTTGCTCTGTACAGGGGCACAGTGCGTCCATGTATTGAGTAATGTTCACACGTGTGGGGAGGATCCTCTCACACAGCACTTCTAGACAAAGTAGAAAAGAAAGTCTTCTGTCTCATTAACTCATGTCCACTCATCAATTCTATGCAGTCTCTCTCTCTCTCCTTGCCGCAATGTTGCATCTCTGTCCCTCTTCCACTACTATTACAATAATCAGTGCTTCTCAGAGCTCTCTCAGTGTATACCACTCTCTCTTCGTAGATCACGTAGCAACCGTCTTGCAACACAATCCCTCCCCTACTCTGTGCAAGTCTCCAACACAAGAATGAAACGTAATTTTCAATTTTTCTTCTATTCAACAGCTGATATCCGGAACTCTCTCCCTGAATCAGACTTTCCCCTATCCGATAACTTAAATTGCTTCAAACTCTGTGTGTCCAGGCATTTTGGCTCGAACGTCCCTTGATTTTGGCCCTGTCACTCTTTAAAATATGGGGAAGACACTCGTCACAGGCAGTTCTGCCTTTTGTCTCCCTCACTCACATATAACACAAATATAAAGTATATATATGAATAAATATATACATATATATACTGTATATATACTGTATATATATATATATATATATATATATATATATATATATATATATATACAGTATATTTACAGTATATATATATATACCGGGTATATATATATATATATATATATATATACTGTGTATATATATATATATATATATATACTGTATATATATTATAGGTTTGATTACCGGAGGGAAGAAAGAAAACCTAATATTTAGTAGGGGCCCCGTAATCATTGACAATATGCCTATTAATATAATATCCTCCATTCAAGCGCCCGCGGTAGCCAGTTTGAATCTACCGCCGCGGGGAAGAACGGAGTATCCGACATAAGGGTAACGCTTATTATCTTATGGAATCGTCTTATGATTGGGTACTCTCTACGAAAAAACCTTCGTAAATTATAAAAAAGAAAATATACTTAATAATTGTTATACTATAGCTTTCCATCTCGTGGATTTCTTGTGTGGGGTTCCTTGCCGCTGCTCCCCGAGCTGCCATTCTTTCTTCACTGACATATTAAGATTCACCTCAAGACTTCAAGCGAATGGGAAGGGGATGGACGGGAGGGCCCTACATCGTCAATGATTATGGGGCCCCTACTAAATATTAGGTTTTCTTTCTTCCTTCCGGAAATCAAACATATAATTTATTAGTGGCCCCTCCATCATTGACGATATGCCTGATATCTTAGGACTGGAGGAGGATATTCGTGACAATATCAACAGTATCAACACACTAACAAATTACCTCAGGTAGAGACAAAGAATCCGTATAACAATTATAGTGTTTATTGTTTACATACAATATTTATACAAATGGAAAAAGGGAAGCAGTGCGTTATTTCAAAGAAGATCTGTTTATAGTTGACTGGATTTGCACTCTGCGATCCGTCTAAAAGATTGCTTAGGGACATATTATTATTCCCTTTCAAACAGGTATCGACCTATAATTCTTTGGATTATATAGTGGCCTTCAAACTATTTGTACATTCTATATTTGTTTGTACATCTCGTTTATACTATATAGTTGTATATAATAAAATCTTGAGCTGTAGAACCAGCTCGACTATTAAGTATCACAGCTCGTGAACTCATCACAATATCCGGCGGAGGGTTCTAGGGGTCTTTGAGCTATCTAGCGCCTCCCCCCCCCCCCTCCTTTTCATCTTTTAAGATTAACACTTAATTAGTAATAGCACATGGACTACTAGACCCGTTGCTGTAACGCCACACAGGTTAGTTTTGGTTTATCCAGGGCCACCGACAGGTATCGCGTCAAGAAAGTATTGTTGGATGCCCACAGCTTTGTGTTAGCTATGTCGTCCACTGAATAATTTTGCATGAATCTAAGAGAAACCACCCACTTTCTTATATCATGAGCTCTGCCCAATACGCCAGGATTAATTTCCCTGATTACATCTACGAGTAAAGAAGCTAATTTCCGTCTCGTGATGCGATTCCCTGTTCGGTTGACCCATAGGAATCTTGATTGTCGAGGTTGTGCAACCCTCATAAACTTAAGTAAAGCTTGTATCGGGTATAAAAGATGGTGTGTGTGTCCTCTTTTAAGCGCCGGAACAGTAAATTCTGAGAATACATGATCACAATGTTCATTCTTTGCAATGAACGTGGGAGACGGAGCGATTTGTACATATTCGTTCAGTCTCCCAACCCTAAGGCAGTTGGGTTCGTTGCTCATCGCCGCCAGCTCAGATACTCTGTTTCCTGTCGCTAAAGCCATCAGGAACACAGCTTTCTTTAATACTGAATCAAAATCTGGCGCATGATTATATTTGCGTGAGTGAAGCAACGATAAGGCTCTGTCAAGCGACCAGGTAGGCATGAACTGGCGTGTTGGTGGGCGTAGCTTGAAACATGAAGCCTTTTTCTTCTGCCTGCGGTATGGATAGACCAGTGAGGTCGAAAAAGGGGTTTCTAATAGCTGACAAGTGATTCTTTAGTGTCACTATTGAGAAGCATTTATGTTCAAACAAATAATCTAGGTACTTAAAAATGAGAGCCACTGAGGCGTCTGTTTGTGCTGTCTCCACTATCCAGGTTGTGAACGTTTTCCAATGTGATTGGTACTGTCTCCTGGTGGACATAGTATACTGATTAAGAAATTTGTTTGTAACACTCTCTCCATACTGGGTTAGCCATTTGGCATTTTGAATGTCCATAAGGCAAAAGTCAGCGAGGTCTTTAGGCTGCCAATTGTTTGCAAGCGGAAGGACGAGACCGGGAGTAGTACCGGGTTCTCGCACCATGTCTTCAATTGGTGATACCACAACTGAGCTGGCCATAGTGGCGCGATCATCGAGACTAGGCCTCATTAACCCCGTAGTTTGTGAACTACTTGACACATGAGTGAAGCGTCTGGAGGAGGAAAAAGATAGATGGAAGTCCACTTGTTCCAGTCCTCTGATAATGCGTTGGGACCTCCCGCCGAGGTTATCTCTCGGCGGGTTAGGTAGAGGGGAAGTCTGTGGTTCCCTTCTGACGCAAATAGATCCACTTGTGGACGGATTGGCTCTGCAATCATCTTGTTGAAGATGTTCTGTCTGATTGCCCATTCTACTGAGGTGCTCTGTCTCTGGGACAGAGCGTCTGCCCAGACGTTTGCTACGCCCGGGAGATAAGATGCATGCAGGCGAATGCTCAGCGCTTCGGCTAGAGCAAAACTCTGTTCTGACAATTCCAGCAACCTCCGAGACCTTGTTGACCCTTGCTTTTGAATGCAGTGTACCGCATTCAAGTTGTCCATTCGAAACACAATTGACTTCCCCTGTAATGAAGAGCCGTGAGTTTGAAGGAAAAATAGTGGGACTAAGAGCTCTTGTTGGTTTATATGAAAGTTCATGTCCGGGGACCAAAGACCTTGGCCCTGGTGGCCTAGGCTTGACTGATAACCCCAGCCTATTGTCCCTGAAGCATCTGTGTCTACCCCTACCGTAGGCGGAGGAGAAACCCACGTCATTATTGAGTGCAATATTTCCTTCTTCGCTCAAACTGACAGTAAGTTGTGAATTAATGGAGGAATGGTCCATAATTTTTCCGCCGGCAAAAGTCGGAAGAATTTGTTGCCTTCCATGATTAACCTCTCTACTTTCAGCCGGCCCAACTTCACAGTTAATTGGATCCAATTGAGAGAACCGACCAGGGACTCCCATGTCGTTCTCGTCGTATTCAGACTGTGGAGAAAACGAAACAGTTTCCTGCGAAATCAGTTGCGATTATCCACGCTCTGAGTGAGAGTCAGATTGGCCGTGTCCCAGACCAGCCCTATCCATTGGATTTCCCGTGTGGGTTCAAGGAGAGACTTTGCCAAGTTGACTTTGAACCCTAGGGTCTGTACATGATTTATGACTTTGTTTACATGACTCTGGCATAAACTCTCTGACTCTGCCACTACCAGCCAGTCGTCTAGATACCACATCACCTTGATCCCTTGAGCCAATAAAGGTATAAGGGCTTGCCGGACTAATTTTGTAAAGATTCTCGGTGCCAGGTTCAACCCGAAGGGTAATCTCTGAAAGATGTAAGTCTCTTGTCTGATCCTCAAGGCGAGAAGTTTTTGGAACCGTTTGTTTATGGGGACATGCCAATAGGCATCTTTCAGGTCTAGGGAGCACATCCAACCTTGTGGCGGAAGTGTGAGCCTGATTTGATTCACTGTAAGCATCCTGAAGGGTGAATTGTGAATATGAGTGTTCAGATACGAGAGATCTACTACTGGTCGCATCTGCACACTGTCCCACTTTGGCACGAGAAAAAGTCTGGAGGTGAAAACATGGCAAGTTGGATTTACCGGGACAATGACATGCTTGGTGATATTTCTTAGACAAGTGACTCCACCTCTAAAGAAACATAATTGAACTCTTGAGTTTGACGTAAACGAGGTCGTCGGAGCAACCTCCAAGTGATGCCCTTGCTGACCACTGTCCGGGCCGACGTTCGTCGGGGCCAGGCCCTGCGGCATGCCTGGAAAGACCCAGTTTCTGTACTGGGTCTGTTCGCCGGGACTGCTCTCGGATCCAACTTGCCCGCAATAGGCCCCGGGAGAGAGAGAGTGTGACTGACTAGTTTTTTGGTTGTGGTGTAGTGGAACAAGACGGCTGGCTGGTTTTAGCAGACGTCGATCCCTGATGTGGCTTGTTGTGAGACTTACCTTTGTTATCTCACTTGCCTGAGAGTTTACCTTGCCTGTGTTTGTGCTGAGTACCTTCTTGCTGTTGGGGAGCCCTGGGCTGTTTAGCGCTAGGAGCTTGAGGCTTATTACCGCCTTTAGGTTTAGAGTACGGTTTCTTAAAGGGCTCCTTCCTAGGCTGGGAGGTACTCTGCCTTAGAACGTCTACCATATTGAATACTGCACTCCATGTATCCTGATTAAGTAGTGAGGCAGTTAATACTGGGGAAAGTGTTGCCCGGCGACCTACATCTTCCGGCAACTTCTTTACTAGGTATACTCTTAAGTCCTGGTGTGCTCTGACCGCCTCCATGATATCTATTCTTACATCACCTAAGGACTGAATGGGGTTTTGTAGCAGAAGCCTTCGTGATAATTCCGTGGCCTTCCGTACATTCTGACCTGAGATGGCCGTAATGGTTCTCGTGAGTGACTGGGCAATTTGGCGACTTACTAAATATTGGGAAAATAGTCTAAGTGCTTTACTGCATAACTTGAAATCTCTGTCCAAGTGGGCCGGAGGGGGAGTACAAAAGGGGTCGCTCAATTCGTAAAGTACAAGTTTGGGGGCTGCCAAGAAGTCAAACAAAGCCGTCGACACCCCTCAGGCCTTACTAACTGATAGTGAGGCCCATAAGTGGTTCTCTTGGCGGATCTGATGGGAGGATTTCGAGGTAATGGTGGCTGCGAGTTGTTGCGCCTCTATTTCCCAGTCAACCCACGGACCCGTACCTAGCTGCCCCACCTGCAGGACTGGACTGTGGCCTAGATCGAGCGCCGGAACTGTATCCACGGTGTCAGTGCATTGAGGGACTTTATGTCGTTCATGCCGTCCAATCGTGCCCAGTCTGCGAAAAGTCGTGCAGCTGAGGCTGGAGGTAAAGCCGGTGATGCAGAGTATACGAAGCAATCAGCACTGTATACATTGGGTATTGCTTTAATAGTAACATCCAATAACTTTCCATCTACATCTTTGGCTCTGAGTTTCTTACTCTTACTTACCTCGATGGTCCACTTACTAGGGACCGGGAGCTCCCCCGACACAGTCTGCTGTGCCATATGTGGTTTCTGTGCTAGTGCCGGAACCCACTAGCAATCTGGCCCATACAGGAGAGGCATAGGGCCTCTCCTCTGTGGGAGTTTATCAAGAGGGGGAGGAGTAACATCCGTGATTACACAGACTTTAGAGGTAGTCAAGGAGGCAGGCACTATCGTGCTACATGCCGTGGCTGATGCCGGATTTACGTTAAGAGGAGGAAAAGAAGCTTGGGGAGATTTAATGCTGGTAGGCTATAAAGGTCTTACCATGGAGTCAATCGGGGGAGCTACTGGGGTACTGGTCGAAGGACCTGAGGTAGTAGGAACATATTGTTGCATAATTTTATGTAAAATATCATTCAGTTCGTCTGTAGTCACACATTTACTGTGGGACCCCCTAGAGGATTGAGAGCTCCCTTCAGATTCCTCCTCATTGTTCACTTGTTGAGGTGAGGACAGATCAATGTCCTCCTGCTCTCTGGGTAAGTCTATCACTTCCGGCGTTTGTTGCCGGTTTTCAGGTACCTGGTTATCCTGTGGCCAAATGAGATCTGGGACAGACGAGGGGAGGGTGTCTAAGTTAGTATTCTCCCCCGTCATGGCCTGATTCTCACTAGAGGGATTTAGCTGGGAGGGCGATTGTCTCCAGACTCCCCGGTCCTGTCCTGCAGGTGGTTGGGAGTCCGGTATTACCTGAGAGTCATCATAACTTTGACATGAACAGGTTTGTGAGCCCCCATAGTTCTCGGCTAATACCCTATTCTACACAATCGGAGGAGCTCTACGTGCTACATAATTTAGCTTAGGTATAACAAAAGTAAAGTAATGTTGTTCACTTAAGGACTAACTATTCACCTCCCTAGGACTCGACTCAGTTCCCTCCGCTCCTACCTCCGATATTTGTAATGTGGAGGTAGAGGCGGAGGGAAGTGACCGCGACCCCGGCGTAGGTTGGTGACGCGGTTTTGTGACATCCATGCGGGCACTTTTATGTCCTGTACTACTACGTCCTGAACTAGATTGTTTTGTCGAAGAATCTGAATCCTGCCTCCGCCGTTTCGTCGACTTAGAAGATTCAACTGAAGAATGACGGGATTGTCTATGGGGGGACCGTGATTTCGACCGAGACTTAGTACTCGGGGAAGGGGACCTTCTTTGACCGGTCGGGGGGGGGTCTCCTCTGCACTCTCACTGTCGCTACTATCACTACTAACCAGTGCTTTAGATAAGACTTTAGTTTTCGATTTTAGTTTAGTTGACTTGGCCGGAGTTGATTTTACTAAAGGAGATTTTATTACTAATTGATCCCACAGGGCCTCATCGTCACAGTGTAATGCTTTATGGGCTGCGTCCTTTACGTACCCATTAAATAAGTTTTTTATCTCTTTTAAAGCCGCAAGGCATGAAAGGTCTCTCTTGTCGAAGAGCGCCGCTCTTAGTTCTGAGCACATGGCGCATCTCTTCGACACCCATATTCCTTGTGAACGATCGATGCACTTAACGCATTTTGTACATAATTTGTGTGCAAAAACTGGTAAGAGAGAACAGGTAGGAGTAGCGCATAAGTCAAACCGAGGCATGATGGAGTTAGGACCCCCCCTGTGCCATAATCGGCTCACCCAACTGCCACCGGTACTGCTACTGAAGTGTTGATATCTGGAAATAGAAATTTCCAGGAATCAATGCTCATAAGGATAACCTGAGAGGTGTTAACACATCCTACCTCAAGTTCGCCGGAAAATTGCTACTCTAACCTTCCGCTGGACTTGACTCAGAGAATCTATTAGGTTTCTCTGATTCTTTGAACTGCTTACCTGTGACAAAGGTGTCACTGGCCCTTGACGACCTTAAGCATTTTACTATCAATGATTATTTGGACTAGAGAGATCACGCATTCTTGTAAGTTGACTATTTAGTCAGTGTTACCAATGAACTGTGCGCCGGGAGTACTAAGTTGCCGCGTGAGGCTATCGGTCAGGGCGAGTTCACTCGGCGGGCCGAGTTATTCCCTGAACAAATCGCATTTCCGCCAGGAAGTCCATGGTTTAGCATACCACGCTGGGACATTTGGTAAGTTCCTTACTCGTCCGCAGGATGAGAAACAGGCAGCTGGCTTCGAAAGCTGCCGGAAAAACGAAAACAAAATGTCTTCAGAGGTGTTGACTTCTCTGTGAAAGTCAGACACCCCCAAAAAACCCACACCAACAGGACGTCTCCTGATTCCCTCTAAACATGTAAAATCTCACATGAAAAATTCAGGGAAACACATTAGGCTATGACAAACATGGAATAATATTATTCAGCAAATAATGACCCCTAGCCTTACCTGGAGAACCCTACTGAGGCTGGCCACAAGGCTTGTAGAAACAGCAGAAAATGGCAGCTCTCCAACCCCTGAAGACCCAGCAGCAGCAGCACAAGGTGAAGAGGCCCACGAGATGGGCCCACGCGCAGACCCGGTCTCTGGAAGGTTCCACACCACGTGTGGCAACCCTTAAACCAGAGTGTCTGCTAAAAACAATAATGCAACTGCCTCATAGAGACGGCCTGAAGCATAATCCGGTGTTGAAGTAGCCTCCTAACTAAATAGTTAAGCAAAAGCTAAGGCGTATATGACAATAACATAAAAATCCATGATGCGCAGATCCTGGTGGACACGAAGCGCCTGTACAAAGGACCCTATTTTAACACTTCCTGCAGGCGTACCAATGGGGTAGCCTGTGCTAGCTAATCTAAAATCTTGTTCAATATAACTCAGATATAATTATACAAATGAGTAAAGACTCACTAGAAGGGAGCAAACGAAGAATGAAGCGGAGCACACTGGCACCTAACTACTCGGGATGACCACAGGAAGAGGAAGAAAGAATGTCGGCTCGGGGAGCAGCGGCAAGGAACCCCACACAAGAAATCCACGAGATGGAAAGCTATAGTATAACAATTATTAAGTATATTTTTCTTTTTTATAATTTACAAAGGTTTTTTCGTAGAGAGTACCCAATCATAAGACGATTCCATAAGAGAATGAGCATTACCCTTATGACGGATACTCCGTTGTTCCCCACGGCGGTAGATTCAAACTGCGGATACTCCGTTCTTCTCCGCGGCGGTAGATTCAAACTGGCTACCGCGGGCGCTTGAATGGAGGCTATTATATTAATAGGCATATCGTCAATGATGGAGGGGCCACTAATAAATATATATATATATATATATATATATATATATATATATATATATATATATATATATATATATATATATTCTCTTTTAAACAGACGAGGTTAAAGGCAACAGCAGTTTCAGCATTCAGTATTTTATTGTTACAGCTTTCAATATTTCTAACAATTTTCCTCTGGGGTTCAGAGATGAGGTACAACAGGTTAGCAAAATTCATGGTGGATCCAACGTTTCACAAGAAAACATCTTGCATCTTCAGGGAATGGGCAGGTAATGATTAGAATAAGGACAAAGCAACATATTTATACAAAATTCGAGGTCACCAATTCAGTCCACCATCGCCGCCTATGTCAGGAGAGCCCTCACCCATTGCACCACCTGGAATGACACACACAATGAATTGGAAAGGCTCACCCAGGTCCTAGTCAACAATGGGTATTCCAACACTGACGTCACCAATGCCATCAACCACCACCTAGAAAAATGGTACAAACAAGACCCCCCTAGCACCAACCCGGCCAATGACATTACATTTTTCTACAGAAACTACATATCTTCCGACCACACAACAGACGAATCCATTATGAAAGAAATAATTCACAAAAACGTCCTCCCACCAACCCTGACAATAAAATAAAACTCATTATTTACTACAAATCTCCTAAGACCTCCAACCTTGTCCTCCGTAACCGCCCCATTTCCACCAACCAACCGAAAGATGATCATGTGATATACCAGCATATTTGCACCTCTGGGGACTGTGGACCCCTATCCTATGTTGGAATGACACAGACTCGCCTTTCCCGTCGACTAACCCTCCACCTTCAATCTGGCGCTATAAAAGATCACTATCAAGCCCCCCACCATCTTGCCCTAACTCGCGCCGACCTAGACAAACAAACTACCATACTCGACAAAGAATCAGACCCCAGAAGACTAGCTATTTTAGAAGCTCTATATATCCAAACGCTCAACCCCAGCATCAACAACCAAACACAAGACCTTCAAATTCTTCCTTCAGGCAAGCGCTACAGGCATACTGCCCTCGTTCCTCTCGCCCTGTGCCCCCCTCCCGTACCTTTCCGCGATCAGCACACTACTGACAACACCAACCAATCACAGCCACCCACAGCCATCAACCATCCACCGATAAGATTTAGTGCCCGTCTCGCGAATAGACTGCCTTCCACCAATGAACAGCCACCCCACACCCAGTAGCTCCGCCCACCTACCTATTCTTGATCCTCGAATTTTGTATAAATATGTTGCTTTGTCCTTATTCTAATCATTACCTGCCCATTCCCTGAAGATGCAAGATATTTACTTGTGAAACGTTGGATCCACCATGAATTTTGCTAACCTGTTGTACCTCATCTCTGAACCCCAGAGGAAAATTGTTAGAAATATTGAAAGCTGTAACAATAAAATACTGAATGCTGAAACTGCTGTTGCCTTTAACCTCGTCTGTTTAAAAGAGAATCTATTACCTGGCTATACTAATATATAAATATATATATATATATATATATATATATATACAGTATATATATATATTGGATTACAAATATAGCTGAAAGGGCTAGGATTTGAACCGTACAGACAGGAGGTCCAGTCACCTATACCACATATGTATACTGTATATTATACAGTATGTATACATATATATATATTTGTTTTTCTTTTTTTCTATGTGAGTGACGAAAGCAAAATGCAGAACTGCCTGCAGCGAGTGGCTCCCCCTGAGTTGAAAGAGTGACAGGGCCAAAATCAAGGGACATTCGAGCCACAGAGTTTGAAGCAATTTAATTCATAGGAAGAGGTAATGACTGATTCTAGGAGAGAGTTCCAGACCTCAGCTGTTGAATAGAAGAAAGTCTGAGATTATTTTAGTAGTGATAGAATAGCGAGGGAGATGCAACATTGCGGCGGAGAGAGAGAGATTGCAGTGAGTGAACGGGAGTTAATGATATGCAAAGCCTTCCTTTCTACTTTGTCCAATAGTGCGGTGTGAGAGGATCTTCCCCACATATGTGAACAATACTCAATACAAGGACGCACCGTGCCCGTGTACAGATCAAGAAGCTGTGCATGGGTAAAGAACCCCTTGAGGCGGTTGAGCACACCCAGCTTCTGGTAGGCAGCCTTACCATGACTGGTAATATGGTCTTTCCAAGTGATATCATATAAAGTATATATATATATATATATATATATATATATATATATATATAGATATATATACTGCATATATATATATATATGTATATATATATATATATATATATATATATATATATATATATATATATATATATATATATATATATATATATATATATATATATATATATATATATATACCGTATATATATATATATAGTATATATGTATATACAGTATATGTATATATAAATTATATATACAGTAAATATACAGGATGTCAGTTTTGTCAGATACATCCAAAGATGAAAGATAAAACAAATCTAAGTATATGCTGTTATATACACATAGGCTTTTGGGGGCATTGTTTTGCAGTTGTTGGCCTTTAAAGCCAGCTTTTTGGCGTTTGTTTTGTAAACTTGAACCCCGTTTTTCTTCAATAAGATGAGAATTGGAAAACAAATAAAGAAGCATTGTATCAATACTTCAAACTGACCTGATACTATTTCTTTCAGAGTTCTCAAAGAAGCTAAATGTGAATATGTGAACTCTCCAAACTGCTGACACTGCTATTCAACAATTCTTTGAGAACTGGGACTGTGTCAGATGAGTGGAAACTTGCAGACGTAACCTCAGTTTTAAAAAAAGGCACCAAAGCTTTGCCTAGTAACTATCGCCCAATCACCTTGAGTTCAGTTGTGTGTAAGATACTAGGAACTATCATACGAGACAGACTAGTAAAGCACGTGGAGGATAACAACATACTTAAAGATACCAACACGGTTTTTGCAGCAATCCTGCTTGACAAACCTTTAAGATTTCTTCCACTATATCCTAATTTTTTATGATGAGAGTATAGCTGTAGATATTATATACATCGATTTTCAAAAAGCTTTTGATAAAGTTCCAAATAAACGCTTATTCTATCTATCTATCTATCTGTTGCCTGACGCCGTGATCCCCGAAGGGGTGGCCACGAACGAACCGCTCCCAGTCAGTCGATGCCCCTCCCCCCAACCAGCACCGCCTTCGTTCATGTACTTCCTCACTCCATCCTTCCACCTCTCATTCGGTCTACCTCTCCCTCCACCTCGCTCTTGTACACCCTCTTAGTCATTCTCTCGCTTTCCATACATTCCATATGGCCGACCATCTCAAGTTGTTCCTTTTCACACTTTCCAGCACATCTACCTCCACACCACACCTCCTTCTTACTTCCTCATTAGTCTGTCTATCCCTCCATGTAACTCCGCACGCACTTCTTAGGTAATTCATTTCCACTGCTCTCACTCTTGGTCTGAGTCTCTCAACCAATGTCCATGCTTCGCTTCCGTAAGTCAGTGTCGGGATTACCACTGTGACCTTAACCACTCCGTTAGAACTGCATGGCTTGTCCTACAGTGACTCGCTAGGATCGCCAGGGCAGTGGATGGGGCTACAGTTTATGTATTAGAGTGTGCTTTATTTCATATGAAAGCTCGTGTCATGGGCAGTCCAGAAAGGCTCTTTGTTTTCGCCCATGTCAAGGCTTTATATATTTAATTGTAAAGTATATATTTTATCATTAACTAGTAATGATAGGATCTGGGAGAGAGAGAGGGAGTAGAACAGAGTGAGAGGGGGCGCGCAGTGTTTTTGTCCCGCTCGATGACGTCACGGCTGGCTGCCTCGCGGGGGTTGGTGGAGAGAGGCCCTTACCATGCTGTAAGCTTTGCTAGTGGTTAGATGACTTGTAACCGCTGTTTTCCCACGCGGCTCGAGCTAGTGCGAGTATATATACAGTTCCTCGCCACTCTCTCCCTCAGATCTGGTTTCTAGAACACACCCATCTTTTTTCCCTTGCTATCTGTCCCCGCTCCGTACCTGAGAATCTTTTCCTCTGCCTATCTCTCTCATTTTCCATATCCTTCACCACCTTTTATTAATATTATACCCCCTCTGGTTAACTCTGCAAAATCAGCTTCATGCTGGCCAGTTGTATTGTGTGTTAAGGTCTGATATAGCCTATGTATGTTAGTTGTTAAGATAAGTGGATCACGAAGCATTGGTTGGCATTTATATTGTTTAGTACTGCTTCCTTTAGTTATTAGTGTTCTGCTGGATTAGATAATGCTAGACTAGGAGTCTGATATTATAGGTATTGTTTCCTATGAGTGCTGGCTTCAGTTAAAAGCGGCACGACATACCTGAGAACTGGAGTTGATTGAGTAAATTCTAGTCTGTGTGCCATTGAGAGTAGAGCATGCACGAATGAGGGTTTTTTTGCCTATACCATTCTGCACTGTTCTAGTCTCGATTGTTTGTCTTTGAGGTACGCCAGGAGAACGCTTAATACTTCGGTATTAAGGTTTCTCAAGAGAGCTACCCTTCATTATAACCTAATATTTGACGCACAGACTTGAGATTTGCACTAGGCTATGCGGCATGCCATGCGCACCAGTATCTCGTATCATTGACTCTAGCTAGACTTTATCAATCATAGTAGACATTAAGTATATTAACCTAATTACTCTTTTTATGCATACCCATTTATTATTACACAAGCATTTCGCAGCCTAGTTTGATGTATTGAGACACAAACGACTTAGGCTCTTTTTGTTGATAGGAATACTGCATTGTCGTGGCGATTATTATTATTGTTGTTGTGTTCAGGATATTCTTGGCTCCGACGGCATTATATATATTCTGCCTTTTTGTGTGCATAGCCTGCACGAGCATTGTTCCGCTGCCTGCCTTTTTGGGTTTCATTTCCGATACGAGCATCTTTATAGCATCTAACATTTAAAGAAGATTCCTTGTTAGTGTTGAAGGACTTTAGTGCACTTTCTTTCATGCAGGAGTGCCTGACATTTATTGATTAAAGTAACGTAAGCTGTAACTTCTCTTACCACCTTACTTTGCATACCATAACCAAGCACCTTGGGTTATAGGTAGTAATAGGCTGTTTTCACATAACATTAAGCCTAGAGTAGACGCACATTTATTGAGAGTTTGATAGCCTATTATTGCATATAGAACTCTGTAGAGTATTTGTGTTCTTTGTTCACTGGGAATATACATCAGAGGTTGGAGCTAGCGCTTTCCATGGTAACATTTATGCCATTACTAGTCCAATGAATAAGAGCCCTGATATATTTGAACCCCAGTCGTAACAAATGGCGACCTTACCTAGGATTTGGTGAACCTACATTTATTAGCAGGGAACATTTGTTGTTTTGGGGAATATTTTGCGGGGATCAGCAAGAATAATTTTTGTTTTGCAACATAGTATAGCCCTTGAGTGTTTCCAAGAATGTTTGTGTGTATATCGAGGTATAAGAGTTTGGGGTGCTTCTTTTCTGAATATTGTGGTGAGAAATTTTTGTGAGCATCATGTCTTATACCGGATCAGAGGAGAATGGAGACACAGTACGTAATGTCGAGACTGAGGAACAGCAGCATGATGAAAGGGTTAATCGGGTGAACTGTGAGGAGGATGCTAGGATATTTTTGCAATGGCCTGTTACTGCCGAGCGGTTGGAGGGTATGGATCGGTACGGTCTTCAATGCCTGGCCACAGCTATCGGTCATGCGGTTACTAGCAGCATGACCAAGGATAACTTGATAACGTGTGTACTGGGCAGGGTGACTGGTGAGCGAGATGGGTTGAGTGCTCAGAGCCCTTCGGCCATGCTTCCCCTACACTCGACTCCCAGCCATCCCAGTAGTTTGCCGACCCCGGGTACGCTTCCACAGGTGGGTGGTGACTGGCAGGGTGGGTTGCCCCTGGGGGGACCACCGGTAATTTCAAACATTGTAGCACCTTCACCTCCTCAAGGGTTAACTCCAGAATTATTGCTTCAGCTCGAATTAGCTAAGATCGAAGAGAGAAAGGCTATCAGGGTATCTGAGCTTCAGCAGCAAATAGAATTAGCCAAGATAGAAGAGAGAAAAACTATCAGTCAGCAGTCTCAGCACATAGAGCTAGCAAAAATCCAAGCGGATTTAGAGTCGACTAGGTACTGTGCCGACATGGACGTAGAGAAGTCGCGAGTAGAGGCAACGGGACAGCGACTTGGGGCTGGTAACCGTGTTCATGAGCAGTCTCTCTCGCACTTATTGAAACTGGTTCCGGTGTTTGATGAGAGTGGTGTAACAGAATTTTTCACACGCTTTGAGAAGAAGTGCCAGGAACACCAGTGGCCAGAGAATCAATGGGCAGCACTTGTATCCTCTAGATTAATAGGCAAGGGTCTTAAAGCCTACGATGCGTTACCTTTGGAGTCATGTATTGTGTATGAGGATCTCAAGGAGGCTGTCCTGAGGGCTTACGAATTGCAACCAGAAACGTACCGTTTGAAGTTCCGGGGTGTAACTAAGGGAAGAGATAGCACCTTTTTGGAACACGCCCGGGACTTGTCCGATGCTATGGGGAACTGGCTCCGATCTGAGAAGGTAACAACGTTTGATGGAGTTAAGCAGTTGATGTTGGAGCAGTTCTTTAAGAGCACGGGCGGTGATCTAACTTTGAACTTAAAGGAGAAAAACCCAAGAACTCTAGTAGAAGCAGCAGAAATGGCTGATCTATGGCTGTCGTTGATTCGGGGTTGCGGGTCCTCACAGAAGTACGATGCAAGTGCTAGGGACCGTTATCCTCCCCCTCCCCGTAGCAATGACACATTTAAACCAAAGAGCAATGAAACTAAAACTGAAGCCAAACCTACCACCACACCGTATGTGAAAAGTCAGGGGCCTTTTACATCACAGTATAAGCCGAAACCGAAATTTATGTGTTTTAGGTGCCACCAGGAGGGTCATAAGGCAAATGAGTGCCCTAGTCGACCTCCTCCGGCAGCCGTGTCTTTTGCTCACGGCATTGGAGTGTTCAAGAGGACATCGAAGTTTGTTAGAGGCATTTCTTCCGAGGTAAATACACTGCCAGTGCAGAAGGATCCGGAAGGCTTATTCCCTGTCCGTGATGCCTTTAGTGACCACAGGGGACTCGGTTGTGTGGAGTGGGGGGGTAGAAGACATGAGGTGAGAATTTTGCGTGACACTGGGGCATCGCAAACACTGTTGAGAAATTTCACTGGTAAACCTGTCAATACGGCGCGGGTGGTTGTGGTTCAGGGAGTTAATGCGACAAGGTCATACCCGCTTGTAAGAATGAAGGTGGAAGTTGATGGTGTGACTCGTGACCTGGATGTAGGAATTGTGGAGAAGTTACCTGTTGGGGGCGTCGACCTCCTTCTTGGCAACGACTTTGCGGGGCCTACTTCTGAGGCTCCACCCTTAGTCGTTGTCGAGAAGCCGGCCGACGTGAGTAGGGAGGAGCAGGAGTGGGTTGGGAAGTGTCCGGGGCAGCCTATGGAGTGTGTTGTCACCGGAGATTCTGCATCCAGGGAGTCACATTCTGGTCAACAATCTTTAGATCAGCGGAGGAAGGGTACCGAGAAGGGGTTGGAAGTTGATGCGGTTGAGAGTTTAGTGTCAACGGACCTTCTCGGGGACTCATTATTAGGACCACATTTCGAGTCTGGAGAAGACCCAGTAACTGTTCCAGAAGGGGCAGAGGATGGGCTTAAAAAGACGTAAGAGTTGAGGGAGGACAGTGATGCACAGTCGGGAGATGTAGCAACAAGGTACCCTGACGCGTACCCTATGAGAAATGGGTCGGCGAAAACGGTGGTCCGAAGCTTGCTAGTGTATTTTTCCCGGTATGGTTACCCGCAGGGGATTCAGTCAGTCCGGGGACCCAACTTCACTTCTAGCCTCTTTGTACAAGCAATGCCGCAGCATGGGATTGTTGGGGTTGTGTCATCTGCATATCATCCGGAGAGCCAAGGTGTGTTAGAGCGATGGCACTCAGCCTTGAAATCTGTGCTTCGTTGTTGTTGCTTTGAGAGTGGGAGGGATTGGGATCTTGGCCTGCCATGTGTTTTGTTTGCTGTGTGGGAGGTACCTGGGGAGAGTTTGGGATTCAGCCCTAATGAGCTCGTCTTTGGACACCGTGTCAGAGGGCCTCTCCATATGGTTGAAGAAGTATGGGAGGGCGCAGAAAAACCTTGTTCTATGCTCAAGTGTGTCCTCAACAGTCGAGAACGGATGTTGCGCAGTCTGGAGTTGGCTGGCCGTAATTTGACTAGCTCTCAGGCCCTCAGGAAGGACAGGTACGACCTCAAGGTTGAACTCAGGGAGTTTCACGTGGGTCAGGAGGTGTTGATTCTACTGCCCCTTGTAGGTCACCCCTTATCCGCGAAGTACGCTGGTCCTTATAGGGTGGTGGAGGAGCTATCGGACCTGGTTTACTTGGTAGCCACTCCAGACAGACGGAAGCGCAATCAGTCATGTCATGATAATCCCGTGAAGGAGTATGGGAGGCACCCCCCTGAGCCTCTCACTGTGCCTGTGATGACGTTTAGCAGTCAAGGTGGAGAAGAAGAACGGGACAGTCAAGCTCAGGTGGAGGATAACTGGAAGGATAAGAAGTTCAAATGGGCGCCTGAGTGTGAGAAGGTGTTTAGAGAAGTAAAACACCTGTTGTGCACTCACCCGATCCTCAGGGCCCCTGACTTTAGCCTACCTTTCCAACTAGCAACGGAGGCTAGTGGTGTGGGGGTTTGTGCCGTCCTTGTGGAAAAGGACGATTTTGGGCTGGAGCATCCTGTTAGTTTCTGCTCGGAGAAGTACAATTCGGCCCAGGGGAGCTGCTCTGCTGTCAAGGAGGAGCTGCTGGCGGTTGTACTTGCTTTGAGGCATTTCGAGGTCCGTGTTCCAGCCTATGGTCCGGTCGTTGTAGTTTACCCAGGTCATCACCCTCTCAAGTTCTTGGACCAGTTTCACAATCGGAATATGAGGCTGACCAGGTGGTCACTAAGGTTATTGGTATATAACCTGGACATACGCCATATTGCCCGTTGTAACAACGTGGTTGCAGATGGTCGTTCAAGGGTATATGATCCTGGGTAGATTGACACACGGGTAGCCTCCTGCTTTAGTTTGAATAGTATTTTGCGCTTGGTGCTTGTTGGCTCGCGGTTGTAGCCCAGCGTATTGGGTCGTAAAGCAGGAGTTGAGCGTTTGGTATAGAAGAAAAAACTAGGCTTGCCCTTATAGTGCAGCCGAAATAAACAAATTATAAACATAAAAAAATCAAATAAAAACTCTTTCTTTGATAGTTGAATTTTTTAGTATGTTATAGCAGTAATTCTGAGTTGCACTCCTCTCAGAATGCTGGGCTAGAGAAGCTCGCTCTTGAGGAGCATAACTACATATAATTTAACCTATGGTGTTGGGGAGGGTTATAATTTTGAAAAATGTTTTGTTGAAGAACTGTGCCAGATATTTTACTGCCGCTGGGTGATGGGAAGTGGAGATATAGCATGGGTTCTAACCATTAGATTTTTGTGAGCCTTGGGGCCTCTGAGAAAAATCTTGGGGGGGGTGTGACGTTAACCACTCCGTTAGAACCGCATGGCTTGTCCTACAGTGACTCGCTAGGATCGCCAGGGCAGTGGATGGGGCTACAGTTTATGTATTAGAGTGTGCTTTATTTCATATGAAAGCTCGTGTCATGGGCAGTCCAGAAAGGCTCTTTGTTTTCGCCCATGTCAAGGCTTTATATATTTAATTGTAAAGTATATATTTTATCATTAACTAGTAATGATAGGATCTGGGAGAGAGAGAGGGAGTAGAACAGAGTGAGAGGGGGCGCGCAGTGTTTTTGTCCCGCTCGATGACGTCACGGCTGGCTGCCTCGCGGGGGTTGGTGGAGAGAGGCCCTTACCATGCTGTAAGCTTTGCTAGTGGTTAGATGACTTGTAACCGCTGTTTTCCCACGCGGCTCGAGCTAGTGCGAGTATATATACAGTTCCTCGCCACTCTCTCCCTCAGATCTGGTTTCTAGAACACACCCATCTTTTTTCCCTTGCTATCTGTCCCCGCTCCGTACCTGAGAATCTTTTCCTCTGCCTATCTCTCTCATTTTCCATATCCTTCACCACCTTTTATTAATATTATACCCCCTCTGGTTAACTCTGCAAAATCAGCTTCATGCTGGCCAGTTGTATTGTGTGTTAAGGTCTGATATAGCCTATGTATGTTAGTTGTTAAGATAAGTGGATCACGAAGCATTGGTTGGCATTTATATTGTTTAGTACTGCTTCCTTTAGTTATTAGTGTTCTGCTGGATTAGATAATGCTAGACTAGGAGTCTGATATTATAGGTATTGTTTCCTATGAGTGCTGGCTTCAGTTAAAAGCGGCACGACATACCTGAGAACTGGAGTTGATTGAGTAAATTCTAGTCTGTGTGCCATTGAGAGTAGAGCATGCACGAATGAGGGTTTTTTGCCTATACCATTCTGCACTGTTCTAGTCTCGATTGTTTGTCTTTGAGGTACGCCAGGAGAACGCTTAATACTTCGGTATTAAGGTTTCTCAAGAGAGCTACCCTTCATTATAACCTAATATTTGACGCACAGACTTGAGATTTGCACTAGGCTATGCGGCATGCCATGCGCACCAGTATCTCGTATCATTGACTCTAGCTAGACTTTATCAATCATAGTAGACATTAAGTATATTAACCTAATTACTCTTTTTATGCATACCCATTTATTATTACACAAGCATTTCGCAGCCTAGTTTGATGTATTGAGACACAAACGACTTAGGCTCTTTTTGTTGATAGGAATACTGCATTGTCGTGGCGATTATTATTATTGTTGTTGTGTTTAGGATATTCTTGGCTCCGACGGCATTATATATATTCTGCCTTTTTGTGTGCATAGCCTGCACGAGCATTGTTCCGCTGCCTGCCTTTTTGGGTTCCATTTCCGATACGAGCATCTTTATAGCATCTAACATTTAAAGAAGATTCCTTGTTAGTGTTGAAGGACTTTAGTGCACTTTCTTTCATGCAGGAGTGCCTGACATTTATTGATTAAAGTAACGTAAGCTGTAACTTCTCTTACCACCTTACTTTGCATACCATAACCAAGCACCTTGGGTTATAGGTAGTAATAGGCTGTTTTCACATAACATTAAGCCTAGAGTAGACGCACATTTATTGAGAGTTTGATAGCCTATTATTGCATATAGAACTCTGTAGAGTATTTGTGTTCTTTGTTCACTGGGAATATACATCAGAGGTTGGAGCTAGCGCTTTCCGTTGTAACATTTATGCCATTACTAGTCCAATGAATAAGAGCCCTGATATATTTGAACCCCAGTCGTAACACCACACTGTCATGCAAGGACTTCTTCACTTCCATACTGACCACCCTATTTCTTGTTACTGCTTTCAGCGTTCCTACAACCCTCTTCCCCTGTTGTACCCTCTCCCGCACTTCTTCATCCATAGTCCCATCTTTACTCAACACACTGCCCAGATACTTAAAAGAGTTGACGATCTCCATAGCCTGACCGTTCAGCTTCACCTCACACTCTGTGACTTCACCCCTTTCGAAGACTATAACCTTGCTCTTCCCCGCATTTACCTTCAAATTCCGTTTTTCGCACACTGTTCCCAACTCATTTACCAGACCCTGCAACTCCCATTCATTATCACTCAACAGAACTGTATCATCCGCAAACAGCAGTATAGGTAGCTTCCACTCAATTCCCTCCCTTTTCAGCGATACACCAACATCCACTGCTCTTGATAGTATTTCTTTCATGACTCCATCCATATATACAGTAAACAACCACAGGGACATCACACACCCCTGTTTCAAACCAACATTCAGGTCAAAGAACTCGCTCTGCTCACTCTTCACACATACTGCCGCCTTTGCACCCTCATACATGCTCTTCACTGCTTTCAGCAACTTGCCATCTACTCCGTATATTCTAAGTACTTTCCACATACCTTCTCTATCCACTCTGTCATAGGCCTTCTCCAAGTCCATAAAGGCAACATACACCTTTTGTTTCTTCTCCAGATATTTCTCCACAACACAATTCAGGGTAAAAATCTGATCTACACATCCTCTTCCCTTCCTAAAACCTCCATGCTCGTCGCCTATCCATTTCTCCGTTCCCACTCTCACTCTCTCAATCACTACCCTACTGTATACCTTCCCTACTACGCTTAGAAGACATATTCCTCGGTGGTTACCACACACTCCTCTTTCCCCTTTGCCCTTATATAGGGGGACTATTATGCCAGTCTTCCAGTCATCGGGTGCACTCCCCTTCTCCCATGCTAGTTTGCACATTTTCCATACCCATTCGATCACTATCTCACCACCATACCTCAACATTTCCCCACACACTCCATCTGTTCCTGGTGCTTTCCCCAACTTCACTCTTTTCATGGCTTCCCACACTTCTGATCTCCTGATCCCCACCTCCTCCTCCACTACTTCTCTTCTTCTCCCTCCCATACCCTATCCAGCTATGTTTGCTGGCTCTTCATTCCTTACATTTAGCAACTCATTGAAGTACTCCCTCCATCTTTCGACTCTCTCTTGCTTCTCTGCTAGCATTCTCCCATTCTTATCTTTCACACCCTTACTGTTTCCCTTGCTACCTTCCCTAACTTTCTTGACTTCTTTCCAGAACAGTTTCTTACTCTCCCTCCATTTTACACTCAGATTCCTTCCAAATTCCTCATCTACTCTTCTCTTACTTTCCTTCACTACTCTCTTCACCACCCTCTTACTCTCCACGTACCTCGCTCGTTTCTGTCTCTCGAAATCTTCATTCCCTCTACTACCCAGCCACTCTCTATATGCTTTCTTCTTTTCATCCACAGCTATTCTTACCTCTTCTAGAATTTCTACTTCATTTGAGTCGTCAACTTGTGGAATGCACTCCCCTGAGATGTTAGAGACTGCAACACCGTCGATTCCTTCAAAGTTCGCCTTTACAAGCACCTTGCTCTGAATCAAAGGTTGATTGCATTTGTATGTATGTATGTATGTATGTATGTATATACTCAGGCACATACCCCATTGCTGGGGGTGGCCGACTCGAGACAGAGCCCGAACAGAAACCTGTAAAGTTCCAATTCTTAGGGTCCAGGACCACTTTTGCATTCCTTCGCCCCTTTGTCTCATTGAGTAGGATAATTATTGCATTTGTAAATTAATAAAATATTTCCTTAATTGTGCTATTTCATTAATATTGCCCCCCCTCCCTGCCATGTTAATCCCTAGGGAGGAATCTCCTTTTCACATATTGATCTCTCTGAAATACTATTGGACACTAGATACAGCAGTATTTTGGAGGGCAAGTAACCTTTAGGGGTCGCAAGACCTTTTGTGGCTTGTTTTCCTTTGTATTACTTTATGTATATATATATATATATATATATATATATATATATATATATAGTAGAGGGAATGAAGATTTCGAGAGACAGAAACGAGCGAGGTACGTGGAGAGTAAGAGGGTGGTGAAGAGAGTAGTGAAGGAAAGTAAGAGAAGAATAGATGAGGAATTTGGGAGGAATCTGAGTGTAAAATGGAGGGAGGGTAAGAAACTGTTCTGGAAAGAAGTTACGAAAGTTAGGGAAGGTAGCAAGGGAAACAGTAAGGGTGTGAAAGATAAGAATGAGAGAATGCTAGCCGAGAAGCAAGAGAGAGTCGAAAGAAGGAGGGAGTACTTCAATGAGTTGCTAAATGTAAGGAATGAAGAGCCAGCAAACACAGCTGGATATGGTATGGGAGGGAGAAGAAGAGAAGTAGTGGAGGAGGAGGTGGGGATCAGGTGGTCAGAAGTGTGGGAAGCCATGAAAAGAGTGAAGTTGGGGAAAGCACTAGGAACAGGTGGAGTGTGTGGGGAAATGTTGAGGTATGGTGGTGAGATAGTGATCGAATGGGTATGGAAAATGTGCAAACTAGTATGGGAGAAGGGGAGTGCACCCGATGACTGGAAGACTGGCATAATAGTCCCCCTATGTAAGGGTGAAGGGGAAAGAGGAGTGTGTGGTAACCACCAAAGAATATGTCATCTAAGCATAGTAGGGAAGGTATACAGTAGGGTAGTGATTGAGAGAGTGAGAGTGAGAACGGAGATATGAATAGGCGACGAGCAGGGAGGTTTTTAGGAAGGGAAGAGGATGTGTAGATCAGATTTTTACCCTGAATTGTGTTGTGGAGAAATATCTGGAGAAGAAACAAAAGGTGTATGTTGCCTTTATGGACTTGGAGAAGGCCTATGACAGAGTGGATAGAGAAGGTTTGTGGAAAGTACTTAGAATATACGGAGTAGATGGCAAGTTGCTGAAAGCAGTGAAGAGCATGTATGAGGGTGCAAAGGCGGCAGTATGTGTGGAGAGTGAGCAGAGCGAGTTCTTTGACCTGAATGTTGGTTTGAAACAGGGGTGTGTGATGTCCCCATGGTTGTATACTGTATATATGGATGGAGTCATGAAAGAAATACTATCAAGAGCAGTGGATGTTGGTGTATCGCTGAAAAGGGAGGGAATTGAGTGGAAGCTAGCTATACTGCTGTTTGCAGATGATACAGTTCTGATGAGTGATAATGAATGGGAGTTGCAGGGTCTGGTAAATGAGTTTGGACCAGTGTGCGAAAAACGGAATTTGAAGGTAAATGCGGGGAAGAGCAAGGTTATGGTCTTCGAAAGGGGTGAAGTCACAGAGTGTGAACGGTCAGGCTATGGAGATAGTTAGCTCTTTTAAGTATCTGGGCAGTGTGTTGAGTAAAGATGGGACTATGGATGAAGAAGTGCGGGAGAGGGTGCAACCGGGGAAGAGGGTTGTAGGAACGCTGAAAGCAGTAACAAGAAATAGGGTGGTCAGTATGGAAGTGAAGAAGTCCTTGCATGACAGTGTGGTAATCCCGACACTGACTTACGGAAGCGAAGCATGGACATTGGTTGAGAGACTCAGACCAAGAGTGAGAGCAGTGGAAATGAATTACCTAAGAAGTGCGTGCAGAGTTACATGGAGGGATAGACAGACTAATGAGGAAGTAAGGAGGTGTGGTGTGGAGGTAGATGTGCTGGAAAGTGTGAAAAGGAACAACTTGAGATGGTCGGCCATATGGAACGTATGGAAAGCGAGAGAATGACTAAGAGGGTGTACGAGAGCGAGGTTGAGGGACAGAGAGGGAGAGGTAGACTGAAGGAGAGGTGGAAGGATGGAGTGAGGAAGTATATGAACGAAGGCGGTGCTGGTTGGGGGGAGGGGCGTCGACTGATGCCATGATCCCCGAAGGGGTGGCCACGAACGAACCGCCCCCATGCACCTCTGTCCCCTGTCAGTCGACGCCCCTCCCCCCAACCAGCACCGCCTTCATCCATATACTTCCTCACTTCATCCTTCCACCTCTCCTTCGGTTTACCTCTCCCTCTCTGTCTTTCCACCTCGCTCTCGTACGTACACCTTCTTTTTCATTCTCTCGCTTCCCATACGTTCCATATTGCTGAACCATCTTAAGGTGTTCCTTTTCACACTTTCCAGCACATCTACCTCCACACCACACTTCCTTCTTACTTCCTCATTCGTCTGTCCATCCCTCCATGTAACTCCGCACGCACTTCTCAAGTAACTCATTTCCAATCCTCTCACTCTTGGTCTGAGTCTCTTCTCAAACGTCCATGCTTCGCTTCCGTAAGTCAGTGTCGGGATTACTACACTGTCATGCAAGGACTTCTTCACTTCCATACTGACCACCTTTTTTTCTTGTTACTGCTTTCAGCATTCCTACAACCCTCTTCCCCTGTTGCACCCTCTCACGCAGTTTTTCATCCATAGTCCCATCTTTACTCAACACACTGCCCATGTACTTAAATGAGCTGACAATCTCCATAGCCTGACCGTTCAACTTCACCTCACACTCTGTGGCTTCTCCCCTTTCGAAGACCATAACCTTGCTCTTCCCCGCATTTACCTTCAGATTCCGTTTTTCGCACACTGTTCGAAACGCATAATCCAGACCCTACAACTCCCATTCATTATCGCTCATCAGAACTGTATCATAAGCAAACAGCAGTACAGGCAGCTTCCACTTATTTCCCTCCCTTATCAGTGATTCACAACATCCACTGGTCTTCCATGTATTTCTTTTATTACTCCACCCATATATACAGTAAACAACCATGGGGACATCACACACCCCTGTTTCAACACAACATTCAGGTCAAAGAACTCGCTCTGCTCATTCTCCACACGTACTACCGCCTTTGCACCCTCATACATGCTCTTCACTGCTTTCAGCAACTTGCCATCCTCAACCTTGCCTTGGCCCCAACTCTGTTCCTCATTCATATCAATGATCTCATATCTACCACTCATAATCCAATACATTCCTACGCAGATGACTCAACACTCCACAGTTCCTTCACATTTACCAATTCTTTCACCCAACCCGATCTTATAAATTCAAAAATAAACACTGCAATTTCTCTGAACCAGGACCTTTCTAGAATTAATGAATGGGGACAAGAGAATCTAGTTTCCTTTAATGCACAGAAAACCAAGTACATTCAATTTTCTAACCGACAGAATCTCACTGACTCCCATATATTTTTTAATGATGTAAATATTCCCACTTCCCTAGTATTGACATTCTCGGTGTAACATTAACTACTAACTTGAGCTGGACACATTATGTTAGAAGCATTGCTAAGAATGCCTCTAAAAACTGGGACTCCTGTACAGAGTTCGAGAATTCTTCACTGACGAGCAGTTGGCCGTAATATATAAAAGTCATGTGCGCTCTCAGATGGATTACTGTTCACCTCTGTGGGTGGAAGTGGAGTGGTTGCATTGAGGCAGTTGGACAAAATTCAAAATAAAGCTATTATTAATCAATAACCCTGCAATCACACAGGACCTTCCTACATTAGCATACGAAGAAACGTTGCATCCCTTGCATTATTCTACAGATATTTTCACAGCAATTGTTCCGAGGAACTTGCTTCAATTGTGCCGCCTCTCCACATCTTTCCCGTAAACTAGGGCAGCTGAGAGCGCCCATGAATTTACACTTTCTCCTCCACAATGCAGACTTGCTTATCAGAATTCATTTATCCCCAGAGCTACTACTCTTTGGAATTCACTTCCCTCGAATTGCTTTCCACAAACTTACAATCAACAAATGTTTAAATGTTTGTTACAAACATTTTATGAATGGAGGATGCCTTTAGGCACATGGACCTTTTTGTTTTATCTGTGTTTTTCCTTCCTCCATTCATTGTCTCTTAAAAAAAAAAAAAAAAAAAAAAAAAATCTACTCCATATATTCTAAGTACTTTCCACATACCTTCTCTGTCCACTCTGTCATAGGCCTTCTCCAAGTCCATAAAGGCAACATACACCTTTTGTTGCTTCTCCAGATATTTCTCCACAACAAAATTCATGGTAAAAATCTTATCTACTGTACACATCCTCTTCCCTTCCTTAAACCTCCCTGCTCGTCGCCTATCCATTTCTACGTTCTCAGTCTTACTCTCTCAATCACTACCCTACCGTACACCTTCCCTACTACGTTTAGAAGACATATTCCTCTATGGTTACCACACACTCCTCTTTCCCCTTTACCCTTATATAGGGAGACTATTATGCCTGTCTTCCAGTCATCAGGTGCACTCCCCTTCTCCCATGCTAGTTTGCACACTTTCCATACCCATTTGATCACTATCTCACCACCATACCTCAACATTTTCCCACACACTCCATCTGTTCCTGGTGTTTACTCCAACTTCACTCATTTCATGGCTTCCCACACTTCTGACCTCCTGATCCCCACCTCCTCCTCCACTACTTATTTTCTTCTCTCTCCCATACCCCATCCAACTATGTTTGCTGGCGCTACATTCCTTACATTTAGGAACTCGTTGAGGTACTCCCTCTATCTTTTGACTCTCTCTTGCTTCTCGGCTAGCATTCTCCCATTCTTATCTTTCACACCCTTACTGTTTCCCTTGCTACCTTCCCTAACTTTCTTGAGTTCTTTCTAGAACAGATTCTTACACTCCCTCCATTTTACACTCCGATTCCTTCCAAATTCCTCATCAACTCTTCTCTTACTTGCCTTCACTACTCTCTTCACCACTCTCGTTCTCTCCACATACCGCTCTCATTTCTGTCTCTCCAAATCTTCATTCCCTCTACTACCCAACCACTCTCTATAGGTTTTCTTCTTGTCTTCCACAGCTATTTTTACCTCTTCTGTCCACCTTTCACTCCCCTCCCTCTTCTCCTTACTCCACAAACCTCCTCACATGCTGCACAGATCTCTTCCTTAAACACCTTGCTCATCTCCTCCACTTCCTCCATATCTTCCAGGTCGAACAAATCTAGTCGTCTTTCTACTGATCTCCTGTACTCTTCCCTGATTTCCTCCTACTGTAGCCTCTCCACCTTCCTCGCCATTCCACCTTCCTCTCGCCTCCCTCCAGCTCTCCTCACCCACTTCTTTTGTGTCCTAAATTTAGATACTACTACATAATGATCTGACAGACCCCCTCCAATATCCCTATACACCCTAGCATCCAGCACAGATTTCTTCATTCGTTCATCCACACATATATAATCAATCAATGCCTTTCATTCCACCACTGTATCATCCTTATCCTTCATCTTCCACACCACTTTCCATGTGTACCTCTGTATCATTCTGTATCGGAAGAAGGTGCTGGCTATCCACACTTACGTCCACAAGTGCACTACCATTCCCATTCACCTCTGACGGTACGCCCCACCCTCCCACCACTCCATCAACTTTCCTATCACCCACCTTACCATTCATATCCCCAATCAGATATATTCTTTCGTTCTTGTCAAACTATCCAGGCACACCTCCACATTCACCCAGAACTCCTCTTTCTCTCTTACAAGTTTATCCTCTGTCGGAGCATACACACACACAATCACCCACATTTGCATTCCTACTTTCATTTTTCATCGCTACATATTTTTCACGGGTGGGGGTCGCAAGCCCACTGACCCAGCCTCTTTAGTCGCCTCTTACGACGCAGAAGGCACGTGAGGCATATTCTAATCCCAAATCCCCAGGTATATATATATATTCTGTATAAATATATATATATATATACCGGTATATATATATATATATATATATATATATATATATATATATATATATATATATATATACTGTATATATATATATATTTATTTATTTGTTATTTTATTTTTTTATCTATGTGAGTGAGGGAGACAAAAGGCAGAACTGCCAGTAGTGAGTGCCTCCCCCATAGTTGAAAGAGTGACAGGGCAAAAATCAAGGGACGTTGGAGCCAAAATTCCTGGACACACAGAGTTTGAAGCAATTTAAGTCATAGGAGAAGGGAAAGACAGATTCTGGGAGAGAGTTCCAGAGCTCAGCTGTTGAATATAAGAAAGACTGAGAGTAACGTTTCACTAATGGGTTGGAGAGTTGCACAGAGTAGGGGTGGGATTGTGTTGCAAGACGGGTACCACGTACACTACATAGAGGAGGTGGATACAGTGAGAGAGCTCTGAGGAGCACTGATTATTGTAGTAGTGATTGGATAACGAGAGAGATGCAACACACACACACACATATATATATACTGTATATATACATATATATATATACAGTATATATATATATATATATATATATATAGGTAAAGCCAGGTAATACATTTTCTTTAATACATACGAGGTTGAAAGAAATGGCAATTTCTGCGTTGGAAATTTTATTATTCAAAGTTTCTAGGTCTCTGATGAGTTTTCGCTGGGTGGCAGGAAGTAGATGAAGGAGATGAGCAAAATTCATGGTGGTACAGGGTTACATTAAAGTACATGAAGATACAGGATATACGACGCGTTTCACTGGACAACCAGCATTATCAAGTAAGGAAGGAATGAAATAAAAGGTAAACAGGAAGGGTATATATAGAGGGTGGAGGATCAGAGGAGGCGGAAAACAGGGGGCAAAAGTCTGCTATTGGTGGAGGGGTAATCTAGGAGAGAGAAAGGGGGTAACCGCTTCACGCATGCGCACTGGATGCGGGATGGTGGTCGGTAGGTGGGGTCGAAGCTGATTGGCTGCGTGTCGAGGGGCGTGGCCTAAGTTGTGTGGCACCTGCGGAAGACGAAGCTGAAGGAGGTAGCGCGGGGGGCTGCGTCAAGGGCACCGGGGGGCGAGGAGGGGTGTTAGGTCCTGTAGGGTAGTGCCTTTTGGCGGAAGAAAGGATCTGAAGGTCCAGAGTTTGGTTGTTGATGTTGGGATGTAAGGCTTGGATATATAAAGCTTCGAGTATAGGTAATCTCCTTGGGTCACTTTCTTTATCGAGTATGGTGGTGTGTTTCTCTAACTCGTTGCGTGTGAGGTGAGGGTGGTTAGGGGTGAGATAGTGGTCTTTGATGGCTCCAGCCTGAAGGTGAAGAGTTAACCGACGTGAAAGACGAGTCTGTGTCATACCAATATAGGAATGAGGTCCACAGTCCTCATAATTACAGGTATGTTGGTAAATGACGTGATCGTCGGTCATCGGGCTCTTTATCTTGGTGGAGGCTGGTTTGTTGCGGAGAACGAGGTTGGAGGTCTTGGGGGATTTGTAATAAATTATTAATTTGATTTTGTTTTCCGGGTTGGTTGGGTGGACATGCTTGGAGATTATTTCTTTTAAGACGGCCTCGTCATTTTTGTGTTCAGAGGACATGTAATTGCGGTAGAAGATCTTAATTTCATTGGGGGGGTCAATGTTGGGAGGGCTTTGGGTGTACCATTTTTCAAGATGGTGGATGATGGTGCTGGAGATGTCGGAGTTGGAGTATCCGTTATTTACTAAAACTTGGGATAGTCTTTCTAGTTCCTGGTGGGTGTCGGCCCAGGTAGAGCAGTGCGTGAGGGCTCTCCTAACATAGGCGGAGATGGAGGATAGAAGATAACGGCGGGGGCATTCACTATCGCTGTTGAGGCATTGTCCTGTGTTAGTTGGTTTAATGTAGACGGTGGTTTTGAACCCATGGTCGTTCAGAGCTACGAGCTCGACATCCTCGTAGCTCTGAACGACCATGGGTTCAAAACCACCGTCTACATTAAACCAACTAACACAGGACAATGCCTCAACAGCGATAGTGAATGCCCCCGCCGTTATCTTCTATCCTCCATCTCCGCCTATGTTAGGAGAGCCCTCACGCACTGCTCTACCTGGGCCGACACCCACCAGGAACTAGAAAGACTATCCCAAGTTTTAGTAAATAACGGATACTCCAACTCCGACATCTCCAGCACCATCAACCACCATCTTGAAAAATGGTACACCCAAAGCCCTCCCAACATTGCCCCCCCAATGAAATTAAGATCTTCTACCGCAATTACATGTCCTCTGAACACAAAAATGACGAGGCCGTCTTAAAAGAAATAATCTCCAAGCATGTCCACCCAACCAACCCGGAAAACTAAATCAAATTAATAATTTATTACAAATCCCCCAAGACCTCCAACCTCGTTCTCCGCAACAAACCAGCCTCCACCAAGATAAAGAGCCCGATGACCGACGATCACGTCATTTACCAACATACCTGTAATTATGAGGACTGTGGACCTCATTCCTATATTGGTATGACGCAGACTCGTCTTTCACGTCGGTTAACTCTTCACCTTCAGGCTGGAGCCATCAAAGACCACTATCTCACCCCTAACCACCCTCACCTCACACGCAACGAGTTAGAGAAACACACCACCATACTCGATAAAGAAAGTGACCCAAGGAGATTACCTATACTCGAAGCTTTATATATCCAAGCCTTACATCCCAACATCAACAATCAAACTCTGGACCTTCAGATCCTTCCTTCTGCCAAAAGGCACTACCCTACAGGACCTAACACCCCTCCTCGCCCCCCGGTGCCCTTGATGCAACCCCCCGCGCTACCTCCTTCAGCTTCGTCTTCCGCAGGCGCCACACAACTTAGGCCACGCCCCTCGACACGCAGCCAATCAGCTTCGACCCCACCTACCGACCACCATCCCGCATCCAGTGCGCATGCGTGAAGCGGTTACCCCCTTTCTCTCTCCTAGATTACCCCTCCACCAATAGCAGACTTTTGCCCCCTGTTTTCCGCCTCCTCTGATCCTCCACCCTCTATATATACCCTTCCTGTTTACCTTTTATTTCATTCCTTCCTTACTTGATAATGCTGGTTGTCCAGTGAAACGCGTCGTATATCCTGTATCTTCATGTACTTTAATGTAACCCTGTACCACCATGAATTTTGCTCATCTCCTTCATCTACTTCCTGCCACCCAGCGAAAACTCATCAGAGACCTGGAAACTTTGAATAATAATATTTCCAACGCAGAAATTGCCATTTCTTTCAACCTCGTATGTATTAAAGAAAATATATATATATATATATATATATATATATATATATATATACAGTATATATGAAAAGGAGACCGAAATAGTATATAATTTTCGAAACTAAATATGATTGTTTAAAACTCTGCAACACGTAACGGTAAAATAACAGAGGGCTTACATGCTGATACATTCCCATTACTGAGTTAAAGCAAATGAATGGAGATTAATTTTATGTTTGGGTGTATGACAAAGGTTAGTCTGGTTTGATGTATTTTGATACCATCACAGTTCTAGTATTTTATTTTGCATTGGATCATGTATATATATATATATATATATCTATCTCTATCTATTGCCTGACGCCGTGATCCCCGAAAGGGTGGCCACGAACGAACTGCCCCCATGCACCTCTGTCCCCAGTCAGTCGACGCCCCTCCCCCCAACCAGCACCGCCCTCGTTCATGTACTTCCTCACTCCATCCTTCCACCTCATATTCGGTCTACTCTCCCTCTCTGTCCCTCCACCTCGCTCTCGTACACCCTCTTAGTCATTCTCTCGCTTTCCATACGTTCCATATGGCCGAACCATCTCAAGTTGTTCCTTTTCACACTTTCCAGCACATCTACCTCCACACCACACCTCCTTCTTACTTCCTCATTAGTCTGTCTATCCCTCCATGTACGCCCGCACGCACTCCTTAAGTAATTTCCACTGCCTCTCACTCTTGGTCTGAGTCTCTCAACCAACGTCCATGCTTCGCTTCCGTAAGGCAGTGTCGGGATTATATATATATATATATATATATATATATATATATATATATATATATATATATATATATATATATATATATATATATATATACTGTATATATATATATATATATATATATATATATATATATATATATATATATATATATATATATATATATATATATATAGAGAGAGAGAGAGAGAGAGAGAGAGATGGAGAGTTTCAAGACGGTATAAGAACCCAAAAGGAGACAGTAAACAATGTTTATGGGGAGATACATTACAAACACCTTCTGGTAAGTATTATAAGGAAGCACCCCAAACCTGGAGTAACATGGTGCATATGGTTCCAAACATGCTTCTCTACTTGTATGGTTATGGAGGAGGAATGATGGTTGCCACTGGGGGCCTACATGGCAGCGGCACGTAGCTGTATTATCAGGGGTCTCTCCAGCTCACCCCATCACTATATTATATCTGACACTAAATTACAATATCCTTATCTCAATTACTCCTCTATTACAAACATTTTGAAAGGAACTGTGTTGTTAATTAACACCTTACGAGCGGCCTATGCGGTTTATTATATGTACCGCACAGCGGGGTGTTTTTAGCCAAAATAGGGCTGTTTACGTGATCATTTTCATGCCTAAATAAGACCCAGAACGTAAAACAAGTACCTATCCCTGAAAGGGCATAAACAGAGCTTTCGAATGACACCATAACGATCCTTGTATGATGGATAGTTTTCTTGCAATAACCGTGCAACGCGAGTGCAAAAAGCAGGTAATTCGGTAGTTTCGGTACATAATTGAGTATGTAGCGAGTGAGAGAGGGAGGAGGGAGCTGAGATTTGTGTCAGTAGGTTCGCCGCGGTGGTCTGGAGCAGTCATACGCTCGCTAGTCTCCTGCCACCACTTGTCTCTCTCTCTCAGCCACATTACGTGCTGAAATTGCCACTCGACCTATGTCGAGCGCCGCCACATAGTCCAGCTTTTTTTAACTCGACTTATGTTGCTCGCCGCTAATTAAGGGTTAAGACAACTCAGTAATTAGATAATACTGAAACATAAAACATTACAATTAATCCAAAAAGTATAGAAACATCAGTTAATAAGGGATTCAGTTTGGTATCAGATAAAATGGAACCGACTATAGTTCCACTCCAACTACCTCCCATAATGATTGTTTAACTTTCTTCATCCACGAGTCACAAGGTCTTTCCCGAGATCTCCTACCCTCAGGGTTGTCACCCATCAAGCCCACTACATGAGCTCGATTGACTTAAAGGGGATAGTGGTTAGTTTTGAGGTCTAATTATTTACATATTCATTAATTAATAGTTTCCTCGCCAGACCTTCATCAAGCTTAAAAATACACTCCCTAGATAAATTTGTAAATTTTTTGATAGAAAAATTACCCGGCCAAAGGCGGGTTTCTCTTAAATAAAAGACTCGCTATCGCTTGCCAGGAAATAATCAACACCTAAATGCCACAAAATGTTTTGATATTGATTAATAGAAATGGGACAAAGGGTTTTAAAATTGACAAACTAATGGGGTGAACGTCTTATTATCTGAAAAATAATGGGGCTAAACATGAGTGACAAAGGGGTCCAGAAAAAAATCCTTCAAGTGGAAATCTCCCCTTAACCCGGGAACGGAGAGAAAGCTCTTAAGAGGTTTTACTGGGCGACGGCGGCAAAGCTCTTAAGAGGGAAGGCCTAAAAAAAACATTTTAAAAGGCCCCAGTAGCACTTAACCCCTTATTGGCGGCGCTCGACTTAAGTTGTGCACCAATTTGCAGCAAGTTAGGAGCATTATTAAGGCTTTTAAAGGGTTAAAATCGAGTGCAAATGGCCGGAAGCACAGCGGGCCAGACAGCCGACTCCCAGGGCTTACCGCTGCCCATTAACTCATGTTCCCTGTGTTCTCGAGAGGCCGGCAGTGTAGCCAGTAGTGAGCATAGCTGGGAAAAATATACCGATATATGCTAAACTCCCATGTTCGTGGCATCACTGCACGAGAATCACGAGTGCTACGTAGCTCGTTCTGGTCTCACTTTGAAGCTTTTAGCGCCTAGTTTTTTGCTAAATATTTTTGTTTCATGCAGATGCTTGATTTATCATGCAGGAGGGCCTGAATATGCCCAAATGAGCCCAAAACACCCCACTAGACAAGGGTTAAAACATGTTTTTTGTTTTTTGTTTTCTTCATACTTCTTATCACTCCTCCACATCCCCTCCTTCCCCCCTTTCCCCTCCTCCCTTCAATTATCACCTATTTTCCCTGTTATTCCCTAATTCTTTGGTATATTTTCGTGCTAACATTAGCAAACTGGTTGCAGGCTGTGGATATGTGCCTAGCGAGTGTGTTGGCAGAGGTACGGTGTGGGTGAATGAGTCAGTCAAGCTTGAGGCCTCGCGAGGGGAGGGGTTGCCGCACTGTGCTCCACAATTCATGAATGGGCCGCTCCATGTTTATTCGCGATTTTGACCAGAAAAATTATATTCCCACTTGTTTTACTGTTGCTACATGGTTACTATCTTCATAGTAAATGTAAAATAGGCGCATATGAATAAGTAATAATGATATTTATCGTAAAATAACGATTATAGGCAGGATTTGAGCCTAATATTGCCGCCCAGAACTGTGGTGTTTATTACACACAGCTCGCTTTTTATAGGTTAAGGAGGCAGGTCATGTGCCTATATGGCCAAATCTGGTGTTCACGGACTATGCAAACAATATGTCTTGAATCAGTTTCGTATAGTAGGCGCTGGTGTGCTTTGTGGTCATACCAACAGTAATCCCTGATCATGCTTAGACTCTCGGTATCAAGAGAATTTATGCTTCTCTCCGAATGACCGTTGTGTATCCATGACTCACAACCATATAACAAGACCGGGAGAACCAGTCTTTGGAAGGTACGCAACTTACTCCTTCTGTTCAGGTATCAACATTCCCATATACTCTTGTTGAGAGAATCCATAACCTCATATAATTGATATTGGTTCAGGAGTAATTTATCGAGAGGACTTCCCTAGTGGGTAAGGCCCCATTAATTGCTCTTTCCATTCACATATGCATAGCCTACGTGAGTTGCAGTTGGAATGTGTGTACATGCTTAGATTGATATGCAGGATTCGAAGTTGCATAATAAATCATAGGCAGTGTCCACCATTCTTTAACTGTCTTCATGGCGCAATGCATAAGGTGTTGATTTTCGGTGTGAGCATCCTGGGTTCGAATCCACAGACTGCCACATGTGTGTGTTAAATTTCATTAATCGATTTTAGGAGTAGAGTTGGTTGTTGGATAGAACATAATAATTGATATTGGTTCAGGAGTAATTTATCGAGAGGACTTCCCTAGTGGTTAAGGCCCCATTAATTGCTCTTTCCATTCACATATGCAAGCCTACGTGAGTTTCAGTTGGGATGTGTGTACATGCTTAGATTGATATGCAGGATTCGAAGTTGCATAATAAATCGTAGGCAGTGTCCACCATTCTTTAACTGTCTTTGTGGCGCAATGCATAAGGTGTTGATTTTCGGTGTGAACGTCCTGGGTTCGAATCCACGGACTGCCACATGTGTGTGTTAAATTTCATTAATCGATTTTAGGAGTAGAGTTAGTTGTTGGATAGAACATAATAAATACTAGGCCGAGCTGACGAACAGCATTGTGGCCTGACCTACAACTGCAATGGATCTCACTTCCAAGATAAATTAATTTCTCCAAGACCTCTATGTTTGCATAGACTGCAATGCTTCGCCCAACACATCACAAAAAGCATGAACTTTATTCATAGTCTTAGAGACTTTTAGAACCAGCATCTCCGACTTCTCATGTAGTGCCTCGAGAGCTAGTGTGAAAATCTCCAGTGACTCTGCCAAGATCACTGCATCATCAGCAAACTCAAAGTCAGTGAACTTGATGATGCCGAACCATACTCCGCATTGATCCAATCCCTTGAAAGTGTTGAAAGTGAGGGTGCTAGCACACATCCTTGTTTCACTTTTGATTTCACAGGTAGGAATGGCAAGGCCTGCCCACCACATTTGACAGCACTCTATATTTCTGTGGACACAAGACACAAAATAAGAAATTGCTGCTGGTATCCCAGGGAGTCAGAGAAGTTCCCATAGTGTTTCCCAATGCACTGAGTCAAATACCATTATGAGATCGATGTAGACTGCAATTAGCCCATCTCAAAACTCAAGCCAGAGGTCCACAAGGACCCATAGCACCAGCATTCAGTCAGTCGTTGACTTCATGGGAGTAAAACCAGGTTGCTCAGGTCTCTGACCTATTATTAGGTGACTCAGAATATTATTAACTTCAGTAATATCTGTTGAACAAAGACCATATCTCATACACTGCACAGCTTAACACCACAGTAGTTGTTGGAGTCTTGTTGGGCTCCTTTCTTTTCCCAGTTTGGGATGATTAAACCCCTTTTTCAATCAAGGGGAATGGTACCATTTTACCAGAAAGCAGACAGAACCTCATACAACCTATGAGAGCCTTACTACCGGCTCTCAAAAGTTTTCTAAAATGCTTAAGGTATACCAGGAGTCTTCACACCCTTGTTAGAGCTACAGCCTCCCTTACCTCAGGAAAGGGAAGGTGGTTCAAAAAAGGTGATAAATCGATAGCATCCAATTACCGTCCCATTAGTCTCACATCAATCATAGGAAAGTTGCTAGAGTCTATTATTGCTAGGAAAATTAGAAGCCACTTAGTAAAATTTAACTTAATAAATTCTTCTCAGCATGGATTCACTCAGGGACGTTCGTGCCTTACTAATTTGCTTAGCTTTTTCTCAGAGGTATATGAAGCAGTAGATAGTGACAAGTCATATGATATTATACATTTAGATTTCAGTAAAGCTTTCGACAGAGTTCCTCATGAGAGATTGATGAGAAAGGTTGAGGCACATGGAATAGGAGGGTCGTTGTTGGGATGGATTAGGTCATGGCTAATTGGTAGGAAACAGAGAGTCAGCATAAATGGTACCAAGTCAGAGTGGGGAGCAGTCAAAAGTGGTGTCCCCCAGGGATCGGTATTAGGTCCCCTGTTGTTTCTTATATACATAAATGACCTAGATTTAGGTATAACTAGTAGGATAAGTAAATTCGCAGACGATACTAAAATGGGGAGATCAATTGATTCAGATAGCGATATAGAGTGCCTCCAAAGGGATCTAGATACCTTACATGAATGGTCAGTAAATTGGCAGATGAAGTTTAACATTGACAAATGCAAGGTATTAAAGATAGGGAAGATGCAAACAAATGTTAAATATAAACTAGCTAATTTAGAATTAGAAAATTCAGACTGCGAGAAAGATCTAGGTGTGTTTGTTAGCAATGATTTGAAGCCTAGAAAACAATGTATAAGCGTTCGTAATAAGGCAAACAGGATTCTCGGGTTCATCTCTAGGAGTGTGAGTAACAGAACTGCTGATGTTATCTTAAAACTTTACTTGTCATTAGTGAGACCCCATATGGATTATGCTGTCCAATTTTGGTGTCCTTATTACAGAATGGACATAGATTCATTGGAGAGAATTCAGCGTAGAATGACAAAAATGATCCATAATATTAGAAATTTTCCGTATGAAGAAAGGTTGAAGAAATTAGGTTTACATTCGTTAGAGAGACGCAGAGTTAGAGGGGATATGATAGAGGTGTTCAAGTGGGTTAGTGGGATTAACAAAGGGGACATGACAAATGTACTAAAGCTCAGTGATAGCGAAAGAACTCGTACCAATGGTTTCAAATTAGATAAATTTCGTTTCAGAAAAGATATAGGCAAATATTGGTTTGGTAACAGAGTTGTAGATGGGTGGAATAGGCTACCAAGTGATATAGTGGGATCAAGAACGATAGGGAGCTTTAAGAAAAAATTGGATAAGCATATGGACGAGAAGGACGAGAAAGCGAGGAAGAAGTCGCTTTCGTTCGCTTGATCATCACAGGGCCAGTCGTCAGTTGTTCCTGACGTCCCAGGATTGAACTGGGGCACGTCAGGTACAAAATTGACCCCGTCAGACCAATCGAACGAAGGCATGCCAGGGATCGGAATGTCGTCTGCGTCTGCTTCTGCGTCTGAAATATCGCTTCCATGGTCGCGATACAGCACTTCATCATCATTACCCTCCTCTTCACTCGACAGACGATGCCCTTCCTCGTTTTCGTCACCGACGTCGGACTCACTCCCACTGTCCACTCCCAAATCCCCCCACCCTTGGTCCCGTGCTAGGGCTTCGTCGTCGAAACCCGGGCTGCCAATGTCCTGCGAATCACCATCAAACAGCAGTGCGGCATACTTAGATGGTGTAAGAGTTTTCCGGGTCACTTTGGCACGTGCGGGAGTCTTATGGACAGGGACAGCAGAGGTGGTGGCAAGGGCGGCGGCGGCAGGGGCGGCGGCGGCAGGGGCAGCAGTGGTGCGTGGCCTTGATGGCAAGATGATGGTGGTGCCTGTCGCCCTTCTCTCTGTTCCTTGGGCAGGGGCGGCAGGGGCGGCAGGGGCAGCAGGGCCGGCAGGGGCGGCAGGGGCAGCAGGGCCGGCAGGGACACCAGGGCCAGCAGTCGCTTTCCCAGTCGCTTTCCCTCTCCCTTTCCCCTTCCCCTTCCCTGTTCCTTGGGCAGGGGCGGCAGGGGCGGCAGGGGCGGCAGGGGCAGCAGGGGCGGCAGGAGCGGCAGGGGCAGCAGGGCCGGCAGGGACACCAGGGCCAGCAGTCGCTTTCCCAGTCGCTTTCCCCTTCCCCTTCCCTGTTCCTTGGGCAGGGGCGGCAGGGGCGGCAGGGGCAGCAGGGGCGGCAGGGGCGGCAGGGGCAGCAGGGGCGGCAGGGGCAGCCGGGCCAGGGGCGGCTGGTGGTGTTGGTGGTGGTAGGGGCACTGTGGCTGGCGTACGGGTTCTTTTCCCTACGCCCGTGCCTTTCATTTTTCCTGCCCCCGCAGGTAATGCAGCCCTAGGGCGGCCTCCTGCGTCGCTGGTACCGGTGGCAGGGGTGGCAGGGGTGGCAGTGGTGGCAGTGGTGGTGGTAGTGGTTGTTGCAGTGGCCTGGGTCGTGGTGGCAGTGTCCCGAAAGACCAATGACCTCTGTGCCATTGCCCTGCTTGCACGTGTTTTATGTGCTTTTGGTGCTGGTGATTCGTCCTCTGAGCTGTAGGGCGTGTCGTACTGGTAGCTAGGGTCTTTGGCAGCCACCCTCTGCCTTCCACGGCGGCTAACACCACCAGAAGGAGGGCTGGTTGTGTCATCAGGGAGCGAGCGTGAGGGACGTGTAGGCTCCATGACTAGTGCGTGGTTACTGGCGCGGTGGTGCTTGCACGAGTGCGGGGCGAGCGTTTGGCGGGGTGGTATCGAGAGTTGACATGTAGTACTATATCCACACCAATTTTCAGCCGCCTGGCTATAAACGCGCGGTTTTGGTACGTGTTCAAAGTCTCTGCTCTTAAGAGTCTACCCGCAGTGCGCCGGGGGAACTCTTAAGAGTCTCCCCGCAGCTCCCGGGTTAAGAGGCAATTGGTAGAGCGCACACGTCTGCCAGAGTAAGCGGAGGTATGCGCTCTCCAGAGTCCCTCTCTTGTTTTCATATTTCACTTGTTTTCGTTATCTAAAATTAGTCGACAGATATTCAACTGATGATATCGACGCAAATTTGATCATAATGGTTGATAAAACAATGTTGCCGATATAAAGTCCGGTATGAGATCGAATTTACTTTAGTATGACCCTTTGAGTATAATGACGACTTTCTCAGATATATCTTCTCAGAAGTAGATGCTTTTATTTAGAATAGCAAGAACCTGCCCGAGTCAATACATTAATCGACATTGTTTTCAATAATTTGACACATTAATCGACATTGTTTTCAATAATTTGATTGCAGGAGCGTTTTCTTAAGTTGAAAGAAAATCATTATACGTGAGCCAAATTACAGTGAAAGAGACGTCACCGTTCTGAAAGGGTTACTATTTAACACCTTACGAGCGGCCTATGCGGTTTATTTATGTGTACCGCACAGCGGGGTGTTTTTAGCCAAAATAGGGCTGTTTACGTGATCATTTTCATGCCTAAATAAGACCCAGAACGTAAAACAAGTACCTATCCCTGAAAGGGCATAAACAGAGCTTTCGAATGACACCATAACGATCCTTGTATGATGGATAGTTTTCTTGCAATAACCGTGCAACGCGAGTGCAAAAAGCAGGTAATTCGGTACTTTCAGTACATAATTGAGTATGTAGCGAGTGAGAGAAGGAGGAGGGAGCTGAGATTTGTGTCAGTACGTTCGCCGCGGTGGTCTGGAGCAGTCATACGCTCGCTAGTCTCCTGCCACCACTTGTCTCTCTCTCTCAGCCACATTACGTGCTGAAATTGCCACTCGAGTTATGTCGAGCGCCGCCACATAGTCCAGCTTTATTTAACTCGACTTATGTTGCTCGCCGCTAAATAAGGGTTAATATCTAATGCCTGGAGGAAAGCCAATTACAATAGTGGTGGTAAAGCGTGTCTCATCTGTGAGAAGATGAAGAAAAAAGGATGGTGACAATGATGACAGCAGAAAGTAGGAAGCAAATATGTAACACACACACATATAGAACGAAGAAAGAAAGAAGCATAACACGGAGGACATGTATATAAAGAAGAAAGAAAATATGGAGATGAATTAGAAAAAAATATATCAAAGAAGAAGCCAAACAGAAGCTGGGAAGGAGAAAGGAGAAGTGAGAAAGGAGGCATCGGAAGATAATGACAGACGGAAGAGAAAGAATAGTAAACACACTGGGAAGGAGGAATAACTGAGAAAGGAAGAGTAGGAAGTTGAAAGAAGAATAGGAAGAAGAAAGAAGCCAAACAGAAGCAGGGAAGAAGTAAGGAGAAGTGAGGAAGGAAGAATAGGAGAAGTGGGGAAGAGGGAAGGAGAAGTGAAAAAAGGAGAATCGGATGTTGAAAGAAGAGGAAGAAGAAGAAGAAGAAAATAATAAGAATAAGAGGAACCCAACAGAAGCAGAGACAAAGGAAGGAGAAGTGAGAAAGAAGTTCTCGGAAGTTGAAGACAGTCCAAGTAGAAGAAGCTTGACGGACACGGTTCCAGACTGGCTGTAGCCCAACTCCTTAAGGGTGGGGGGGGGGGGTATTTTTGGGTCTACTATATCATATATTTACTATTTTGTTTTAGTTTCTTCCCTACACCTCCATCAAACTTAAAAAAACATCCCCCTTCTAGATATAATTGTACATCTTTCGATAGAAAAATGTCCCGACCGAATGCCAGTCCCTTCTATATTATAGGCTCGCTATTGCTCGCCAGGAAAAAAGTCGACACCTAAATGGCACGAAAAGTCATAATATTTACAATGAAATGGGGCGAAAGGTCTTAAAATCTCCAAACTAATTGGCCAAACATCTTAAAATCTGAAAACTAATGGGGCTAACATGAGGGAGAAGAGGGGTCAGACAAATTTAACTACCTCCTCTAAGCTCCTTCTGTACCGGTAACGTCTTTCTCATTTTAGTATATTTAGCTATATTTAGACGATTTTGTGCGGCTAAAGAAGGATCTGTTTAGACCATTAGATTTGCGATTTTAAGACGTTCGTTCCATTAGTTTGGCGATTTGAAGACCTTTTGTGTCATTTAGGTGTCGATTTTGTTTCCTGGCTTGCGATAGCGCGCCTGTAATTTAGAAGGAACCGGCCCTTAGACCAAGACATTATTCTACCGAGACAAATGTACATATTCAACTCGATGGGGGGTCTTGTGGGTCTTTTTTAAGCTTGATGGAATTCTTGGGAGGAACACAAAATATATATATATGAATATATCAAATATAATAAAATATAATTGGTTATTTTAAGAACTTTTTGTGAAATTTGGGTGTCTATTTTATCCTGACGAGCGACAGCTAGTCTGCAAATTATGAGGAATCGGCCTTCGGCCGGGGCATTTTCTACCGAGAAAAATCATAAATCTGTGGTCTTGAAGTGGGCTGTTGGGGGTATTTAAAAAAAAATATGGAGGTCTAAGGAGGAAACTAAAATACATGATACATAAATGAATATATAAATTAAACAATATAAGCTTCGCCTTAATGCACTTGGTAGTGTAATGTGTGACGGTAGAGAAAGAGGTTTAATTTTAGGATGAATATGTTGATAGTGATGGTTTAGATTCCAGTGGTTGTGTTGTTGTTGTTGTTGTTGTTGTCGTTCCCTAAGCTGCCTGGCCGAACAGCCCCGAGTCCCTAAGGAAGGCCATGGCTACGGTCGGGCTTTCCCACAGAGCTCTATAGGAATGTAGATTATGTTGTTGGCGTAAGTGATTGTGTGAAATGCAGTCTTCTAGGATGTGTTTAATGGTATGGGATGCTGTGTTACATCCCGGGCAGGTGTCCTCGACGGAGTCATCCAGTCTCTTCTGATAACTCAGAAGGGCTGGATGGTGCCCACATCTCAGCCTGGCCCGGTGGACTCTGTCCTCGCGAGGAAGGGAGGATGCAGAAGGATGGATTTCAGGAGGTCGTGCCTGCGGCTGCGTGTTGTCTATGAGTGATTGGATGGAACGGCGAGAGATATGAGTATGGATGTGCTTCAGGAAGCTGATTTGGGGTAGGCAGGGAGGGAGAGAAGACAATATTTGTGTATGATACCGTGTGCTGGGTGTTGTTCTGATATTTCTTGGTGTCTGTGGGTGTGTTTCCATGTAGTGTAGTGGGTGGTGTTGGTTTGTGGAGGCTGCAGCCAGGAATTGAGTGCCTCTCATGTCCAGTTGGTCTTTAACTTTGATGACTTTGGTTTCTTGATGTAGGTGATCTGTAGGTGTAGTAGCTGTGCAACCTGTGATGATGTATTAGGGCTTTATTTTTAATAGTCTGCAAGGTCTTGTGATGTGTTTCAGCTAGGTTAGAAGCCCAGGCAGGGCTTGCATATTCCATCACTGATCTTATGTATTGTTTGTATACTGTGGTGGTGTTAGGAGTGTGTTTTTTATGGTGAGTTGTGTGGTGTATTTGTGTTCGGCTGTCCAGCTTGTGAGGAGGGTTGCGGTGGATTTGCCTTTTGGTCCTAGGTGTCTGAGGTGTATGTTGCTTATGTTGTCTGGGCCACAGGTGGGTGAGTGCTTGAGATTGTTGATGATGTGCTTTGTCTGGTTGTTGGTGACGTGTGCATAGTCAGGGTCTGTGAGGAATTGTCTCTTATGTCGGATGACACGTCGGTCGTCACTATTGGGGTTTATGTGGCTGACATGAGATAATTGATTAATGAGAGTTTTTGCTTGTTGTTTATATGAAGGAGTAGAGTCTGTTTAGTTGTTGTGATTGCAGCATGTGATTGTGTTGTGTTGCTTGTGGAAAGTGTGATGCTGTTTAGCGTTTTGTAGAGTTTTTTGGGGTCTACTTTGTGACCAAGTGTTTGGAGGTAGTTATTCCAATTTAGTGTTTGTTGTTCCTGTATTTTGTTGTTAATATATGTGTTGAGTGCTTGGATTTGTTGTGTGATGTCCTGTGTGTGGGGTGCTGGGGAGTGTTTCAGTGTGTCGCGTTGTCTGATGAAGTTTTGAATTTCTGGTGAGAAGTTGAGATTGTGTCTTTTTCTGTTACCTCTTTGAATGTGTTTCTTGTCAGCGTTTTGGATAGTTGTGCTGAAAGTGTGGACAGCATTGTTGATGTTAGTGATGGGTGTGCTCTTGTAGCTCACTCGCCAGAGGAACTAGAAGTCGTGCTTGAAGCTGAGGCAAGTGCTTACTCCAAAATGGGCCTGTCAGTTAACATCCAGAAAACACAAATAATTTCTCAGTGGTCAGCTCAGATACCACCTGTGCAGCCAGTGTTCAGATTAGCAGGAGAGGAGATAGCACAAGTTCCTTCAATCAAGTATCTGGGAAGCTTCCTGTCTGAAACGGCCAGTATTGACGATGAGGTACAACACTGACTGAGACAAGCTGCAGCATCTTTTGGCCGCCTACAAGAGAGAGTTTTCCAAAATAATCACCTGACTCTTTGTACCAAAGTGGCTGTATATAATGCTGTGTGTTTATCCACTTTGCTCTATGGTTGTGAGACATGGATGACATATAGACGCCATATACGACCCCTGGAGGCTTTCCACATCAGATGCCTCCGAAAGATTATGGGTATAACCTGGCAGGACCGTGTTCCTCATATAACAATACTTGAAAGAGCCAACAACACTAGTATTGAGACTCTTATCATTAAACAACAACTCAGATGGGTTGGGCATGTCATCCGTATGCCAGAGGAGAGACTACCTCATAAAATACTATATGGACAGCTGCATGAAGGCCGCAGAGCAGCTGGAGGACCAAAATTAAGATACAAAGACAGTATAAAGAAAATACTAAAAAGGTGCAATATACAACCAACTGCACTTGAAAACTTAGCATCAGATAGACCACTATGGCGCTCACACTGCCAGCAAGGAGCGAAGGAACTGGAACATCAGAGGAAACACCACCAGCAGGAGAAGAGGGCCCGGAGACATGCACGCCGGGAACAACCAGCACCTCCTAACACGGACTACCAGTGCCCAGACTGTGGCAGGATATGTGCATCACGGATAGGACTCTACAGTCATCGTAGAACTCACAACAGATGAATGCAGGAAGGGAACGTCATCATCGGACTACGATGGACTACCATAAGCTGCTTAGGGTTTCAAAGTGTTGTTCTGTCTCATTTGTGAAAGCTTCCCAGTTGGCTATTTTATAGGTGGTGTATGTGTATCTGTGGCTAGCTGGGGTGAGTCTGGTTTTGGTATTGATAATGATCGGGAGGTTTACAAAATTTGGTTGTCGCGGTATAATGAGGTGTAAATACTGACTCATTCATTGTTAACCCTTTGAAAATTATGACACATTTTAACAGTTTATTTTGTTATTTTATTTATTTTATTTCTATGTTAGTGAGGGATACAAAATACAGAACTCCCTGTAGCGAGTGCCTCCCCCATAGTTGAAAGAGTGACAGGGCCAAAATCAAAGGACGTTCGAGCCAAAATACCTGGACACACGTAGTTTGAAGCAATTTAAGTCATGGGAGGAGAAAAAGATTGATTATGGGAGAAAGTTCCAGAGCTCACCTCCCATAGACTGAGAGTAAAGTTTCACTCTTGGGTTGGAGAGTTGCACAGAGTAGGGATGTGATTATGTTGCAAGACGGGTATTACGTACCCTACGTAGAGGAGGTGGTATATACTGGGAGAGCTCTGAGGAACACTGCTTATTGTAGTAGCGATATAATAGCGAGAGAGATGCAACATTGCGCGAAGAGAGAGAGAGTTTGCAGAGTTGGTAAGTGGGCTGGAATTAATGATAATGGGGATCATGACACGTTTTGACAGTTTATTCTGGCTATCAGATTTAAATAAGATTAGGAAGGCATGTGGAAGTCAGAGAACTATTTGAGACAGCCTTTACCCCATTAATTCCCATAGATCCATCCAAAGTAGTACAAACTCGTCTAATGGTAGCCAGAATAAACTGTCAAAACGTGTCATGATCCTCAAGAAGTTAAAATATGTTATAATGCCTACACAGAAGAATATGTTATAATGCCTACACAGAAGAATATGTTATAATGCCTACACAGAAGAATATGTTATAATGCCTACACAGAAGAATATGTTATAATGCCTACACAGAAGAATATGTTATAATGCCTACACAGAAGAATATGTTATAATGCCTACACAGAAGAATATGTTATAATGCCTACACAGAAGAATATGTTATAATGCCTACACAGAAGAATATGTTATAATGCCTACACAGAAGAATATGTTATAATGCCTACACAGAAGAATATGTTATAATGCCTACACAGAAGAATATGTTATAATGCCTACACAGAAGAATATGTTATAATGCCTACACAGAAGAATATGTTATAATGCCTACACAGAAGAATATGTTATAATGCCTACACAGAAGAATATGTTATAATGCCTACTCAGAAGAATATGTTATAATGCCTACACAGAAGAAGATCGTATATTATTACTGTAAACAAATCAAATAAAACAATATGGCGTTCTTCCAAAATTAATCTTCCATTAGTACAATTATTGACAGTATTGTGAACGATGAAATATAAGTATGTATAGTCCACTTACTATAGGTTGGTCAGCTATATCGTTTACCCTGGCCTCAGTAACTTGAAATGGGCTAGAGCAAATGGGCTGTTATTTTCCACACCTATTCCCTGGCTGACTCGTCCTAAATGGTAAACATAAGAGATTAATTGCTTTAGCCATTTTTCAGTTATAGAGATTAGTGGTCAAGATAATTGGCCTAGCATTAATGCATGGACTATAGTTATCATAAGTCTTGCAATATCTCTGAACAGTAATATAGAGAGATACATTTAACAGTATTCCAATTATCAAGTGGATATCTCGAAAAAGAGAAAATAAATATCGTATTCCACCGGCAGCAGGAAAAATAGAACTGAGTAAGGCTTATGTCCAAGTTATTTATACAATGTATTCAACTGGGAAATATATATATTTAACAACACAGGACTAAATCATTTCTAAATACAATCTGAATGGATTTCACAATAACCTGAGGTGCATATTAGGTGATTATATATATACAGTATAACTAAATATTTATATATATATATATATATATATACCGGTATATATATATATATATATATATATATATATATAAAGTATATTTATAAATATATATATATATATATACAGTATATATATATATATATATATATATATATATATATATATATATATTATATATATATATATATATATATATATATATGTGTATGCAGTATATATATCAGAAGAGGAACCTTACTTGAATCTTGAGGATATCCTCTATAACGTTCAGCGAACACTTGAGATGGCACATGGCTCTGAGGTGTGTGACTGTGGGGAATTACATATGGCCGTGGCCTCATTGATGGGGAAAAATGGCTTATAGGGTGGCTAAAGAGTTCACTGGGCACGTCCCGGGGCGGTGTCGCAGCACCCCTACGGACCGTCCCTGACTGGTCGAATTTGACTTTCGGCACAGCCAGGGACAGTCTAGTAGCTTCGGGTGCCGGTGAAGGCGATGTCCTAGACCTCACGTTAGATACCGCCTTACGAGACTGTAACTTGGACGCACTAGAGTCAGACACTGCGTCTTCCGGCGTTCCTTTACGTTGCTTCTTCGCCGCCTCTTGTACTGGCGGAGGAGAGATTGCCCTGCGCAGAGGAGACCTTGATCTGGACCGACGCCTCGACTGCGGTGGTTTCGACGAATCCTGTGCAGGCCGCTTTGCCGACCGGCGGGGGGTACTAGCTTTCGTCTGTGTGTCACTGTGTCAGAACGATTGTTAGATTTATGAGGGTTAGCACTGGAGGACTTTATCAGCAATTCCCAAAGTGGTTTGTCATCATACTGTAGTGCCTTATGGGCAATATCTTTTCTGTAATCATTAACACCTTACGAGCGGCCTATGCGGTTTATTTATGTGTACCGCACAGCGGGGTGTTTTTAGCCAAAATAGGGCTGTTTACGTGATCATTTTCATGCCTAAATAAGACCCAGAACGTAAAACAAGTACCTATCCCTGAAAGGGCATAAACAGAGCTTTCGAATGACACCATAACGATCCTTGTATGATGGATAGTTTTCTTGCAATAACCGTGCAACGCGAGTGCAAAAAGCAGGTAATTCGGTACTTTCAGTACATAATTGAGTATGTAGCGAGTGAGAGAGGGAGGAGGGAGCTGAGATTTGTGTCAGTAGGTTCGCCGCGGTGGTCTGGAGCAGTCATACGCTCGCTAGTCTCCTGCCACCACTTGTCTCTCTCTCTCAGCCACATTACGTGCTGAAATTGCCACTCGACCTATGTCGAGCGCCGCCACATAGTCCAGCTTTATTTAACTCGACTTATGTTGCTCGCCGCTAAATAAGGGTTAAAGCAAGATTTAATAGCCAAGAGCACTATACGACACCCTTCCTCCTTACTGTTTATGAAACCATTACATAGTCGTACGCACACATTGCACTTTTTTGTAACCCAATGTCCATGCGACCGATCTAGGCAAGAGACACATGTAACACAATGTTTATGTCCGGTTACAGGAAGGTTAGCGCATAAATCCGAAGAACAGAAAGCTATATGTTCCATGATTAGTCCTCCCCCACCGGGATCGGTTACGGTCCGGAATTCCTCGCCGAGAAGACGTGTACCGTGATAAGAAATTTCCAAGAATCAATGCTCATAAGGACAACCTGAGACATTTCAACACAACCGTTACCTTATAGTACACAAGAAAAATAGACGTAGCAATCACCACTACTCTAAGTTTCCTGTGTATCCTTATGGAAAAACCCTGATGCGGTTTTCTCATGAAGGAATTTATAGACTGCTTACCCATGATAGCGATTATCAATGACCTATACTAAGTGCTGCCTAGAAAGCACTTTCTATTAAGCGACCATCTCGCCGTGAGCGGAAAGTGGTTAGCAATGACTCTTCCGCCGCAATGACAGATTATTATTCTTCCCGCCTCGCTAGGAATATTAATAATAGTATAGGTGAATCGTTCCGGCTGACCCGAAACATCCCCTGAAAGACTTCCTTTTCCGCCGGGAGTTCGTTCTAGTTCAAGACAACAAACTGGTTACTTGGATCATGCGCAACACTAGAACGCCACTAGTGGGGCGCCCAGCGAGGGTGATATGCGTTCGTGAGACATAATTATCCCCCGCCGAAAATATGATCCTAATCTTATTCTACTACCAAGTATGCAACAAGTATAGGAGAATACATAGTATCATAGTCAGGAGCTATCCCAACACCCTCAACTACTGAGACTGTCTCATCGTCCAGAAGAAGAGGGCCACATATATTATGGCACAACATTAATATAATAATAAACTTAAAATTACATTCTAGCATAACCTACGCAGAGGCTGGCTACGAGGCCTAGGGCAAGTAGAATATCGACGAATTACTCTTACCTCCAGGACGAACCAGCACTCTCCTCCATCTCGACGACAGGAACGCAGGGAAGCAGACGCAGATACCAGAAGCAAGGTTCTTCACTAAGTAAAGCGACCCTAAACTAAAAGCTCTGCCGACGAACAACAAAAAACGCTTAATCATCATCATCATCATCAAATCTGACGCCTCGCTTCCAGAGGAAGCGCCCCAAAAGGGATATGGCCATGGCAGAAACTGCCTCCAGGCTCCCAGACACAAGGTATTATTATGTTCTCTCCACCAACCAACTTTACTCCTAAACTCGATTAATGAAATTAACAAACACATGTGGCAGTCCGGGGATTCGAACCTAGGATACTCACACCTAAAATCAACACACTTATGCATTGCACCACGAAGACAGTGAGAGAGGTATTCTCATTCCCATTTAACTCTGTAGTAATTATTATGTTCCTTTTCTTTGAACAAATTATATTTGTTAATATGGAGTTTTCCATGTATCCTATGTTATAGAAAGTTGCTACACATAATATAGATATTTTTAGAATATATGAAATCAGTTAGGAAGGAGTTCATGGTGATAAATAAATACCGAATTAATATTTAAAAAGCGGATGTTGGCAGGAATCCCCAGGTATCCACAGGACTAAGCCCCGCCCAACCTGGGTCAATGCGCTTTTTATTGGCTAGCATCACAAGCCCCGCCTTCCTGTTCCTGACGCCTGACGGCGGGAGTTTTAAATATTTTGTTTGTTTACTTGTGATATTTAATTAATTACAATGGTTGTTTGTGCTGTGTCAATGTGTAAATTATCAGGGAAGAACAAAAATCGATTTGTGTCTTTCTACATGTTCCCTAGAAACATTACATTAATAAAAATATGGCTAGAAGCGTGTAAACAAGAGCTAAATCTGGACGAGTTAAAGCCATGACATTCAATATGTTCCATGCATTTTACACCCGAGTGCTTTAATTTACACCTATCCCTCACAAGACTGAAGATATCCTTATAGCCAAAAACTATAGTATCATACACCCAGTCTCGCCTACTTTATATCTTTCCTGGAATATACAAACAAACGAATGGAATGTATGGGGCACTAGGTACTAGGTAGACATAGTGCTCCTTGAACTCTAATTCTAACTCTTAAATTAACATACAGGGCTCCGTATGTCAGACCTCCCCCCTAGAAAAGAGTTTAAGGAGTATAGTACATAATATTAAACATAATACATAAATAGATTCACCACCAGATTGGCAACAGCAAGATTATAATGAGGATATAATAAGGATATCACCCAAAGTAGGCAACGTCTCCAGGTACCACATCAGAACATAGCCGGAACGTAGCTGGAGCGTTATTCGAACTGCAAGGCATCTCACAGCTGAAGGCTTAAAAGCGCACTACAAAAGCATGATATTTACCTCGCTACAAGGGAGAGCTAATTGCCAAAATCCTCTCATTAAATTATACTTACTGCTGCATGAGGCCAAACTGGTAAATGCAATCTTTGATCCGTGGCAGTGGGTAGGTATCGTTCTTTGTGACAGCATTGACTTCCCTATAGTCCCTACAAAACCCATGGCTCCCGTCTGGCTTCGGCACAAGTATGACCGGACTACTCCACTGGCTTAAGGCCCTAGTGATCAGTTCATTAGAAATCATAAAGTCAAGCTCGACCTGCAGTATACTCCTGCGTTGTGGCGAGACACGGTAGGGGGATAGTTTAATGGGAGTTGCATCCCCTACGTCGATGTCGTGCACGGCCAAAGAAGTGAGCCCTGGAGTATCACGGAACACACTGGGAGACTGAGATAAAACAGAGATTAGTTGGTTCGCTTGATCAGAGGGAAGATGACATAGTTTAGATGGTAATTCCCTCAAAGCCACTGAAATATACTGAAAGTTGGATAGGCTACATGACAAGTCAAAGTCTGCATGGATACCTTCAGGCTCTGGAACAGTCTGTTGCGGGTCAGTAAGAGAACTGAAGACTTTGTCCGCATCAGGCTGCTCACAGGTCCTGACATTCACTGCCACAGTGGGAGAATCTGGAGGAGAGGAATCAGGGGACCTATGGTAGGGCTTCAACATATTTATATGGAATACTTGCGTGGGCTTTCTCCTGTCTGGGGTAGTTACTAGATAATCGGTAATGCTCACCCTCCGAATGATCTTATATGGGCCCCTGAACTTGGCAGATAAAGGTTGGCCAAAAAGGGGGAGCAGGACCAAAACCTCATCACCGGGCTTAAACTCCCTCTCTGAAACATACTGGAGGAGGTTTTGGTTCCCCTCCTGGCCAACTAGGCTATCCTGCAATAGTTGCAAAGGACCTCTTACCTGGTGACCGAAAACTAGCTCATTAGGGGAAAAACCCAGGGATTCAGTTGGAACCTCACGAGTAGCAAATAAAAGAAAAGGTACCCCCTTATCCCACTCAACTCCGGTCTCTGTACAATACTTACGTAACATTCCCTTTAATGTCTGATGATATCGTTCGAGAACCCCTTGACTCTCTGGGTGGTAGGTGCTAGACTTTACATGCTCGATACCCAACTCCTTCAGGGACTGCTGGAAAATGTTAGAGGTAAAATTAGTTCCTTGATCACTTTGCACCTCATGGGGGAAACCCATTCTGGTGAAGAATTTGAGCAGTTCCTTGATAACAGTTGGAGCAGAGGTAGTCCTTAAGGGTATAGCCTCTGGGTAGCGAGTTGCCATGTCCATGATAGTTAATAAATAAATGTTACCTTGGGAAGTCTTAGGCAATGGGCCTACAATGTCCACTACCACCCGAGTAAAAGGATTCTCGAAAACGGGCAAGGGCACCAGAGGATGTACAGGCACCTTCTGATTGGGTTTTCCTGTCATCTGGCAAGTGTGACACACTCTACAACACTCCACTACATCTGCACGCATTCCTGGCCAGTAAAAGTGGGCTCTGATTCTGTCTAGAGTTTTTCTCACACCTAGGTGTCCTGCCAATGGTATACAATGTGCCATTTCCATGATATCTTTACGACAAGGTTTGGGGACTACTACTTGATGGACGTCCCAAGCCCCATCATCGATTGGTCTGTGTGGCGGTCTCCATCTTCGCCACAATACTCCTCCTTTGAGGTAGAAACATTCACCACCCTCCTTCTCACATTCCTCTTCACTCACGGACCTGGCAGCTAACTCCTTGCATTCACAATCATCGCTCTGTAGCTCTACCAGGCCACTAGGACAATTTGGAGGGGTTTCATGGTCATCGTTAGGGTCAAGATGAGCCATAAAGGTGTCAGATAAATCCACCTCAGTCACATCATCAGGCACAGTTGGAGCATCATTCACACTCTCATCATCCCTTTCATCAACTCTTACATTCGGTACATTTCGGTCTGAGGGAACTGCTACTTGAGACATTGAACGTTTGTCAGCACACACAGGGAAAACAGTTGGCAACTCCTTGTCGAGCTCACCGGTTAGTGGCTCGTTAACAGGGGAAAGTGACAAGATGGAGTCTGGCCGGACCTTCTCACCTGCTACATCATTCCCCAAAAGGAGTGTTACCCCAGGCACAGGGATATCTTGGGACCTACACAAAGCTATGGTGGCCTCACCCTGTAGTAACTCACATTCAATTTCGCCTTTTACCAAGTATGCATAAAACTGGCCTCCAGCACCTCTCATTACAACTGGTTCGCCAGGTGGGCACTCAGTGTAAGGATTCACCATGAGGGTGCTAGTAGAACCTGTGTCTCTCAGAATTTTTACCTCATGCATGCAACCATTTAATCTCACGTTGCCAGATGAAATAAAGGGACGGTAACTGTCCTGCACTGATGGTGAAATTATTATTGGTTTAACCCTTGTGGGTTGCACCACACATGCTACTACACCCCTGTCTAGATGATTTACGTTAGCTGCTAGGTACTCCTGTCGAGAGTCCTGCATTAAAGGAACTTTTGGTGCTAGGTACTCCTTCTGTCGGGAGTCCTGCATTAAAGGAACATTTGGTGCTAGGTACTCCTTCTGTCGGGAGCCCTGCATTAAAGGCACACATGGAATTTGAGATACGGCGGCAACTGTCTGCCCCGATCTCTCGGTTTTTTCCTTGGCCCAGCACTGATAAGCTAGGTGGCCTCTCATGCCACAAAAAGTACATACTTTAGGGGATACGGGAAAGTTCCCTCTTTGAGCATTACTATTAGTTTGGGGCCCACCTCTGTTACCATTGCCCTGAGTCGCATTTTTAGTTGGGGGAACATTTCTATTTTGGCTAGCTGGGGAAGACGTTATAGGCTTGTGACTGGGTCCGTCAGATTTGTGATTGGGATACTTAAAATTAGAACTAGAATTATCGTAGGGCTTCTTTCCACGAAATTTGTTGTTGAGCACGTATGTGTCAGCCATGTGAGCGGCGTCGGCAAGACAATCTACCTTTTTCCCCTTTAAATGATAGGATACAGAAGAATCAATTTTCCATAGGAAATTTTCTAACAGGACCAACTCCTTCAGATCGTTGTAGCTTGTGACTTTCTTACTCTTGACCCAATGATTGAAAGTTTTAGTCATGGTCCTGGCAAATACCTTATGGGTTTCTTCTACTTTCTTCTGGTTTTTTCGGAAAGATTGCCTGTAAGCCTCAGGCTGCAATTGATAGGTTTTTAAGATAGCTTCTTTGAGATTGTCATAATCCTGCCTAACTTCTGCTACTTCTGACAAATACGTGGCTCGAGCCTGCCCTGTCAAAACAGTTTGTAACATAAAAGGCCATTGATCTCTTGTCCACTTCATACCTCCAGCAACTTCCTCAAACAAAACAAAGAAATCCTGCACATTATCCTCAGTGAAAGGTGGAATGACACTAGTCATAGTCAATCCCAGAGGGGGAGCAATTACGGGAGCATTTGTATTGACATTTAGTTGAGCTATTTGATATTGATATTGATAATGTTCGGTCTTTATTCTGGCTTCTTCGATATTTGCTCTTATTCTGGCTTCTTCGGTATTTGCTTTTATTCTGGCTAGTTCTAGTATTTGATCACCGGTCAAACCAGGTGGCAATGGTTCATCAAGTTGGCTAGGTTTACTAGGGATCCCACCAACTGCTCCGTCTCCCTCCCCGCCTTCTACAGGGAACAGGTGGGTTTTTATGGTCTGAGCCACCTCTACTTTAGACATGTTTGAGACAGATAATTGGAGATGTGAGGCAAGCACTTTCAGTTCAGATTTTGACAGACAGTCAATATCAGGGGCTGTGGGTTCTGATTCTATGAAAACTCGAGCATCTTCGTTATTAATTAGTTGAGGCATGATTAATATTTGATTGTTAAGTAGTGAAACATTAATGAAACTGAGTGAAACTGTATGAAACGAATCCTGGCAAGGTCGCCACTCTTCTGTTACGTATCTTGATCCTCAAGTGGTTAACTTGATGAATCTAGATAGCACAGAGATATATATTAAGGTATCAGTCAGCTGAAGGCAAAACAAAAGTAAAATCTAATAAAATAATTTCCTGTTGTTGCTTCCTTTCCTTTTGGATCTTAGGACTTAGTATCCTTTATTGACTGATACTCTTTAATTATAAAAATACTGAAACTAATTAAAGTCATGTAGTATTTATAAAGAATTATTATTTAACCGAAGCTTAGTAGGCTATGGTTATGAACCGAATAAGTTATAGCTAAAGAAGGACTATTAATTTTATAAAAAGTCTTGAAAGATAAATATTAAAGTAAGAATATTTCTGTCTCTTACCCTTTTTGAAATTAATAGATAGTTTTCTTCTATGTCCTTTTATTTATATTTAATGTAATTATTCTTGGTTCTTGTCTTACGTTAATAGTATTATATTATTATTATCATCAGGAGTAATATCAAAGTCACATAAAAAGTTAGATATATATTTAATAATTAGTTAAATTTATTTCTTAACCACGTAACATTGAGGTTTGATTATGAGTAAATAAAGTTACAGGATCGTTTCATAGATTCGATTCAGGTCTCACTCAAATAATATGAAAAGCAAAATATAATATTTTGAAGCAAAAGAATTTTCTTCAGCTTAAGAAATCACTATAAGTAATATTAACACAGCCATGTTAGTCTAAGGCGATATTACTAATACGAGACAATAGCATCACCGTACGCACCATTAAGCAATGTAAGCTTAATTCAAAGAACATGAAAGAACTCGTAAGTATTAATATAAAACAATAGTATTACTTTCATCATAACCCAATTACTTAAAGAGTTGCTTTAGTCCACAAGTTAGTCAACTAAAATAGTTAAGTACATAATAATAGCGTTAACGTTAATTCCCAATCAAATAGTTAAGTACATAAATAGTAGCGTTAACGTTAATTCGCAATCACATATCTCACTAACCAACATAACGTAAGTGTTTACACCGAACACACTTAACACACATTTATATAATCTGACTGACAGTCACAATCCCATTATAATACTTCACCCCGTCTTCCTCCAGCTGCAAGTTCACCTTCCCCAACTCCAAATGAGACTGATTTCAATGCCCACAACTCGGGTCTTATATACCAAACAATGATGGTGTAGGAACGAATCAGGAGGCGAGTGATGGTGCGCGCTCCAATCATAGCTCCTCGAATCACATAACAGGTGTGTCGTCCACTCACAGCTCCTGGCGTCGATCATACGTCATAGCATCGGTCATCGAGGTATGGGGCGAGCTGGTATGGGGCGAGATGGTTTGCCCACTCGCTCGTTCGCTCGCTAGTCTGCTTCACCACTTGGGTAGTTTGGCTCCTTGAACTCTAATTCTAACTCTTAAATTAGCATACAGGGCTCCGTATGTCAGAATATATATATATATACAGTATATATATTGTTACGTATCTTGATCCTCAAGTGGTTAACTTGATGAATCTAGATAGCACAGAGATATATATTAAGGTATCAGTCAGCTGAAGGCAAACCAAAAGTAAAATCTAATACAATTATTTCCTGTTGTTGCTTCCTTTCCTTTTGGATCTTAGGACTTAGTATCCTTTATTGACTGATACTCTTTAATTATGAAAAATACTGAAACTAATTAAAGTCATGTAGTATTTATAAATGTGGTGGGAGGGCTTGTGGCTTTGGCTCCGCTGCATGTCTGCCTGCCGAGATCGGAACCTCTCCGGGTGGTCAGGGGCCGGGGGAGTGCTCGAGCGACCTTGGTAACCCGGGTCTCTGGGTCTTCTCCTGGGTGACCTGGATGTGTGAGAGTTTGTGTTTTTTATCTGTGTTTATTTTGTGTTTTATGTTGTTTTTGTGTTTTCCCTGTTCTTGCTCTGTCTTGAGTCGGCTACCCCCAAAATGGGGATTGGGCCTGAGCATATAGATAGATAGATAGATAGTATTTATAAAGAATTATTATTTAACCGAAGCTTAGTAGGCTATGGTTATGAACCGAAGAAGTTATATCTAAAGAAGGACTATTAATTCTATAAAAAGTCTTGAAAGATAAATATAAAAGTAAGAATATTTCTGTCTCTTACCCTTTTTGAAATGAATAGATAGTTTTCTTATATGTCCTTTTATTTATATTTAATGTAATTATTCTTGGTTCTTGTCTTACGTTAATAGTATTATATTATTATTATCAGGATTAATATCAAAGTCACATAAAAAGTTAGATATATATTTAAGAATTAGTTAAATGTATTTCTTAACCACGTAACATTGAGGTTTGATTATGAGTTAATTAAGTTACAGGATCGCTTCATAGATTCGATTCAGGTCTCACTCAAATAATATGAAAAGCAAAAATAATATTTTGAAGCTAAAAGAATTTTCTTCAGCTTAGGAAATCACTAGAAGTAACATTAAAACAGCCATGTTAGTCTAAGGCGATATTACTAATATGAGACAATAGTATCACCGTACTAAGCACCGTTAAGCAATGTAAGCTTAATTAATTAAAAGAAAATGAAAGAACTCGTAAGGATTAATATAAAACAATAGTATTACTTTCATCATAACCCAATTTCTTAAAGAGTTGCTTTAGTCCACAAGTCAGTCAACAAAAATAGTTAAGTACATAATAGTAGCGTTTAACGTTAATTCCCAATCAAATAGTTAAGTACATAATAGTAGCGTTAACGTTAATTCCCAATCAAATAGTTAAGTACATAATAGTAGCATTAACGTTAATTCCCAATCAAATAGTTAAGTACATAATAGTAGCGTTTAACGTTAATTCCCAATCACATATCTCACTAACCAACATAACGTAAGTGTTTACACCGAACACACACTTATATAATCTGACTTGACAGTCACAATCCCATTATAATACTTCACCCCGTCTTCCTCCAGCTGCAAGTTCACCTTCCCAACTCCAAATGAGACTGATTTGAATGCCCACTACTCGGGTCTTATATACTAAACAATGATGGTGTAGGAACGAATCAGGAGGCGGGTGATGGTGCGCCCCCCAATCACAGCTCCTCTAGTTGCGTAAGAGGTGCGTGGTCCAATGGAGAATCCTGGTGTCGATCATACGGCATAGCGTCGGGTCATCGAAGTAGTTTGCAGGGTCCCCTATGACGCATGCAGGTGTGAAGGCTTGTTTGCTGGTATGCGGACGAGCTGGTTTCCCCCTCGCTGGTTCGCTCGCTAGTCTGCTTCGCCGTCTGGGTAGTTTGGCACTCCTTCAACTCTTAATTCTAACTCTTAAAATAAACATACAGGGCTCCGTATGTCAGAATATATATATTTATACTGTATATATTAGAGAGAGAGTAAAACCAGGGCGTAGACGAACATCTTTATTATGGTAACGTTTCGCAACTATGCATTTTGCATCATCAGACCTAAAATAGCAAAGAAAATTTGGTATTTCATATTCATATATTTTTATATTATTTCGAAAATATTATTCTAATATAAAATTCAAAGTGCTAAAAGGAAAATTATAAACTAATATATTCTAAGTTTAATACTATTCTAAATTGTAAAAATGTCAACAGTAAAAAACAAACTAGCTTTCTTTAATTTGAGTTGGGGGTGTCAATTGAGTGATAAAACATAATTCGCACCATATGATTCCTAACAATAGTAAATAGTGAAAGTTATATAAACTAGTAATAATCAGAAATAATAACAACAATAAGAATACAAATTAAAAGCTATTACACACAGGGTTATATAAGTAGACCTTAAAAGCAGAACAGATCGACTGCGGATGTATTGTCACCTATTGTGGGTCTATGGATGTAGGAGTGTAGAGTTTCCATGATAGGGAGGTCGAAGTGGTGCTGACTTTTATCTAGTACTTTGAATGAGGCTCGTTTGATAGGATGATCTAATTCTAAAGTGTGTGAGTGTTGCCTAATGGCTCTAAATGATGGTATGGTGATTGGTCTGCCAGTACGAGCAGATGTACCTAGGTGTTCGTGTATGTGTGTCTTCAGATGTCTTCTTTTCTATTTTAGGTCTGATGATGCAACATGCATAGTTGTGAAACGTTGCCATAATAAAGATGTTCGTCTACGCCCTGGTTTTACTGTTCATCATAAATCGGCGCTTTCCACGCAATGAGTCTATTGCCAGTATACTATCTCGATGCTATGGCCGACCAGTGCTCGCCCTCTTCAGAGAAGTTGAGCGCCACGACTTCAAGAAGAGGAAACTACAGTGCGATATTCACTTCCTAAAATGTTGCCAAGAGCAAAATCTAGTGCCAAATGTTCTCAAATTCAAACTTACTAATAACAATCTGCAACATTCTCGATCCTATAGAAAATGTCAAAAAGTTTGTTTTGAACAGTGAAGTAAGAAGTAAGGAGAAACAACTTAAAAATGCCACTAAGAAATATACCTGCCATCCCAACAGAGGTCCTCAACGAAGTATGCCCTCACAGAGAAGCCGGGATAGCCCTATTGTACCCATTAACCCTTTTGATTTCAAGGCATACAACTCAGCTTGCCCCCTGCATTTCATTAGGGATCAAGCAAAACAAAGAAGTTCACCAAACTGGGTCCTCGCAGCAGAGGAAGAATCCCGGGAATTGGAATTAGAGGAGGAATACCGAGATGAGGAATATTCCCCTGCTGACCTCAACCTAATTCACGCGATTTAGGAAGAAGATATTGAAGAAGCAGAAGATCTTCCTCAGGTTTTTTAAAACCTCCCCGGCCCATCATGGCTTCGGCGGGGAAGTCCATTATTACCAAACTACCCCCTATTTACCATCTGGCAAAAATTTAAGGCATATCAGTCCTCCTTCTGATTGACACCGTAGCTGCGAGATCTTGTTTGTTCAACACTTTTTACAACAAACATAGCCACAAACATGGAATGTTGCACGCTAGCACCACGAACCTAACCAGTGCAGGCGACACGCCCCTATTCATCCGAGGAGAGACACGCCCCTGCATATTACCCCACCAGACCCAGAAGCCTCCTGCCGTCATCCTTGTGTGGTGTTCTATTCAGAGTGCACCCAATACGATGGATATATGGGGCAGGATATATTGCAACGCCTACAAGTTCAATTGGATTGTGGCCAATGGCGTCTGACATTTAAAAATAAAAAGACTTCAACTTCAAGTAACCACACCTAAAGTCATCCCGAGGAACAAAACTTTGAAGAAGACAAGGAGCCCCCAATACCGTCCAAAAGGCCCCACCCCCAAAAACTACGATCGCCTCCAAGACACCGCAAACTAGACCACCTACCTCAACAAGGCCCCCCTGCCCGAAACCTCCAAAACCCACGCCATCAGCCTCCATCACCATAGTGGCCCCGCAGTGACCTTGCAGCGTGTACTGATACCTGCCCAACATCAACAGTGGGTGCCCTTACGTCACACAGCAGACAGGCCTATGATTTTCACACCTCAACTCGATCAACCTCGATGTGACAGGTGCAGAGTACAACCTGCCATAGTGCCCCCTAACAGAGGTGCCGCCCTTGTCGCCAATATCTCTGACGAACCCCTCACACTACCCAAGGGCCTCAGCATTGGCGATTTGGAAACGTTCTACGATGTCACGCCCTCACCTCACATAAATGCAACCCCACTCATCCTCCCCTCCATTCCAGAGAAGTTAATAACTCAACGGAAAAAACAATTGTTAAAATTCCTCCCCGATTTCGCGGATGTGTTCGCCCAGACGTCCACAGAAATTGGACAAACCAAAGTTGTCGAACACCCATCCACACTGGGGTACGTCAACCTTCCCGTAGAAAAAAATCCTCTGCAACGTCTGGAGGAAGACTGCTGAGTGCAGGAAATGCTCGACGCAGGGATAGCCACCCCCTCCATCAGTCCATGGTTTTCCCCCGTTGTCTTAGTCATGAAACAGGACGGGTCTACTAGGTTCTGTGTGGACTACAGACGACTCAACGACGCCACCATCAAGGACGCCACGCTCTTACCCACAACAGAAGACCTGCTTTTTCACCAGTCGGGAACACCTTTATGAGTTCAATGTACTCCCTTTCGGTCTCTGCAACGGGCCAGCCACTTTTTCACGTTAAATGGAATCCGTCCTCAAGGGTCTCACCTGGAAATTTGTTTAGCCTACCTGGATGACGTCATACTCTACGAGAAAACCTGGTAAGAACACCTACAGCTCCTCCGTCAGGTACTCCAGCGGATCAGGGAAGCCGGACTAAAACTGAAGCCCTCAAAGTGTTCAGTAGCCCGGACAACTGTGGGTGTCCTCAGCCATGTCATCTCGGCCGAGGGCATCTCACCAGACCCTTTTAAGCTCTCTGCAATAGCAGCCCAGACTCCCCCTACCACCGTCAAAGGCGTTTGCTCCTTCTTGGGTCTAGCCACCTACTGCAGAAGATTTGTGAAGGATTTTGTTTCCCTGGCCCACCCCCTTCATGAATTAACCAAGAAAGACGAGCTCTTCAAATGAACTTCGGAAAGGGACAAGGCTTTCAACGCCCTCAAACAACACCTGGTGCAAGCCCCCACAGTCGCGTTCCCAGATTATAAACAACCATTCCGGTTATATACTGACGTATCTCTGTACGCCATCGGAGCCGTCCTGGCTCAAGTACAGGATGGGCGTGAGCACATAATTGCTTACGCCAGGGCCACCTTGAACGCCACACAACTAAACTATGCTGCCACAAAAAGAGAGTGCCTCTGTGTCATCTGGGCATTAAACCACTTTCGGGGAAGCCCATTCCACAAGTTGACAACTCGATTGAAGAAGAAATTCTTAGACTCGTGTGAGCTAAAAGATTTACCAATAATTTTGCAACCGTTCACCCGCTTGTAATTTGATTAGTCGATAGTGAAATATATATTACAATTCATATTGTCGATGCCTTTGATGATTTTAAACACTTGAATTAAGTCGCCTCTTAATCTGCGCTGTGTTAAAGGAAATAAATTTAATTCTCTAAGACGCTCCTCATATGGTTTGTTCTTTAGTCAGGGCATCATTTTGGTAACTCTACGTTGAACTCGTTCTAGCTTGTCTATATCATTTTGGTAGTAAGGGCACCAGGATTAAACACAATATTCCAGGAAAGGGCGGACTAAGGAATTGTAAAGGGTTAGGATTACATCTTTGGATTTATGCTCAAATGACCTGCATATAAAGCCAATTATTTTGTTTGCTTTCTTAACAACTTCTGAGCATTGTTGACTCGGTTTTAGATTATTTGATATTGTTACATCCAAATCAGTTTCTCTGTCTACACTCTTAAGCTGGGTGCCATTCATTGAATAGTTTGCATTCTCATTTCGGTTTCCGATATGGAGTACTTTACATTTATCCTCATTGAAACACATTTGCCAAATTTGAGCCCAATGTGACAACTTATTTAGTTTATATTGCATATCTTCAACATGTTCATTTGAGAGTATGCTATTTGCAATTTTTGTATTGTCAGCAAACTTTGAGATTGTATAGGTGAGACCATCATCTACTGTATGTCGTTAATGTAAACTAGGAAGAGAACTGCGGGTGACCCCGCTACAATTACATTGATCCATTTGGATGCATTAATGTTTTGACTACATTTTGCTTTCTGTCACTGAGCCAATTTTCTATCGATTTCAACATACCGTCTTGTATTCCATGCGCTTTTAGTTTTATCAATAAACGTTTGTGGGGAACTTTGTCAACGGCCTTTTTGGAAATCAAGGTTTATAATATCTACAACTTTACTCTCATCATATAGGTTGAGTATATCGTGAAAGAAGTCTATAAGGTTTGCTAAGCAGGAACGTTTATTACAAAAACCCTGTTGAGTATCTTTAAGTATGTTGTTTTCCTCTAAGTGATTTACGAGTTTGTCTCTTATGAGTGTTTCTACCATTTTACATACAACTGAGGTTAAGCTAATTGGACGATAGTTACTAGGTAAGGATTTGCTGCCTTTTTTAAATATTAGTGTTATGTTGGTGAGCTTCCACTGATCAGGCACAGTCCCAGACTGTAAGGATTTTTTGAAGAGCAATGTCAGTGGTTTTGAGAGCTCATACTTAGCTTCCTTTAGAACTCTAGGCGAGATTGTATGAGGTCCAGGCAATTTATTTACCTTGAGTTTATCTAAACATTTCAAAACTTCTCTCTCGTTAATGCTGATACTGCTTAGAACGTCAGAATTATCTATCTGAACCGGCGATGCTGTAGGGATATTATTAAGGTCTTCTGTCGTAAACACTGATGCAAAGAAGGTGTTGATAGCATTACTAATTTTTACTTAATCTTTAGAGTAATCTCCTTTCTCATCGACTAACGGGCCAATCGTTGAAGTCACTACTTTCTTCTTCCTGATGTAACTATAACATTCTATTGGGTTTGTCTTACTTTGATTTGCAACATTTAGCTCTAGCGTGTTTTTACTTTGTTTTTACTTTGGCTTTGCGTCGTAGATCTACAAATATTACTTTATTTTCCTGGGTGTCAAAAAAAATTAATTTATCATGAGCATTCTTTTTATCAAGCAGACAATCCACATTCTTTGTTCCACAACTTAGGCCTATTATTATGTACTGATATTAGTTTTTTTTAATGGTATACACTAATGTACTGCATTCGAATAAGTGGAGGTGAAAAATCTCCATGATTGACTTAGATAATCATTGTTAATCATAAAACTCCAGTCGATTTCCTTGAGTATTGCTCTAAGTTTACGGAAGTTTGCTCTCTCGAAATTTGGGACCTTCTCTATTGAATTTTAAATGGAAAGTGATCGTACGACTATTACTGAATTCATCACCAACATTCAAATTCTCTATTAATTCTTCTTTTGTTGCAAGTACAAGGTCAAGAACGTTATTACCATTGGTTGGCGATCGAACAAATTGATAGAGCAAACTCTCTTGCAAGTTCACATACAAGTCGTGTCCAGAGTGTGAAGTATGAGTATCGCCACACTTGGACACAGGTAAATTAAAGTCGCCAAAAATGACGGTATCTTGTGAGTTACTTACATCTGCAATTTTTTCGTAAATTTCTCGGTCAGTTTGCACTGATTGAGCTGGAGGTCTGTATATTAATGCAAGTATTATGTTTGTACCTTTAATATTATTTATTAGCTCAAAGGATGTGTGGACGTTCACAATTTGGGGTTTTGACAGGTGGATCGGGTTAATACTTTCTTTAATATATATCGTGGATTCACGATAGTCAGTGGTATAACCTACATTTCTATGTATCATACCCTAAAATACAGTTTGTACAGTATGTAAGCTTAATATGTGAAATAAGGCCTATTATACGAAAGTATAGTATTTAAGAGTCTTTAGGAATGCATATATGATTTATCATATAAATCATGCCGTAATATTATGAAAGCGGTGCGTTATTTACCGCTATTTATCCGCTACTAACTTAGCAGTAGCCGCTAGATTTGTAGCGTAAAACGATGACGTCTCGGATCGTGGCGCACCGCATCAGAGCACTTTTATACATCGTCCTAGCAACAACTCCACTCCTTAAGTTCGCCGCGATCCTGGTTCCGGTTTCTTCCAGCTCTCATCATTACACATCAACTTCATCCTACAGACAGACCGACTGACAGCTAAGCCTTATTATCATGATTTAACTTTCTTCAACCTTACTTATTTATTCACTATTAGTTCAGGTGCATCTTTGTGGTCAACTTAAGGTAAACATCCAATGGTGTTCGAATAGTAGCCATTTGCCTACCATCCATCAGCACCTCCATCAGCATTTCCACCTTGCCTATGGTTATTTTATAGTGAGTTACACTCCCGGTATTATTATTAATTTATATTTTATATGAGCGGACCTTTTCAGTCTTAGGTAGCCTAAGAGTAAACTTATCTTCCTTAAATCCGCCATATTGGTGCCCAGACCTCGGGACTTTGACCCACAGTTAGATATGTTATAGTTAGGTATTATGAACAAGGGCTATATTGATGGAGGTTGTGGATCAAAGGATCCTAGTAGGGGTAGGTCTCGGCTATCACCATCATACCCTATATTTGTTTCCCTAATTTCATTATTATTTACTATTTTTCTTTGACTCATGACTGACCTACCATCTCATATTTCCTTCATTGTTTAATCATCATATCCCAATCTCTCATGGTACTGTATTGTGTAAGGTAAGCGGTTTACATAGTCATGTCTACCTCTTTACTTTAATTACATTAATCTATGAAGGATAGGCTAATGTGAAACAATATTGCATATGCGGACTACAATGTAATTTCATATGACAATTAACAAAGGGGTAGGCATATATTTCACGATCGAGACTTATTATAGAGGTCCGTATTGGCCGACGAAGGGTTAGGCTAATTCGTGTGAATAATTTAATGGCTAGTAAACCAGAAGATAAAAAAAACATAATTATGTCTATCACAGTCTTGAAAAACCAGAGAGGGGGTTTGAGGGGTCTCATCACTAGGCTAACGTCCGATTTGGAAGACTTTGTAGCTAGTGCAACTCCTGAACAGCTAGAGGCTAAGTTAGAATACTACAAACTACCTATGATCGTATAGTTACCCTGAATGAAAGTATAGTATCAGGGTTAGAGGAAGAGTCAGATATTCAGGCGGAGTACGAGCAGCGCGCTGTCCATGATATCGCCAATTTAGAGGCTATACATTTACTGCGAAGGGCGGTGAAGAAAATAGAGATAACCTCGACTAGCAACGCTGCCAAGCAGACAGATCCCCGTCGTGAAGTCAACTTGCCCAAATTAAATTTACCGAAGTTCAGGGGAAACTTGACCGAGTGGTTAGCATTTTGGGACGTCTTTAAATCCACAGTGCATGATTCAAAACTTGACGATGTACGAAAGTTCCATTATCTGAAAGGCCAACTCGAGGATGAAGCTTTACATTTGGTAGAAGGTTTTTCCATCGTAGGTGAAAATTATGATAGTGTTATGAGGTTATTACAGGCGACGTATGGAGACACTGACCAGCTCAAGGTAGCCCACGTGAATGCCCTGTTGAACCTAGCACAGCCTAGGTACAGGGTTGATGAACTGACAAAGTTTAGGGCAGATATGGAGTGTCATACAAGATCATTAGATGCATTGGGGGTAACCTCACAAGAAATGCTGGTCATAATTTTAAGACAGAAATTACCTCTAGCTATTCTAGATAAGGTTTGTACCTTTAACTTGGAGGAGCTCAAAGAGGCATTTAGCAAGGAGATTAGCAACATACAATTGAACAATGGTAGGACGGATGGAGGGTCAGAAGGGACAACAGCAAGGGGTTCAATTAATATGATGGTAGGTTCTAAAGGGAAGGTTGAAGAGTCACAAAAGAAACCACAAATGTCATGTACTGTAGGCTATGCAACAATCCCAAGCATAAATGGCTAAGCTGTACCAAATATCAAACCAATGAAGCCAAATTAGCTCAAGCAAGGAAGTTAAAATTGTGCAAGGGTTGTCTGAGTAAGGACCATGGTATGCAGGGTAAATGTACTGCTTGATATTTGAGGCCCTGTCGCAACTGTGAGAGTCATCACTTTGACAAGTTATGCCCCACAGGTAGTCCAGTCAAGGAGGAAAAAGTAGGGGGTACTGCAACACTAATGCTAGGCAGTAGGAAGGACACCACCATTTTACCCACAATCAAGATACCCATAGAGGGTTATGGCAGGACACAAGTCTGTCGGCTACTCCTAGACCAGGGCTCACAATGAGTCTTTATACAGAGATAGATGCTGGACGGTCTAAAACACTCTGTAGTAGGTAGTGAGACCCTTAGGTTGCAAGGTTTTACAGGAGTGACCGACAGTAGAGACTACGACGTTGTTGAAGTCGCTTACATCTACCGTAAGAAGAAGCACTTCTTACAGTGTGTAGTGGTAGATGAACTCCCAGACTATCAATCTGTAGGAATTAACAAAGTACAGCATGCACTTCGTAGGAAAGGTATTTACCTGTCTGATCCCGTAGGTGACTTGAAGGAGGTGCACATACTGTTAGGAGCAGATTATTATTATGATGTAGTACACCCTGGTTTTAAAAGAGAGAGTGGAGTAATCTTGATCCCCACTAAGTTTGGCTACTGCATGAGCGGTACAGTCCAAACTACTCAGTCAAATATTCTGGTTGACACGGTATCCGTGTTGAGGATGAGCACGACTGCGGCAGAAGAGTTCACCGAAGATGATACTCACATTGATGACCCAAAGTTAGCTGCCGAGTCCAATCTAGAAAGACTGTGGAAACTAGACCACATAGGAATTAAACCTGTGGAGAATGACCAGGAATCAAAATTCGCGATAGAGAAGTTCTTGGAATCTGTGCGTTACTTGACCACGGAAAAACAATACGAAGTTTGTCTACCCTGGAAATATGAGAATATCAGTTTGCCAACCAATTATGGTTTAGCGTTGGGTAGATTACGCGCCTTGCAGTGGAAACTAACCCAAGAACCTAGCACCTACAAGGCTTATGACGAGGTTTTTAAAAATTATCTCGACCGAGGGTTTATCGAGGTCGTCGATGTGGATGAGCCAGGGAGTGCCAGGAAGGTCAATTTCCTCGCACAACATGGGGTAAAGAAGGATAGTGTTACCACTCCCATCCGAGTGGTATATGACTGCCCAGACCACCTAGGCCATAGTCCCAGTCTAAATGACTGTCTATTGACCGGCCCTTCAATGGTGTCGGATCTATCTCAGCAATTACTGCGATTTAGACTGGGACGATACGCATTCACCAGCGATATAGAAAAGGCGTCACCCGGTTCCTCTGGTTCGAAAACATCGACAACCCCGAGAGTCCCATACTAACCTATCGGTTTAAGGTAGTCTTGTTTGGCGCAACATGTTCACAATTTCTATTAAACGCGACCATTAAAAAACATCTTGAGGATTCTGAAGAAGACACGACTGAACTCGCTCGCGGATAATATATAGACAATATACAGCTGGGGTCTAGTGATATTGAAAAGGAACTAGTCGCAAGCTATAGGCAGGCTAGTAGGTTGTTCACTGAGGCTCATCTGTTTCTCCGCGAGTGGGTTTCAAATTCTGTGTTGCTTCGGGATGGTCTCATAATAGATGGGGTAGCTTCTGATAACCAAGAATATGCCAGAATCTTGGGGATGATATGGCAACCAGGGAAAGACATACTGATGTACCGGAACAGAGATTATACTGAACAGACAGGGATGCACACAAAACGTAGTCTGTTAAGCAAAATCGAGCAATTTTTGTATCCTTTAGGTTTAGCATTACCTGTTACCATCAGAGCTAGGATTCTAATACAGGAAATATGGAGACGCAACGTGGGGTGGGACGAAAAATTACCCGATGATCTTATTGAACAGGGTAGGTCCTTACTAGAAGATTATAACACCCTATGTACAGTCGGTCACCTTTCCGGCTGGGCCACCTAATGGAAATTTCGCTGGGAGACTTTCGCTCTGATATTAGCAAGATCGCTCACTCTCCCCACCCTGAATCTGTTGCATATTATGTCCCATAGATGGCGTCGTAAGATTTGCTGGGATAGCGAGGTAGGGGCTACAGGGAGTAAATGGCGGGGGGGGGGGGGGGGGGAGGGGGGGGGTTATCGTGTAGGAATAGTTACGTGAATTCTTTCACCAGATTTATGGTTACGTTATATCTCATGATATTAATTACAATGTAAACAGTTTTTTTGTGAAATCTACCTTTAAGAAATATTAGTGTGTTATATTATTGCTTGCAAACCAATTTGTAGGGATTGCTAGACTCACTGTCTATCTAGTAAGACCGCTCTTTCTCACTCTTTCACTCACACTATCTATAGATCTATCTATTTATCTATATATGTGTCTATCTCTTTGTCTATATCTATCAATATATATTCACAATATACAGTAGATTAGTATATTCCTTAGCTGATGTGCATTTGCTCTTCTTGGGATTAATGTTGGTCTCTTAATTTTGATTGAGGTCCCGGGCTGGCCCATATTGTCGATTTGCACCATTTGTTTTTGGGCTCTTCATACCACTCTGTCTCATACCTAGGGATATGAGGTTTGCCCGACTTTCGCATGAAATACTCATCACTCCAATTATAACTTATAGCACCTATGTCTATCCTTACCATTACACTTTCTTCACAATACATCTAACCCAGTACCATAAACAAATTAGCGGTATCGCATTTTCATGAATTTAGGAGCATGGAATGAATTAATTTCTCCGTCTCTCCCTTCTTTACTAAAAACAGAATAGTATGGTTTTCCATATTACAATAATTATTACTCTGGGATTTTTTTTTAATACAAGAATGCTAATATGGTCTTTCATAGACACACCCACACACACACACAATGTGTTTCGATAAATACTAATGTTTCACTGTATGCTCGCGCATATCAGTATATGTTATGGCTATGGCCATCTCACTCTCTCTCTCTCTCTCTCTGCGTAGGAATATTGGCTTGGCAGGAGTCACAGGGACCGCACTTTCTACGAATTATTATCTTTCGCAACTAACTAGTGGGGACATTGTAGGCACCAATCGATCAGGGCTAGACCCAGGTGAGGTTATAGGCATGTGATAAAGAGTCGCTGGAACTCCTGTTACATTTGCTTGGCCTCTCTTACTGATTTTCTTTGTGCCTCATTTACACTGAGAGCAATCCAGCTAGCTCTCACAAACACCTCCTCCTCTTATCCACTTTACTAAACTAAACATGCACACCACACTTCATTCTTCCACACCAACATTTTAAAAAATTATGAATTTCAGCCCAGCCTCGGAGTCCCCAGGGGGGGGGGGGGACCATAAATGCCCCAACACCCACAACGCCACAAAATTACCTGGACCGCGGCCTGTTACTCTTTCTATTGATTTCTGCAACATTTGCGGACCTTCCTCTAACTTTTACTCTGTTGAACACCATCTCTCCTCCTACAAACTTGATCTTCTCTTCCTCACCGAAACTCAAGTGTCTGTAGCAACATCCAGCAACCCCTTCTCTGTATCCTCCTACTTTCTCTATCCTAGATTCAAAGCCAAAGGCGGATATTGTGCATATATGCACAACAAACTCACTTGCTCTCGTGTTCCCGATTTCGACTCCTCTGAATTCTCTACTTTATGGCTCAAACTTTCCTGTCATTCTCAGATACTTGGGATCTGAGTCTCTCAATTAGAGTAATTTGGCGCACAGACTTGGGAACGTCCCTAGGCTAGAGCAGGTGGCTCAGCCGGGTATCCGAAGCCTATATCCTTCCGGCTAGACCTCTGCCACCTGGCAGATTAACAGCTAGCGGTTTATTATATCTATATGCTTGTTATTGTGCCACAGTTCACCATCTTTGTGAGCATTGTGAGTCAGGGTGTGGCTTAGAGACTCTGTCCGAGCAGTCTTGCCTGACTAAGAGTGAGAAGCACACCTGTATGTGGTTATGTTGCGAGTGGCTGCCTTTATTTAATTATACCTATGCCATTATACACTGTAGGTCCTATCACTAGTATTTATTCCTGCTTATTAGTTAAGAGTTCTCTAAATCCGTAACGTACTTTCTTTGCTAAGCATCAGATCCTACAGTAGCCGCATGCAGTTTAGAAACCTGCATCTTGTCTACCGGTACGATGTTTTGAGGACTGTTTGCTCTCACCTTCTTTCACGCAGGGGTGATTAGTTGTATTAATTAACGTAACGTTAAATGTACTTTCTTCTAGTTTGTTATTAAATTGTTTCTGCAATTTAATTCCGTTATCTATCTTTTCCTTGAAGCTTTAAGTCAACTTAATTGTGTGATCTTTTATATAGCCTGCTTGACTATCAGCAGTCTATAGTGCGTGCACCCTGTAACCGAGTCATAGGATACCTCATTGTCCAGGCAGGACTCTTGGCGGTTTAGGGTGGTTTGTTGCCTGGGTTTATAGATAAGGGTTGGATCTAGCGTTTTCCGTTGTTGCTTGTTGCCGCATACCTAGTCCAATAGAAAGAGCCCAGTGTTTATATATCCCACGACGTAACAAATGGTGACCTTGCCAGGATTTACTGAACAGAGGAATATAGTGGTCATTTGTTTTGAGGTTCCTTATGATTAGAGGAATGCAGTGGACATAGTTTTTTTTTGGAGCAATCAATATAACACATTAAAGACTTTAAATAACATTAGTATATACATACTTGCATAGGAGATAAGGCACATTCTATAACCGTGATAATTACTGCAGTGCACAAACATGTCAAATACATCAGAACACAGTGGTGGGTCAGGTCACGATACGGGCTCGGAGGGAGAAAGACCTGTGGAGTGGCTAGTCGATAGCGAGGAGGGTGCTAGAAGATTTTTAGAGGTGCCCCTTACCACTGCCAGGGTGTTGAAGCTGAATAAGTATGGCTTAAAGTGTGTGGCAGGTCTTCAGGGTCACCAGGGTTTAAGTGGCATGAGGAAAGATCAGCTGAGGACTTTGATATTGGGTTTAGAAGGGAGAGACCTGGGTGGAGAGGTGACTGGGGGCCCCAGTCCCCAGCCCCCCCTCCACTCTACCCCCGTATCAAATGTCAGGGTGCCTGAATTTAGTACATACCCCCAAGTTGATGGTCAATGGCAGCGTGGAATTCAATCACAGGGACCCTCCCCATTAAATGCATCTTCCCCTCCTCAAGGGGACTCCAGATATGTTGTTTCGGCTTGAGATGGCCAAGGTTGAGGCTGCTAGAGCTCAGGTTGAGTCTGCCGAGAGACAGGCTAGTGTGCAGGCTGAGGTTGCTAGAGCTCAGGTTGAGGCTGCTAGAGCTCAGGCTGAGGCTGCAGAGAGAACAGCTATACGAGAGGCTGAACTGCAGGCAGAGTCTAATAGGTATCGGGCTGACAGGGAGCTGGAGAGATCTCGAGTGGAGGTAACAGGGCAAAATATTGTGGGAGGTAACAGACATCGGGACCAATCATTGTCGCACCTGCTTAAACTAGTTCCTGTGTTCGATGAGTTATGTGTGACTGAGTTTTTTATGCGATTTGAGAAGAAGTGTCAGGAACACCAGTTGCCTCAGGAAAAGTGGGCAGCATTAATTTCATCAAGACTCCTAGGAAAGGGGCTAAAAGCGTGTGATGCACTACCTTTAGAGTCCTGTGTAGTTTATGATGAGCTAAAGAAGGCTGTGCTACGGGCCTATGAGTTGCAACCAGAAACTTACCGCTTGAAGTTTCGGGGTGTTACTAAAGGCAAGGTGTTACGATCCAGGTTCTCAAAGACACAGGGCTCTTCAACATTGGACTAGATAATGGCAAACAGCAACAATGGTAACACTAGATCCAACCCCTGCCTTAAACACTGAAAAACAAAACACCATTACAGCCCTGAGTCGTGCCTGGACAACGAGGTATCCTATGACTCGGTAACTGGTGCACACACACTAGGCTGACGCTCAATGAAACAGCCTATTCTCAAACAGTAAAAGATTACTCGATTATGTTACACAAAGAAAAGATAGTTAACGTGATTAATTAACGTTACGGTAGATACTGAAAGAACTGGCACTCCTGTATTAAAGAAAGTGCAATGCTAGTCCTGCAACATCAACTGGAAACTTCTGAAATAAGTCTGATGCTGGGAAGATGTTCGTAAAGAATCTTGAACAATTATAATGCAGAATACGGGTCACAATAAATGCTAGGACATATAGTAATAATAGGCAGGCGAATAATAAAGACTGCGCAAAGGTAGTAATGCTCGACAACTAAAGAAATGCTTTGTGACACAACGCAACAGCTTACTCGGGTTGTGCAACTCAACAACAACCTCGGCTCAAAAGTGCAGTGAATAATAATGTTGCATACATATAATAATGGGGCTTATCTCTAACCAGTGTCTGCTCAGTTAATAAAGTCTAGCTGGGGTATCAAGGCAGGGCAACAATGGGCGAGCATGCGGCTCGTAGCCTAACGTTGTCCGAGGGTGGTATAATGAAGATTACGTTATATGACGGGGATGCTCTCTTGATAAATCTAGGTCTCTAGTACCTAGCTCTATCCTGGCGATCCCTCAGAAGTCAACACAAAGAGGCAGCACTATGTTGTGAGGGATAGGCTATGGCCCTCTCACACCACAGCGCTGTGCTCGCAAAGTAAACCAACCCGAAGACAACTTAGGCTCCCACAGTACCTGTCGATGTCGTGCAGAGCGTAGCTAACACTGCACACATCGGAGACAACGACACAGTAACCTTACCCCTAGTCTAGCTTTAGATAACCAAGAAGAATCACTCAACACCCTGCAAGGGAGACATATACCGGTCTACAACCTTCCCGAGAGAGGACACATACGGAAAAGTCCGTCTCTCTAACCCTCAATAAAGCATAATACCTCCTTAACCTAATACATGGAAATATCTGAGAGCTTCGCGTACAATACGACTGGTCGACGGTGAACGTCTATGCTGAAACCAGAAGGGATGTTGAGTTTAATAAAGATTAGAGAATGAGAAAGGAGAAGTCGAGAGAGAGAAATAGTATGCAAAGTAGCGAGTATGGGGGACAGAATTGCAATGGATGTAGGCGATACGCGTGTCAGGCAAGCTCTGAGCTGGTAAAGAACACGAGGCAGCGACGGGAAGGGACTAGTTGACCACCCGGCCGCCAACGCCGTCAGCGCCCAAGCGAGCCGCGTAATAGCTCACCTCGCTGCCGGGTGTACCCCCTCACACTCTCTCGCTCGCCTCCCACACAAGCAACATTTATATTATAGCGAATATAAAATATAAGGCGCGGTCAGAGACCAAAACAAAGACCATTTCTAGACTGTCTGTGGCAACACGACACTAATGAAATAAAGCAGATCATTCTAGGACAACTGTAGCCTATCCCCCCATCCTGGCGAGCGCTAGCGAGCTGCAATGCCCCACGCAACCATTCTGCTAACGCCGGGAGGCGTCACACCCCCCCCAAGATATGGGACACTCAACCATGAGCCCATATCTGAACAGGCAGAATGTCGCTAAAATCTGCCACTCCTAACCACTCTGCCTCTCATGGAATGCAAGCTCAGTTTCCTAAAAAAAAAAAAATACAACAACATTTTTATATAAAACAAATCTTATCACCCTTCCCAAATATAATACATTAATTCATAACATTGTGCTCCCAGAGCGAGCTTTAAGAAGCACAGCCTACTGAGGGAAAATCATCTGCACTCAGTACTCAGCTACAATATTATCTTAAAATTAATTATTAAAAAGAAAGAGTTTTTATTTAATTTTTCATATTTTATTTTAATGTTGTTTTTGGCGGCTACTATAGATGTAGCCTAATTTTCTTCTAATCAAAGCCAACAACTCCTGCCCTGCGACCCTACGCTGATGCTACACACGCGAGCCAACAAGCACCAGCGCAAAAATACACCGCGAGCCAAGACAGGAGGCTATACCAACATACTGTGGTAGCCTACCCCGGATCCTCCACCCGCGACAAACAGTCCACAATCACATTCTCACAACCGGCAATATGGCGAATGTCTAAGTTGTACTCTTGAAACATGAGCGACCATCTGGTCAGCCTCATATTCCGGTTGTGGAATTGATTGAGGAATTTAAGCGGGTGGTAGTCGGTATACACTACCACGACTGGCCCATATGCAGGAACATAGACCTCAAAGTGTCTGAGCGCTAACACGATTGCCAGCAGTTCCTTTTCAACAACCGAATAGTTTTTCTGTGCTGAATTAAATTTCTTTGAAAAGAAACTGACTGGATGCTCAAGACCTTCCTCGTCTGTCTGCAAAAGTACGGCACCAGCCCCTACTCCGCTGGCATCAGTCGCCAACTGAAATGGTCGTTCAAAGTCCGGGGCCCTGAGGATAGGGTGAGTGCATAAAAGGTGTTTAACTACTCGAAACGCCTGCTCACACTCAGGTGCCCAGCGGGACTTTTTATCTTTGGCTAGTAGATCTGTCAAAGGAGCTAACACAGTAGAATAGCCTCTTATAAAGCGGCGGTAATACCCAATCATACCCAAAAATCTCATGATCTGCCGCTTGGTGGTCGGCCTGGGGAACAAGTCGATAGCCTGTATCTTCTGTTGGGGCGGGCTCACCTGCCCTAACCCAACCACAAACCCCAGATACTGCACCGTGGCTTGCACAAAGTCACACTTGCCCAGATTAACCACCAAGCCTGCTTTACTAAGTTGACTAAATAAGGCTTCTATGTGCTCACAGTGACTTTGGAAATCGTTGTCATAAATGATCACGTCATCAAGGTAGACAGTACAGTTTGGGATGTCTGCTACGATGTCGTTCATTAAGCTCTGGAAAGTGGCCGGTGCGTTTTTCAGACCATATGGCATCACGTTGCAACGGTAAGTACTGCCATCCACCACAAACCCGCACACCTCTTTAGCCCGCTCAGACAGTGGTACTTGCCAGTAGCCTTTGACGAGGTCTACCTTGGTCAAGTACCTTGCTTTCCCGATCTTATCCACACTGTCATCCACCCGGGGAAGAGGATATGCATTGGTGGGGGTCAACCCGTTCAACCGCCTAAAGTCAATGCAGAACCGAACTTTTCCATCAGGTTTGGGCTGCAGAGTGACAGGAGAAGTCCACCGTACTGCCCCCTTCTCGATCAAGCCTCTCGCCAGCATATACTCCAGCTCATCCCTGAGCGCTGGGAGTTTAATGGGTGGCACCCGATAAGGTATCGACTTGAAGGGGGGGTGCTCTCCTACATCGACATAATGCACCGCTTGAGTAGTGAGGCCTGGGTGCTCGGCAAATACAGTGGGGTATGAATCGAACAGGCGCTGCACTGCCACCTGCTGTTCCTCCAGCAGGTGCGCCAGAGCATCATGCGCACATTGGCTCGAATTCCCCGCCCACTGATCAGCCGAGACATGACAATCCCAGTTATCATCCACCTGATCATTGCTGCCCCTCTCTCCTTCTCCACCATGACCGCAGCAGGTCAACACAGGGACAGCTAGTGACTCAGGTGGGCGCCTCACATACTCCTTCAACAAATTAATGTGGCATAGTTGGTTACGCTTCTTCCGGTCTGGAGTGGCAACGAGGTAATCTAGATCGGAGATATTTGACACCACCCGATAAGGCCCAGCGTACTTGGCAGCCAGAGGATAACCTGACAAAGGCAACAGGACCAACACCTCTTGACCTACCTGAAACTCCCGGAGTTTCGCCTTAGTATCGTACCTGTCCTTCATACGGGCCTGCGAACTCACCAAATTACGCCCGGCCAGCTCCAGACTTCTAAGCATTCTCTCTCTGCTCTCGAGGACGTATCTCAACATAGAACATGGCTTAGCGGTACCCTCCCAAATCTCCTTCACCATGTGGAGAGGACCCCTCACCTGATGCCCGAAAACAAGCTCATTCGGACTGAAACCGAGACTCTCTCCAGGTACTTCTCTTGCCGCGAACAAAACATACGGCAGACCAAGGTCCCAATCCTTTCCGTTCTCTGCGCAGTAACATCGAAGCATGCTTTTTAGCGTGGCGTGCCACCTCTCCAACACCCCTTGACTCTCCGGGTGATACGCAGAGGAGACGACAGTGCTGATGCCATGCTGAATCATAGTTTGTTTGAACAGATTAGATGTAAAATTAGAACCTTGGTCCGATTGCACCTCTTGCGGGTAACCATACCGCGAGCAATACAAGAGCAGGTTCCGAACAACAGTTTTCGCCGTGCCATTTCTCATTGGATATGCATCAGGATAACGAGTGGCCACATCCATGAATAGTTAATAGAAATTTATTACCGGCACTAGTAGGGGGTAGGGGTCCGACCATATCAATGATGACCTTACTGAAGGGCGGTCCACTGACAGGAATGGGGTGCAACGGGGCTCTCGGAATTGTTTGGTTAGGTTTTCCAACCCTCTGGCACGTATGACACATTGCTATCCAGGTTACCACCTGCCCCTTCAACCCCGGCCACCAAAACAATTTTTCTAAAGCCGCCACCGTTTTTCTCACCCCTAGATGTCCTGCCAGTGGTACGTCATGCGCCAACCTCAGTAGGCTATCCCTGCACTCCCGTGGCACCACCAACTGGTCCACTACTCCGGACCCCTCTTGCCAACTACGTTTAGGGTCTTGAAAACGCCTATAGAGGATGCCTTCTAAATAAAAAAATCTCCTGGCTGTGCATCGCCGTCCTCGTCGAGCTCTACAGCTCCATTAGCACACGTTTGGAGCTCAGGGTCCTCTAGTTGCAACTGACGTATATCTGAGGGTGCCAAGCGATCTAACTGCTCCTGGAGCAATGCATGACCTTCCCCGATACTGGGCTGCTCCCTCTGTCTCTCTCGATGTACATAACGTTGCTGTCGTGGAGTCTCGTCATGCCCAGCCTCGTCACTCTCGATGACAGGCCCTGGGGCCACTCCAGAATTAAGTAATGATGCTAATACTGAATCACCCAGGAGAGCCGCCGAGTCAAAACTCTCAAAACCAACTCCAGCTTTAGCCTCCTCCTGTTGATCGTTCCTCCGCTGGTCTGAAGACGGAGGACTAGGCTGTGACACTTTAGCTGCCCGAGCTCGGGTGACAACACACGCCATGGGTTGTGTCTGGCACCGCTCGACCCACTCTTGCTCTTCCCTACTCACGTCGGCCGGCCTCTCGGCAACGACTAAGGGTAGAACCTCAGAAGCGGGCATTGCAAAGTCGTTGCCGAGAAGAAGGTCGACGCCCTCCACTGGCAGTTTCTCCACAATCCTGACATCCAATTCATGTGCCACACCATCCACCTCCAACTCCAACTGCACCAGCGGGTGTGACCGAGTTGCATTAATACCCTGCACCACTACCACCCGAGCCGTGTTTATAGGGTAGCCAGTCAAGTTTTTCATCAGAGTCTGGGAAGCACCTGTATCACGCAAGACCTATACTCCATGCTTGCGCCCCGCCCACATCACGCAACCCCGCCCTCTATGGTCGCAAAAAACATCCTGAGCAGGGTTCGAGCCTCCCAGGTGCTTCTACATTGGCTGTGCCTCAGCCTCTGACGAACTGCCCCGGGCAAACTCAGATGACTTCGGAGACACACCAATGTTGCAGGCCAAAGACACAGCTGCTGTAGGTGGTTTGCTAGGACAGACTCTTGCAAAGTGCCCCTTTTTATGACAATGATAACACTCCAACTCCCCTTTGGGCTTCCCTTGGTACTGGGAAGGGCCCGGCCCCTTCTTAAACGGGACGGTGCTAGTCTTGTGGTCAGTCTTGGTATCATGGCTCTTGTACTTGTTTGCATAAGGTATATCACTAACTCGGGGGGGTGGGGCATCACGCCCCTTGTTACCTGCCTCACTACGCTGGGCAGACACGCACCCACGAATTAGTGATAGCCGGAGGCCAGCCATCTCAGCTGCCTCCTGTAGAGTTTTTGGTTGCTTTTCTTTCAGGTTTAACGTCAGGTCGCCGCCCGTGCATTTGAAAAACTGCTCTAAAAGCACCAACTGTTTAATGTCGTCAAACGTAGTAGCTTTCTCCGACCTCAGCCAATTCCCAAAAGCATCGGACAGCTCCCGGGCATGTTCCAAAAAGGTGCTCTCCCGACCCTTGGTAACACCCCGGAACTTCAACCTGTACGTCTCTGGTTGTAGTTCGTATGCTCTTAGGACAGCCTCCTTGAGTTCCTCGTAGATAATACACGACTCTATCGGCAATGCATCATAAGCCCTGAGTCCCTTGCCCACAAGTCTAGAGGAAACAAGGGCTGCCCACTTCTCCCCAGGCCACTGGTGTTCCTGGCACTTCTTCTCGAATCTCATGAAAAATTCGGTGACACCCGACTCATCAAATACAGGGACTAGCTTCAACAGGTGCGACAAAGACTGATCATGCCCACAATTCCCACCACCGAGACGTTGCCCTGTCGTTTCCACCCGAGTCTTCTCAAGATCGATATCTGCACGGTACCTGGTAGACTCAGCCTCCGACTGGGCTTTTATTCTCGCGAGTTCGAGATCAGTCTGTTGTTTAACCTTAGCCATCTCAAGCTGGAAGAGCATTTCTGTAGTGAAACTTTGAGGAGGAGGTGCAACTATTGGAGGCCCACCCAGCGATCCTAAACCACGCTGCCAGTGGCTATCGGCCTGCGGGAACTTACTAAACTCCGGCATCCTAGAGGTCCCGATGGGAGTAGAGTGGAGGGGGGGCTCGAGCAGAAGTCCCCCAGCACCCTCTCCACCCTGGACCTCCCTAGCCGCCCCCAGTACGCAAGCCCTCAAATCGTTCTTCTTGATGCCATGAGCCACCTTAAGCCCCATGAGGGGAGCCAAACACTGTAGACCATACTTGCTAATTCCCTCTAGTCGATCAGCTGTTATCGGCATCGGCCCTGGCATCTGCCCATCAGAGCCTGCATCATTCCCTGAACCCTCAGTATGATCTGATTCGTCTCCCATGGTGTCCACCAAAAATTCTCACGTTTATAAAAAAAAAAAAAAGTACCCAAGCTCCTATGTAGCACTATTCACTTGCCAAAAATGTCTGAAGACTCTCAAGTGCTATACTACTTTGCCAAAAAAATTCTAACGTGCCCACTATATTCCTCAATAAAACAAATGACCACAACAATCCTGCAATTATCTCTTAGTTCACAAGATCCTGAGCTAGGTCGCCATTTGTTACGATCCAGGTTCTCAAAGACACAGGGCTCTTCAACATTGGACTAGATAATGGCAAACAGCAACAACGGTAACACTAGATCCAACCCCTGCCTTAACACCTTACGAGCGGCCTATGCGGTTTATTTATGTGTACCGCACAGCGGGGTGTTTTTAGCCAAAATAGGGCTGTTTACGTGATCATTTTCATGCCTAAATAAGACCCAGAACGTAAAACAAGTACCTATCCCTGAAAGGGCATAAACAGAGCTTTCGAATGACACCATAACGATCCTTGTATGATGGATAGTTTTCTTGCAATAACCGTGCAACGCGAGTGCAAAAAGCAGGTAATTCGGTACTTTCGGTACATAATTGAGTATGTAGCGAGTGAGAGAGGGAGGAGGGAGCTGAGATTTGTGTCAGTAGGTTCGCCGCGGTGGTCTGGAGCAGTTATACGCTCGCTAGTCTCCTGCCACCACTTGTCTCTCTCTCTCAGCCACATTACGTGCTGAAATTGCCACTCGAGTTATGTCGAGCGCCGCCACATAGTCCAGCTTTATTTAACTCGACTTATGTTGCTCGCCGCTAATTATGGGTTAAACACTGGAAAACAAAACACAATTACCACCCTGAGTCGTGCCTGGACAACGAGGTATCCTATGACTCGGTAACTGGTGCACACACACTAGGCTGACGCTCAATGAAACAGCCTATTCTCAAACAGTAAAAGATTACTCTATTATGTTACACAAAGAAAAGATAGTTAACGTGATTAATTAACGTTATGGTAGATACTCAAAGAACTGGCACTCCTGTATTAAAGAAAGTGCAATGCTAGTCCTGCAACATCAACTGGAAACTTCTGAAATAAGTCTGATGCTGGGAAGATGTTCGTAAAGAATCTTGAACAATTATAATGCAGAATACGGGTCACAATAAATGCTAGGACATATAGTAATAATAGGCAGGCGAATAATAAAGACTGCGCAAAGGTAGTAATGCTCGACAACTAAAGAAATGCTTTGTGACACAACGCAACAGCCTACTCGGGTTGTGCAACTCAACAACAACCTCGGCTCAAAAGTGCAGTGAATAATAATGTTGCATACATATAATAATGGGGCTTATCTCTAACCAGTGTCTGCTCAGTTAATAAAGTCTAGCTGGGGTATCAAGGCAGGGCAACAATGGGCGAGCATGCGGCTCGTAGCCTAACGTTGTCCGAGGGTGGTATAATGAAGATTACGTTATATGACGGGGATGCTCTCTTGATAAATCTAGGTCTCTAGTACCTAGCTCTATCCTGGCGATCCCTCAGAAGTCAACACAAAGAGGCAGCACTATGTTGTGAGGGATAGGCTATGGCCCTCTCACACCACAGCGCTGTGCTCGCAAAGTAAACCAACCCGAAGACAACTTAGGCTCCCACAGTACCTGTCGGTGTCGTGCAGAGCGTAGCTAACACTGCACACTTCGTAGACAACGACACAGTAACCTTACCCCTAGTCTAGCTTTAGATAACCAAGAAGAATCACTCAACACCCTGCAAGGGAGACATATACCGGTCTACAACCTTCCCGAGAGAGGACACATACGGAAAAGTCCGTCTCTCTAACCCTCAATAAAGCATAATACCTCCTTAACCTAATACATGGAAATATCTGAGAGCTTCGCGTACAATACGACTGGTCGACGGTGAACGTCTATGCTGAAACCAGAAGGGATGTTGAGTTTCATAAAGATTAGAGAATGAGAAAGGAGAAGTCGAGAGAGAGAAATAGTATGCAAAGTAGCGAGTATGGGGGACAGAATTGCAATGGATGTAGGCGATACGCGTGTCAGGCAAGCTCTGAGCTGGTAAAGAACACGAGGCAGTGACGGGAAGGGACTAGTTGACCACCCGGCCGCCAACGCCGTCAGCGCCCAAGCGAGCCGCGTAATAGCTCACCTCGCTGCCGGGTGTACCCCCTCACACTCTCTCGCTCGCCTCCCACACAAGCAACATTTATATTATAGCGAATATAAAATATAAGGCGCGGTCAGAGACCAAAACAAAGACCATTTCTAGACTGTCTGTGGCAACACGACACTAATGAAATAAAGCAGATCATTCTAGGACACCTGTAGCCTATCCCCCCATCCTGACGAGCGCTAGCGAGCTGCAATGCCCCACGCAACCATTCTGCTAACGCCGGGAGGCGTCGCAAAGGATAGTACCTTCCTAGAACACGCCCGGGACTTGTCTGATGCACTACGACATTGGCTGCGTTCTGAGAGGGCAGCTACTTTTGAGGAGTTGAGGTAGCTGGTTCTCTTGGAGCAGTTCTTTAAGTGCACAGGCGGGGACTTAACATTAAATATAAAGGGAAAAAAATCCTAGAACTCTCCAGGAGGCAGCAGAAATGGCTGACCTCCGACTGTCATTAATTCGAGGGTGCGAAGCAGCAGCTAGGAGTGAGTCAGGTGCAAAGGATCGTACCCCTCCCCCTCCCAAGAATTTTGATACACATAAATACACAAAACCAGGTAGCACTGACAATAAAACTGAACATAAACCAAATACCGTCCCGTATAAGAAGTCTAATGGTACCTCCCACTCTCAAGGGAAACCAAAGAGTAAAGAGTGCTTTGCATGTCACAAGGAGGGTCACTTTGCAAATGCTTGTCCGAACAAGCCACCAAACAAGGTTGTGTCATTGGTCCGCAGCATAGGGGTGTCGCCTATATCTTCTGAGTTTGCCAAGGGTAGTTCGTCAGAGGTTGGGACACAGCCTGTGTTCAAGAGTCCGGAAGGCTCGAACCCTGTCCGCGACGTCTTTGGGGGTCATAGAGGGCATGGTTTTGTGGGGTGGGCTGGCGAAAGGCGAGGAGTTAAGCTATTGCGTGATACTGGGGCTTCTCAGACCTTGTTAAAGAACTTTACTGGTAGGCCGATTAACGCTGCTCGGGTGGTGGTAGTTCAGGGGATCAATGCTACGAAGTCCTACCCGCTGGTGCGGATGGAGTTGGAGGTGGGTGGTGTGGCGAAGGAACTGGATGTCGGAATTGTGGAGAACTTGCCTGTTGGGGGCGTCGACCTCCTCCTCGGCAACGACTTTGCGGTGCCTGCTTCTAAGGTTTCACCCTTGGTCGTTGCCGAGAAGGCGGCCAACGTTAGTAGGGAGGAACAGGAGTGGGTTGAGAAGTGTAGCGTACAAACCATGGCGGGTGTTGTGACGCATTCTCAGACATCCGGAGCCTTGCAGCCACCACCTCAGTCTATCAAACCGCGGAGGAAAGGTCACAAGAAAACGGGAAGTGTTGGTCAATTGGAGAGTTTTGAGCCGGCAGTGTTTCTTGGTGACTCATTATTGGCACCTATGTTAGAGTCTGGAGAGGCCCCAGGACCTGTCGCAGCTAGTGAGGAGGTAGGGCAGGAAGAGACTCCGAGGCAGCAACGTTACACACGGAGAGAAAAAAGTGTTGCTCAGTTTGATATTGGGGGAGGACTTGGGTTGCTTCGGAAGCATCTAGACAGGTTGGTTCCCTCAGATATTTGTAAACTGCAGTTGGAGGATCCGGAAGTTCAGAAGTGTGGTAATGGTGCTGTCGAGATCAAACACGAGGACGGGGAAACATGTCATGTGAACCTGTTGGAGGAGTTTGTGAGGCAACCACCTGAGCAGCCTACTGTCCCTGCGTTGGTCTGCAGCGGCCAAGGTGAAGAAGGAGAGGGGGGCAGTAGGGCACAGGTGGAGGAGAGTAGGGATTGTCATGTCTCGGCGGAGCAGTGGGCGGGGGACACGAGTCTGGTGGCTGTGGAAGCGCTAGAGCACCTGCCTGAGCAGCAGTGTGCAGCGCTCCAGCACCAGCTCGGTTCATATCCCACTGGTCGTGCCGAGCCCCTGAGTCTCACAACTCGGGCGGTGCAAGATGTTCCGCGGGCAGGTCACGGGAATGTTGAAAGACCGTTAGCCTCGTTGTTTCGGTGGTTCAAGGTGGGCGACGAGGCTTTGGCATGGTTGCCAGGTCAGGGTCGACCCATGGCTGCCAAGGGTGGTGGTCAAAAGGAGGACTTTGAGCAGATTGGTGAGGTTGGCTGTGGCATAGAAGTGCCCAGTCGTCGCATAGCCTCCCAATGCTGCTCTAGTCAATTGCAACAGCCCTACCATAGACCGACTGTATCTGGCCATGTCGCTAAAAGCGGTGATGCTGCGCAGGCAGATGTAGTCGTAAGGAATGCGGGGGGGTGCATGTACGGTATCGGCGGGGAAGCCTTCGCAATAATGAACTATGGGAGTGACTGCACAGGTGGTACTGATTGTCCCTCTCATGACCTGGCTGTTCTAGGGACGAAGGTGGAGAAGGAGGGAGACTACAGGTTAGAAGCTGCGGTCTCGGCTGGGTTGTGGAAGGGCACTAGGATTGTTATTCTGCGAGATAAGTTGTTTACTAGGCTGTGGCAGTGCATCCGCATGTTTGTTGCTTCTCCAGGCCTGATGTACGGGGTAGAATCCGACATGCAGGCTGGAGATAGTGCAAGGCTCAGTTTAATTCCCTAATGAATAAATCCTGCTCGACAGCCTGTGGTGCAAGCAGAGCTGGATTACGTGTTGACAAAGGGTCTGAGGGATAAGGAATGTCGTGAGTGGTCGTTGCCTGTAACTTTGCAACCTGTGTTAAGTGGCAAGATCAGTGAGTGTGTTGATTGCGAGAGTGTGTGTGCATTATCCCTGACAGACGCCTATACCTTATCGAGAGTTGATGACACCATAGACCGCCTCGGGGCTGCATCGCCTATCACGAAGGTAGAACTAGTGAAAGGTTATTGGCAGGCCTCGTTGCCGGAAAGAGCGAAGAGAAATGCCAGTCTTGTGATGAACTGGGCAGTTTATCAGTGCCGGGTGTTGTTTTGCTGCCGGGACACAAGTTGGATGTGTGGCATGCTAAGGTCACTGATAATGTTTTGGCTGATTGCTTGTCACGGGAGGGTTTGGTTGCAGGAGAACCCTCGCCGTTCAGTCAGTGTGTGTTGAGAGTGGAGGAAAATAGGCTGTCACTGTAGTTCAGCCGAAAAAAACAAATTAAAAAAGAAAAAACCTTATAAAAACTCTTTATTTTAATAATGTGTAGAATTTTGTATAAGTTGTTGTAGCAGTATCTAAGTTGAATGTTTTCGCTTATTGTCGCTAAGTTTGTTGAACTTGCTCGGTGGAGTGCAACAGTCTTTATTTATTTTTTATATATAGTGCCTTGTGTCGCAACAGTGTGTGGTACTATGAGAAGCTTTCTGTTAGATATGAAGAACTTAGTCAAGTGTCTTATATCTTGGCGGAGGTGTGACGCTCCTGCATAGTAGCCACGTGCGGGCATGCGCGTGTGTCGGCTGCCCATCTGTTTAGAAACCGGCTGGCGGCAGCCGGCCGGCCGGCTTTTCCTTAGTATATAGCCTACGACAATGTAACTAATGTCTGGGATATTCTTATGTTGTTTCACAGCTTGAAGCTGCCCTTATTCTTAACCAACACATCTTAGTATATTTTATTCTCGATAGTTGATTGTTTCATTATAATACATAAGATGCATTGTAGTGAAGGAGAGAGAGAGAGCGAGCGATCCAGGTGGGGGAGGTGAGTGTTGCTTTTCCTCCTCCTCCCTCCTCCCTCCCGGAGGAGTTGCTCGCCCGCGTGGTCTTTTCTCTCGGTTTTGATTGGCTGGTGGTTCCTGGCGCCTTCTGCAGGCCTGCTGCCGGGTGACGTAGCGGCCTGTGATTGGCTGACCACCGTGCCTTTGTGTGGGATCCTGGAGGGGTCCAGAGGAGCTATTCTCCTCAGAGCTCACCTCACTGTCGTACCCTTCGGACCCCCTTGATATCTATCCCTCTCAACCCCACTTAGAAACTTCTCTCTTACTTTGTATACCTTCTTTCCACTACTTCACCAGTCTATTTAATTACCCCATCCCCTTGATAGACCTTATATCTATCATTGTATTAACGACGAGCTCTCAGATAACTAGATAGGATTTTGGGCCTTATGCAGAGATGTAATTGTTAATGAGACCTAGGAAGCTTTTTTGTTGTCTCATATTTGGTGGTTTCATGCTTGCTAGTGTGTTCTTGTGGCAGGTGAGCAGGGGCTAGACCGGAGGGGGGGCTTTTTGCGATCCTTTAAGTAAAGTCTGCTGGTGCGAGTCCTGTGGACCTGCACGATTTTACTAGGATACCCGTGGGAGTCTGGGGGCATTTTCTTGTCTGTGTGCCTGTGTGTCTAGTGTTGTGTTGTGTGAGGGCCCTTGCCTAGTCCACTCAGCACTGCGCTAGCACGCCTTGCGTTTGTTTTAGGGTCGCCAGGAGAGAGTCAGATACTTGGGATCTGAGTCTCTCAAGAGAGCGCCCTTTCAATTAGAGTAATTTGGCGCACAGACTTGGGAACGTCCCTAGGCAAGAGCAGGTGGCTCAGCCGGGTATCCGAAGCCTATATCCTTCCGGCTAGACCTCTGCCACCTGGCAGATTAACAGCTAGCGGTTTATTATATCTATATGCTTGTTATTGTGCCACAGTTCACCGTCTTTGTGAACATTGTGAGTCAGGGTGTGGCTTAGAGACTCTGTCCGAGCAGGCTTGCCTGACTAAGAGTGAGAAGCACACCTGTATGTGGTTATGTTGCGAGTGGCTGCCTTTATTTAATTATACCTATGCCATTATACACTGTAGGTCCTATCACTAGTATTTATTCCTGCTTATTAGTTAAGAGTTCTCTAAATCCGTAACGTACTTTCTTTGCTAAGCATCAGATCCTACAGTAGCCGCATGCAGTTTAGAAACCTGCATCTTGTCTACCGGTACGATGTTTTGAGGACTGTTTGCTCTCACCTTCTTTCACGCAGGGGTGATTAGTTGTATTAATTAACGTAACGTTAAATGTACTTTCTTCTAGTTTGTTATTAAATTGTTTCTGCAATTTAATTCCGTTATCTATCTTTTCCTTGACGCTTTAAGTCAACTTAATTGTGTGATCTTTTATATAGCCTGCTTGACTATCAGCAGTCTATAGTGCGTGCACCCTGTAACCGAGTCATAGGATACCTCGTTGTCCAGGCAGGACTCTTGACGGTTTAGGGTGGTTTGTTGCCTGGGTTTATAGATAAGGGTTGGATCTAGCGTTTTCCGTTGTTGCTTGTTGCCGCATACCTAGTCCAATAGAAAGAGCCCAGTGTTTATATATCCCAGGACGTAACAAGGTGCCATTAGATACCATATATAGTTTGATAGGGATAGGGAGAAAGGTATTATGTGCGTATTATAATAATAATGAGAGAGAGAGAGAGAGAGAGAGAGAGAGAGAGAGAGAGAGAAGGTAAAAGTGGGGGTAAGGTAACTACCGTACTACCCTGCTTCTACACCCTCCTATTGGGCCCTCTTTACCCCCCCACCCCCCCCACCCCACCCTACCTGGCCCCCCATTACTCTGGCTGGCATCCAGTCTAAAGGGGTACCAAACAAAAACACAATACGTTTTACTTAACGCATTCACGTGGGGGTCCATGGATTTTTTAGAGTGACTGTACTAGCTAACAGGGAAGGGTGGATAGCTATAAACCATTATGATTAAAAGCACGGTAACACACCCTCCCATTGGATCCTATCGTTCCCTACCCTTCCATACTTTGTCCCCTCCCTCTCCTTCCCATCAAACTACGCCATCTGTGGGTCATATTCTACAAGATGATGAGGGTGAGTGATCTTACTAATTTCAGAGCGAACAAAACATGCAGCGAAGTTACCATTAGGTGGCCCACTCGGAAAGGTGACCGACTGTACATTAGAGTTACCGCGCCAAGTGGCCGCATTGGGACCCATGTGTCGAGATTACATCTAGACATAAATTCTTCTTCTAGCGAATAACTAATATGAGAACATTTAAATAAAGTATATAGAGATTAAGCCATATAACTATTAGAAATATAAATATATTCTGACATACGGAGCCCTGTATGTTAATTTAAGAGTTAGAATTAGAGTTGAAGGAGGTTCAAACTACCCAAACGGCGAAGCAAACTAGCGAGCGAACTAGCGAGTGGGAAACCAGCTAGCCTGCATACCTACAAACAAGCCTTCACACCTGCGTGCGTCATAGGGGACCCTGCAAACTACTCCGATGACCCGACACTATGACGTATGTTCGACGCCAGGAGCTGTGATTGGACCATGCACCTGCTATGCAACTCGAGGAGCTGTGATTGGAGTGGGCACCACCCCCCGCCACCTGATTCGTTCCTACACCATCATTGTTTAGTATATAAGACCCGAGTTGTGGGCATTCAAATCAGTCTCTTTTGGAGTTGGGGAAGGTGAACTTGCAGCTGGAGGAAGACGGGGTGAAGTATTATAATGGGATTGTGACTGTCAGTCAGATTATATAAATGTGTGTTAAGTGTGTTCGGTGTAAACACTTACGTTATGTTGGTTAGTGAGATATGTGATTGGGAATTAACGTTAACGCTACTATTATGTGTTTAACTATTTGATTGCGAATTAACGTTAACGCTACTATTTATGTACTTAACTATTTGATTGGGAATTAACGTTAACGCTACTATTATGTACTTAACTATTTTAGTTGACTAACTTGTGGACTAAAGCAACTCTTTAAGTAATTGAGTTATGATGAAAGTAATACTATTTGTTTTATATTAATACTTACGAGTTCTTTCATTTTCTTTGAATTAAGCTTACATTGCTTAACGGTGCTTAGTACGGTGATGCTATTGTCTCATATTAGTAATATCGCCTTAGACTAACATGGCTGTGTTAATATTACTTCTAGTGATTTCCTAACCTGAAGAAAATTCTTTTGCTTCAAAATATTATATTTTGCTCTTCATATTATTTGAGTGAGACCTGAATCGAATCTATGAAGCGATCCTGTAACTTTATTTACTCATAATCAAACCTCAATGTTACGTGGTTAAGAAATACATTTAACTAATTATTAAATATATATCTACCTTTTTATGTGACTTTGATATTACTCCTGATGATAATAATAATATAATACTATTAACGTAAGACAAGAACCAAGAATAATTACATTAAATATAAATAAAAGGACATATAAGAAAACTATCTATTCATTTCAAAAGGGTAAGAGACAGAAATATTATTACCTTAATATGTATCTTTCAAGACTTTTTATAAAATTAATAGTCCTTCTTTAGCTATAACTTTATTCGGTTCATAACCATAGCCTACTAAGCTTCGGTTAAATAATAATTCTTTATAAATACTACATGACTTTAATTAGTTTCAGTATTTTTCATAATTAAAGAGTATCAGTCAATAAAGGATACCAAGTCCTAAGATCCAAAAGGAAAGGAAGCAACAACAGGAAATTATTTTATTAGATTTTACTTTTGTTTTGCCTTCAGCTGACTGATACCTTAATATATATCTCTGTGCTATCTAGATTAATCAAGTTAAACACTTGAGGATCAAGATACGTAACAGAAGAGTGGCGACCTTGCCAGGATTCGTTTCATACAGTTTCACTCAGTTTCATTACCGTTTCACTACTTAAAAATCAAATATTAATCATGCCTCAACTAATTAATGACGAAGATGCTAGAGTTTTCATAGAATCAGAACCCACAGCCCCTGATATTGACTGTCTGTCAAAATCCGAACTGAAAGTGCTTGCCTCACATCTCCAATTAACTGTCTCAAACATGTCTAACGTAGAGGTGGCTCAGACCATAAAAACCCACCTGTTCCCTGTAGAAGGCAAGGAGGGTGACGGAGCAGTTGGTGGGATCTCGAGTAAACCTAGCCAACTTGATGAACAATTGCCACCTGGTTTGACCGGTGATCAAATATTAGAACTAGCCAGAATAAAAGCAAATACCGAAGAAGCCAGGATAAGAGCAACTACCGAACAAGCCGGACTAAATATAGAACTAGCCAGAATAAATGCCGAACAAGCCAGAGCAAATACCGAAGAAGCCAGCATAAAAGCCAGAGCAATGACGGAACAATGTGAATATCAATATCGTACGGCTCAACTAAATGTCAATACAAATGCTCCCTTAATTGCTCCCCCTCTGGGATTGACTATGACTAGTGTCATTCCACCTTCAACTGAGGATAATGTGCAGGATTTCTTTGTGTTGTTTGAGGAAGTTGCTGGAGGTATGAAGTGGACAAGAGATCAATGGCCTTTTATGTTACAAACTGTTTTGACAGGGCAGGCTCGAGCCACGTATTTGTCAGAAATAGCAGAAGTTAGGCAGGATTATGACAATCTCAAAGAAGCTATCCTAAAAACCTATCAATTGCAGCCTGAGGCTTACAGGCAATCTTTCCGTAAAAACCAGAAGAAAGTAGAAGAAACCCATAAGGTATTTGCCAGGACCATGACTAAAACTTTCAATCATTGGGTCAAGAGTAAGAAAGTCACAAGCTACAACGATCTGAAGGAGTTGGTCCTGTTAGAAAATTTCCTATGGAAAATTGATTCTTCTGTATCCTATCATTTAAAGGGGAAAAAGGTAGATTGTCTTGCCGACGCCGCTGACATGGCTGACACATACATGCTCAACAACAAATTTCGTGGAAAGAAGCCCTACGATAATTCTAGTTCTAATTTTAAGTATCCCAATCACAAATCTGACAGACCCAGTCACAAGCCTATAACGTCTTCCCCAGCTAGCCAAAATAGAATTGTTCCCCCAACTAAAAATGCGACTCAGGGCAATGGTAACAGAGGTGGGTCCCAAACTAATAGTAATGCTCAAAGAGGGAACGTTCCCGTATCCCCTAAAGTATGTACTTTTTGTGGCAAGAGAGGCCACCTAGCTTATCAGTGCTGGGCCAAGGAGAGAACCGAGAGATCGGGGCAGACAGTTGCCGCCGTATCTCAAACTCCATATGTGCCTGTAATGCAGGACTCCCGACAGAAGGAGTACCTAGCACCAAAAGTTCCTTTAATGCAGGACTCCCGACAGAAGGAGTACCTAGCAGCTAACGTAAACCATCTAGACAGGGGTGTAGTAGCATGTGTGGTGCAACCCACTAGGGTTAAGCCAATAATAATTTCACCATCAGTGCAGGACAGTTACCGTCCCTTTATTTCATCTGGCAACGTGAGATTAAATGGTTGTATGCATGAGGTAAACATTCTGAGAGACACAGGTTCTACTAGCACCCTCATGGTGAATCCTTACACTTACCTGGCGAACCAGTTGTAATGAGAGGTGCTGGAGGCCAATTTTATGCACACTTGGTAAAAGGCGAAATTGAATGTGAGTTACTACAGGGTGAGGCCACCATAGCTTTGTGTAGGTCCCAAGATATCCCTGTGCCTGGGGTAACACTCCTTTTGGGGAATGATGTAGCAGGTGAGAAGGTCCGACCAGACCCCATTTTGTCACTTTCCCCTGTTAACGAGCCACTAACCGGTGAGCTCGAAAAGGAGATGCCAACAGTTTTCCCTGTGTGTGCTGTCACACGTTCAATGTCTCAAGTAGCAGTTCCCTCAGACAGAAATGTACCGAATGTAAGAGTTGATGAAAGGGATGATGAGAGTGTGAATGACGCTCCAACTGTGCCTGATGATGTGACTGAGGTGGATTTATCTGACACCTTTATGGCTCATCTTGACCCTAACGATGACCATGAAACCCCTCCAAATTGCCCTAGTGGCCTGGTAGAGCTACAGAGAGATGATAGTGAATGCAAGGAGTTAGCTGCCAGGTCCGTGAGTGAAGAGGAATGTGAGAAGGAGGGTGGTGAATGTTTCTACCCCAAAGGAGGAGTATTGTGGCGAAGATGGAGACCACCACACAGACCAATCGATGACGGGGCTTGGGACGTCCATCAAGTAGTAGTCCCCAAACCTTGTCGTAAAGATATCATGGAAATGGCACATTGTATACCATTGGCAGGACACCTAGGTGTGAGAAAAACTCTAGACAGAATCAGAGCCCACTTTTACTGGCCAGGAATACGTGCAGATGTAGTGGAGTCTTGTAGAGTATGTCACACTTGCCAGATGACAGGAAAACCCAATCAGAAGGTGCCTGTACATCCTCTGGTGCCCTTGCCCGTTTTCGAGAATCCTTTTACTCGGGTGGTAGTGGACATTGTAGGCTCATTGCCTAAGACTTCCCAAGGTAACATTTATTTATTAACTATCATGGACATCGCAACTCGCTACCCAGAGGCGACTACCCTTAAGGACTACCTCTGCTCCAACTGTCGTCAAGGAACTGCTCAAATTCTTCACCAGAATGGGTTTCCCCCATGAGGTGCAAAGTGATCAAGGAACTAATTTTACCTCTAACATTTTCCAGCAGTCCCTGAAGGAGTTGGGTATCGAGCATGTTAAGTCTAGCACCTACCACCCAGAGAGTCGAGGGGTTCTCGAACGATATCATCAGACATTAAAGGGAATGTTACGTAAGTATTGTACAGAGACCGGAGTTGAGTGGGATAAGGGGGTACCTTTTCTTTTATTTGCTACTCGTGAGGTTCCAACTGAATCCCTGGGTTTTTCCCCTAATGAGCTAGTTTTCGGTCACCAGGTAAGAGGTCCTTTGCAACTATTGCAGGATAGCCTAGTTGGCCAGGAGGGGAACCAAAACCTCCTCAAGTATGTTTCAGATTTCAAAACCCGGCTGAGATCCTCATGTGAGTTCGCCGCTCAAAACTTGACAGTGGCTAAAAGCTCCATGAAGAAATGGTATGACAGAAAGGCCCGTGAGAGGGAGTTTCAGCCCGGTGATGAGGTTTTGGTCCTGCTCCCCCTTTTTGGCCAACCTTTATCTGCCAAGTTCAGGGGCCCATATAAGATCATTCGGAGGGTGAGCATTACCGATTATCTAGTAACTACCCCAGACAGGAGATAGCCCACGCAAGTATTCCATATAAATATGTTGAAGCCCTACCATAGGTCCCCTGATTCCTCTCCTCCAGATTCTCCCACTGTGGCAGTGAATGTCAGGACCTGCGAACAGCCTGGTGCGGACGAAGTCTTCAGTTCTCTTACTGACCCGCAACAGACTGTTCCAGAGCCTGAAGGTATCCATGCAGACTTTGACTTGTCATGTAGCCTATCCAACTTTCAGTATAATTCAGTGGCTTGGAGGGAATTACCATCTAAACTATGTCATCTTCCCTCTGATCAAGCGAACCAACTAATCTCTGTTTTATCTCAGTCTCCCAGTGTGTTCCGTGATACTCCAGGGCTCACTTCTTTGGCCGTGCACGACATCGACGTAGGGGATGCAACTCCCATTAAACTATCCCCCTACCGTGTCTCACCACAACGCAGGAGTATACTGCAGGTCGAGCTTGACTTCATTTTTTCAAACAAGCTGATCACAAGGGCCTTAAGCCAGTGGAGTAGTCCGGTCATACTTGTGCCAAAGCCAGACGGGTGCCATAGGTTTTGTAGGGACTATGGGCAAGTTAATGCTGTCACAAAGAACGATACCTACCCACTGCCACGGATCAAAGATTACATTTACCGGGTTGGCCTCATGCAGCAGTAAGATAAACTTAATGCGAGGATTTTGGCAATTAGCTCTCCCTTGTAGCGAGGTAAATATCATGCTTTTGTAGTGCGCTTTCAAGCCTTCAGCTGTGAGATAATGCCTTGCAGTTCGAATAACGCTCCAGCTACGTTCCGGCTATGTTCTGATGTGGTACCTGGAGACGTTGCCTACTTTGGGTGATATCCTTATTATATCCTCATTATACTCTTGCTGTTGCCAATCTGGTGGTGAATCTATTTATGTATTCTGTTTAATATTATGTAATATACTCCTTAAACTCTTTTCTAGGGGGGAGGTCTGACATACGGAGCCCTGTATGTTAATTTAAGAGTTAGAATTAGAGTTGAAGGAGGTTCAAACTACCCAAACGGCGAAGCAAAAGTAGCGAGCGAACTAGCGAGTGGGAAACCAGCTAGCCTGCATACCTGCAAACAAGCCTTCACACCTGCGTGCGTCATAGGGGACCCTGCAAACTACTCCGATGACCCGACACTATGACGTATGTTCGACGCCAGGAGCTGTGATTGGACCATGCACCTGCTATGCAACTCGAGGAGCTGTGATTGGAGCGGGCACCACCCACCCGCCTCCTGATTCGTTCCTACACCATCATTGTTTAGTATATAAGACCCGAGTTGTGGGCATTCAAATCAGTCTCATTTGGAGTTGGGGAAGGTGAACTTGCAGCTGGAGGAAGATGGGGTGAAGTATTATAATGGGATTGTGACTGTCAGTCAGATTATATAAATGTGTGTTAAGTGTGTTCGGTGTAAACACTTATGTTATGTTGGTTAGTGAGATATGTGATTGGGAATTAACGTTAACGCTACTATTATGTGTTTAACTATTTGATTGCGAATTAACGTTAACGCTACTATTTATGTACTTAACTATTTGATTGGGAATTAACGTTAACGCTACTATTATGTACTTAACTATTTTAGTTGACTAACTTGTGGACTAAAGCAACTCTTTAAGTAATTGGGTTATGATGAAAGTAATACTATTTGTTTTATATTAATACTTACGAGTTCTTTCATTGTCTTTGAATTAAGCTTACATTGCTTAACGGTGCTTAGTACGGTGATGCTATTGTTTCATATTAGTAATATCGCCTTAGACTAACATGGCTGTGTTAATATTACTTCTAGTGATTTCCTAAGCTGAAGAAAATTCTTTTGCTTCAAAATATTATATTTTGCTTTTCATATTATTTGAGTGAGACCTGAATCGAATCTATGAAGCGTTCCTGTAACTTTATTTACTCATAATCAAACCTCAATGTTACGTGGTTAAGAAATACATTTAACTAATTATTAAATATATATCTACCTTTTTATGTGACTTTGATATTACTCCTGATGATAATAATAATATAATACTATTAACGTAAGACAAGAACCAAGAATAATTACATTAAATATAAATAAAAGGACATATAAGAAAACTATCTATTAATTTCAAAAAGGGTAAGAGACAGAAATATTCTTACCTTAATATGTATCTTTCAAGACTTTTTATAAAATTAATAGTCCTTCTTTAGCTATAACTTTATTCGGTTCATAACCATAGCCTACTAAGCTTCGGTTAAATAATAATTCTTTATAAATGCTACATGACTTTAATTAGTTTCAGTATTTTTCATAATTAAAGAGTATCCGTCAATAAAGGATACCAAGTCCTAAGATCCAAAAGGAAAGGAAGCAACAACAGGAAATTATTTTATTAGATTTTACTTTTGTTTTGCCTTCAGCTGACTGATACCTTAATATATATCTCTGTGCTATCTAGATTCATCAAGTTAACCACTTGAGGATCAAGATACGTAACAATATATATAACCATTAAAGCTAGAGAATAAGTGAAATAATGAATGTTTATGGGAATAGGGAGAACATTGATAATTGAAGGGTTAAGAGTCCATGTGTACATACACATGGACTCTTAACCCTTAATCCTCTCTCTATTACCTTAGGCTGTAAGCACCTTAATGGACAATGAGTTCTCTCGCTCAATACGTGCTACCAGAGAGCCAAGAGAGATTACCATCTTCTATAAAGACAATACAACCTAGGGAAGTCATATGATTTCTGAGATATGTTTGTCATCTCATCACGAGTCTATATTACATAGAGTTACATTGATTTCATAGAAGTTCACCCAATATAGTATTGAACAAGTTAGTAGATTTTGTTATAAAAGAAGGAAATTGAATTCAAACAGTCAGTACCAGACCAACCACCACAACCACAGAAACAGCTTCCCGTAGCTGACAAAATCCCATCATGGGTCTCTTCATAATCAGGAGTCCCTGTCACAGACACACACGACACGTATTAATAGTGAGTACCAATTGAAACATAAATAAAACCGATGCAAGCTGTGGTTGGAATCATTAACTTAGGAAACATTTATTAGAAATATGCGGTGTTAATAATTATCATTAAAGCTGTGTTAAATATAAACAAAGGATTGATGTCATACAATACTTGTTAAAACAAATCCAAGTCGATCTTGGTAATTATTCAGTCAATTAACAAACTCTGTGAAACTATTATTTTGAAAGTGTAACAATGTATAAACTTTAATTACATAAAAAGTAAAAAAACATTATAAATTAACAAAATTCCTATTTGTGTTTTTATAACCGAAATATATTCTTATAAATATATAAAGATACTCCAAGTAAATTAATATATCATGATTCTTATGTCTCAATAAATATAGCAATTATAACGACCTCTAGAGTAAACAACGAGACTTAAATACGATAGGTATGTGTATATATCTACATAGTTTAGAGTATGGGTATCAACATATAATTATAACATAGAAAAGAGATCCTTTATAATCACAGGAAAATCACTAACTGTATTCTATTTGTTATTTCCTTTATAAGCCTCTTGGATATTGATAATAAAGTAATTAGCATTGAAGCTACCAACTGAGACTTATATAGTAAAGTAAAGAAAGATAAAGGAAGGATAGAAATACGACAATGGTGGCAGCGATAATCCATCATTACGACAATGGTGGCAGCGATAATTACGACAATGGTAACAGCGATAATCCATCATTACGATAATGATAACAGCGATAACCAATAAGTACGATAATGATAACAGCAATAATCAATAATTACGATAATGGTGGCTACGATAAGCGATAATAGTGATAATAGCAACAGTCGACAATGGTCGCAGCGGTAACTGATTTTTTATTTTTACCCTGAAGACTATATATACTGTATATATATTTTTTTCATTCACCCTGTCGACAATAGTGACAATGGTAAACACACGTGAATCTTAAACTACTTTTGTTTTTGCCGACTCGCCGATGGTAGCAAGCGGTTCACCACAGTGATTTGTGCGTTGCCCTGTAGTACCTCGAGACAACGGTGTCTGTATAACTGTTTATTTTTTTACCTATCGACATAACACCAGTGGATTTTTTTTTTATATTATCATACATACCAAGTGATTTTTTGTTATGGCTATGGTGGGTGAAACTTTGGGTAAACAGATTTTTTGGGGAAAACTGGGAAACTAAGATTTTTTGTGCAATGATTGATGTCTGAGTTTGCAAATCTTTCTCTGTCTGATTCTTCTCTTAGTGTATAATAATACGGATTCTGAAGGAAGTCTGTCCACTTCTGATTTAACTTCTAATAGTGATTCTAGTGACGGTGAAGACGAAGCCATGACGGAACATGTTATTACTCAATTGGCAGAGACCATAACAGCTGGTCTCTCGCTAGCTAATAACAATAATTTTTCCAAACTCACGAACGTTTCATATTTTTGTGGTGGTCCCGTGAGCCATTCTGATAAGCCAGAGGTTAAGTGTAATCCTTCTGCAAGGAACTGGATAAAGGATCTAGATTCCAAAACACCTGTCCCATTAGAATGGAGTGTTCAGGGTAAGCTGGAAGTTGCAAGACTTTACAGCTTAGGTCCTGCGAAGACTATAATTCAAACACTTCTTGATGATTTGGGCACTGTTCCTGACGATCAAACAGAATGGGATGTGTTCAGGGATAAAAAATGTACTTTCTTTCCCCCTGAACGTACCTTAGATCGAGTCATGGGTGATCTAATGAAGGCAACGAAAACTGCCTATGAGACGTATCTCACTTTCTTTTCTCGTTTGAATAAGTTTGCAGCAGAGTTAAAGAAATTAAATTCTGATGCACGAACAGTAAACTCATTAGTGGTGGCTAGTTTCCTCAATAGCGCCCCCACTGCTTTCGTCATTCATATTAAAGAGTCGGATAGGGAGGATTCACAGAAAATCTGAAGTAAGTTTTTGAGGTTTCAGGAACGAGATCCGAAATTATCAGCAGTAGAGAAAGAAGGAACTGGTGTGAGAGTTAAGCGTTCGGTGTTAACCATAGGTAGGGCCGAGGGTGGTCTACACACTGACGTCCGTAAGCAACCCCAACACAGACAGTATAACACACCCAGTAATGGTAGGCAGGCTGTTAGAATACTTTGTAACAGGTGTGGGAGGATTGGGCATAAAGCGAATCTTTGCCGCATGCCTTCGCACAAAATAGCTGGTTTTAGTAGGGGTCTGAGGAAAGGTCCTGATATCAAATGTTTCCGTTGCAAAGGCGTAGCACATTTTGCAAAGAACTGTTCTACACCTTGGGAGGCTATTGGTCAAAGGAATGGAGGAATAGCTAGTGCTAGACCTTATAAGCAGTATACAAGACAATCCTATGCTACATCAGTGGGGTATCAATCAGACCCCCTGGAATTACCATATCGCCCGCAGGTTATGAATAGCCCGCACTATGGTGGTTACAGTCAGGCACCCCCTCAGTCACAGTACTATGCCCCCTACCAACCCCCACCACACTTGTCGCGCGGTCCTAGGAATATGCTGGCGCGTATTATGTAAACACTCCTTCGCATGCACATCTTTCGGGAGACTTGGAGAAAGAAAAAAAAATCCAATATAAAACTTAGTCCTTAGCTCATCTCCAACAGTAGATTCTAAATTGATTGCCATTCAAACTAACGTAAATGGAGAGGAGATGGTAGCTATGCTTGATACAGGTGCGACTACTAGTTTAATTTCTGAAGCAAAATTGAAGGAATTATCACATTCAACTGATTTGGTAATAGATACAGCAAAGCCTTTGTATGATGTAAATGGCCAGCCCCTTTCTGCAATAGGGTCTGTTAAATTGAGGGTATCTATTGGAGGTTTGGTCATACTTCAGGACTTTACGGTAGTAAAGAACATGTCTATTTCTACAACCATCCTCCTAGGTACTGATTTTCTCTGTCTGTAGTAATAAAATTTCCTTAACTACAAACCCTCTATCTTTTTGTATCAATGGAGTAGAGGCTAACATTTCTACTTTGGACGAGGAAGCCATACAGTCAGTACACACCCAACCAGGTAGGACTATTAAACCGCTTAAAGTTACTGTGAGGGAGGTGACAAAACTCTGCCCTTGGGAATATGGCTCCGAATACTGCTATCATGCGAAAGAGGGAACCAGGTAGAAGAGGTTTATGATACAGTCTATGGAGTTTACACACCATTTGAAGGGGTGACACAAGCATCTGCATTTTTTCAAGGTATCATTGCATTATCTGAAGGTACATTTGCAATGAAATTTGCCAATTTCACTCCAGACATAATAGAAATTAAGCCAGGTGATTCATTAGGATATGTAGAAGTTTGTGAAAAGGTAGACTTAGATGTCTCGGACGAGATATCTCCTACACAGAGAGATAATATCTGTACTTTGACGCCAGACGAACGAAGTGATAGCTTAGTAAAACACGTAGAGGAACATTTTGCACATTTATCAGTGGAACAGAAAGAAGCTTTGAAAACCATGGTAAGGGAGTTCTCTGACGTATTTTCTTTGGAAAGTGATCCCCTGACAATTAGTCCGTATTTTTTTCATAATATCGAGACAGTTTCGAACCAGGTTGTTTATAGACGTCCTTATCCTATACCTCATAAATATATTTAGGATGTCAAGGACCAGATTCAAACCTTAATGGAACAAGGAATAGTACGACCATCCCGTTCTTCTTTTAAAACCCTGAATAGGTACCCTTGTTTTTTAATACCACCCAAGGTACTCATGGGTCGTTTTTGATCCGTCGACTTTAAAAATCAGTAACTTGTAAACCAAAAAGCCTAGATTGTTGTTAACCATTACTAACACTACTTTAACTATTCCTTAAATGTATGTATAGTGAAAATAAAAGCTAAGTTGAAAAATATGTGTTTTATTGATTAAAGTAAATAATAAATAATTTGTGAAAATCACAGAGGATGTAGAGGAATGATGTGGGCAGCTGCGGTAGACGTCACAACTTGCTAAGCACCATAGCTGAGGTACTGGAGCGAAAGCACATAGAGGGTTACAATTTTTTTTCCAAAAAATTATAAAAATCATGGTACATTTATAAAAATTTGTCTTGGCCAAAGTTCACGTAGGATTTCGATGTAACTTGTGTTACGTATCTTGATCCTCAAGTGGTTAACTTGATGAATCTAGATAGCACAGAGATATATATTAAGGTATCAGTCAGCTGAAGGCAAAACAAAAGTAAAATCTAATAAAATAATTTCCTGTTGTTGCTTCCTTTCCTTTTGGATCTTAGGACTTAGTATCCTTTATTGACTGATACTCTTTAATTATGAAAAATACTGAAACTAATTAAAGTCATGTAGTATTTATAAAGAATTATTATTTAACCGAAGCTTAGTAGGCTATGGTTATGAACCGAATAAGTTATAGCTAAAGAAGGACTATTAATTTTATAAAAGTCTTGAAAGATAAATATTAAAGTAAGAATATTTCTGTCTCTTACCCTTTTTGAAATGAATAGATAGTTTTCTTCTATGTCCTTTATTTATATTTAATGTAATTATTCTTGGTTCTTGTCTTACGTTAATAGTATTATATTATTATTATCATCAGGAGTAATATCAATGTCACATAAAAAGTTAGATATATATTTAATAATTAGTTAAATTTATTTCTTAACCACGTAACATTGAAGTTTGATTATGAGTAAATAAAGTTACAGGATCGTTTCATAGATTCGATTCAGGTCTCACTCAAATAATATGAAAAGCAAAATATAATATTTTGAAGCAAAAGAATTTTCTTCAGCTTAGGAAATCACTAGAAGTAATATTAACACAGCCATGTTAGTCTAAGGCGATATTACTAATACGAGACAATAGCATCACCGTACTAAGCACCATTAAGCAATGTAAGCTTAATTCAAAGAAAATGAAAGAACTCGTAAGTATTAATATAAAACAATAGTATTACTTTCATCATAACCCAATTACTTAAAGAGTTGCTTTAGTCCACAAGTTAGTCAACTAAAATAGTTAAGTACATAATAATAGCGTTAACGTTAATTCGCAATCAAATAGTTAAACACATAATAGTAGCGTTAACGTTAATTCCCAATTAAATAGTTAAACACATAATAGTAGCGTTCACGTTAATTCCCAATCACATATCTCACTAACCAACATAACATAAGTGTTTACACCGAACACACTTAACACACATTTATATAATCTGACTGACAGTCACAATCCCATTATAATACTTCACCCCGTCTTCCTCCAGCTGCAAGTTCACCTTCCCCAACTCCAAATGAGACTGATTTGAATGCCCACAACTCGGGTCTTATATACCAAACAATGATGGTGTAGGAACGAATCAGGAGGCGGCGGGTGGTGCCGGCGCCAATCATAGCTCCTCGAATCACATAACAGGTGCGAGGTCCATTCACAGCTCCTGGCGTCGATCATACGTCATAGCATCGGTCATCGAGGTGTGAAGGCTAGCATGGGGCGAGATGGTTTGCCCACTCGCTCGTTCGCTAGTCTGCTTCACCACTTGGGTAGTTTGGCTCCTTGAACTCTAATTCTAACTCTTAAATTAACATACAGGGCTCCGTATGTCACACCTCCCCCCTAGAAAAGAGTTTAAGGAGTATAATACATAATATTAAACAGAATACATAAATAGATTCACCACCAGATTGGCAACAGCAAGATTATAATGAGGATATAATAAGGATATCACCCAAAGTAGGCAACGTCTCCAGGTACCACATCAGAACATAGCCGGAACGTAGCTGGAGCGTTAATTCGAACTGCAAGGCATCTCACAGCTGAAGGCTTAAAAGCGCACTACAAAAGCATGATATTTACCTCGCTACAAGGGAGAGCTAATTGCCAAAATCCTCTCATCAAATTATACTTACTGCATGAGGCCAACTGGTAAATGCAATCTTTGATCCGTGGCAGTGGATAGGTATCGTTCTTTGTGACAGCATTGACTTGCCTATAGACCCTACATAACCTATGGCTCCCGTCTGGCTTTGGCACAAGTATGACCGGACTACTCCACTGGCTTAAGGCCCTTGTGATCAGCTGGTTTGAAAAAATTAAGTCAAGCTCGACCTGCAGTATACTCCTGCGTTGTGGCGAGACACGGTAGGGGGATAGTTTAATGGGAGTTGCATCCCCTACGTCGATGTCGTGCATGGCCAAAGAAGTAAGCCCTGGAGTATCACGGAACACATTGGGAGACTGAGATAAAACAGAGATTAGTTGGTTCGCTTGATCAGAGGGAAGATGACATAGTTTAGATGGTAATTCCCTCAAAGCCACTGAATTATACTGAAAGTTGGATAGGCTACATGACAAGTCAAAGTCTGCATGGATACCTTCAGGCTCTGGAACAGTCTGTTGCGGGTCAGTAAGAGAACTGAAGACTTTGTCCGCACCAGGCTGTTCACAGGTCCTGACATTCACTGCCACAGTGGGAGAATCTGGAGGAGAGGAATCAGGGGACCTATGGTAGGGCTTCAACATATTTATATGGAATACTTGCGTGGGCTTTCTCCTGTCTGGGGTAGTTACTAGATAATCGGTAATGCTCACCCTCCGAATGATCTTATATGGGCCCCTGAACTTGGCAGATAAAGGTTGGCCAAAAAGGGGGAGCAGGACCAAAACCTCATCACCGGGCTTAAACTCCCTCTCACGGGCTTTTCTGTCATACCATTTCTTCATGGAGCTTTTAGCCACTGTCAAGTTTTGAGCGGCAAACTCACATGAGGATCTCAGCCGGGTTTTGAAATCTGAAACATACTTGAGGAGGTTTTGGTTCCCCTCCTGGCCAACTAGGCTATCCTGCAATAGTTGCAAAGGACCTCTTACCTGGTGACCGAAAACTAGCTCATTAGGGGAAAAACCCAGGGATTCAGTTGGAACCTCACGAGTAGCAAATAAAAGAAAAGGTACCCCCTTATCCCACTCAACTCCGGTCTCTGTACAATACTTACGTAACATTCCCTTTAATGTCTGATGATATCGTTCGAGAACCCCTTGACTCTCTGGGTGGTAGGTGCTAGACTTTACATGCTCGATACCCAACTCCTTCAGGGACTGCTGGAAAATGTTAGAGGTAAAATTAGTTCCTTGATCACTTTGCACCTCATGGGGGAAACCCATTCTGGTGAAAAATTTGAGCAGTTCCTTGATTACAGTTGGAGCAGAGGTAGTCCTTAAGGGTATAGCCTCTGGGTAGCGAGTTGCCATGTCCATGATAGTTAATAAATAAATGTTACCTTGGGAAGTCTTAGGCAATGGGCCTACAATGTCCACTACCACCCGAGTAAAAGGATTCTCGAAAACGGGCAAGGGCACCAGAGGATGTACAGGCACCTTCTGATTGGGTTTTCCTGTCATCTGGCAAGTGTGACACACTCTACAACACTCCACTACATCTGCACGCATTCCTGGCCAGTAAAAGTGGGATCTGATTCTGTCTAGAGTTTTTCTCACACCTAGGTGTCCTGCCAATGGTATACAATGTGCCATTTCCATGATATCTTTACGACAAGGTTTGGGGACTACTACTTGATGGACGTCCCAAGCCCCGTCATCGATTGGTCTGTGTGGCGGTCTCCATCTTCGCCACAATACTCCTCCTTTGAGGTAGAAACATTCACCACCCTCCTTCTCACATTCCTCTTCACTCACGGACCTGGCAGCTAACTCCTTGCATTCACAATCATCTCTCTGTAGCTCTACCAGGCCACTAGGACAATTTGGAGGGGTTTCATGGTCATCGTTAGGGTCAAGATGAGCCATAAAGGTGTCAGATAAATCCACCTCAGTCACATCATCAGGCACAGTTGGAGCATCATTCACACTCTCATCATCCCTTTCATCAACTCTTACATTCGGTACATTTCGGTCTGAGGGAACTGCTACTTGAGACATTGAACGTGTGACAGCACACACAGGGAAAACAGTTGGCATCTCCTTTTCGAGCTCACCGGTTAGTGGCTCGTTAACAGGGGAAAGTGACAAAATGGGGTCTGGTCGGACCTTCTCACCTGCTACATCATTCCCCAAAAAGAGAGTTACCCCAGGCACAGGGATATCTTGGGACCTACACAAAGCTATGGTGGCCTCACCCTGTAGTAACTCGCATTCAATTTCGCCTTTTACCAAGTATGCATAAAACTGGCCTCCAGCACCTCTCATTACAACTGGTTCGCCAGGTGGGCACTCAGTGTAAGGATTCACCATGAGGGTGCTAGTAGAACCTGTGTCTCTCAGAATTTTTACCTCATGCATGCAACCATTTAATCTCACGTTGCCAGATGAAATAAAGGGACGGTAACTGTCCTGCACTGATGGTGAAATTATTATTGGTTTAACCCTTGTGGGTTGCACCACACATGCTACTACACCCCTGTCTAGATGATTTACGTTAGCTGCTAGGTACTCTCGAGAGTCCTGCATTAAAGGAACTTTTGGTGCTAGGTACTCCTTCTGTCGGGAGTCCTGCCTTACAGGCACATATGGAGTTTGAGATACGGCGGCAACTGTCTGCCCCGATCTCTCGGTTCTCTCCTTGGCCCAGCACTGATAAGCTAGGTGGCCTCTCTTGCCACAAAAAGTACATACTTTAGGGGATACGGGAAAGTTCCCTCTTTGAGCATTACTATTAGTTTGGGGCCCACCTCTGTTACCATTGCCCTGAGTCGCATTTTTAGTTGGGGGAACATTTCTATTTTGGCTAGCTGGGGAAGACGTTATAGGCTTGTGACTGGGTCCGTCAGATTTGTGATTGGGATACTTAAAATTAGAACTAGAATTATCGTAGGGCTTCTTTCCACGAAATTTGTTGTTGAGCACGTATGTGTCAGCCATGTCAGCGGCGTCAGCAAGACAATCTACCTTTTTCCCCTTTAAATGATAGGATACAGAAGAATCAATTTTCCATAGGAAATTTTCTAACAGGACCAACTCCTTCAGATCGTTGTAGCTTGTGACTTTCTTACTCTTGACCCAATGATTGAAAGTTTTAGTCATGGTCCTGGCAAATACCTTATGGGTTTCTTCTACTTTCTTCGGGTTTTTACGGAAAGATTGCCTGTAAGCCTCAGGCTGCAATTGATAGGTTTTTAGGATAGCTTCTTTGAGATTGTCATAATCCTGCCTAACTTCTGCTACTTCTGACAAATACGTGGCTCGAGCCTGCCCTGTCAAAACAGTTTGTAACATAAAAGGCCATTGATCTCTTGTCCACTTCATACCTCCAGCAACTTCCTCAAACAAAACAAAGAAATCCTGCACATTATCCTCAGTGAAAGGTGGAATGACACTAGTCATAGTTAATCCCAGAGGGGGAGCAATTACGGGAGCATTTGTATTGACATTTAGTTGAGCCGTTTGATATTGATATTGATAATGTTCGGTCTTTATTCTGGCTTCTTCGATATTTGCTCTGGCTTTTATGCTGGCTTCTTCGGTATTTATTCTGGCTAGTTCTATTTTAGTCTGGCTAGTTCCAGTACTTGATCACCAGTCAAACCAGGTGGCAATTGTTCATCAAGTTGGCTAGGTTTACTAGGGATCCCACCAACTGCTCCGTCTCCCTCCCCGCCTTCTACAGGGAACAGGTGGGTTTTTATGGTCTGAGCCACCTCTACTTTAGACATGTTTGAAACAGTTAATTTGAGATGTGAGGCAAGCACTTTCAGTTCGGATTTTGACAGACAGTCAATATCAGGGGATGTGGGTTCTGATTCTATGAAAACTCGAGCATCTTCTTCATTAATTAGTTGAGGCATGATTAATATTTGATTTTTAAGTAGTGAAACGTTAATGAAACAGAGTGAAACTGTATGAAACGAATCCTGGCAAGGTCGCCACTCTTCTGTTACGTATCTTGATCCTCAAGTGGTTAACTTGATGAATCTAGATAGCACAGAGATATATATTAAGGTATCAGTCAGCTGAAGGCAAAACAAAAGTAAAATCTAATAAAATAATTTCCTGTTGTTGCTTCCTTTCCTTTTGGATCTTAGGACTTAGTATCCTTTATTGACTGATACTCTTTAATTATGAAAAATACTGAAACTAATTAAAGTCATGTAGTATTTATAAAGAATTATTATTTAACCGAAGCTTAGTAGGCTATGGTTATGAACCGAATAAGTTATAGCTAAAGAAGGACTATTAATTTTATAAAAAGTCTTGAAAGATAAATATTAAAGTAAGAATATTTCTGTCTCTTACCCTTTTTGAAATGAATAGATAGTTTTCTTCTATGTCCTTTTATTTATATTTAATGTAATTATTCTTGGTTCTTGTCTTACGTTAATAGTATTATATTATTATTATCATCAGGAGTAATATCAATGTCACATAAAAAGTTAGATATATATTTAATAATTAGTTAAATTTATTTCTTAACCACGTAACATTGAAGTTTGATTATGAGTAAATAAAGTTACAGGATCGTTTCATAGATTCGATTCAGGTCTCACTCAAATAATATGAAAAGCAAAATAATATTTTGAAGCAAAAGAATTTTCTTCAGCTTAGGAAATCACTAGAAGTAATATTAACACAGCCATGTTAGTCTAAGGCGATATTACTAATACGAGACAATAGCATCACCGTACTAAGCACCATTAAGCAATGTAAGCTTAATTCAAAGAAAATGAAAGAACTCGTAAGTATTAATATAAAACAATAGTATTACTTTCATCATAACCCAATTACTTAAAGAGTTGCTTTAGTCCACAAGTTAGTCAACTAAAATAGTTAAGTACATAATAATAGCGTTAACGTTAATTCGCAATCAAATAGTTAAACACATAATAGTAGCGTTAACGTTAATTCCCAATTAAATAGTTAAACACATAATAGTAGCGTTCACGTTAATTCCCAATCACATATCTCACTAACCAACATAACATAAGTGTTTACACCGAACACACTTAACACACATTTATATAATCTGACTGACAGTCACAATCCCATTATAATACTTCACCCCGTCTTCCTCCAGCTGCAAGTTCACCTTCCCCAACTCCAAATGAGACTGATTTGAATGCCCACAACTCGGGTCTTATATACCAAACAATGATGGTGTAGGAACGAATCAGGAGGCGGCGGGTGGTGCCGGCGCCAATCATAGCTCCTCGAATCACATAACAGGTGCGAGGTCCATTCACAGCTCCTGGCGTCGATCATACGTCATAGCATCGGTCATCGAGGTGTGAAGGCTAGCATGCTGGTATGGGGCGAGATGGTTTGCCCACTCGCTCGTTCGCTAGTCTGCTTCACCACTTGGGTAGTTTGGCTCCTTGAACTCTAATTCTAACTCTTAAATTAACATACAGGGCTCCGTATGTCACACTTGTATGCCTGCTTTCGCAAACTACAAAGACACTGTAAAAAATTAAAAATTAAAAATCGAAATATATTTCTAGCCGCTACGAATATTTATGTGAGAGGTAATTTTAGAGGGCAAATTGGTCTCTATGGCGACATGTGGCATTCCAGAACCCCCAGATTGTTACACCATGTAGATAATTTATTTTTCCATACCCCCTCTAAATATAGCTATCGTATCACAAATAAGTAGGTATATATAGAAACGAATGTATAAATATTATAGATTTGTTTAAGTTACGTACCAGGTACCGTCGGGTCGTAAAGGACCCGGAAAAAGCTGCCAGAGCTCACTGGAGCAGGAGAGCGTTGTGGCCTGACTGCACCCTCCCTTAGCTCCCACTAGAAGTGACTAGACATACTCATGGGTTGGTTTGGACCCGGACCTTTCCCACGGTGCCTGCGTGGCAAGCAAAAACGTGATTTGCGCATATGTGGCGGATCGAAAAGGACCCATGGGTGCCTATTCAGGGTTAATAACCCGGTAGTCCCGGTAGTGAAGAAGGAAGGAGGATTGAGATTGTGCTTGGATTTCCGTAATTTGAACAAGCTAATTAAGGATGATAGTTAGTTAGTTAGTTAGTTAATTCTTTATTTCATAAAAGGTTACATGGTCACATTTTACATATATACAGATAGACTCAGACTCAAATCTTTATTTCATAAAAGGCAACACAATTAACTTTTTACATATATACAATAGAGATAACAGTAACCTCATACATTACCGCATTCTAGGTTCATGGTTTTGTACAAATATAATTATTGACTTGATAGCATTTATATCATTAGTTTTCAAATATGATACGTCATATTCATGTAATAGGATATGGTTAACTTCCTTTCCTAACGATAGGTATTCATCAAGGTTTAATAAACATTTCTGTAAAAACTTGCAAGGTTTTAGGAGACATTTGTGAGCAAATCTAATTTTTAACCAATTCATTAAATGATTAAATGTCATTAGTCCAGCCAATTCACATGCATGATGATTACTTTCCCAATATTTTAATTTCAGCATTTTCTTTATTGCTCTGTGGTAACCAATTGCAAATTGCTTAAGAGGAAGTTTGCACTTTTTGTTATAAAACCATAATTCAGAACCATAAAAACTTGAGCAGTAACTTTGGAACAACTGAGTAAAAACCCTAACATTAACATTAGAAAATTTACGTAAAATACAATTAAATTCATTATAAAACTTGTTACGACACCTAATTACGTCTTTGTCATTATTTAAATTATCATCTATTATAAACCCTAGATACTTTTGTTCATTAACAACATTCAATATCTCTCCACATAGCATCAACTTTGGCTTTAAGTTTTTATCTTTATTGTCTTTGAAATACATGCATGATGATTTATTAATATTAATGTCAATATCAATTTATTTTGCTTCATTTCCAAGCATATTTAGTAAAAACTGTAATCCCGATGACGATGGTGCTAATAAAACAATATCGTCAGCGTAAGCACTAATATTACTGGATATATTTCCTAGTGTGCACCCCTTTTTACATTTAGACACTTTTTCAATCAGCTTATCTATATAAAGATTAAATAATATCGGAGACAAGACTCCTCCCTGTCTTACTCCATTCATTATTTTCCAGGGTTTTCATATTGAGTCTTTATGCTTAGTAGCAACCAGTTGATTTCTATAAAGATATAATATTATGTTCGCATAAAAGTGTGGAATACCTGCTTCAATAAGTTTACTTATTAATGTGAAATGATTAACTTTATCAAAAGCTTTTTTTAAATCAATGAAAGCTGTATAAACATTTGAGTCTTCTAATCTGTATCTTAAAATTGTTTCTTTAAAAATCAAGCACGCTGAGGATGTAGAGTGATTAGCCCTAAACCCATGCTGCCTCTCATTAAAGTTCACATAATGCAAAATTTTATATTTTAAGCAATATTCAAATAATTTTAAGAAAACTGGCGATGATATAATAGGTCTATAATTATCCAAGGAGCTTTGATCTTTATATTTATCTTTAATAAGGATATCCTTTAAGGATAGATATCCTTTACCTAACATAGACCGCATTCTAGCTCAGCTTGGGGAAAGTCAGTTTTTCACTTGTCTTGACTTACGCAGGGGATATCACCAAATTCCATTGACGGAGGAAAGTAAGCAAAACACTGCCTTGTCAACCCCAGATGGTCACTATGAATATAATGGGTTGCCTTTTGGATTAAAGGATGCACCTTCTAGTTTTCAAAGGATCATAAATCAGGTGCTGATGGGTTTAGTGGGAAATAAGGCACACGTATATCAAGATGACATAGTTGTACCTGGGAGGACCTGGGAACCACATATAGACAACCTGATCACTGTCCTAGAGAGACTACGAGAGTCCTCTCTCAATTAAGCTAAGGCTAGATAAATGTATTTTTTTCGCTGAGCAAGTACATTATCTAGGTCATGTTGTAGGTACCGACGGAATCAAGCCACAACCTGCAAAAATTCAGGCTATAAAACAGCTAACTCCTCCGCAAACCATGCATGAACTACAGAGTTTCCTAGGGATGTGTAACTACTATAGGGAGTTTATCTGGTCCTACTCTGAGAAAGCCGCACCTCTTACGAAATTAACAGGAGGGAGAACAAATAAGAGGAAAGATAAAACAGTCATTAAATTCACGGAAAGAGAAAATGAATCTTTTAATGAGCTCAAACATATATTATCAGAGGAACTGGTATTAGCGTATCCTGATTTCACCAAGCCTTTTGTTCTTACCACAGACGCGTCAGATATAGCAATAGGTGGAGTACTTCAGCAAGAAAATGAGCATAACAGGCTAAGGCCATTAACCTATTTCATCCGTAAATTAACCCAAGCTGAACAGAGATATTCTACAGTAGAAAAGGAAGCATTAGCTATTGTCTATGGATTGAAATACAATCGTAGTTTAATACTAGGATATCAGATAATAGTCAATACGGATCATAGACCTTTAATTTGGCTTCTAACTACATCTATTCCTAGTGGTAGAGTGGCAAGATGGCAACTTCTAGTAATTGAGTATGATATACAGCCAACATATTTACCTGGCAAGGATAATGTTGTAACTGATGCACTAAGTCGCTTAAGAGTCGATACAGAAATAGAAGATAGAGTACTAGCAATTACAGGTATGAGAGTTCGTGTTAGTCAACGCACAAAGCCCTCAATCGCGGCTATACAAAATTCAACACAGTTAAACACGAGTCATACACAGGTACATGACAATAATACACCAAGCAATGAGACGTTGGTAGACGACCACAGAATTGAGTGGAATTTAATTGATATTGCACGTGAACAGAAGCTTCACCCTATATATGGCAAAGTTATTTCCCTACTACAAAGTAAACCACTGGCCAGTGTCACTACAAAGGAACGTAAATACTTAGAGTCAAATCTCAAGGCCAAACTTGAAGATCTAATTCTTCAAGACGAGACAAATCTCTTGTATATTCGTCCGTTTAACGGGAACGAGAAAGGCAGCTCACATAATCGAGTTATTTGTCCAGATACACACATATTAGCGGCCCTGTTTCTAACCCATGATCATCCAATGGCTGGACATGGTGGGGTTAGAGCAACGATGCATCGGCTTCAATCATTTTGTTATTGGCCCAGTATGCGCAAGAGTGTCACAGCATACGTTAGCGCATGTCGGAACTGTATCCTTTATAAGGCCCCAGTGGACGCACAAGGTCCCTATAAAAGATACCCAATACCCGATGCACTATTTCAAAGAGTTCATATTGACTTAATTGGGCCCCTGCCTGACTCACATGCCGATTCACCAGATGAATCACATATTTCTACTGGATATCAGTATATCATGACTGTCATAGACGTCTTTACACGTTATCTTATAGCAGTGCCTTTACGTAACAATACTGCTCAATCCACTGCTCAAGAATTTGTGGAACAAGTCATATTAAAACATGGTACCCCTATGTGGATTGTATCAGATCAAGGAAAATAATTCACAAGTACTTTTGATGAAGTTGCAACGCTCTTAAAAATTAAACATACCTGTACCACGGCTTACCGACCAAGCGCAAACGGCGTAGTTGAACGAGTAAATCAAACTGTTGTGAGGATTTTGAGGACACTCGTAGATGATAATTCAGGAATATGGCCTTCAATGTTGCCATACGCAGTTTTTGCTTATAATTCTGGATATAATCGAGTGATCAAAGACTCACCATTTTTCTTATTGTATCATCGTGATCCACAGATGCCATATCAAACGATCTTGTCAAATCAAACTTTCAGTTATAACCTCGAAGACTACAAGAATGAAGTAGCAATCAAGATGAACAGGACGTATGAAAGATGTAAGAAATACCTGGAAGAGGGTCAAGAAGAAAACGAGAGAAACCAAAAGAGAAATAAAGTCAAAGTCGTCAAGCCGGGAGACAGAATATTTGTCAAAGTTGTTCCACGAAAAAATGAAAGACAAAAACTGCAACCGAAATACAACGGTCCGTATAGATTAGTGGAGAAAGTAAGTGATGTAGTAATTAAATTACGTCGCATTAATTTAAAGATAATCGCGCAGTGACAATTCACACTGATCGTGTCTGAGTTGTGCCGGAAGAGGCATTGCTAGCTCGCGACAATCTGAATGTAAGAAGTGTATATCCAATACACTCGGATATACCCGCAACTGATGGTTCTAGCAATATGAATGATCCTCACTTAATTCTCGATGACAGTGAGAGTGAGAGTTGAGTGTGAGGATGATAGAGTAGGTAATAATATTGATGATGATATTGTACATAATATTCCTAGATATTCTCTACGATCACATAGTAGAGTACAACCTTTGCCGTATGTAATGCCCCGTCCCCTTGAATATAGAAAATAGTAGTGTACAAAATAATGATGTTGTTTACCTTCCAGTTAATCCTGGGTTTCTTGGCGATCGTCTGTCCCGCAGCGGATACGGATGAATCAACGTTCCGTAATCCAGTCATCTTTACTGAAGAGGCGAGATTGGTGGTTACAGGAAATACTTATGTCATTCCCTACCAAATTGACACTACAACTGTGTTACGCCCTCTACGTTTAGCTCAAATTTTTGTTCATGATATTATCCTATATTCTGAAGCTCATATCCCCAAATTAGTGGAGGAAAATGGAAAACGGGATAACTGGATCAAATCGATTGTAAATGAATTAAATAGGATTGAACAAGATTTTCATAATTACATACGTTATGTCATGTCCGAAAGTCCGGTAGAGAGTAGATCATCGACATCCAAGCGCAATAAACGAGGAGCAATAGATTTTGTGGGATCTCTAGCTAATTCTCTTTTCGGTATAGCAACACAAGATCAAATTGATGCAGTTCACGATAAATTAGGCAACTTACAAGTCCTTACAGAAGATGAACGTAAGCAATTAAATGTACATACTAGAATTTTGAACATAACTACTAGACGAATGGAATCTTTAAATTATGCACTTGATAGGCTACATAATAGCACTCGCAATATCTTCAACATTGTCACACGAGTTGGAAATGAGTTGCAAGAGTTGGAGGATGAATCAGATTTAATTGGTAATTTATTATTATTTTCTATCTATCTATCTATCTATATGCTCAGGCCCAATCCCCATTTTGGGGGTAGCCGACTCAAGACAGAGCAAGAACAGGGAAAACACAAAAACAACATAAAACAAAAAATAAACACAGATAAAAAACACAAACTCACACACATCCAGGTCACCCAGGAGAAGACCCAGAGACCAGGGTTACAAAGGTCGCTCCAGCACTCCCCCGGCCCCTGACCACCCGGAGAGGTTCCGATCTCGACAGGCAGACATGCAGCGGAGCCAAAGCCACAAGCCCTCCCACCACACTTCTAATCTACACCGTCGTGTTAGCCCGTACACGTCGAGCTGAGGAGGACAAGAACCAGCTGAAATCCGAAACAACGCTTCCGTCGCCGGTGATCAACTTGACTCAGATTACAGCATCTCCACCCATCACTTCCTTCCTGCACTGTCGCCCCTCTCATCAGACGAGGGTCCCTAACTTCCTACAACGATTGGCCAGCGCGGACGCAGGCTCAATCCCCCGGGAGTCATGTCGAGATTACATCTAGATATAAATTCTTCTTCTAGCGAATAACTAATATGAGAACATGTATATAAAATATATAGAGATTAAGCTATATAACTATTATAAATATAAATATATATATAACCATTAAAACTAGAGAATAAGTGAAATAATGAATGTTTATGGGAATAGGGAGAACATAGATAATTAAAGGGATAGAGAGTCCATGTGTATGTAATCCTCTCTCTATTACCTTAGGCTGTAAGCACCTTAACCCTTAACTGGCGGCGCGCAACTTGTGTCGTGTGAAATAAATATGGACTATGTGGCGGTTCACAACTTATGTCGAGCGCCATTTTCAGCACATAATGTTGCTGAGAGAGAGAGCTGAGCGGGTGAGGAGCGTAGCAACCCTATGACCGTCCCCCACCACCGCGGTGGACCAACTGAACTGTATTCTAACTTCCTCCCCCTCTTCTCACTCGCTACACAGGGAATTATGTAGGGAAATTACCTAATTACAGGGTTTTTGCACTCGTGTTGCACGATCGTTGCAAGAGAACCAGTGGTCGTACAAGGATAGTTCGGGTGTCATTGGAAAGCTCTGTTTAAGCCCTTTCAGGGATAGATACTTGTTTAACACTCTAGGTCTTATTTAGGCATGAAAATGATCACGTAAACAACCCTATTTAGGGTTAAAAAAAAAGCGCTGGGCGCTACGGTCAAATAGACCACCTAGCCCGCTAAATAAGGGTTAATGGACAATGAGTTCTCTCGCTCAATACGTGCTACCAGAGAGCCAAGAGAGATTACCATCTTCTATAGAGACAGTACAACCTAGGGAAGTCATATGATTTCTGAGATATGTTTGTCATCTCATCACGAGTCTATATTACATAGAGTTACATTGATTTCATAGAAGTTCACCTAATATAGTATTGAAAAAGTTAGTAGATTTTGTTATAAAAGAAGGAAATTTAATTCAAACAGTCAGTACCAGACCAACCACCACAACCACAGCAACAGCTTCCCGTAGCTGACAAAATCCCATCATGGGTCTCTTCATAATCAGGAGTCCCTGTCACAGACACACACGACACGTATTAATATTGAGTACCAATTGAAACATAAATAAAACCGATGCAAGCTGTGGTTGGAATCATTAACTTAGGAAACATTTATTAGAAATATGCGGTGTTAATAATTATCATTAAAGCTGTGTTAAATATAAACAAAGGATTGATATCATACAATACTTGTTAAAACAAATCCAAGTCGATCTTGGTAATTATTCAGTCAATTAACAAACTCTGTGAAACTATTATTTTGAAAGTGTAACAATGTATAAACTTTAATTACATAAAAAGTAAAAAACATTATAAATTAAAAAAATTCATAATTGTGTTTTTATAACCGAAATATATTATTATAAATATATAAAGATACTCCAAATAAATTAATATATCATGATTCTTATGTCTCAATAAATATAGCAATTATAACGACCTCTAGAGTAAACAACGAGACTTAAATACGATAGGTATGTGTATATATCTACATAGTTTAGAGTATGGGTATCAACATATAATTATAACATAGAAAAGAGATCCTTTATAATCACAGGAGAATCACTAACTGTATTCTATTTGTTATTGTTATTGTTATTCTCTTGGATATTGATAATAAAGTAATTAGCATTGAAGCTACCAACTGAGACTTATATAGTAAAGTAAAGAAAGATAAAGGAAGGATAGATATACGACACATGTCTTTACATGCATTCTGTGATGCGAGTGCCACAGCGTATGGAGTAGCTATTTATTGTGTTACCTCGTTTGGGATTAATTTACTCACCGCCCGGGCTAAGGTTGCACCGGTAAAGGGGGTCATGATTCCCAAATTGGAAATAACTGCCATGCTGCTATTGGGACGTTTGGTTAATCATGTACGCACTTCATACAATAAGGAACTGCAAGTAAGGGCGGTACACATATGGTGCGATAGCCAAATTGCACTAAGCTGGGTGCATAGTCAAAGGACATTGCCCATCTATGTGCGGAATAGGGTGGATGAAATACGAAGCCTACTACCAAATGCCTTCTATCATTATGTACCAACCAAGGACAACCCCAGTGACTTTATAAGTAGGGGAGTAACGGCGTCCAAATTGATTAAGTCCGACCTGTGGTGGCAAGGCCCAAAATATCTGCTCCACGAAGGGGATTGGGCTGTATGGAATGCCGAGGTTGAGTTAGCTTTGCCTTTAGAAACGGTGACAGCTGTCATTCAAACGACATCAACACTGAGCCCTATGTTAGAGTGGGTAAGGATCGGTGGGTACAATAAATTAGTCAGGGTCGTAGCTTGGGTGTTGCGTTATATCACCAACATAAAGGCCAGGCTACAAGGACGACTCTGCAATCTGGGTCAAAGCTTAAATGCAGTAGAAATAAAAGCAGCTGAGGTAACACTAATTAGATGGGTTCAAAGGGAATCCTTCAGTCAGGAATTAGAGTCCATGAGAAGTTCTGGTAAGATTAAAATGCCTAACATTGTGAGTCAACTAAGGCTACACCTGAAGAATTACATTATTAGATGTGAGGGACGTCTAAAGTGGTCAAGTGTAGATGACTGTGCCAACAATCCTATCCTGATGCCTGCAACACACCATGTCACCGATCTACTGGTACAACGCACACACGAGGAAGTAATGCACTACGGGGTCCACCACGTTATTTATAAATTGCGTCTCAACTGGTGGATACCCAGAGTTCGGCAAGTAGTTCGACGAGTAGTTCAAAAGGTGTGTGGTGTGCCGTAGACTAAAAGGAAGATCATTTACGACTGGACTTGCTCCACCCTTGCCAGAGTGTCGCGTTAATCATCTAGAACCCTTCGGATTTACAGGACTAGACTATACCGGCGCACTGAGAACTAGGGAACTGGAAAAGGTTTATGTGTTGCTATTTACTTGTGCCACTTCACGTGCAATACATTTAGAACTCTGTGACAATATGTCGTGTGAAGAGTTTATGCTGGCTTTCAGGAGATTTTGTGCACGTCGTTCCTTCCCTCATTTGATTCTTAGCGACAATGCTCCCACTTTTCTTTAAGCTTCCAGGTACTTGATAGATATGAGTGACGATCCAACAGTTGTTGCTTACTTGGGAGAGCAAAGGTGCGTGTGGAAGTTTATACCAGTCAAAGCGCCGTGGTTTGGTGGAATGTGGGAACGGTGTTTAGGCATCGTGAAGTCAGGCTTACGGGCGGTTGCAGGACGCGCCTTGTTAAAAAGGAGCGAACTAGTAACGGTGCTCACTGAAGTCGAGGCGGTTGTTAACGATCGTCCTCTCACTTATGTATATACCGACCTGCAAGAACCACTGCCACTAACACCAGCGCATTTGCTCTACGGCAAGCCATTAACTGCATTTCCGACTGACTTGCAGTCACAGGCAGGGTTAGAGGACCCTTCGATGTTCACCGAGGCTGCGGGTGTCCCGACGGTACCAGTATATTTCTAGGGTTATAGGTGATTTTAGAAAGAAATGGGTGAATGCCTACTTACTGGCACTACGTGAGAGGGCAACTAAGACTGCTGGTCAACCATCAGCACCCTCTGTAGGTGAGATAGTGTTCATCCATGATGATAGTCTTAGAATGTATTGGAGGTTGGGCCGCGTAGTGGAGGTGTACGAGGGCGAGGGGCTCAGTAGGGCGAGTGGCGCTGCTCAAGACAGCTACTGGGACTACAGTTCGTCCGGTTGCACGACTGTACGCTATGGAGCTTGGCTCTTCTACATATGAAGAAGCTCCACCTGATGATGCTGGGTCCGAGGACGCTAATTTAGTCGGTCCACCACAACCCGTTGGGGATCCGCCTCGGATCGGGACTGGACCCAGACGCGCAGCTCGTGGCACCGTTGATATGTGGCGTCACAAGATTGCTTCTGGGCAACTCTAGATATAAGGTGGGGTTAAGGTATTGTGTTTGGGGGGGGAGTGTATCGTGGATTCACGATAGTCGGTGGTATAACCTACATTTTCTATGTATCATACCCTAAAATACAGTTTGTACAGTATGTAAGCTTAATATGTTAAATAAGGCCTATTATACGAAAGTATAGTATTTAACCCGGCAAGTGCGGGAAGACTCTTAAGAGTTTCCCCGGGCGACTGCGGGAAAACTCTTAAGAGTCTGGGAGAAAAATAAAATCCATTTAAAACCCCCCTCCCAAAAAAAAAAAAAATAAATAAAATTTGCCCCTGGGCCATGCCAAATATCACTCCGCCACCTCCCCTCCTTCCCCACTTTCCTCACCTCCTTCAGTTATCACCTATTTTCCCTGTTATTCCCTTATTCTGTGGTCTATTTTCGGGCTAACATTAGCGAGTTGGTAGCAGGGCGTTGTCATCACTGTTACCAAGCGTGGGAAAGAGCGAGAGAGAAACTTGCGTAACAGTGTCTCTCCAGACAAGGGGAGGAGAGGAGGGGCCATACATTATGTAACTCCCGGCCTGTATCGTCGACTTTGACCATCCAAACGCTGTTTCCACTTGTTTTATTGCTGTAACAGGTTAATACCTTTATAATCAACCTATAATAGGCGCATATGGTTAAGTATTAATGCTATTTATGGTAAAATAACGATGATAGTGATGGGAACAGCTTAAATACGTGCGCACAGGAGTGTGGTGTCTCATACCCCCTATGCGCACGTCTTAGGTTTAGAGTCTTTAGGAATGCATATATGATTTATCATATAATTCATGCCGTAATATTATGAAAGCGGTGCGTTATTTACCGCTAGATATCCGCTACTAACTTAGCAGTAGCCGCTAGATTCGTAGCGTAAGACGATGACGTCTCGGATCGTGGCGCACCGCATCAGAGCACTTTTATACATCGTCCTAGCAACAACTCCACTCTTTAAGTTCGCCGCGATCCTGGTTCCGGTTTCATCCAGCTCTCATCATTAACTTAAACTCAACTTCATCCTACAGACAGACCGACTGACAGTTAAGCCTTATTATCATGATTTAACTTTCTTCAACCTTACTTATTTATTCATTATTAGTTCAGGTGCACTCATGCGGTCACCTTAAGGTAAACATCCAATGGTGTTCGAATAGTAGCCATTTGCCTACCATCCATCAGCACCTCCATCAGCATTTCCACCTTCCCTAACTGCAATATTCTATGGTGATTTTAATAGTGAGTTACACTCCCGGTATTATTATTAATTTATATTTTATATGAGCGGACCTTTTCAGTCTTAGGTAGCCTAGAGTAAACTTATCTCCCTTAAATCCGCCATAATATAAAATATAACATCACCTCCATTTCTATTATTTCGGCTTTTCTCAAACATTCTATAACTGGGAAGTGAATAATCTGCTAAAAAGTCTCAGCCTTCTGTATTGAGACAAGATTTTGTTATGCCAATTACGTCATTATTATCTGTAAACACTACTTCCTCTAAATCTGAAAATATATTGCATATGCTATGAGTGTTTGCATAGAAAACCTTTAAAGTTGAGGTTTTAGAACTCGCAGAATGCTCTTTAATCGAAATTTTGGTTCTGGTCGGATCTACACTTACATTCGTGGCTGTCCTCGGCCCTAATCACTGACAGTTGTGGATTTCGGTCTTGTTGATGGAGCTTTATCCAAATTCGTGGTTCTTGACGGATTAGCATTTAAGTCCTTCGCAAG
>CM064566.1:46455858-46618952 GCA_032716605.1 Paralithodes platypus
TTAAAATGAATCAACGGTGATGCAGTCTATAACGTCCGGGGAAAAGCCCATTTCCACAAGTTGCACAACTCGGTTGAAGAAGAAATTCGTAGATTCGTGTGAGTTAAAAGAGTTTTTACCAATACATTTTTGCAACCGTTTCCCCGCGGGTAATTAGATTGGTCGATAGTGACGGACTTACTAAAGTTTCATATTGGTCGATGCCTTTGATGATTTTGAAACACTTGAATTAAGTCACCTCTTAATCTGCGCTGGGTACAGGGAAACCTTAAATTTAATTCTCTAAGACGCTCCTTGTATGGTTTGTTCTTTAGGCTAGGTATCATTTTGGTAACTCTACGTTTGAACTCGTTCTAGCTTGTTTATATCTTTTTTGGTAATAAGGGCACTAGGAGTGAACGCAGTATTCCAGAAGAGGGCTGACTAAGGAATTGGTAAAGGGTTAGGCATAACTTCTTTGGATTTATTGCTCAAATGACCTGCCTATAAAGCCAATTATTATTGTTTGCCCTTTCTTAACAACTTCTGACATTGTTGACTCGGTTTTTAGGTTATCTCGATATTGTTACTCTCCCAGATCGGTTATCTCTGTTTACATTCTTGAGCTGAGTGCATTCATCGAATAGTTTGCTTTCTCATTTAGGTATCCAATAAAGTAGTACATTTACATTTATCCGCATTGAAACTCATTTGCCACCTTTGGGCCCAACATGACAATTTATCTAGATTGTGTTGCATATCCGTCAACTTGTTCTTTGTGAGAGTAACGCTATTTGCAATTTTGGGTATCGTCAGCAAATTTTGAGAATTGTACAGGTGAGACCCTCATCTATGTCGTTGAATGTAAATTAGAAAGAGAATTGGTCCTTAGTACCGATCCCTGGGGTACCCTGCTACTGACATTCGGTCCATTTAGATGCCTTAAACGTTTACTGACTACTCTTATACCTTTGCTTTTCCTGTCGAGTGTAGCCAATTTTCTTCTATCCATTTCAACACATCGTCTTGTCTTCCATGCGTATTTAGTTTTAGCAGTAAACGTTTGTGGGGAACTTTGTCAAAGGCCTTTTTGAAAATCAAGGTATAATAATAATCTCCAGACTTTACTCTCATTGTTAGAGGTTGAGGATATCGTGGGAAGAAGTCTAAGAGGTTTTGTTAAACAGGAACGTTTTTTACGAAAGCCGGCTGTTGAGTATCTGTAAGTATGTTATATTGCCTCCTAAAGTGATTTACGAGTCCTGTTCCGTTTATGACCGTTTCTAGCATTTTACATACAACTAAGGTTAAGCTAATTGGACGATAGTTACGGGGTAGGGATTTGCTGCCTTTTTTGAATATCGGTGTTACGTTGGCTAGCTTCCACTGATCAGGCATAGTTCCAGACAGCAAGGTTTTATTGAATAGTAATGTGAGGGGATTGGGGAGCTGAACCTTAGCTTCGTTTAGAACTCTAGCGAGATTGTATCAGGTGCAGGCGTTTTATTTACCTTGAGTTTATCTAACAGTTCATACGTCTCTCTCCGTAACCGTGGTAGTGCTTAGAACATCTGAATTATCAATCTGAATCGGCATGGTGTCGGGATATCACTGAGGTCTTCTGTTGTAAAAACTGATGCAAAGAAGGTATTGAGGGCATTACTCATTTGTACTTCGTCTTTGGTGTATTCTCCATTTTCATCGACTAACGGTCCAACAGTTGAAGTAACTACTTTTTTCTTTCTGATATAACTATAGAATTCTTTCGGGTTTGTTTTACTTTGAATCGCAATATGTAACTCTAGGGTCTTTTTACTTTGCTTAATTAACTTTTTGACTTTGCGTCGTAGCTCTACAAATTTCACCCGTACTTCGTCATTTTGTGAGGATTTTAATCGATCATTAGCAAATTTTTTAGCAAGCAGACAGTTTGAAATATCTTTATTCCACCATTTGGGCTTATTATTATGGCCTGGACGTCGTATTTTCGATGGTATGCAGTCTTGCACTGCTTTTAGGTAAGTGTTTTCGAATAACTTCCAAGATGTATTTATGTCGTTATTGTTAATTAAAAGCTCCAGTCAGTTTCTTTAAACATAGCTCTAAGTTTATGAAAGTTTGCTTTCTTGAAATTAGGGACTTTTCGATGCTACTATTTGGTTCGTTACTAGTAAACTTTAAAGTGAAAGTTATCGTACGATGGTCGCTGTTACTGAATGCATCACCAACATTCAAATTCTCTATTAATTATTCTTTTGTTGCACGACCAATGTCAAAAACGTTATTACCACGGGTCGGCGTTCGAACAAATTGATATAGCGAACTCTCTTGCAAGTTCGTATACAAGTCATGTCCGGAGTGTGAAGTAAGAGTATCGCCCTCTTGGTCACAGGTAAATTAAAGTCGCCAAAAATTACGGTAGCTTGTGAGTTACTTACATCTGCAATTTGTTCATAAATTTCTTGGTCAGTTTGTACTGATTGAGCTGGAGGTCTGTATATTAACGCAAGTATTATTTTTGTACCTTTATTATTCTTTATTAGCACAAAAGATGTGTCGACGTTCACAATTTGAGGTTTTGACAAGAGGGTAGGGTTAAGACTTTCTTTGATATAAAGTAAAACGCACCCTCCATATCGATTTATTCGGCTTTTCTCAAATATACATAACCGGGAAGTGAATATTCTGCTAAAATGTCTCTATCTTCTGTATTGAGCCAAGATTCTGTTATGCCAATCACATCATAATTTTCTGTAAACACTAGCTCCTCTAAATTTGAAAATTTATTGCGTATGCTACGAGCGTTTGCATAGAAAACCTTTAAATTTGTTATTTTAGAACTCACGGAACGCTCTTTAATACTATTTTTGGTTCTTGTCGGATCTACATTTATGTTCATGGCTTTCCTCGGTCCTCGCTGTCTTCAGTCCTTATCGCTGGTGGTCCTCGGTTGCCTCTGTTTTTTGCTTGGCGTTAGATGATTAATGTCACTGCTGCTTCTTCTCGGATGGCGTTTTTTGATCCATGGCTGCGGACTGCTTCGTGTAGGAGACGACCCATGTGTGCTGAACCCACAGGGTATAGATGAGTGCCATCCTTGCGGAACAGAGTAGGCTGGTTATAGAAATTATCCCAGAGGTTGATGAATTCAACTTTTCCTTCAGACACAAATATTTTAGTCGGCCTATTTGTGCTAAAGGCCTTGTCGTTAGAATTTGTCAGGTGCGTCGATCTTGGGGAGAATGCCTGGGATGATGATGTTCCTTGACTTGGTTTTGTAGTGCTGGATCATCTTGCGATATTTCTCCATCAACTCTTCGGATCTGGTGCGCATGATGTCCTTTGAACCAGCATGGATGACAAAAAGGGTATTTTCGTTTGCATCATTTGTGGTATCTTCGAAGGCTTCCACAATGTCGTCCAGTCCAGCTCCTGGGATGCAAAATCTTTTCGCGATTTGGGACTCTGTCGAAAGAACTCTTTGACCTGTCTCGTAGGATGGAATCCCAACGAGCCTGGTCTCTTCTGGTTCGTCTTCCATCTCTACCAAGATCTCAAATCTGTTTGACATTGTGACTGGTAGATGAGACCTTTTCTGCGTTGGTCGTGCACCGTTCCTCACTGTGAAAGGGATCTGCCGTGTGTGGGTTAATCGTCTCTCTGCAGGCTCCCTATTTCCTATGTTCTCATGCACTAGGATGTCATAATCGTAAGGAAGAGAGCGATAAAGGAGAGAGAGAGAGAGAGGAAGACAGCAATAAATGAGAGAGAGGACCACTGAACTGTCAACACCTCACCCCCTCTCTGTCTCGCGTATGCTACCCCCCTTATTTACCCTATCATTTCTGTCTTATTTACTGTTTATGGCCTAGTTATTAGTGTTCACTCTTCACATAGGTCTTATGCTACTTCTGCATGCATACATAATAACATGAAAGTGATCAATACACAAGATATGAAGCTATGTATCTCCTTTATCGAGGCCCCTCCTTTTACCACCCTCCCTCCTCCCCATTCTCCTTCCTACCCCTTGGATACCAGTGCTGCCAAGTTTTACCACTACGTTACTGCTAGATGTAGAGGTATTTACCTTCAATCTAACAGCCATTTGTTTATATCTAGAGACATTTACTAGGGATAATTTTAACATTTCAGACATTCTAGTCATATTACATTGTAAAATTTGCAAAACAAACAAACCAAAACTCTTTAGAGATTGGGGCATTATTCTAGCATTTTTTGACTATGTAGTAACATGCTAGCGACATTTGAGAAAGGATCTAGCCGTACTTTGTGGTAACACTCTGTGGTAACACTGAAGTTGGTTCCCATTTCCCTATTCCCTATTTGAAATACTGTAATAACACTCCCTAGGCGATATTATCTACTGTATATGCATTGACTTGCACCAATTATACTGTATACATCTCATTATAAAGAGTATTCATTAAAATATCCAATGGTATCATTAGATCCATTCTAATAACTTTAAAGTGTTATTATTACGAATAAGGAATAGGGAAACGGGAGCCAACTTCAGCTTAAGTTAAAAAGCTGGTATCACACGAGAGCTTCTTTAGTCAACATTCGATAATTAACATTTTCCTGGCAAACATTTCTGGAGTATTTTGCACTGGTATCGGAAACTAGCCTGATGATAGATGAATTTACGTAACCGAAAAATGTTAAATGTTGACCTCACAAGCTGCCAGACCAGTGTTAAGCATAAATGTTGAGGAAAAAAGCGCTCGTGTGATACCGGCTTTAGGGTTGAGGGAGGAGGGTTAAAATATGAGTCACACAGGCAATTGTCAAAACTTTGAAGGTCCAGATCCTTGTTATTAAAGTAAGCATTTGGAAAAGTGAGGAATTGTTAAAAACCTTAGCCAATACTCTGCTATTCACCAAAAGTAATTTTGAATTATCATTATTATTTGGTAGGGTAGGTATGTATAGGTTGGTTGGCTAAATAATTGGTGGAATTCGTAGGGACTCTTAACTTTTTTGAGAGAGTTAAATTTAAAAAATGCATGGATCTGAATGATTAATACATATATTATTAAGCAAAACTAGGGGATTCGGGGAAGCAGAGACTGAAGACAGGAAAAGTTGTGTGGGTACAGATTATTTGTTTAAACTAATTTCAGAATATCCAAAAAGCGGTTCCGGAGTTATTGCATAAACAATGGAGTGGGAAAATAATTTGGAAGAATAAGAAGATTTAATGATTACAATAAGGGTTCCCCGCTAGGGCTCGAACCCCTAATAATAATAGGCTTATTTCGACCCTGAGGGGTGGGGGGGGGAGGGGAAAGTTAGTTTGCTCCCTAAACTTCTATCAAGCTTTGGGGCGAAAGGTCTTACGCCGTTGAGCCTCATCCATAGATTAAATTTATGTAACACCCAGTCCCAGGCATTATTTACATATGCTTATTTTTGTACTACATTAAACATTAGACGGTGTGTTGAAATTGATAGAAAATTAGCTCAGTGATAGAAAGCAAAGAGTTGTCATAAACGGCAAAGCATCCAAATGGATCAATGTAAGTAGCGGGGTACCCCAGGGATCGGTACTGGGGCCAATTCTCTTCCTAGTTTACATTAACGACATAGATGAGGGTCTCACCTGTACAATCTCAAAGTTTGCTGATGATACAAAAATTGCAAATAGCGTACTCTCAAATGAACATGTTGAAAATATGCAACATAATCTAGATAAGTTGTCACATTGTGCTCAAATTTGGCAAATGTGTTTCAATGCGGATAAATGTAAAGTACTCCATATCCGAAACCGAAATGAGAAAGCAAACTATTCAATGAATGGCTCCCAGCTTAAGAGTGTAGACAGAGAAACTGATTTGGGAGTAACAACATCGAGTAACCTAAAACTGAGTCAAAAATATTCAGAAGTTGTTAAGAAGGCAAACAAAATAATTGGCTTTACAGGCAGGTCATTTGAGCATAAATCCAAAGATGTAATCCTAACGCTTTACAATTCCGTAGTCCGCCCTCTCCTGGAATATTACGTTTAATCCTGGTGCCCTTACTACAAGAAAGATATAGACAAGCTAGAACGAGTTCAACGTAGAGTTACCAAAATGATACCTTGCCTAAAGAACAAACCATACGAAGAGCGTCTTAGAGAATTAAAATATTTTTCCTTTAACCCAGTGATTTAATTCAAGTGTTCAAAATCATCAAAGGAATCAACAATATGAACTGTAATAAGTACTTCACTATCGACCAATCAAATTACACACGGGGGAACGGTTGCAAAATTATTGGTAAATCTTTTAACTCGCACGAGTCTACGAATGTCTTTTTCAATCGAGTTGTCAACTTGTGGAATGGGCTTCCCCGAGATGTCATAGACTGCAGCACCATTGATTCTTTTAAACTTCGGCTTGACAAACACCTTGCCTTAAATCCACGACTGACTGCATTTGTAAACTAATATATACCCGGTATATATACATATTTTTTGTATTTCTTCTAACAGCTGTCCCCTACTAATATCTCCTAATCCTGCCACAGACATTTGTCCCACGGCAGTCTTCAAGACCCCTTTCCATTTTTCCCTTATCCACTCTAAATCACAGTTTGGACACTTGACCATCAGTGTTTTAGAGGGCAAGCAGCCTTGAGGGGTCGCTGGACCTGTTGTTACTTGAATTCCTTTGTACTCCTTTGTACTCCTTTGTATAATGGGGTGGCCCAAGATGGTCTCTGTGGGATGCCACCCCACATTCTAAGCTACCATGAGTACACATTTTAGACCTCTACGATCCTTTTGAGAGACCTAACATTATTTTAATAAGGTAAAAATAGCCAACGTCCAACAGGTGTTGCTGGGGCTGTACGTTACAGAAGTAGACGTCGATGGGGCTGGATGGGTAAACCCCTTTTGTACCGGTGACGTCTTTTTAATTTTACTCTAGCTACATTAACCCTCTCACGACCATATGACGCAGAGGTTGCCAGATTAGCAATACTAAATAGAGTTCTCTCACTCATAAAATTACCTCTCCAAAATTAGTGTTCTGCCACAGCTAACTCAAAGACAACTGCAGAGCTTGAAGTAACTAAACTAAAGGTTTCTAAATACCCCTGATGGTAACAAAGGCTTTAAAGTATCCCTAATAGGCTCAAAATTGCGTCAAGAACGTGAGAGGGTTAAGACGATTTTATGAAGCTAAGCTGAATAAAATCGTTAAATAGTTGCCAAAAAATGATAGAAAAGATGTCACTGGTATAGTAGGGGTTAAAATCGCCAAACGAATGGTGCGAATGTCTTAACACTTCAAATCTATTGCGGCTAAGAAATATGGGTGTCCTGAAGACAAAACTCTCATTAATGGAAGCAAATATGAGTAAATTCCCGAAATTTACAATAGGATGCATAGGTCCAATTTTGTGTTTTCTTCTGTTTTATTATAATAATAATACAGTGTACATTTGCCAACATGAGGTCTGTTCTTCGTCATGATCTTATGTATGGAAGTAAAATTAGTATGAATGAATTGCGATAGTAGTTTCTCTTAATTATCAGTTGACTACTCAGTGAGTTAACCACTGCATAAGGAACTATAATCGTAATTCAGTAATGCATATTGTTTGTCCCTGTATATCATGGAGAGAAACATAACTTATGTGGGGAACTGCACATGGCATTCCCTATTCTTCGACAGGTTAGACCCGGTGTCACGGAATATCAGTACGAATTATCAGATAAAATTGAGAACGTTTCATTAACACAAAGTTCCCTTAACTTCCTCAGTATTATAGCTTCGTTAACTTTCTGTCCTCTGACAAATAATAGAAGCTTCGTTTCAGTTTAAGAATAATGAACACTGTATATTGATGAGTCATATTAAATAGCCCTCTGAGTCCCACATGTCCTTCCAAATCTGAAGAAAATCGTATAATGCTTGTCAGATTATTTATGAAAGGCACCATTGCACAGAGAGAGTTAAACTGATTATATGTTAACACGACCTTAAAAATTCAATAGTCTGTAATGTTAAAAGATGCTAATGATACGTTCAAGTTTAATTCAACTGGGCGTGACATTAGCGTTTCACAAATGACAATGAATACATTCGTCAAATGCGAGTCTGAGGCTATAAGGAAGTTTAAGTTGTAGTCATCAATTTATAGTAAATGTACATACTATATATTTGTTTTTCGTATGGAACGAGTTTATACCTAGACTGGCTTAATTCACTTTTGTGTTTACTATTAGAGTATCTTAAGCTGTATAGATCAATTCAGCTTGTACTTTTGTAACCTTAAACTCGTAAGCAGTTAATCTGTTCGGTGACTTAACTTTTAATGTGGCAGGTGAAACGTTATAATAATGAAAACAATTGTAACAATATAATTGGACAAGTATACATAATTAATAAAAACACCATGTAAGGAGGAGCCCTTTATTTAACGTTTCGCATATAGCTTCATCAGGCCTGATGAAGCTACTGTATATGCTAAACGTTGTCAATAAAGTGCTTTTCCTCACTTAGTGTTCATATGCAATAATAATAATAATAACAATTAAAGTTGCAAGCAACGTTGTGCGGGGTTCGAGCGGGGTTGCACGCAGGGTATTGTGTTGGATACAAGGGCTGTGCCACATATATCAAAATATCATGTATCTCATCGGGCATGGAGAAAGTACAGAAGGAATATAGTGTAGCCATTTTGGCTATGGCCACTTAGACCATTAAGGAGTGTGACCATTTTGGTTTAAGCTATTAATCCTGTACGGGTTGTTGTTGTTGTTCCCTAAGCTGCCTGGCCGAACAGCCCCGAGTCCCTGAGGAAGGCCATGGCCACGATCGGGCTTTCCCACAGAGCTCTCATTGAGTGTAGATTGTGTTGTTGGCGTAAGTGGTTGTGTGAAATGCAGTCTTCTATTATGTGTTTAATGGTATGGGGTGCTGTGTTACATCCCGGGCAGGCATCGACAACGGAGTCATCCAGTCTCTTCTGATAGCTCAGGAGAGCTGGATGGTGTCCGCATCTCAGCCTGGCCAGGTGGACTCTGTCCTCGCGAGGAAGGGAGGATTCGGAAGGATGGATTTCGGGAGGTCGTGCTTGCAGCTGCGTGTTGTCTGTGAGTGAGTGGATGGATCGGCGAGAGATATGAGTATGGATGTGCTTCTGGAAGATGGTTCGGGGTGGGAGAGAGGACAGTAATTGTGTGTAACACCGTGTGCTGGGTATTGTTTTGATATTTCTTGGTGTCTGTGGGTGTGTTGCCATGTAGTTTAGTGGGTGGTCTTGGTTCGTGGAGGCTACTGCCAGGAATTGAGTGCCTCTCATGATCACTGATCTTATGTATTGTTTATATACTGTGGTGGTAGTTTCTTTGTTGTGTCCAAATTTTGTGTGAGCAAGTGACTGAGGGCGTTAAGTCTGGGTGTCATTTCTTTTTAATGTTTGTGGTGTGCTGTTTGAATGTCATATGAGTATCATATGTTACTCCTAGGATTTTGTGTGTGTGTGTATGTGTTAGGGGTGTGTTGTTTATGGTGAGTTGAGGGATGTATTTGTGTTCTCCTGTCCAGCTTGTGAGCAGGGTTGCGGTGGATTTGGCTGGGGGTAGATTAAGTCTGTTTGTAGTGCACCAGCCATGTAGTGTGTTGAGATAGGGTTGAAGGAGATCTGTTGCTCTTTTTGGGTCATGGTGTGTGCCTGTGAGTGTTATGTCATCTGCATAGGAGGCTAAGTTTATTTGGGGCGTATTGGGTGTAGTTATATCGTGCATGTACAGATTGAAGAGTGCGGGCGATAGGACGGATCCTTGTGGGACTCCGTTTGGAAAGTTTCTGATTTTAGATGACTGACCGGCAAAAGATATGTGTGCACATCTGCCTGCTAGGAAGTTGGCCAGCCACCTTTTTGTGTTGTTGTGCATGTTTGTGTTGTAGATTTTGTTTGTTAGGTTGTGGCGGGGGATGGCATCGAAGGCTTTACTAATGTCGAGTGTGGCTAATAGTGATCTGTGTGGTGGTCTAGTTGAGTTGATGCCGTCAAAAGCTCTTTGTGTAAGGTCTGTGAGAAGAGTGTTTGTGGAGTGCAGTGGCCTAAAGCCATGTTGTGTTGGAGCTAGGGGTAGGTCGGGTGTAATTAGTTGTAACACTAGGCGTTCCATGACTTTGGAGGGGGGAGCAAAGGAGTGTGATGGGGCGGTGCGAGGAGGGTAGCGGGGGGTCTTTGTTGGGTTTGGGGAATGTGGTGATGAGACCATGCTTCCAAATGTCTGGTATTGTGTTGTGTGAATAACTGTAGTTTGATATGTTAGTGAGTGCTTGTATGCCTTGTGGTCCCAGGTGTCTGAGGTGTATGTTGCTTATGTTGTCTAGGCCACACGCGGGTGAGTGCTTGAGATTGTTGATGATATGCTTTGTCTGGTGATTGGTGAAGGGTGTATAGTCAGGGTCTGTGGGGAATTGTCTCCTACGTCGGATGACACGTCGGTCGTCTTTGTGAGGTTTTAGGTGACTGACATGTGAGAAGTGATTGATGAGAGTGTTTGCTTGTTGTTTACATGAAGGAGTAGAGTCTGTTGTTGTGATTGCAGCATGTGATTGTGTTGTGTTGCTGTTGGAAAGTGTGATGCTGTTTAGTGTTTTGTAGAGTTTTTTGGGGTTTGTTTTGTGATCAAGTGTTTGTAGGAAGTTATTCCAATTTAGTTTTTGTTGTTCTTGTATTTTGTTGTTAGTTTGGGTGTTGAGTGCTTGGATTTGTTGTGTGATGCCTTGTGTGTGGGGTGCTGGGGAGTGTTTCAGTATGTTGCGTTGTCTGATGAGGTTTTGAATTTCTGGTGTGAAGTTGGGGTTGTGTCTTTTTCTGTTACCTCTTGGAATGTGTTTCTTGTCAGTGTTTTGGATAGTTTTATTGAGTATGTGTACAGCATTGTTGATGTTAGTGTTGGGTGTACTGTTTAGAGTTGTGAAGTGCTGTTCTGTCTCATTTGTGAATGCTTCCCAGTTAGGTCTTTTATAATTGGTGTATGTGTGTTTGTGGTTAGCTGGGGTGAGTCTGGTTTTGGTGGTGATAATGATCGGGAGGTGGTCAGAGCCTAAGGTTCTGACCACCCTCCAGGATGTTGTGGGGGCGAGTTCTGGGGAGCAAAAGGTGATGTCTGGAGATGATGGGTTATAGAGGGCTTGGTGAGGAATATGGGTATGTTGATGGATGTCGTTAAGGATGATGAGGTTATCAGTTTGGTTTTGTAGTACCAGCCCTTTGTCTGTGTCGGGGTTGTCGACAAACCAGGCCGACGTCTTGGCGTTGAAGTCACCACCCAGGATGATGTGTGGGGTGTTTGTAATGTGTTGTAAGTGTGGTCTGTATTCATTTGGTACTGTAGGGGATGTATGTGTTTATGATGGTTATGTTGGAGTTGTTGCCAGTGCGTATTTTAATTGATTGTATTTCTGTTGTGTTATCATTTGGGGGGAGGAGGGATTTGGTTTGTACACTGGTAACTATGAATGATATTTCTTTGTGTACCAGGGTGATGAGTCCACCGCCTCCGCTGACAGCCCGGTCTTGTCTGATGGTGGTGAAATCATGAAATGCGGGTGTTTTTGGTGTTGTGCGGAGTTTTGTTTCTTGTAAGATGGCAATGTGTATGTTGTGTTGTTTGATGAAGTGTGAGAGTTTCTTTGTGTTGATGCTATCTATGTTCAATTGGAGAATGTTAATGTTATGTGCACGATGTATGTTGGGTGCTGCTGCACGAGGATGGGGTGGGGGTGGGGTGGGGGTGAGGGGGGGGCTGGGGGGTGGGGAGGAGTGAGGTGGGGGTGGGGATTGGGGAGCAGATGGGGGTTGGAATGGATTAGGATGGGGTGTGGTATGTTGAGTTGAGGATGTGGATGGTATGGGAAGGTTAGGTGGGTTAGGGAGGAGAGGGGGACAGGTTTTAGGGGGGGGAGTGGATGATATGGGAAGGTTAGGTGGGTTGGGGAGGAGAGGTGGACGGGTTTTAGGCGAGGGATTTGACTGGGAGAGGGAGGGGCATGAGGAACAGGTCCAGGTGTTTCGTGTAGTGTTTCTTGGAGGCAAGTGTTGTGCAGGTGAAGTGGGTCCATTTCCTGCATGAATTGCAGAGAACTGAACCATTAGTGTGGCGACTCGAAGCGATGGGTTTTGAGCAAGTTGGACATATGTATGTGTAGGTGGGTCCTGGGTTGCTCTCAATGTCTCCGGCTAGAAGAAGTCTTCGAGAAATGACAGCCGGAGAGTCATTTCTCGGTGTAGGAAAAACTGTGTGATGTGTGTGTGATGTGTGAGGTGTGGAAATTCCCGGCGCGACCGAAGCCGCTCCAAGGACTCCTGTACGAGTAGGCATAATTGCCCGAAATTGCCTTCATTCCCTGCTCATTTTCATGCATAAGCAAAAGCCAGAGCGTAATACAATTATGTATTCGTGAAAGTACGGTAATAGCTTTCAAATTACTCCTGAATCATCCCTGTACGACGTCTGGTTTTCTTGTAAGGATCTTGCAAACGAAGGGCAAAATTGCTAAAAAATTACCAAATCCGATAGGGCTAGGCGAAATCGCTAATAATTACCAATTATTTTCTGTTTTCGCTATGTGTGACGCTGCACATAAGTGAACTCTCACACAAACCTCAGTGTCGTGGCGGGGCCTGTAGGCTCCGGCTGACGTCCATCCGTGCTGCTTGCAAAAGCTGGCCTGGCTCACAGGCTACTAAATAACCGGAATATGAGGGGCCCCGCGGGAATTGGGTTAAGAAGTGTGGTTGTTTTGATTATTTGATAGGGTCACCATAAGGGTAATGGTGTGGCATTTGTTCTGTACAGAAGCTTGGCCTTTTTGGTTGGGGCTTCTTAGGAATGTGACCTTTTTCGTTAGCCATGGAGAAACTGCAGAGGTACAAATTATAATAAGCAACCTCATTTTAAAAATATTGTATTGATTGTATGCGTGTATGCCCCGACAGAGGATATACTTGAAAGAAAGAAAGAGGAGTTCTGGATGAATGTGGAGGCGTGCCTGGAGAAGTTTGACAAGAACGAAAGAATATTTCTGATTGGGGATATGAATGGTAAGGTGGGTGATAGGAAAGTTGAGGGAGTGGTGGGAGGGTGGGGGGTACCATCAGAGGTGAATGGGAATGGTAGTGCACTTGTGGACGTATGTGTGGGGAGGAGGCTGTGGATAGCCAACACCTTCTTCCGACACAGAATGATCCACAGGTACATGTGGAAACGGATGTTGACGATGGTGGACAGTGGTGGAACTAAATTCATTGATTGATTATGTATGTGTGGATGAACGAATGAAGAAATCTGTGATGGATGCCTAGGGGGTCTGTCTGATCATTATGTAGTGGTAGCTAAGGTTAGGATACAAAAGAAGTGGGTGAGAGGTGGAGGGAGGCGAGAGGAGGGTGGAGAGGTTGCAGGAGGAGGAGGGAGGAGTAGTACAGGAGAGCAGGGGAACTAGGTGGGTTCGACCTGGAAGTTATGGAGGAAGTGGAGGAGATGAGCAAGGTGTTTAACACCTTACGAGCGGCCTATGCGGTTTATTTATGTGTAACCGCACAGCGGGGTGTTTTTTAGCCAAATAGGGCTGTTTACGTGATCATTTTCATGCCTAAATAAGACCCAGAACGTAAAACAAGTACCTATCCCTGAAAGGGCATAAACAGAGCTTTCGAATGACACCATAACGATCCTTGTATGATGGATAGTTTTCTTGCAATAACCGTGCAACGCGAGTGCAAAAAGCAGGTAATTCGGTACTTTCAGTACATAATTGAGTATGTAGCGAGTGAGAGAGGGAGGAGGGAGCTGAGATTTGTGTCAGTAGGTTCGCCGCGGTGGTCTGGAGCAGTCATACGCTCGCTAGTCTCCTGCCACCACTTGTCTCTCTCTCTCAGCCACATTACGTGCTGAAATTGCCACTCGAGTTATGTCGAGCGCCGCCACATAGTCCAGCTTTTTTTAACTCGACTTATGTTGCTCGCCGCTAAATAAGGGTTAAGGATGAGATCTGTGCAGCATGTGAGGAGGTGTGTGGAGTGAGGAGAAGAGGGAGGGGAGTGAAAGGTACAGCATGGTGGACAGAAGAGGTAAGAATAGCTGTGGAAGAAAAGAAGAAAGCATATAGAGAGTGGTTGGGTAGTAGAGGGAATGAAGATTCCGAGAGACAGAAACGAGCACCTGAGTGTAAAATGCAGGGAGAGTAAGAAACTGTTCTGGGAAGAAGTCAAGAAAGTTAGGGAAGGTAGCAAGGGAAACAGTAAGGGTGTGAAAGATAAGAATGGGAGAATGCTAGCCGAGAAGCAAGAGAGAGTCGAAAGATGGAGGGAGTACTTCAGTGAGTTGCTAAATGTAAGGAGTGAAGAGCCAGCAAACATAGCTGGATATGGTATGGGAGGGAGAAGAAGAGAAGTAGTGGAGGAGGAGGTGGGGATCAGGAGGTCAGAAGTGTGGGAAGCCATGAAAAGAGTGAAGTTGGGGAAAGCACCAGGAACAGATGGAGTGTGTGGGGAAATGTTGAGGTATGGTGGTGAGATAGTGATAGAATGGGTATGGAAAATGTGCAAACTAGCATGGGAGAAGGGGAGTGCACCCGATGACTGGAAGACTGGCATAATAGTCCCCCTATATAAGGGCAAAGGGGAAAGAGGAGTGTGTGGTAACCACCGAGGAATATGTCTTCTAAGCGTAGTAGGGAAGGTATACAGTAGGGTACCGGTAGTGATTGAGAGAGTGAGAGTGAGAACGGAGAAATGGATAAGCGACGAGCAGGGAGGTTTTTAGGAAGGGAAGAGGATGTGTAGATCAGATTTTTACCCTGAATTGTGTTGTGGAGAAGTATCTGGAGAAGAAACAAAAGGTGTATGTTGCCTTTATGGACTTGGAGAAGGCCTATGACAGAGTGGATAGAGAAGACTTGTGGAAAGTAATTAGAATATACGGAGTAGAGGGCAAGTTGCTGAAAGCAGTGAAGAGCATGTATGAGGGTGTAAAGGCGGCAGTACATGTGGAGAGTGAGCAGAGCGAGTTCTTTGACCTGAATGTTGGTTTGAAACAGGGGTGTGTGATGTCCCCGTGGTTGTTTACTGTATATATGGATGGAGTCATAACAGAAATACTATCAAGAGCAGTGGATGTTGGTGTATCGCTGAAAAGGGAGGGAATTGAGTGGAAGCTACCTATACTGCTGTTTGCGGATGATACAGTTCTGATGAGTGATAATGAATGGGAGTTGCAGGGTCTGGTAAATGAGTTTGGAACAGTGTCCGAAACACGGAATTTGAAGGTAAATGCGGGGAAGAGCAAGGTTATGGTCTTCGAAAGGGGTGAAGTCACAGAGTGTGAGGTGAAGCTGAACGATCAGGCTATGGAGATCGTCAACTCTTTTAAGTATCTGGGCAGTGTGTTGAGTAAAGATGGGACTATGGATGAAGAAGTGTGGGAGAGGGTACAACAGGGGAAGAGGGTTGTAGGAACGCTCAAAGCAGTAACAAGAAATAGGGTGGTCAGTATGGAAGTGAAGAAGTCCTTGCATGACAGTGTGGTAATCCCGACACTGACTTACGGAAGCGAAGCATGGACGTTGGTTGAGAGACTCGGACCAAGAGTGAGAGCAGTGGAAATGAATTACTTAAGGAGTGCGTGCGGAGTTACATGGAGGGATAGACGGACTAATGAGGAAGTAAGAAGGAGGTGTGGTGTGGAGGTAGATGTGCTGGAAAGTGTGAAAAGGAACATCTTGAGATGGTTCGGCCATATGGAACGTATGGAAAGCGAGAGAATGACTAAGAGGGTGTATGAGAGCGAGGTGGAGGGACAGAGAGGGAGAGATAGACCGAATGAGAGGTGGAAGGATGGAGTGAGGAAGTACATGAACGAAGGCGGTGCTGGTTGGGGGGAGGGGCGTCGACTGACTGGGGACAGAGGTGCATGGGGGCGGTTCGTTCTTGGCCACCCCTTCGGGGATCACGGCGTTAGGCAATAGATGATAGATAGATGTTAAAAATATCTTATTTATTTTTGTTTAGCTTTACTTGGCATTCCTCTTCCTCTATGTATCTAGCAATTTAACCCCCTCAAACTCCTTATGACGCGATGGTGTGGTAATTACCCCGGGCCAAAAAGCTCTAAAAGACGATCGAGTGATAACTCAAGCGAGCTTGAAATACGCAGGCGTTTCGTTCATGGTCACCCCTTCGGGGATCAAGGTGTCCGGCAATATGTACCGGTAGGCTATAGATAAATTCATTTTTGGGCTATTTCTTCCATTTTATTTATCCTGTTAAAGTGCTTGATTGATTTTTGTGCTAATGTAGTTAGTATTTGGTGTAATTTCACATATTTCAGCTAAATCTGGAGAGCACATGCAATTTATTTGTGCATGTTCAGTAAGTATTGCTGGGGAAAGGGTTAACGTATTCATCTTTTGGGGTATTTATTCTATGTTTTTATCCTGTTTCTGTGATTGATTGAGTTTTGTGCTAATGTAGTTGGTATTTGGTATAATTTTACATATTTTAGATAAATCAGAAGAGCAAATGCAATATATTTGGGCATTTTCAGTTAGTATTGCTGGGGAAATGGTTAACATACAGTATTCATCATAGGAAGGGAATAGGATGTGTAGCTCAGATCTTAGCCCTGAAATATGTTGTGGAGAAATATCTTGAGAAGGGATAAAAGTTGTATGCTGCCTTCATGGACTTGGAGAAGGCCTATGACAGAGTTGATAGAGAAGGTACCGGTATGTAGAAAGTACTTGGAATATACGGAGCAGATAGCAAGTTGCTGAAAGCAGTGAAAAGCATGTATGAGGGTGCAAAGGTGTCAGTATGTGTTGAGAATGAACAGAGCGAGTTCTTTGATCTGAATTTTGGGTTAAAGAAAGGGTGTGTGATGTCCCCGTGGTTGTTCAATATATACTGAACTGTATATGGATGGAGTCATAAAAAAAATGCAAGGATGAGCAGTGGATGTTGGTGTACCACTAATAAGGGAAGGCAACGAGTGGAATGACAGAGTTGATAGAGAAGGTATGTGGAAAGTACTGTACTGAGAATATATGGAGTAGATGGCAAGTTGCTGAAAGCAGTGAAGAGTATGTATGAGAGTGCAAAGGCATCAGAACGTGTGAAGAATGAACAGAGGGAGTTCTTTGATCTGAATGTTTGGTAAAGCAAGGGTGTGTGATGTCCAGATGGTTGTTCTATATATACAGTATATGGATGGAGTCATAAAAGAAATACAAGGAAGAGCAGTGGATGTTTGTGTACTGCTGTTTGCTGATGATATGAATGGGAGTTGCAGGGTCTGGTAAATATTTTTGGAACAGTGTGCGAAAAATGGAATCTGAAGGTAAATGCGGGGAAGAGCAAGGTTATGGTCTTCGAAAGGGGTGAATCCACAGAGTGTGAGGTGAAGTTGAACGGTCAGGCTATGGAGATTGTCAGCTCATTTAAGTATCTTGCCAGTGTACAGAGTAAAGATGGGATTATGGATGAAGAAGTGTGGGAGAGGGTGCAACAGGGGAAGAGGGTTATAGGAATGCTGAAAGCAGTAACATGAAATAGGGTGGTCAGCTTGGAACTGAAGAAGTCATTGCATGACAGTGTTAGTAATCCCGACACTGACTTACGGAAGCGAAGCATGGACGTTGTTGGAGAGATTCAAACCAAGAGTGAAAGGGATGGAAATGAGTTACTGGAGAAGTGTGTGCAGAGTTACATGGAGGGATAGACAGACGACTGAGGAAGTACGAGAGAGGTGTGGTGTGAATGTACTGGAAAGTGCGAAAAAGAACACCTTGAGATGGTTCGGCCATGTGGAACGTATGGGAAGGGAGAGAATGACTAAGAGCGTGTACGAGTGAGGTGGAAGGACAGAGGGAGAAATAAACCGAGAGAGAGGTGGAAGGATGGAGTTAAGAAGTATATGCGTGAAAGCGGTGCTGGGTGGGAGGAGGGGCGTCGACTGACTGGGGACAGAGGTGCATAGGGGTGTTTCGTTCGTGGCCAATCCTTCGGGGATCAAGGCGTCCGTCAATAGATAGATAGATAAATTCATCTTTAGGGCTATTTCTTACATTTTCTTTATCCTGTTAGTGTACTTTATTAAATTTGTTGGTAATGTAGTTGGTAATTGGTGTAATTTTACATATTTCAGATAAAGGATGTCAACAGAATAGCAAATGATGAGCTGAAGAGACGTTTAGGTATAAAGAGTATTAGCGAGGAGATGCGTACAAGTAAACTGGGATGGTATGGACATGTGGAGAGAATGGATGAACAAAATTGGGTGAAAAGATGCAGGTCTGCGATTGTGGAGGGAGCTGCACCAAGGGGTGGACCGAGTAAGACCTGGGATCGGACTATACGTGCCGATCTCAAATCCAAAAACTTGACAAGTAAAGCATCCCTTAACAGGGTTGCCTGGAACGCCGCCATTAGGAAAAGAGACTGAAACTGCACATCTGTGTGGAGCACTCAGTCTTAAAATGTTATGTACTGTACCTATGTATGTATAAATCTGAAGAGCACATGCAATCTATTTAGGCATTTTCAGTCAGTATTGCTGGGTAAAGGGTTAACATATTAATCTTTTGGAGTATTTCTTCCATTTATTTATCCTGTTAGTGAGTTTTATTGATTTCAGTGCTACTGCAGTGGTATTTGGTGTAATTTTACATATTTTAGATAAATCTGAAGAGGACATGCAATATATTTGGGCATTTTCAGTCAGTATTGCTGGGGAAACGGTTAGCATACTGTAGTCATCTTAGGAAGGGAAGAGGATGTGTAGCTCAGATTTTTGCCCGGAAATGTGTTGTGGAGAAATATCTGGAGAAGCGACAAAAGTTGTATGCTGCATTTATGGAGTTGGAGAAGGCCTATGACAGAATTGATAGAGAAGGTATGTGGAAAGTACCGGTACCGGTACTGAAAATATACGGAGTAGATGGCAAGTTGCTGAAAGTAATTAAGAGCATGTATGAGGGTGCAAAGGTGTCAGTATGTGTGGATAATTAACAGAGCGAGTTCTTTAATCTGAATGTTGGGTTAAAGCAAGGGTGTATGTGATGTCCCGATGGTTGTTTAATATATACCAGTACAGTATATGGATGGAGTCATGAAAGAAATACAAGGAAGAGCAGCGGATGTTGGTGTACCGCTGATAAGGGAAGGAAATGAGTGGAAGTTGCCTCAACAGTACAGTACCGGTACTACTGTTGCTGACAACACAGTTCTGATGAGCGATAGTGAATGGGAGTTGCAGGGTCAGGTAAATATGTTTGGAACAGTGTGTGAAAAACGGAATCTGGAGGTAAATGCTAGGAAGAGCAATATTATGGTCATTGAAAGGGGTGCAACCATAGAGTGTGAAGTGAGGTTGAACGGCTATGAAGAATGTCAGCGCATTTAAATATTTGGGCAGTGTGTTGAGTAAAGATGTGAGTAGGCCTATGGATGAAGAAGTGTGGGAGAAAGTGTAACAGGGGAAAAGCGTTGTAGGAACTCTGAAAGCAGTAAGAAGAAATAAGATGATCAGCATGGAAGTAAAGAAGTCCTTGCATGACAGTGTGGTAATCCCGACATTGACTTATGGGAGGGAAGCATGGACGTTTCTGACTGGGATTGATCATTGATAATCATCGGTTATGCTAGTTGGAAAATTAGTGGGGTAGAATGTAGAGTTCGGGTGTACCGCCAGCCTTGTTTACACTACGCGGAGCGGCGGCGGATGCTGGCCATCATGTTCCCGTCTATTTGACTGCTTTTGGATACAATACTAGGTTGAGGGGGGTCACCCCTCCATGACATATTGTCATCATCATATATATTGCCAGCAGGAGGCAAATAACCGAAAAAAACGCCTTCAAAATAGACGCGAACTAAAGGCTGGTTCACACATAGCCGAGTCGGTGCGCGAGTCCAACACGAGTGATGAAATTTTGCTATTCAGCAATGACTCGTCGATACTCCTCAACACTCGTATAGACTCGTGCTACGCTCGTGTATACTCAACACACTCGTGGGTACTCGCCACGGGGTCCAAAAATTTCATGCATGCATGAAATTTTTGGGTCCCGTGGCGAGTACCCATGAGTGTGGCCTAAATACGTGTAGACTCGTGTACATACGTGTTAACTCGTGTTTGACTCTGAATAACTCTTCGTTATTCGTGTTAACTCGTGTTGACTCATGTAAACCCGTGTAACACTCTTTGGTGATTCGTCGCTTTTCGTCATCATTTCGACGTTGACGAAGCAACACGTGTCTACACGCAACAACACGTATGTAACACACATGCAACACGTATCAACAAGAGTAGAAAGCATGAATGTGAGTGCCAAAATTTGGTGCCCCCATGATGCCAGAGTTTACACGATTCAAACACAAGTGAAAACACGAGTAAACAAGAGAAAACACGATCCACGGAGAAAAAAACACGAGTGTAACACGAAAAAGCAAGTGTCATTTGAAATACCGTTATTTCAAAAATGTAGGAAGAATCAACGAGAGATTACACGGATGTAACACGAGTCAACACGTGTGCAACAGAGATCCAACGAGAGTCAACGCGTTGTCTTTCGTGTTGATCCGTATAAAAATCCTGTTGATCCGTGTAACAATCGCGTTGACTCGTCCATACTCTTTGTTTACGTGCCCTGGAATGTGGCCATTATTTTTCAAATTTTTGACACTCGTGTCGGGTTCGTGTTACACTCGTTTTGACTCTCAGTTACTCGTACAGACTCTTGCATGAAGACGTGTTGACTCGTATTGAATCGAGTTAACTCGTGTTACACTCTCCTTGACTCGGGAACAATTTCTACTCGCGGCCGACTCAGCCTCCAGCGACGGCGATAATCGACGAGTGTGACTCGTGTTGGACTCGCGCACCGACTAGGCTATGTGTGAACCAGCCTTTAACCACGGTGATCGACATATGTAAACATTACGGCGGCGGTGTCGGCGTCGGACACTTGCGATAATGTTCCCGTCTATTTTGAATGCCATTGGATACAATAATATGTTGAGGGGGGGCTTTGCCACCATGATGTGTTGTCATCATCATATATATTACCAGTAGGGGGTAAACAACCAAAAAAATTGCCGCAAAGCCCTCCCCTCAACATATTATTGTATCCAATGGCAGTCAAAATAGACGGGAACATGATGGCAAGCTTCCGTCGCCGCTCTGCGCAGTGTAAACAATGGTGGCGGTACGCCCGAACTCTACATTCTACCCGGCTAGGCCTATATTATAGGCTACAATAAATAAGTAGGCTAGGCTATTTTTTCTATAGGCTATGCCTAGTCTAATATTACAATTTAAGGTAGCATTCAAGTTGACTACAGCAGGACTTACCCTTGACCAGGTATAGGCTATCCTAGTGTTTAATAGGCCTATACCCCTTTGAAAGGACATTAGCCTAGTCTAACCTAACAACCTTACCTAACCTATTGTAGTAGGCTATTATGGGTGGGGGCTACTGCCCCCACACCCCAATTTTTGGTGTATTTGTCTATTTTGTCTGTGAAGTGGGAATTTTTTCAATTTGTCGATAACGAAAATCCTCCATGCGGACTATAGCTTATGGAGAAAAATATGGCGAATCTATTGTTGCCTATTATCTCTAATAAATTGTTTCTCATAATGCTGCAGTAGTGTCGTTTAAAATACCAACCATTTAATTGTGTGCCTTTAAAAATGACCTAAATTAGGCTATAGGCTACTGGAAGATTAGAAGAATCTTTAAGAAAGACTAGGTTAGGGTTATTGTCGTGCCAAAGCTAGATTATAGCCTAAATATAAAAGGAAGTGAATAAAATGAAATATGCCGAAAAAAATCGACGTCAAAATAGACGCGAAGTTAACCGCGACGATCGCCCTATGTAAACATGACGACCGTACACCCGGTAACTACATCCATCCCATTAAAAGTTACTGTGGGACACCAAATATGTTGAGGGGGTCTCTGCGGCTCTGCCCCCCCACGTCGGCCCGTCACGTATTATGATGTACGGTAAGTCATCATCATCTGTGCTAATTCATAGGATCCCCAATTAAGGACAAAGTCAATCAACAGACGAAATAAGCTCCCAAATTACAATAACATAGCGGCCCGCCGTTTATGGGCGACTTTTTACACGTCATTTTAAATGTTACTTTCCTGCCCTGGTCTAGGCCTAATAGATTTTTCCAAAGAATCAAACTTAAATTAAAAGGAAGTAGCCTAGCCTACAGTTTATAGGAAGGCTATTCCAACATGCATTCCAGAACTTAGGCTAGCCTAGGCCTAGGCTATATGAAAATTTGTGGGTGGTCTGCCAAAAAAGAATCACTAGGCCTATTAGGCTATGGGTAGGCTAGTATGGGGTGCATTTTGCAAATTTTCTGAACTCTTAGGCCTAGGCTAGGCTAAATTAAAACTCACAAAATCTGAGTAAAACCAGCACTAGAATTTTGTCTTGTCTTGTCTTGGGGCAACCTCAGGCGAATACTCGCCCACTCCGGCCCTACCGTAGTCGCGGAGATCCTATGTCACAATTAAATTAGTTTATAGTTAAGGTTAAAATTCACCACCGTGTCACTTTCATTCTAGGTCATTCGTAGAACCGTAACACTGTAAAGGCAACAACCCAATAGCAGGTCATCAGGTGGTGAACCAGAGACCTACAAACCACGGTACTAGGGCCAGAGCAATGTCTTGAAGCGAGGTGCCCTTATCAACCAACCCCAGACAATCCAGTAGGAGCTGTCGGAAGGAATCCATCTTTGAAGCCAGAAAGGGACGCCCATCCACATGCTCAGTGACGGGACGAGGCGAGGCTTAGGAGGCATATGTAGAACGACCAGATGTAGGATGTGGAGGGGAAGGGGTACCGTACGACGATACATGGGATGCGGAGACAGCGGAGGGAAGAGCTCGTCAAAGTCATACGGTTCCTCAGGACCTCAACAATAACTGGGGGACGGCCGGTGCGGGCAATGGTCGATCGCCGTAGTTAATATAAGTTCGCGTCTATTTTGACGGCGATTTTTGTTGTAGTTAGGCTAGGCCTAGGCTGTTTGCCCCCTGCTGGCAATATATATGATGATGACAATATGTCATGGGGGTCGATTGACCCCCTCAACATATTATTGTATCCAACGATCTCTAACCTCTGTATCTCAAAAAGGGCTAGAGCAAATTGGCTGTAAATTTCCACATCTAGGCTATTCCTTGACAGATTTGCTCCCTCCAATTAATATTTATTAGCATAAATTCAGCCTAGTTTAGCCTATAAAACAAAAACTAACATTTGTTTAGCCGAGGCCTACATATAAAAAGAAAAAACCCACTCGTACTGCAATTATAAGCATAAATATGAGTATCTAAGTTACAAAGCAAATGTTTTTGTATAGCCTAAAATAAACCATAAAATTGTCATCTTTTAACTGTTGAGGTCATAAATATAAAAAAATCTAATACATTAGGAAAAAATTTGTTAAGAGTTGTGTTAGCGGGTCTATCGTCCCCTTTATTTACGTAGTCGCACGCTCGCAGTTACATTCGCGTCTAATTTGACTGTGGTTATTTGCCCCTGCTGGTGATATAGATGATGATGACAATAAGTCATAGGGGGATAAAGCCCCTTCAACCCATTATTGTATCTCACGGCCAGGCGTTGGGTAAATTGTTTGGTTCAATGTTATTTTAATACCACTAATTTTGTTGATATATTTGAAGATAAATATTGAATCTATATGCTCTAAAGATCATAAGAAAATTTGTTTTAACCCTCGGCAAAACCTAATAAAAAAGTATGGTACTAAAATGTCCTTTTCGTAATAAGGTTGTCAATACGGTACTTTCAGTGTTAAACTCTCGGAAAAACCTAATATAAAAGTATGGTACTAAAATTTAATTTTCATAACAAGGTTGTCAATACGGTACTTTCCCGTTATCAATGTACTGTACAATCAAGCTGAAGATTGCAGAGTAAACACCGTAGACTTCATCGACTTTTCTTTCACCTTCGTATAATTGACAGCCAAATATTTTGTTTTTTTTTATTAACCCGGGAACTACGGGGAGACTCTTAAGAGTTCCCCCGGCGGACTGCGGGGAGACTCTTAAGAGTCAGAGAAAAAAAAATCAACTTTTGACATCGATTTTTTTTTTTTTTTTTTTTTTTTGGCCCCTGGGCCATGCAAACTGTCAGTCCTCTACCTCCCCTCCTTCCCCACTTTCCTCCTCTCCTTCAGTTATCACCTATTTTCCCTGTTATTCCCTTATTCTGAGGTATATTTTCGTGCTAACATTAGAAATCCGGTTGCAGGGTGTGGTCATCACTGATAGCAAGCGAATGCAAGAGAGAGAGAGAGTATCGATCGACTGTGTCTCAGTGGCCTTGGGGGAAATTGGCGGGAAAGCAGCTTGCCTCACCCATACATTATACAACTCGCGGGCTATATCTCGGATTTTGACCATCCAAACGCTGTTTTCACTCGTTTTATTGTTGTTTCAGGTTAATACCTTTATAATCAACCCATAATAGGCGCATATGGATAAGTATTAATGCTATTAATGGTACAATGAATATTTTAGTGACGGAAACACCTCAAATACGTCAGCACAGGGGGACATTTCCAATTACCCCCATGCGCACTTGTTAGGTTAAGGGAATAGTACTCAACCAGCGGGGGTGTGGGGGCTGCAGCCCCCACCCATTATACTAGGTTAGGTTAGGTAAGGTAGTTAGGTTAGGCTAATGTCTTTTCAAATCACTATCGGGGAGCGAGCGTGTCTCAACATCGATCGATAGGCCTAATGGGGAAAATAGGTTTTCCCGAGATTTCTAATTAATTACAAACACTATATATTGATGCAAATGACCAATTTTGTTAATAAAAAAACACTCGGAAAATTTGTGGTTTTAAAATAACATTTTTCCAATTGTTTTGTTACCGGCCGGCGGATTGAGGGTGGCTTTACCAAGTTTACCCCAGCAGTTATATTAGAAGCGAATGTAGGCCTAACTGCGAGCGTGCGACTAGGCTATATAAACAAAGCTTTTGGTATGCCCACAACTACAACTCTTACCAAAACTGCAATTAGCCTATTTTTGTTTTGTTTTCTCAGTCTAGGCTAAATTGGTGAGGCTAGGCTAAATTATTTAGCTGCAATTAGCCTAGCCTATTTTTGTTTGTTCTTTCAGTCTAGGCTAAATTGTGGTAGGCTAGGTTAAATTCTTTAACATGTGTACTATTGTGTAGGCCTGTGCTTTCCAATAGAAGTACAAATATGTAGCATAGCCTAATGCAATTTTACTAAAACCCAAGCCTACCTGAATATAGCCCTATGCAGAGCTCAAAAGCAAAAAAAAAAAAAAAAAAAAAATATGTTGAGCAGTGAAATAAAATTAAGCTAGGCCTAGGCCTGGTTCCTATCTATCTATCTATCTATTGCCTGACGCCGCGATCCCCGAAGGGGTGGCCACGAACGAACCGCCCCCATGCACCTCTGTCCCCAGTCAGTCGACGCCCCTCCCCCCAACCAGCGCCGCCTTCGTTCATGTAGTTCCTCACTCCATCCTTCCACCTCATATTCGGTCTACCTCTCCCCCTCTGTCCCTCCACCTCGCTCTCGTACACCCTCTTAGTCATTCTCTCGCTTTCCATACGTTCCATATGGCCGAATCATCTCAAGTTGTTCCTTTTCACACTTTCCAGCACATCTACCTCCACACCACACCTCCTTCTTACTTCCTCATTAGTCTGTCTATCCCTCCATGTAACTCCGCACACACTCCTTAACTAATTCATTTCCACTGCTCTCACTCTTGGTCTGAGTCTCTCAACCAACGTCCATGCTTCGCTTCCGTAAGTCAGTGTCGGGATTACCACACTGTCATGCAAGGACTTCTTCACTTCCATACTGACCACCCTATTTCTTGTTACTGCTTTTAGCGTTCCTACAACCCTCTTCCCCTGTTGTACCCTCTCCCGCACCTCTTCATCCATAGTCCCATCTTTACTCAACACACTGCCCAGATACTTAAAAGAGTTGACGATCTCCATAGCCTGACCGTTCAGCTTCACCTCACACTCTGTGACTTCACCCCTTGCTCTTCCCCGTATTTACCTTCAAATTCCGTTTTTCGCACACTGTTCCAAACTCATTTACCAGACCCTGCAACTCCCATTCATTATCACTCATCAGAACTGTATCATCCGCAAACAGCAGTATAGGTAGCTTCCACTCAATTCCCTCCCTTTTCAGCGATACACCACCATCCGCTGCTCTTGATAGTATTTCTTTCATAACTCCATCCATATATACAGTAAACAACCACGGGGACATCACACACCCCTGTTTCAATCCAACATTCAGGTCAAAGAACTCGCTCTGCTCACTCTCCACACGTACTGCCGCCTTTGCACCCTCATACATGCTCTTCACTGCTTTCAGCAACTTGCCCTCTACTCCGTATATTCTAAGTACTTTCCACAAACCTTCTCTATCCACTCTGTCATAGGCCTTCTCCATGTCCATAAAGGCAACATACACCTTTTTTTCTTCTCCATATACTTCTCCACAACACAATTCAGGGTAAAAATCTGATCTACACATCCTCTTCCCTTCCTAAAACCTCCCTGCTCGTCGCCTATCCATTTCTCCGTTCTCACTCTCACTCTCTCAATCACTACCCTACTGTATACCTTCCCTACTACGCTTAGAAGACATATTCCTCGGTGGTTACCACACACTCCTCTTTCCCCTTTGCCCTTATATAGGGGGACTATTATGCCAGTCTTCCAGTCATCGGGTGCACTGCCCTTCTCCCATGCTAGTTTGCACATTTTCCATACCCATTCTATCACTATCTCACCACCATACCTCAACATTTCCCACACACTCCATCTGTTCCTGGTGCTTTCCCCAACTTCACTCTTTTCATGGCTTCCCACACTTCTGACCTCCTGATCCCCACCTCCTCCTCCACTACTTCTCTTCTTCTCCCTCCCATACCATATCCAGCTATGTTTGCTGGCTCTTCATTCCTTTCATTTAGCAACTCACTGAAGTACTCCCTCCATCTTTCGACTCTCTCCTGCTTCTTGGCTAGCATTCTCCCATTCTTATCTTTCACACCCTTACTGTTTCCCTTGCTACCTTCCCTAACTTTCTTGACTTCTTTCCAGAACAGTTTCTTACTCTCCCTCCATTTTACACTCAGGTTCCTTCCAAATTCCTCATCTACTCTTCTCTTACTTTCCTTCACTACTCTCTTCACCACCCTCTTACTCTCCACGTACCTCGCTCGTTTCTGTCTCTCGGAATCTTCATTCCCTCTACTACCCAACCACTCTCTATATGCTTTCTTCTTTTCTTCCACAGCTATTCTTACCTCTTCTGTCCACCATGCTGTACCTTTCACTCCCCTCCCTCTTCTCCTCACTCCACACACCTCCTCACATGCTGCACAGATCTCATCCTTAAACACCTTGCTCATCTCCTCCACTTCCTCCATAACTTCCAGGTCGAACCCACCTAGTCGTCTTTCCACTGCACTCCTGTACTCCTCCCTGACTTCCTCCTCCTGCAACCTCTCCACCCTCCTCACCATTCCACCCTCCTCTCGCCTCCCTCCCGCTCTCCTCACCCACTTCTTTTGTATCCTAACCTTAGCTACCACTACATAATGATCAGACAGACCCCCTCCAATACCCCTATACACCTTAGCATCCATCACAGATTTCTTCATTCGTTCATCCACACATACATAATCAATCAATGACTTTCGTTCCACCACTGTCTTATCCTTCATCGTCAACATCCGTTTCCACGTGTACCTGTGGATCATTCTGTGTCGGAAGAAGGTGTTGGCTATCCACAGCCACCTCCCCACACATACGTCCACAAGTGCACTACCATTCCCATTCACCTCTGATGGTACCCCCCACCCTCCCACCACTCCCTCAACTTTCCTATCACCCACCTTACCATTCATATCCCCAATCAGAAATATTCTTTCGTTCTTGTCAAACTTCTCCAGGCACGCCTCCACATTCATCCAGAACTCCTCTTTCTTTCTTTCAAGTATATCCTCTGTCGGGGCATACACGCATACAATCACCCACGTTTGTATTCCTACTTTCATTCTCACCCACACAATCCTTGAACCCACAGACCCATACTCTCTTACACATTCCTTCCATTTGCTACTTACAAACAAACATGCACCTTCTCTCGCTGTTCCTTCACTCACTCCAGCACACACACCCATTCCACACTCCCACTCTCTCACATCTGAACCTGGTTCCTCATAGGCCTAATAACCTAATGAAGTATACTATAGCCTAACCTAATTTAAGTTATTTCACAATATACTAATAGGCCTACCCTGCCCTCCTCATGCATTATTTTCCATTGTAAAATAAGTTTGTGATACACTACGAAAGATTATTCAACATGGAATTTGAATGGAATAGAGAAGCTTAGCAACGAAAAGCCAATACTCCCCCCTCCCTGTGATTGTGCCAGCTTTTGTAAGCAGTGCAATAACTTAATGAAGGACAGAAAAGCTGCAGGATGCTCTGGCATTCTAGCCAAGATGATTAAGGCCTCAGGTGAGAAAGGAGTAGGTGTGTTCAATGAGCTAATTAACTTCATCATCAGAGAGGAAGTAATCTCTGATGAATGGCACAAAAGTATATTATATACTGTATACGAGCAAAGGGGGCTCATTGGATAGGGAAAATTATAGGGGCCTGAAAATACTTGATCAAGTCATGAAGGTCTGTGAGAAAGTCTTTGAAGGTAAGATATTGACGATATGCAGTTTGGTTTCATGCTAGGACACGGCACAATCCAAGTCATGAAGGTATTTGTGTGATAATGAAGATGTATGAGGACTCACAAACGGCAGTGAGGGTGAAAGATGTACCGGTACTGAGTGATGAGTTTTCAGTTCGCGTCGGAGTCCACCAGGGCTCTGTGTTAATGAAGCCCTTTCCTCTTTTTTTTTTTATGGTTCTGGAGGCACTATCTGGTGATTTCAGAATTGGGCTCCCCTGGGAACTGCTATAAGGGTCCTGAAAATGCTTGACTAAGTCATGAAGGTCTGTGAGAGACTCTTAGAAGGTATGATAAGGGAAAGATACTATATGTACTTAAAAGATAGGGATCTGATTTTGTGTTTGCAGACCAGGAGAAGGCCTTTGATAAGGTGGCCAGAGAAGTTGTGCAGTAGGCTAGGAGAAAACTTGGCATTGAGGAGTGGCTGGTGCATGTGATAATGAAGATGTACGAGGACTCACGAACGGTAGTGAGGGTGAAAGGTGTACAGCTGAGTGAGGGACATATACAGTACTTCTTGTTGAGGATATAGGGTAGTGAAGCTGTGAAGCTTATGTCACCCTATCTGGGTGGAGAGGACCCCAGGGTGGAGAGGTTTCACAGGGAGGACGGGGACATCGTAGATTTCAGGGGAGGGCACCCATGCCCCGCAGTCGACGGAGACGCACCGCCAACCTCAGGAACTTCTTCGTTAGCAGGAGGACCTTGGATTGACATATACAGTACGGTACTAGATATTTGGTAAGGGTTAGCTTTATATCCCATGTACTGGTTACTAGGGACATATACTAGGTGTTAGATGGAGGTTAGCTTTGTATCGAAAGTACTGGGTACTAGGGACATATACTAGGTGTTACGTGAGGGTACTGAGTGATGAGTTTTCAGTTCGCGTCGGAGTCCAACAGGGAAGTGTGTTAATTAAGCCCTCTCCTCTTTTTTATGGTTCTGGAGGCACTATCTAGTAATTTCAGAGTTAGGCTCCCCTTGCAACTGCTATAAGAGGCCTGAAAATGCTTGGCCAAGTCATGAAGGTCTGTGAGTGTGAGAGAGTCTTTGAAGGTATGATAACTTCATAGTCAGGCAGCTGCAGGAAAGATATCTAAGAGGTGTTTTTCCGGTCCCGTCTCAAGACCACCGTCGCAAGATCTACCCGAAAAACTGTTTTTCTGGTCCCGTCGCAAGCCCACCTTTAGCAAGCGAGACACCAATATTCTCTTGCGACGGCAAGAGAGCTCCGGAGCTGGGTTGACGGCAAGCTGAAACATCTCACTCAACTTACTGTTCCTCCATTCTAATTTATTTTGGTATATTTGTTTATCCAAACATTATGTTATAATTTACTTGCCTATTATTAGGAAGTAGAGTAATAAGAGCCCACAGTAACGTATATCCAATTGTTAATAATAAATTAATGTGGGACAGTACGCTTGGTTAAATTTTGTCCACGAAACAACAACAAACCCCAGCTTTGACTAGGCCTAGGCTATGCTATTTACCGATTGTTTTTTCATATCAGAATTGCATTTATATAATCCTTATGATAATTAAATTGGCGGTGAATGTTATTCCGATGAAATGGAAGTTGTATAGCCTAGCCTATATATTTGTAAGATGTGTGCTGGCTTGGAGCAAGCCTGTGTTGTTTTTCCTATCCTGTGATGATCTTGCGACGGCTCGGTTGAGACGGTGGTCTTGCGACGGGCCCGGAAAATCACGTCTCTACTGAAAGTAAGAAGTTGTGCAGTAGGCTAGGAGAAAATTTGGCGTAGAGGAGTGGCTGGTGCGTGTGATAATGAAGATGTATGAAGACTCACGAACGGTAGTGAGGGTGAAAGGTGTACTGAGTGAGGGACATATGCTAGGTGAAGGTTAGTTTTGTATCCCACGTACTGGGTACTAGGGACATATACTAGGTGTTATGTAAGGGTTAGTATTGTATCCCAAATACTAGGTACTAGGGACATATACTAGGTGTTACGTGAGGGTTAGCTTGGTATCCCACGTACTGGGTACTAGGGACATATACTAGGTGTTACGTGAGGGTTAGTTTTGCATCCAACGTACTGGGTCTAGGGGGCGGCACCCTCCACCCATAATACTAGGATAGGTTAGGTAAGGTTGTTAGGTTAGGCTAATGGGGATGGATGTAGTTTCCGAGTGTACGGTCGTCATGTTTACATTTGTCGATCGCCTTCCCTACCTATCATGTGTTGATTGGTTGTCCATCTTGATCTAATTCTTCAGGCCAGCCCTATTAGAGTATTTTTGGGGAACTCAGTGGTGTGGTTAAACTATTTTTAATATATATTTGTTTAAATATGTAAGATATGCAATAAATTATGTAAAATATATTGTTTTTACTTTATACCTATACATATAATTGTCATTATTAAGGAAATTCCATTGACTATTTACATCGCTAGGCCTAGCTTCCTTATTTCTATTAATTTCGTCCAGTTCACAATGAAACCTATTGCTAATTTCCTTGTTCTTCAGCAGCCGCGGCGGTGTCGGCGTTGGACGCTTGGGATAATGTTCCTGTCTATTTTGAATGCCATTCGATACAATAATATGTTGAAAGCCCCCCCTCACCCTCCCATGACATGTTATCATCATATATATTGCCAGTAGGGGGCAAACAACCAAAAAAATTGCCGCAAAGCCCTTCCCTCAACATATTATTGTATCCAATGGCAGTCAAAATAGACGGGAACATGATCGCAAGCGTCCACCGCCGCCGCCGCCGTCATGTTTACATGGTCGATCGCCGCAGTTTGGTTAGGCCTATTTGCCCCCCTCAACATATTATTGTATCCATAGGCATTCAAAATGGACGGGAACATGATGGCAAGCTTTCGTCGCCGCTCCACCGCCATGTTTACATGTGTCGATCGCCGTGGTTAAGTTTGCGTCAATTTTGACGGCGATTTTTTTCGGTTATTTGCCCCCTGCTGGCAATATATAAGATGATGACAATATGTCATGAGGGGGGGGGGGGGCCTCAACAATGACCTCTAACCTCTGTATATCAAATAGGGCTAGAGCAAATTGGCTGCAAATTTCCACATCTAGGCTATTCCTTGACTGACTCTTCCTTAATGGTCGACATATTCAGGGTGTCAAACGACGCTGTTTTTTTGAGTGATAACGCAATGAACTTTTTGTATAATGATAACAGGAACTCCCCCCCCAAAAAAAAGGTAGGCTAGGCTAAATTGACACAATTTTGGTCTCCATATTTTCCATCTTGATTGTTTTTTTATTGCAGGAAATACTGGTTTAGACACCTAAATTCTTCTTTTTCGTCTTCATCTGGGAGACTTCTTTTGTGTGACTGTCAGTCAACAACTGAGACATCTGGTGGCGAATGCAATGAACTATACTGGTGGCGTCGTGGCCAAAGTAATCACCCTACCTAATTCATGCCAAGAGTACTCGAGTTCACTGACACGTGATGTCTATCGACCAATCAGGTGATGCCATGATTTGGAAAACAGGTGGCCCAGGATATAAGCTGTCAGTTTGACTCTGGCCAGCTTGTGTAGAGGGTGTGAGCCGATCAAAGCTTTTTCCACCGTCTTTAAAAACACTGAGGCTGCTTAATAAGACCTTTTCGCCTTCCAATAAGAGTAAACTGTCCAAAGTGCAATAACCCGTGTTCCAAATACAGCTGACGAGGACAGCTGGTTTTGAAATGCACATACACTTGTTTTACATGGAAAAATTCGAAACAAAAATCCAACAGCTGTTGACCAAGATGAGTGGTGATCGAGCCTCCAGCGGCCAGCCAGGCAGCCCAGTACCTCCTCTGTTCATTAAGGTTAGTTGGTTGGTTGGGACAACATAAAGGAGCCGGACCACAGCTAGCTCGGGAATCTGAATGGGTCATCGCAAAGTAACATAAAGTAAAAGATTTTTTCGCATAGGATTAAACTGGCATGCAAGGGCTAGTTGGTTATACTGATGTTTTGGACCGACAGTTAGCCTATCGATCTTTTTAGGCCTAATAGGTCCGGTAGAGCATAGGCTATACATCATTGCTATATATGTCATTAAGAGCTGAAATGTATTATAAGGGAGAACAAAAATAAAATAAAATACATAGGCCTACTGTAAAATAATAAGTTTTTCAGCCAGTACCCAACCAGCGGGGGTGTGGGGGCGGCAGCCCCCACGAATAACACTAGGTTAGGTTAGGTAAGGTTGTTAGGTTAGGCTAATGTTAACCCCATTCTTACTAGGTTAGGTTAGGTAACTTGGTAAGGTTGTTAGGTTAGGCTAATGTTAACCCCATTCTTACTAGGTTAGGTTAGGCAAGGTTGTTAGGTTAGGCTAATGTTAACCCCATTCTTACTAGGTTAGGTTAGGTAAGGTTGTTAGGTTAGGCTAATGTTAACCCCATTCTTACTAGGTTAGGTTAGGTAAGGTTGTTAGGTTAGGCTAATGTTAACCCCATTCTTACTAGGTTAGGTTAGGTAAGGTTGTTGTTGTTGTTGTTGTTCCCCAGGCTGCCTGGCCGAACAGCCCCAAGGTCCTGAGCAAGGCCAAGGCCATAGAGCGCCCCCACAAACCCTCCCTGCTTACCACTAACAAAACCCAGGTGACCGAAGCCACTGTAAGGCAGGGAGCTGAGGAGGGTGCGGAAACGCCCGGGAAACCAAAGCCCCACCCAAGGCCCTGTGCCCCTCAGCAATTATGAAGGGAAAGTCGAGGGGCAAGGGAAAAATGTGACGCTTTGGCTCCCAATCTGGCAACTTTTAGGTTGGCAGTAGGGAGGTCGATCCACGGAAAAGACGCCGTCACTTGAGATCTAGAAGATATATAAGTAAAAGGAACAGTCAGAGTAAGCTATGGGTATGGCAGAGATCCCTGAGCTCTCACTCTGATAGACCAGCCCATCACCACATGACTAGAACCCAATCCTCTCAGCATCAGCTAAGAAAGGCCCTAGAAAGCTGCCTTTGGCGGGGTGATAGCTCCCCTACTTCAACTCCTTTCGGAGTTGGGCACCCGCCCAAGGTTGTTAGGTTAGGCTAATGTTAACCCCATTCTTACTTCGTTAGGTTAGGCTAATGTTAACCTTATGAAAACCCAAACAAAGATTTTATTAGGGTTACTGTGTAATTTTTGTTAAGATATAAACTCAAGTTACTCAGAATAAATATATAAGGAGTTACTTTCCAAAGGATAAATTAGTTTGCCATTATTTAGTTCCATTTTCTGTATTGCCCCTAGCGGCCATTCTTGTAAGCTTTGTTGTTATTACGGAGAAATAAACCGTTGAAGGAGGATGTGTTTTCCCTGTGCCCCACATATTTAGAGTGATATCCACTATCATGTCGGCGACCAGTTCAACAGGTTATGGGCCCAGGCATCGCCTAGTATTCGATGGTGATGAAGAAAAATACGAATTGTGGGAAGTGAAGTTTTTAGCACATTTAAGAATTAAACAACTTCATAGTGTCCTGGCAGCACCCACCCCTGATGCTGATAAGAATGCTGAAGTGTATGCCGAGCTTGTACAACTGCTAGACGACACAAGTTTAGCCCTGGTGATCCGAGATGCCCAAGATGATGGTAAGAAGCCCCTAGCAATACTTCGTGAACATTACTTAGGAACAAGCAAACCCAGGATTATTTCTTTGTACACCGAGCTGACAACACTCAAGATGGCAAAGGATGAGAGTGTAACCGACTACATGATTAGGGCAGAGAAAGCAGCGACTTCCTTGAAGAATGCGAAAGAAACTATCAGTGACAGTTTACTCGTGGCTATGGTGTTGAAAGGCTTACCCCCTGATTATAAAACTTTTTCCACTGTCGTGACTCAGAGAGAAAAAACGTGGAGTTTCATAGATTTTAAAGTTCAGTTGAGGAGTTTTGAAGAATCTGAAAAAGTCCACAAGCCACATAAATCCAGAGAAGATAGGGTTATGAATGCCAAATCAGGGGAAACCAGTTTCAAGTGTTATGTATGTGGGAAAATGGGACACAAATCCTTGCAATGTCCAACAAAGAATAAAGAAGAAAAGGAAGCCTACAGAAGGCCAAGCCGCTGGTGTGAAAATTGCCAGTCCCCTACACATGACACAAATTACTGTAGAAAGAAGAATTATGTTAAAGTTGTGAGTGACAGAGAAGAAACAGAAAATGTAAGTGCAGTGAGTAGGCCTACACACAGTGACAGTTCTCATTATTTTGCATTCAAAGCAAAGGCAAGCTATACTAATCTTGTTAGTCCTACCAGCAATGACAGGTTATTGGTAGATTGTGGTGCTACAACACACATCATTACAGACAAATCCAAATTTGTAAAATTTGATGAACGTTTTGAACCTGTGAGTCACACTATTGAACTTGCAGATGGTAGCAGGACTTCAGGTATTGTGTCAGGTAGAGGTGTAGCAAGTGTGGAGCTGTGTGACACCAAAGGAAACATACAACAAGTTGAGTTAAAGAATTCCTTGTATGTGCCATCCTACAAACAAGACATATTTAGTGTTAAAGCAGCGACTGAAAGGGGAGCAACAGTAACATTTACCCCTGACCATGCAGAATTAAAAGCTCCAGATGGCACAGAATTTGAAATCCAGACATGCCAAAAACTATATTTTCTCAATAATGTAAATGTTGACAAAAGTGGCACCCACACCTTGGAAGAGTGGCATAGAATTTTAGGCCATTGTAATGTGAAAGATGTGATGAAACTCGAAGATGTCGTTGAAGGTATGCACATTTCCGGCAAGATGAACTTTGATTGTGAAACTTGTACAAAAGGGAAAATGACACAATACAGGAATAGGGAGCAAGACAAGAAAGCTAATGAAAAACTTGAACTAATACATTGTGATCTAGCAGGCCCCATTGACCCTCCTGCAAGAGAGGGATTTAGGTATGCAATTTCGTTTGTAGATGATTACTCTGGTGTCATTATGGTGTATTTTCTGAAGAACAAAAGTGATACAGTAGCAGCTATGGAGAGATTTTTAGCAGACAGTGGTTCTGTCAAGCGAATCAGGACAGATAATGGCGGAGAATTTACTTCTGCAGAGTTCAGATCATTCCTAGTGAAAAATCATATCAAGCATGAGTTTTCTGCACCATATTCTCCCCACCAGAATGGCACAGCTGAACGATCCTGGAGAACCCTTTTTGAGATGGCCAGATGTTTACTATTGGAAGCTAGCTTGCCGAAGGAACTTTGGACATATGCAGTGAAGACATCCGCTTACATTAGGAACCGGTGCTACAACCCGAGAACTGGAAAAACACCATATGAAATGATGACAGGATTAAAGCCAAACTTGAAGAATATGCATATCTTTGGAACTGTATGTTATGCATATGTCCAAAACAAGAAGAAATTGGATGACCGCTGTGACCGAGGAGTATTTCTAGGCTATGATACACAGAGTCCAGCCTATCTTGTGTACTTCTCGGAGCAAAATGACGTGAAGAGAGTGAGATGTGTGAAATTCAATGAAAAATTCGAAGAAAAATGTGGGTACACAGAATATACAAGACCCAAGACTTGTGAATCAGAAAAAAACACCACATTACCACTCCAAGACGGCCCGCAAGAAACCACACAGCTCAAGACGGAGGAGAATGAAGATGAAGCTGAAGGAATAAGAAGATACCCCCAAAGAAACCGGAACTTACCCAAGCACTTGAAAGAGTATGTCATGGATTATGAAGATTTATCAAATGTTGCGAAATGTTCGATTGATTACTGCTATCGTGTTGCTGACATCCCAAGTACATATCAGGAGGCTCTCTGATCATCAGAGCCTCATCAGTGGCATGAAGCAATGAAAGAAGAAATCAACGCTTTGGATGAGAACGACACTTATGAGTTAACACCACTCCCTGAAGACCGATCAGTTGTTGGTGGAAAATGGGTGTACGCCGTAAAACTAGGTCCGAACAACGAAGAAAAATTCAAGGCAAGATACGTAGCAAAGGGATATTCGTAAGTCAAGAATGTAGACTATGAAGAGACATTTTCACCAACAGCACGCCACACTTCCATTCGTATGATGATGCAGCTAGCAGCTCAAGAAGAAATGAAGGTTCATCAAATGGATGTAAAAACAGCTTATCTAAATGCGGAGATCGATTGTGAAATTTACCTAGAGCAGCCTGAAGGTTTTACCAAGAAAAATGAAAACGGTGAAAAACTTGTATGCAAACTGAAAAAATCTTTGTATGGATTGAAACAAAGTGGACGGAACTGGAATAATATGTTACATAATTTTCTAACTGATCAGAATTTCACCCGATCTGTTGCTGACCCTTGTTTGTATACAAAGTTTGAAGGTGATACAGTAACAATGACTCTAATATGGGTAGATGACATAATTATAGCAGCCAGTAATGATGAAGCATAAAGAAATCCCTCAAAGATAGATTCAAAATGAAAGACATGGGAATATTATCATGGTTTCTTGGAATTGAATTCACTTTTGGTTTAGAGGGGAGTGTTAGTATGAACCAAAGAAAATATTGTGAGAGAATTCTTGAGAAATATCATATGAAGGACTGTAACCCAAAAGCCATTCCATGTAATCCGACTGTAAGTAAGTTGATTTCTGATCATTCTACTGATTTGGCTGATCCAAGATTGTACAGAGAAATTGTTGGGAGTTTAATTTATGTTATGACAGGAACAAGGCCTGATTTAAGTTATGTAGTAACAAAGTTGTCCCAGTTTATGTCCAAGCCCACTAAGGCCCATCTAGGCTTAGCTAAACACGTACTGAAGTATATTAACCTAACAAGTGCGCATGGGGGTAATTGGAAACGTCCCCCTGTGCTGACGTATTTGAGGTGTTTCCGTCACTAAAATATTCATTGTACCATTAATAGCATTAATACTTATCCATATGCGCCTATTATGGGTTGATTATAAAGGTATTAACCTGAAACAACAATAAAACGAGTGAAAACAGGGTTTGGATGGTCAAAATCCGAGATATAGCCCGCGAGTTGTATAATGTATGGGTGAGGCAAGCTGCTTTCCCGCCAATTTCCCCCAAGGCCACTGAGACACAGTCGATCGATACTCTCTCTCTCTCTCTTGCATTCGCTTGCTATCAGTGATGACCACACCCTGTAACCGGATTTCTAATGTTAGTACGAAAATATACCTCAGAATAAGGGAATAACAGGGAGGGAAGGAGGGGAGGTAGAAGACTGAGATTTTGCATGGCCCAGGGGCCAAATATATATATATTTTTTTTTTTTTTTTTTTTTTTCCCGATGTCAAAAGTTGATTTTTTTTTTCTCTGACTCTTAAGAGTCTCCCCGCAGTCCGCCGGGGAAACTCTTAAGAGTCTCCCCGCAGTTCCCGGGTTAAAGGGACATTGAATTATTGTTTAAATTTTCAGAAGTCAGATAGTCAATTGAAATTAACTGGTTACTGTGATTCAGACTGGGGAGCATCAGAAGATAGACGTAGTACGACAGGCTATAGTTTTCAACTGAGTAAACAAGGCCCATTAATCTCTTGGAAAAGTAAAAAATAAAGAGTAGTAGCTTTATCTACATGTGAAGCAGAATATATGGCCATGACTTGTGCTATGCAAGAAGCTAATTTCTTACGACAATTGTATTCTGATATGACAGGTTGTGAAAGAGACACTGTAACTTTGAATGTAGACAATCAAGGAGCATTAGCCAAGAACCCTGTACACCATCAAAGATCTAAGCACATTGATATTAGATACCATTTTATCATGTCAGAAGTGGAAAGCAAGATTGTTGATTTAGCTTATGTACCTTCTGAAGATAACATTGCAGATTTATTTACAAAGCCAGTATCAAAGTACAAATTGAATAAGTTCAGTGTTGTCAGGGGAATAACTTAAGTTTAAGAGGGGATGTTAAGATATAAACTCAAGTTACTCAGAATAAATATATAAGGAGTTACTTTCCAAAGGATAAATTAGTTTGCCATTATTTAGTTCCATTTTCTGTATTGCCCCTAGCGGCCATTCTTCTAAGCTTTGTTGTTATTACGGAGAAATATACCGTTGAAGGAGGATGTGTTTTCCCTGTGCCCCACATATTTAGAGTGATATCCACTATCATGTCGGCGACCAGTTCAACAATTTTAACATGAACATTAGTAAAATCCGAGCCAAGTTTCGTCAAAACTTGGCTCGTGTTTTCTAAATGTCGGGTTATATGGGTATGGAAATTTACAAAACCCGAGCCAACATGTTAATATGGTTACTGTGTTATTTTCATTTTTAAATTAGTTAAATCCGAGCCAAGTTTCGTCAAAACTTGGCTCGGATTTTCAAAAAGTCAGGTTTTATGGATCTGGAAATTGACAAAACCAGAGCCAATAATTTACCAAGGTTAGCCTACTGTGTTTTTTTCATTTTTACATTTGTTAAATCCGAGCCAAATTTCGTCAAAACTTGGCTCGGGTTTTCAAAAAATTGGGTTTTATGGGTCTGGAAATTGAACAAACCCGAGCCAAATTTGGGTTACAAATGTGTATTATCGTGTTCTATAGTGTTCTATACGCTTTTTACCCCTCAATTTGCCTGATCTTCTTAGCCCTCCCCACTATCGGGGGGCGTGTCTTTAGATTGATGGATAATGGGTAAATGCTTAATTCCCATTCAATTTCATCACTAGATTCCACTAAAACACCAAAAACAAAATCAAAATACAAAAAAAATCAAATACCTGAAAAACACATTGTTGCGTCTCCTGTATATTAACCCCTAGTTGTTTTTTAGTTACAGAGGTTATAGCCTAGGTCATGATTTCTTGCTTACTTACAGCAAATAGACTAGGCCTATTGTAGATTGGTAAAATATTTGCTTAATAGGCCTAGGCTATGCAATTGTCTCGATTTGACTAATTTTACCTAATTAGGCCTAAAGCAGCCTCAGTCTATTCCCAAACCCCAAACAGTATCCCATGTTAAGCCCTAGGCTAGGCCTAGGGCTAATCCCACTCTCAATCAAAATTCGAACTGATAAATTCGTACCTACCGGTAGCGCTGCCTAGGCTAGGCCTATATTTTTCGTGAATAGATAAAGAAAATGGTTTAAAGGAAAGAGCATCCTATATTATGTTCAAATAATATGTAATAGCACTGTCTATGGTTGTATTAAATTTAAATAGTGATAGATGTGTATATTAATGGGATAAATACTCCGAGGTTCGCATCCGTTCAGAAACTTATAGTCCGACACTGTTGCCAGATACTAATCAATCCCATTATCATTATATCATAATGGATTTTACTCATTTGCATTATTTCAAATACCTAGGACATTAATATAATATTTTCCTATCTTTTTTGTAGTGATATTTGTCTAATTTAGTGGTATATTGGTGTCTGTCTAGGGTTATAATGCATTGTGAAAGTTACCTCTGCATCTCTGACTTGGCTTTAGTACCCCTGCTTTCTTTGAGTACTACACGGCAAGAGAAGCTTTCGGTTCTGTCACAGACTGTCAACTACTGTTCAAGGTAAACACAACTGCTAAATTCGACATCATGTTCAAATAATATGTAATAGCATTATCTATGGTTGTATTAGACAACAATAGTGATAGGTTTCTATTTTATGTGGATAAATAGTATTAAGCTGAATAAACTAAATACCGAAAGTTCACTAGAGTGGTTGTTGATACATATAAGGGAGGAAGAAGATAGGAAGGAAGGGCTAGGCAGTGTTGCCAGTTGTATCGCTAGATATTACCGCTAGATGTAGAGCTATTTACTTCAATTTAGTAGTCATTTTTTCATATCTAGAGAGATTTACTACGGATAATTTAAAAATGTCAGACATTCTAGTCATATTACATTGTAAAATTTGCAAAACAAACAAACTAAAACTCTTTAGAAATTGCAGCATTATTCTAACATTGTTTGACTATGTAGCAACATGCTAGCGACTTTTGAGAAAGGAGCTAGCGGTATTTTGTGGAGACATACTGGGAGGGTGGGAGGGAGGTGGTGGTTGCAGTTGTAAAGCCAGTTGTAAAGCTACATATTACCGCTAAATGTAGAGCTATTTACTTCAATCTAGCAGCCATTTCTTTTATATCTAGAGACATTTACTAGGGATAATTTGAACATTTCAGACATTCTAGTCATACTACATTGTAAAATTTGCAAAACAAACCAACCAAAACTCTTTAGAAATTGCAGCATTATCCTAACATTGTTTGGCTATGTAGCAACATGCTAGCGACTTTTGAGAAAGGATCTAGAGGTATTTCGTGGTAACACTTTAGGAGGGTTAAAATACGAGTCACACGGGCAATTGCCAAAACTTTAAAGGTCCATATCATTGTTATTAAACTAAGCATTTGGCAAAGGGAAGAATTGTTAAAAACCTTAGCCAATACTCTGTCATTCACCAAAAATAAATTTGAATTTATCATTATTATTTGGTAGGGTAGGTATGTATAGGTAGGTTGGCTAAATAATTGCTGGAATTCATAGGGACTCGAACGGTTTTGAGAGAGTTAAATAAAAAAACAAAAGATAGGACTGAATAATAAAGAGATTATGTTATTAAGCAAAACTGGGGGATGCGTGGAAGCCTATAGACTGTAGACGGTAAACTTTGTGTGGGTAGCGAATGCGGTTTTAAAGTAATTTAAGAATAGACAGTTTTCAATGCTGCGGCCAAACTATTCCACCCATTTATATTTGTTTGGTATCAAAAAGTTCGGAATCGCGAGCCTCACCCAACTACGCAAGCATGGCTCTGATCATCGGCGTAGTTTTCAAGTTGTGGAATTTTAAGTGGAATTCGAGGTTTTTTCAAGATTGCCGGAAAAAAACCCACGTGCAAAAGCAAAACCTTCTCTATAAAATTTGCGGAGCATTAGTAGGGGAGTGCGTATGCCAAAGCCCAGTCGTTTCCTGTGAGTGGGAGAGACGGTATTTAAGCGTCAATGTTTTGGGAAATCGGCTGCCACGGACCTGTTTGGCTACCATGCCGGATGTTTAGCATATCAAAAGTTGCCCAATACAAAAACGCACCTCTTGTGAAAGTTTGATCCCGATCCAAAAAGCGGTTCTGGAGTTATTGCGTCGAAACCGGCGCATAAGAAGAATTTGGATGAAATTCCAGGTTTAATGATTACAATACGGGTTCCCCGTAGGGGACGAACCCCTAATAATAATAAGAAGAAGAAGAATAAAATAATAATACGGAACAAAGTAGTGTTCTTGTTAATTTCCCTAAGCAAATCCTCTCTATCTACTTATTGCTAGATGCCCTATTCCTCGAGGGGGGTTGCCAAAAATGAATTTCCTCCATGCACTTCTCTGTCAGTCGGCATCTCTCTTCCTACCCAAATCCTCTTTCACCCATTTACCTCTCACCTCCATCCTTCCACCTTACTCTCGATCTGCTTTGTATTCCCTGTCCTTCCACCTCACTCACATACACTCTTTATTCTTTAAGTCATTCTCTCATTTTCCTTATGCCACACTCTCCAGCACGTCCATATCCACACCAAAATGCCCTTGTACTTCCTCATCTATCACTCTATCTATTGATGTGACTCCACACACACTTTTCAAGTAATTAATGTCCACCCCTCTCCCTCTTGATTAATGTTCCTCCAACAACGTCCATGCTCCACTCCTGTACGTCAATGTCGAGATTACCACATTATCATGCAGTAACTTCTTTACTTTCATGTTAACCACCCCCTTCCTTGTCACTGCTTTCGGCATTTGTATAGACCTCATATCCTTCATGATTGTACCATCTCTTGCACTTCTTTATACTCCCATCTTTACCCATCACACTTCCTAAATACTTAAATGAGCGGACATGTTCCATTACCTACAGTAATTTTTCAATCTATTATCAAACTATTTCAGCTTGTATTATGGCGAACTACAGTATACTGCAGAACACTGCAGTTTGAATGTTATTATATCCAAGAACTAGCTAGTGTTTCATTTATTTGGTGACAACTCCTTTAACCTGAAACAAAGTACATTTTTTTTTTTTTTTTCCTAAACAAAATATATACTGTACATCTATTGGTACCTCATCTCTCAAATTGTTCTGTTTCTGTCTACGACCGTATGTGTTTGCTCCCGATTTGGTTCGTGGTAGAATTGATATGTGGCCAATATGTGCAGAGCCAAAACACTGAACTAATATGATCGATATTGGAGAAGTGACTACTTTGACCCGTGGCTGTTTCGGGTCACAGCTGGTTTGGTCCACAGCCGATATGGGCCCAACGGTCTAATTTGATTAGCTGTTCTGTCGTTTGGTTGTTTTGGTTTACAGCTAATTTGATCCTTAGCATTTTTAGAATGGCCGAGCGATAAATCATATACAAATATTTGGGATTTGTAATTGTTTAGGTAGTTTATATTCAGCAGCCACTATATACTGCACGTTTTTGGTATTCACTGAATGCAACATTCATAAATAATTCAATTCTGACTTTGCAGTCTAAACCCCTGATTGAAAAAAAAGTGAAATCTTTTGGAAACCTCTATATCTCAAAGTGAATATGGAGAATATGGACCAAATGCTTCACATTGTAATTATTTAGGCGGGTGGTTGGTTCATCAGATGTTGGCCAAAAGTAAATAGATTTTGTGCAAAGTTTCATTTAAGGGGAAGTATTAGTTTTCTTCTGAATCTCCTTCTCTACATGTTTAGCCCCATTAGTTTTCAAATTTCAAGACGTTCGCCCATTTCTTTGTCAATATTAAAACCTTTCGTGCCGTTTAGGTGTCGATTTTTTCCTGGCAAACGATAGCGAGCCTGTAATTTAGGAGAAACTGGCCTTCGCAAGTTTCATTTTTCTACCGAAAAAATGTACAAATTTATCTCGAAGGTGGGTTTTTGGGATGTTTCATTATTATATTTTTCAATGTTCTTATTATTTTATATTATATTTGTTAAAGCTTGATAGAAGTCTAGGGAGCAAACTAAAACAAATATATATATATTTGTTTTTTCTATGTGAGTGAGGGAGGCAAAAGGTAGAACTGCCTATAGCGAGTGCCCCCCCCCCCATAGTTGAAATCGTGACATGGCCAAAATCAAGGGACGTTCGAGCCAAAATGCCTGGACACACGGAGTTTGAAGCAATTTAAGTCATAAGAAGAGGGAAAGACTGATTCTGGGAGAGGGTTCCAGAGCTCAGCTGTTGAATAGAAGAAAGTCAGATTAACGTTTCACTCTTGGGTTGGAGAGTTGCACAGCGTAGGGGTGGGATTGTGTTTCAAGACGGGTACCACATGCCCTACGTAAAGGAGGTGGCATACACTGGGAAAGCTCTGAGGAACACTGATTATTATAATAGCGATAGAATAGCGAGAGAGATGTAACATTGCGGCGAAGAGAGAGAAATTGCAGAGAGTTGGTGAGTGACGGAAGTTAATGATACGAAAATCCTTCCTTTCAATTTTGTCTAGGAGAGCGGTTTGAGAGGAACCTTCCCACACATGTGAACAAAACTCAATACAAGGACGCACTATGCCCCTGTACAGAGCAAGAAGCTGTGCAGGGGAAAAGAACCCCCTAAGGCGGTTGACAACACCGAGCTTCTGGGAGGCTGCCTTAGCAAGACTGGTAATATGGTCCTTCCAACTGAGAGCAGAAGAAAAAGAGACACCAAGAATATTGAGAGAAGATGAAGGATTGATTTTTGTATTGTTGAAGAATAAGGGATAGTCCGCAGGGAGTTCCTGATGGGTAGATAGATGGAGAAATTGGGTTTTGGAAGCATTAAAGGTAACAAGGTTTTCTCTGCCCCAATTGGAGATAGTAGTTAGATCAGAATTTAAGTGTTCTATGGCTTCATTCCATTTGTCGTTGAGGAATTGCTGGCTTGGGCGTTCTGAAAATATAATGGAGGTAATGTAAGGTTGAGTCATCTGCGTATGAATGGATGGAAATTGAGGTACAGTTGAGAAGATAATTTATAAAAATTAGAAAGAGAATAGGAGATAGGACAGAGCCCTGAGGAACACCAGAGTTTATAGGGTGAGGAAGTGAGCGATGGCTGTCCTCAACCGCAGCTATGGAACGGCCGGAGAGGAAATTAGAGACAAAGGCACAGATGGAGGAATAGAAACCGAAGGAGGGTAGTTTAGAAATTAAAGAGATGTGCCAGATTCTATCGAAGGCTTTCGATATGTCTAGTGCAATAGAAAAAGTCTCACCGAAGCCCCGAAAGTTGGATGACCAAGAGTTAGTAAGATATGAAAGAAGATCACCAGTAGAGCGACCCTTAAGGAAGCCATACTGGCGATCTGAGAGCAGATTATGAGAAGAGAAATGCTTAAGAAATTTGGAAGCAAGAATAGTTTCAAAAACTTTAGAAATACAAGAGATGAGAGCAATTGGACGATAGTTGGAGGGTTGAGAGCGGTCACCCTTCTTTGGGACAGGTTGAATGAGAGCAAACTTCCAGCATGAAGGGAAGACGTTAGAGGATAGACAGAGACGAAAGAGTTTGCCTAGGCAGGGAGTCAGCACGGAAGCACAGTTTTTTAGTACAACAGGAGGAACACCGTCCGGACCGTATGCCTTCTTAGTATTAAGCCCAGAGAGGATAGAAAGTATATCTTTAGAAGAGATTAGGATATTAGGCATAAGTAAGAGAGAGGAGGGTGGAGAGGGAGGAATAGCACCGGAATCATCCAAGGTGGAGTTTCTAGCAAAAGTTTGAGCAAAGAGTTTAGCTTTCTCAGAGGAAGAAGTGATGGTTGTGCCATCAGAGTGGGAAAGGGGAGGGAAAGACAAGGAAGAGAAATTGTTGGAGAGGTTTTTGGCTAGATGCCAGAAAGCTTGGGAAGAGCTAGAGTTGGATAGTTCAGTGCATTTATTATTGATGAAAGAGTGCTTGGCAAGTCGAAGAACAGATTTAGCTTGATTCCAGGCAGAAACATAGGAAGAATGAGAGTCTTGATTTTTAAGGCGTCGGTACCGTTTGAATGCTTCCTCCTTATTGCGGACAGCAGTAGAACAGGCGTGAGTAAACTAAGATTTTTTAGCATTAGTCTGAGAGAAAGAGAATGGAATGTATGCTTCCATGCCCGATAGGATTACCTCGGTAATGCGTTCAGCACTCTCCGAGGGTCCCCGGCCACGGAAGCAGAAATCATTCCATGGGAAATCAAAGAAGTACTGCCGGAGAGCCTCCCAGTCGGCAGCGCCAAAGTGCCACAAGCGCCGCCGGCTAGGAGGATCGGGTGGCTGTACTGGAGAGATAGGACAGGTGATAGTGATAAGTTTATGGTCGGAGGAGCCCAAAGGAGAGAAAAGATCGACAGTATAAGAAGAAGGGTTAGAAGTTAGAAACAAATCAAGAATGTTGGGCCGATCTCCGAGGTGATCCGGGAACGGGTGGGTTGCTGAACTAACTGCTCTAGGTCATTTAGGATAGAAAAGACGTAGGCTTGTTCACCAGATGGGTCAGTAGTGTGAGAGGAGCCATTGGCGGTAATACTAAAATATAAATAAATTAATAATGTAACATCCCCATTATATCCGTGCAGTAGATGTTAAGTAGTCTCTTGCTGCAAAATAAACACAGACAGACCTATTGGCAAATGGACAAACAACAACGATCACATAATTTCCACCAACTTCATTTGCCGGAGACGGTCAATTAATTCATAAATAACATACATAGAAATGAGCAAATTACCATTTTATTCGAGGGATATTTTTTCGACAAATATATTCTGAACATTCTTTATTCTGAGCTCTATAGCCTACTACAGTTCACTACAGTCAGCAATAACATTGAATGACGTAAACAAAAAAAATCAAAACTTTCTACATCAGAAATGCTGAGGAAAATAACCTGAAACGTGCTAAACTGACGTTGATTGTAGAAGTTATACTCATGAATCATATATAATTAATGAATGTATTATTACACATCCTTTGAGAGGTATAGTGAAAGCGGTATTGGATAGGAGGAGGGGTGTCAGTTGATGGGGGATAGAGGTGCATGGGGGTGATTTATTCGTGGCCAACCCTTCGGGAATCATGCCGTACAATGGATAGATAGACTATCACGTATCCCTTCTAGTCTGTCTGAGTTTTCTTCCAAGAAAATTACTACAACTCCTCCTGCCTCTTCTTTTGTTTACATTCAAGAGTCGTCAAAACTGGCTGCCACCCAACCTTCGATATCCAGTGTGACGTCATCCAAGAACACGCTATCCACACTTCTCCAAATTTTACTGTGGACATTCTGGGTCAGTTGTGTTTTTATGTATCAATTTGCACACTTACAGAAGAATGATTCCTAACACACATTACCTTATCTCTCTCTCTCTCTCTCTGATTATATATACATATATATACAGTATATATATATATATATGTTTCTAATCTCTCAGTGGGGTTCGAACCGCCGACCGTCAGGTCGGCTACACCACTACACCACAACTACACCACTTTACCTTTTGATGTGTTCGCCGCTCTTCTAGCGGCACCAAGGAGCGCGACGCCCCTCGTTATGGGTGGTGATTTGGTGCAGTAGACTGTTTGAAGCGACAGCTCGCTCCCTTGCGAGGATGGGCTCGTCTGGCACTTTTTGCAGTTCGACATCTAGAGCTCTCTTGAAGTTGTCTAACGAGATGTCCCTCATGTCTCTTACTCGCCGTGGGAGTTTGTTGAAGAGACGTGGGCCTCTGTGTGATAACCAGCCCTCTCGCAGAGAGCCCATAGCACCCCTGTTATTCATCCGGGGGATTTCGCATTCCCAGCCTCTCCTATCACTGAATTTCATGACTATCAGAGTATGTAGGTTTGGTACTAAACCCTCTGCGATTTTCCACGTGTATATTATTAGGTAACGTTCTCTTCTACGTTCCAGGGAGTACAGATTCAGTGCTCTTAAACGCTCCCAATAGTGTAGATGTTTTATCGAACTTATATGCGAAGTGAAATTTCTTTGTACACTCTCTACGTCATTTATTTCACCTGCTTTGTATGGGGATGTTAATACGCTACAGTATTCAAGCCGCGGTAGCACTAGAGATTTGAAGAGAGTTATCATAGGCAATTCACCGCGTGTTTTAAAAGTACGCAGAATCCAACCCGTTAGACGTTTCGCAGCCGCCACTTTGACCTGGTTATGTACTTTGAAACCCATATTTTCAGACATTAATATCCCAAGGTCTTTCACACTGTCTTTCCGTTCTATTATGTGGTTAGATTCTGTTAAGTAATTTGTAATTTCTTTAACACCATTATTATCTCCGTACCGTATTAATTGGAATTTTTCCTCATTGAATTGCATGTTGTTTTCCCTGGTCCACTGGAACACTACATTCATGTCTTCCTGCAGTCGGCCCGTGTCCTCTTGTGTGTTTACTATCTTGCTTAATTTTGTGTCATCAGCAAAAGACGACACCGTACTGTGTCTGGTGTTGGTATCTATGCCGCAAATTAGTATGAGGAACAGAAGAGGCGCTAGCACTGTTCCTTGGGGCACTGAGCTTTTGACATCCGAAGGCTCAGAAGTGACTTGGTTTACTGCTACCGATTGTTTTCGGTTTACGAGGAAATTGTATATCCACCGTCCGATTTTCCCAGTTATACCTTTTGCTTTCAGTTTGTGGGCTATTATACCATGGTCACATTTATCAAATGCCTTAGCAAAATCGGTGTAAATGACATCCACGTTTTTCTTTTCTTCTAGCGCTTTAAGAATTTTGTCATAGTGTTCCAAAAGTTGTGAGAGACATGATCTTCCCGCTCTGAACCCATGTTGACCGGTGTTGTGTAGTTCATTTGTCTCCATGAATGTTGAAATTTTGCTTCGCAGGACTCGCTCGAAAACTTTAATGATGTGAGAGGTTAGAGCTACCGGAGGGTAGTTTTTTGGTAGTGCTTTACTCCCTCCTTTATGCAGTGGGGCAATTATTGCGTGTTTCAAGCTATCTGGTATGTCACCAGTGTCTAGACTCCTTCTCCACATTATAGCCAGGGGTTTTGAGAGGTTTTCCTTACATTTCTTCATTAGGATCGAATTCCATGAGTCCGGGCCTGGTGCCGAGTGGGATGGCATGTTGGAAATGGCCTCTTCTATGTCTTTTGGACCGAAATCAATATCCAGCATCTGAGGGGTTTCCGTGGGGGAGGTTTCCATGAAAAATATATTTTGGTCTCTGATGACTTTTGTTTCATCAGGCTCACTGAATGCCATTTCATACTGCCTGCTTAAGAGTTCGCTCATTTCCTTTTTGTCCCCTGTGAAAGAGCCGTCCCCTTTGCTCAGTGGGCCGATGTTTGATGTTGTTTTAGCCTTTTGTTTGGCGTATGAAAAGAAGTATTTGGAATTTTCCTTTATATCTGCAATAGCTTTCCTTTCCTCTTCCATATGTTGTAGTTCATATGATATTCTTAGCCTTTGTTCAATTTCCACAATTTCTCTATCTATTTCGACCTTTTGCCTATCCTGTAGATTTTGATGTGTGCGTCTTTGTGTGAGTAATTTTCTTCTTCTGTACAGCCTCCTCCTTTCCCGATCTTGTTTGCTTCTTCGTTTTGTTTGTCTTGCAGGTATATGGTGGCTACAGATTTGGGTCATGGTTTCTGTTATTAAGACTAGACATTCTGCTGGTGTCAGGTTATCCATTAAATCTTCCCAGTCTATTTCCTCCATTTCTTGATTTAACTCTTCCCACCTAATATTTTTGTTATTGAAGTTAAATTTACTGAAGGGGCCGGTTTTTGTTCTCGATTCTGAGGTTGTCTGTACACTTTCTAAGGTTGTTTTGATCTCAATTAATTTATGATCTGAGTATGTTGTGTCCGATATGTTAATGCTGTGTACTAGAGAGTCGTTGTTAGTGAAGACCAGGTCTAAGATATTGTTTTCCCGTGTGGGTTCAGCAATATGTTGGGTAAGACTAAAAAAATCACAAAGTTCAAAAAGCTCTCTTATTAGTATTTGCTTCTCCGGTGTTATTTGCTACTAACTGGTTTTCTAGTTGTCTCCATTTAATGTTTGGTAGGTTAAAGTCTCCTAGCCATATAATATTTGGTGTTGGGTTCCCCAGGGTTTCCACTTCTGATTTTATTTTGTTGAGCTGGGTTTTGAATTCTTCTCGGGATGAGTCTGGAGGCCTGTATGTAACAATAACTGCTAAATTTGGGGATTCTATTTTAACTCCAAGTATTTCCACCACTTCATTACTGTTATTTAGGAATTCAGTACATATCAGTGAGTCATGTATGTACAAGGCTACACCTCCATGTGATCTATGCGTTCTGTCCGCCCTATGTAGGTTGTAACCAGGAATCCATACCTCACTATCTTCCTGATCTTTAATGTGAGTTTCTGTGAGAGCTGCAAATATAGCATTTCCTTCTTCTAGCAGGCCCCTAATAAATGGTACTTTGTTCGTGGTTCTATGTTTTAGGCCTTGGATATTTGCAAACAAGATTGGGGAGGGATTGTTTGGAGTACTATGTGTACCTAATAGTCTTTGGGATGTATTGGCCACTCTTGGGAGGCCAGGAGGTGCTCGAGGTGTTCTATGTGCTCTTCCATCTCCCTCAGTCTCTTCATCTTCATCTGCCCTTTCCCTCCTTGCCTTTTTCCTCTGTCTCGTCCTCGCATAGCTAGAGAGTTTTTTGGGCTACCATTCGTGTTAGGTCTAGCATATCTCCAAGTCCCTTTAATATGAAAAGCTGGGCATTTCATATTGTAGCAGGTCTTGTTCTCAAGTGATGTCTTGCAAAGGGATGGGTGGTGGTATTTGCAGGTTTCACCAAATCTACATTTTCCATGACTGGTTATGTTGTTGCAAATTTTGGGATGAGCAAATCTACATGAATTCCCATTATATTCGCCCTTTTGACCAAAGTAGCACCTTCTTTCCAGATAATATCTGCACACTGGTGTAGACAACCCCAGTAGGTGTGGCTGGGGCTGCAAGGGGTTATGTGGTGAGCTAAGTGTGGTTGTGGGTGATAGTGGGCTTGGTGTATGGATGGGTGAGGCCTGCAGGGGGGTGGAGTTACGGGTCGGTTGTAGGTGGGCAGGTGGCTGTGGTGAGGGGGGAGACGATGTGGAAGGGGAGCCTGATATGGGGGCTTGTTGCATCCTACGTTCATCCTGCAAATGTATTTGATCAACAGCAGTCGGGTGGTCAATGGCCATAGATGGGATTAATGTGGGTGTTTTCTGGGTCTGGGGAGGTGTGGGGAGATGTGCGGCAGGATTTGTGGATATGTAGGGTGCGAAAGGTTGTTGTTCGGCAGGCGATGTGTGTTGATGTGCAGGAGGCAATGTGGGCATTATCATGGGAAGGTGTGCGTGTGTGGGTTGTGATATTTGTATGGGCCCTGAGGCCCCAATAGTTCCCCATTTTCTGTGAAAGGTAGCTATGTCTTGGCTATGTTTCAGTCTATCTTGTACTTCTGTATTTTCTACAGTCTGTATGACTTGCCATGTGATATCGAAACAACTATCGCAGAAATGGAGGTTCTTCCCTCTTGTATTGTACGCCTCATTTATTGGTGTCAATCCTATGCAAATCCAGTGGTATGGTTGCTTGCATATCCGACATGCGGTGCTTTTATGCATGTGAATATTCATCTTACAACTCGTACAGTTGTCTCTGGTAAACATTTTTGTTTGTTTTTTTGTTTTTGTTTTTGTTTTTCCACCCACCCTTACATGGGGGAGAGAGAGAGAGAGAGAGAGGGGGGGGGGGGCTTGGAGGACAAGTAGGTGTTTGTTACGCGGTTTCTGGAGAGTGTGTGTGGGGGGGGGAGTGCCACTCGTTTACACTCGTTATGTTTAAACTTTAAGTAACTTTAAGTAACACTTTCAATAATTATCTTATGAAACAGAATTCTCACTGCCCTAACCACTTTTCCCGTTTTTGGTAGACTGTTTAGCGGAATATACGGCACTCTAGGAAAATAACGAACTTTCCAGGCTACCTATATGTAGTATCTATTTTAATTTTCATATTTTACCTATCAACTTGATTCAACTCTGCTCAGGTTCGAATTTTCACCACATTTGGTTGCGTGGGAGATCTTTCTCTCTAATAACGTCACTACTAACCTGCGATATGGTCGAGCAATAATCTGCACTGATTTAATTTGTTTATTTATATATTGTTTTTCTCTGTTTTGATATTATTTACGATTTTTTTTTTTTCGGTACCCTTTCCTGTCGAGGTTAAGTTTCGCTTTTGGTAAAATCGTATAGGGGGAGGGGAGGGGACGTGTCCAGGAGAGCGAGGGGATATATGTGTTTATGGTCTTTGCGGTCACCGAGGGTATTTTGTTTACAGCATACGTCCTGTTCCCAAGCTAAAAGTTAAAAGTTCCCCTGACTTTAATTCTCGGGATTATACTTTCCTAGTTTATTTACGTGATATACGATGTTCACTATCACTTTTAACTTAGGCTTCCTATTTTCCCATAGCCCAGTTTGATTTCATAGGACTATATAGCTAACACTTTGCTTTGGGACGTAACGGTTTTTTCTTTCCCTTCTTCTTTCCACCCGTCTTATGGGCCTGCCCTAGGCCTGTCCTAGACCAGCGCCGTGGCACTGCTGTAGGAGTTAACGGATATTTTCTCCAAAACTCTTATATCTCTCCAGATATTTTATCAATCGGTTCGATTTTGCACTTCACAGGACCGCGACACTACGTTTGTTTTTGTGTGTGATTTTTTTAAAGTTTAATCACCAGTATCCCGCGGGATAGTAGAAAAATCCCGGACCGCGACAGACGTGACCCTCCTCTCTGACTGACTCTGACTGACATCACGGCATCACTGCCGTGGTGTAGTTGATTAAAGCGTCGGCTATCGTCCTGACGGTCGGCGGTTCGAACCCCACTGAGAGATTAGAAACATTTAGTGGCTCACGTGTATTTGTGATATATACTCAACATATATATATATATATATATTAGTATACAGTATACTGTATATTATTAATTAAAATGTAAAACTTGCAAACTAAACAAACCAAAATTGGGACAAGGACAATATAAAGTCAAATTAAATTATCAAAATCGCTATGTGGAAACAACGTTTACTAAAATGAAAATTATTAAATAAAAGAACACAATCCACCACATAGGGTGTACATTACTACATGAGCAAGTTAATCTGTTTCCCAAGCAAACTAATCGCACATATAACAACGCACTATCGTCACGTTAAAGGAAGTAGTCAAGTTTGGGAAATCCGGGACGTTCTGGCAAATTTTACTAAACTCTGCATGAATAAAGAAACTACATGTTAAATGTCAAAATATTATTTAAAATCAAATTTGCAACATGACAAGACATTAACAATAGTACAAAATACAAATATTGATAAGATATCTATACTATTACAATATATATAAAATACAGTACAGCACTCACTAACGATAGTGCTATCGGGTAGGTACCTGTAAGCATAGCATGCCTCAAGTGACCCCTATCAATAACTACCCTACAAATAACCTACATTTATAGCACAAATAACTAAGGAAATCGCAAAAGTAAGCAATTGATACTATCGACAATGAATACATATAATATAAAGACAAATAATTGCAAAATATGAAGTAACAACAGATTTAAACAAAGAGTACTCTTTTAACAAGAACAATAAATTTAAAAATCATCAATATTAATATTAATAATAATAATAATAATAATAGAAAAAGAAAAAGATAAACAATAAATACAGACAAAAAGTAAGCAGAGGTTATACAAGAAACTTCAAGTTAAAAATGCTTGATTAAAATTATTGATGTCAAATTTTAGAATACAGTCACAATAATTGACCCTAAAAAGATTAAATTTATGGAACAATTTACTTGCCTCAAAACCTCTATTATATTACATATAGTACGTATATACAATTACAATTGCGTACGTGGGAGGGCGTTAACTATTATATATGTTTTTGTTTTCTCTCTAACTCCGCCAGTCCAGGGGTCAAAATTTCATATCTTCCTTTCGCTTTGTTGTCCAAAGCATATTTCAATATCATACTTTCTGCATCTTTTGTCTATGATGGTTCTTAATTGTATTACATCTTATTCCTCGAATGCAATAGACCCCATGACACCATTTTCCTTTTTTTACCTAACACATACTGTGAGTTTATGAAAAGCATACCTGTTTTTTATATTTGAGTATGCTATTTTAGTCCATGTGTAAAATAGCCCCTGGAGGTTGGGACTGGGAATCCCACCTCCAAAATATTCTCCCACTAAGGGATCAGCAATTTTGTTCTTGCTGATCCTCTCTATCCCTTTAAGGGAGTGCCTGTTTGGCTACTGACTGGCTGACTGTGAAAGACAACAGGCAAAATAACAAGTGTCCTATACAACTGTGGATAAGTGATAAAAAGCCAATTTCAAGGTATGTTCGAATCAACATTTATTGACATGCGGAGCTTGAAGCAGTTTATGTCGTAGGTCGAGTTCCAGAGTTTACTTGCTGAGGGGAATAAAGACTAACAACATCAGTTCACTCTTGGATGGACACAATAAGGGTGAACATTTGTTGAAAGGGTGGTGCAACCTAGTGTACACTGAACAAGTTTTGAAAAATATTGATTGTTGTAATAATGACAAAAGAGAGAGAGAGAGATTTTAGAGCATTAGCAAGAGGAAGTAAGTTTGTAAGACGAATTGCTTTTGACTCAAACCTTTCAAGAAGTCCCCATACATGCGAACAATACTCACTACATGAACGAACTGCACCCCTGTACATAACGAGAAATTATGCGGGGGTGAAGAACCTTGATGGAGACGGTTCAGTACACCTATCTTCTGGTAAGCTATTATAACAAGAAATGTCAGAAGAAAAAGATATACCATGTTGTTGAAGATAATGGGATAGTCATGTGAAAGATTGTGACGAGTTGATAGATGGATAATTTGAGTTTTGGATGTAATTAATGCAACAAGGTTATATCTTTCCCAATTGGAAATATTTGATAGATCACCTCACCATATGAATTTTCAAGTAACTGTGTGGAGGGTTGCTGTGGAAAGCTAGTTGAATAGTGTAAGGTAGAGTAATCGGCGTATGAGTGCGTAGGTCTAAACATTCAGCTGAGAAGATCATGAAATATTATCATAATTATATCTAGAGATAGGACGGAGAAAGTTGTAACAAGGGGTTATGCCTCATTAATTTCGTATCATCGTTGTCTAGGTAATATTCAATATATAAATTTGTTCTTGATTGTTTAGTATTCACTTATGTTTTTTTATTACTACAATGAATCTCAAATTTAACAACTCGTTAATAAATATGGCTGTGCTTTAGTATCATGGCTGTAACATTAAAGATAAATATAGCCAAAGTGTGGCATAGTCAGTAGGGCGTCGTCTGCTGATCAAACGGTTGGTGGATCCAGCACTCACCATCACAATATTATTGGTAGATGTCAAGCCCGTCCAAGTTGACCTAGCGATTCGTGACAAACGCCCAATGTTCATGGCCATCCCTTATCCGGAATTACGGCGTCTGGCAAAAAAATAAAAAAAAATAAAATATTACGGGTGTTTTGTGGCGTATTTGTTAGCGTGCTCATCTTACAATTGAGAGGACCCAAGTTTGATTCCTGAGAGGGATGAGACGGATGGGCAAGTCTCCTAATACTTTTTTTTTTTTTTTTTTTTTCTATGTGATTGAGGGAGGCAAAAGGCAGAACTGCCTATAACGAGTGCCTCCCCCATAGTTGAAAGAGTGAAAGGGCCAAAATCAAGGGATGTTCGAGCCAAAATGCCTGGTCCTTCAAGGAAAAATCTAATAGAATCTTAATTTCAGGAATTGATGTAGAAAACCGATTCTACAACATAGCTACCAGTACAAATCGCCGACTAGCCAAACTCTGCAGGAAGGAGGACATCGGCTTTGTCGACATGTGGGATCATTTTTACTATGATAAATCTTTGTTTTCAGGAGATGGTGTACATCTCAATGAAGTAGGAGCTGCACGTCTTGGTCATCTGCTGAACGATGCAGTCAAGGATTTCCGTTCAAAAAACGGGGTCAACCAGACCCCAGACAGGGTAGTCTAAGTCAAATACGAACTGAAAATTGAGACAATGCACAATCAGTAACATCCAACTCTAATACTCTTAAGGTGTTTTATGTAAATGCTCGTAGCATACGCAATACATTTTCAGATCTAGAGGAAATCGTGTTTACAGAACATTATGATATAATCGGCATTACAGAATCTTGGTTAAATACAGAAGACAGAGACTTTTTAGCCGAATATACGCTTCCTGGTTATACAATGTTTGAGAAAAGTCGGATCAATAGAAATGGAGGAGGAGTTCTGTTTTTTATAAAGGAAAGTCTTAATCCCGTCTTAATGTCAAAACCTCAAATTGCGAATATAGACATATTTTACGTACTATTAAATAATAAACGAGGAACTAAAATAACACTAGCTTTATTATACAGACCCCCATCTCAATCAGTGCAAACTGACAGTGAAATTTATGAACAAATTGCAGAAATAACTTACATACAAGATACCGTAATTCTTGGCGATTTCAACTTACCGTGACTAAATGGGGCGATATTCTTACTTCACACTCTGGACACGACCTCTATGCTAACTTGCAAGAGAGTTCACTTTTTCAATTTGTACAATCTCCGACCTGTGGTAATAATGTGCTTGACCTTGTACTCGAAACAAAAGAAGAATTAATAGAGAATTTGAATGTTGGTGATGAATTCAGTAACAGCGACCATCGTACGATAACTTTCACTTTAAAGTTTACTATAAAACAAATCAAATAGCAGCATTGAGAAAGTCCCTAATTTCAAGAAAGCAAATTTTCATAAACTTAAATCAAAGCTAAAAGAAACTGACTGGAGCTTTCTGGCTAACAATAATGACATAAATACATCTTGGGAGTGTTTCACAACCACTTACCTTAAGGCAGTGCAAGACTGCATACCATCGAAAATACGGCGTCCAGGCCATAATGATAAACCCAAATGGTGGAATAAAGATATTTCAAACTGTCTGCTTGCTAAAAAATTTGCTAATGATAGATTAAAATCCTCACAAAATGACGAAGAACGGGTTAAATTTGTAGAGCTACGACGCAAAGCCAAAAAGTTAATTAAGCAAAGTAAAAAGACCTTAGAGTTACATATTGCGAATCAAAGTAAAACAACCCCGAAAGAATTCTATAGTTATATCAGAAAGAAATAAGTAGTTACTTCAACTGTTGGACCGTTAGTCGATGAAAATGGAGAATACACCAAAGACGAAGTACAAATGAGTAATGCCCTCAATACCTTCTTTGCATCAGTTTTTACAACCGAAGACCTCAGTGATATCCCTACACCATCGCCGATTCAGATTGATAATTCAGATGTTCTAAGCAATATCACCGTTACAGAGAGAGAAGTATTGAATTGTTTAGATAAACTCAAGGTAAATAAAATGCCTGGACCTGATACAATCTCGCCTAGAGTTCTAAAGGAAGCTAAGGATGAGCTCTCCAAACCACTGACATTGCTATTCAATGAATCCTTGCAGTCTGGGACTATGCCTGATCAGTGGAAGCTAGCCAACGTAACACCGATATTCAAAAAAGGCAGCAAATCCCTACCCAGTAACTATCGTCCAATTAGCTTAACCTCAATTGTATGTAAAATGCTAGAAACGGTCATAAGAGACAGACTCGTAAATCACTTAGAGGCAAATAACTTACTTAAAGATACTCAACACGGCTTTCGTAAAAAACGTTCCTGTTTAACAAACCTCTTAGACTTCTTCCACGATATCCTCAACCTCTACGATGAGAGTAAAGCTGTAGATATTATATACCTTGATTTTCAAAAGGCCTTTGACAAAGTTCCCCACAAACGTTTACTGCTAAAACTAAAAGCGCATGGAATACAAGACGGTGTGTTGAAATGGATAGAAAATTGGCTCAGCGACAGAAATCAAAGAGTAGTCATAAACGGTAAGGCATCTAAATGGACCAATGTAAGTAGTGGGGTACCCCAGGGATCGGTACTAGGACCAATTCTCTTTCTAATTTACATCAACGACATAGATTAGGGTCTCACCTGTACAATCTCAAAATTTGCTGACGATACAAAAATTGCAAATAGCGTACTCTCAAAAGAACAAGTTGACGATATGCAACACAATCTAGATAAATTGTCATGTTGGGCCCAAATTTGGCAAATGAGTTTCAATGCGGATAAATGTAAAGTACTACATAAATCGGATACCTAAATGAGAAAGCAAACTATTCGATGAATGGCACTCAGTTTAAGAATGTAAACAGAGAAACCGATCTTGGAGTAACAATATCGAGTAACCTAAAACCGAGTCAACAATGTTCAGAAGTTGTTAAGAAGGCAAACAAAATAATTGGCTTTATAGGCAGGTCATTTGAGCATAAATCCAAAGAAGTTATCCTAACCCTTTACAATTCCTTAGTCCGCCCTCTTCTGGAATACTGCGTTCAATCCTAGTGCCCTTATTACCAAAAAGATATAAACAAGCTAGAACGAGTTCAACGTAGAGTTACCAAAATGATAACTAGCCTAAAGAACAAACCATACGAAGAGCGTCTTAGAGAATTAAATCTATTTCCTTTAACCCAGCGCAGATTAAGAGGCGACTTAATTCAAGTGTTCAAAATCATCAAAGGCATCGACAATATGAACTGTAGTAAGTACTTCACTATCGACCAATCTAATTACACACGGGGAAACGGTTGCAAAATTATTGGTAAATCTTTTAACTCACACGAATCTAAGAATTTCTTCTTCAATCGAGTTGTCAACTTGTGGAATGGGCTTCCCCGAAACGTTATAGACTGCAGCACCGTTGATTCATTTAAACTCCGCTTAGACAAATATCTCGCATCAAACCAGCGACTGACTGCGTTTGTAAATGAATAACTTTAGTTTATCCCCCCCTCAGTTACTAACCCATCTGTCCCCTACTAACTTCCTAATCCTGCCACGGACATTAGTTCTAGGGCAGTAGTTCCCTTTCCAATGTTCCCTTACGCACTCTAAACCACTGTTTGGACACTTGATCCTCAGTGTTTTGGAGGACAAGCAGCCTAGAAGGGTCACTAGACCTGTTGTTGCTTGATTTCCTTTGTACTCCTTTGACACACAGAGTTTGAAGCAATTTAAGTCATAGGAAGAGGGAAAGACTGATTCTGGGAGAGAGTTCCAGAGCTCAGCTGTTGAGTAGAAGAAAGTTTGAGAGTAACGTTTCACTCTTGGGTTGGAGAGTTGCACAGGGTAGGGGTGGGATTGAGTTGCAAGACGGGTACCACATGCCCTACGTAAAGGAGGTGGTATACACTGGGAAAGCTCTGAGGAACACTGATTATTAGATGCCTCTGCTCACCTAACAATAACTAGGAACCTGGAGTTAGTGGACCTTTGTGACGTTCAAACCGGAGAAGTAATGTGTGGTAATAATAATAATGTTTAATAATATGATAATAATAATGTGTAATAATGTAAAAAATTGTAATATGTAATAACAGAGGTTCTGGAAGTGTTAGTGAAGGCCAGGCTGGATGTATGCGGATGACTGAGACTAAATGGAAAAGTACTTGTGTGAGAGAATGGGAATATGGAATAGGTGTGTGTGCTGGAGTGAATGTGAATGAGGGAGCGAATGAAGGTGCATGTTTGTTTGTAAGTAACAAATGGAAGAAGCGTGTAAGGGACTATGGTTTTGTGGGTGCAAGGATTGTGTTGGTAAGAATGAAAGTATGAATAAAAACGTGGGTGGTTGTGTGTATGCACCGACTGAGGATAAACATGTAAGAGAGAAAGAGGAGTTCGGGTTGAGTGTTGAGGCGTGCCTGGATAAGTTTGGTGAGAGCGAAAGAATATTTCTGATTGGGGATATGAATGGAAATGTAGGTGATAGTAAAGTTGATGGAGTGGTGGGAGGGTGGGGTGTACCGTCAGAGGTAAATTGTAATGGCAGTGCACTTGTGGACGTATGTGTGTGGAGGAGGATGTGGATAGCCAACACAGACTTCTGACACAGAATGATACACAGGTACAAATGGAAAGTAGAGTGGGCGAGGGGGAAGGAGACAGTGGAACGAAAGGCACTGATTGATTATATACAGTATGTGTGGATGAACGAATGAAGAATTCTGTGCTGGATGCTAGGGTGTATAGGGGTATTGGGGGGATCTGTCTGACCACTATGTAGTAGTAGCTAAAATTATGATACAAAAGAAGTGGGTAAGGAGAGATGGAGGGAGGCGAGAGGAAGGTGGAGTGGCGGTATCGTATTCGTATCGAAACCTTATTTATTTATTACTTTATTATATAAGTCTCAGTGGTAGCTTCAATGCTAATTACTTTATTATCAATATCCAAAAGGCTATAAGGGAATAACAATAGAAATACAGTTTTAAATGCTCCTGTGATTATGAAGGATCTATTACTATGTTATAATTATAGGCTGATAACCATACTCCACACGATGTAGATAGATACACATTACTAGTCATTTTCAGAGCTTCCGTGACCGTGTTTATGATACCAAAGTTTCTCAATGAATTTAACAAGGGCAACTGATACTAAAAAAAATAAGCCCCCATACACCTCACCAAAATGACGGGAAAGTTGTTATTTTAGACGTTTTTCAAAATGGCCGCCGCCGTCATCTTAAAAAATTGATAAAGTTCTATTTCTTGAAGTGAATGGCCAAAAATTACAATGTTGGTGTCTATTCCCACTAATTTTGGTGTCAGAACACCAATGGCATTGCACAATTAAAAAATAATTAATAAATAATTACCAAATAATTAAGTAAATAAGAAAATCAATGGGATGGCATAATTCATGATTTAGAGTCCCATTAACCTCAACATCTAAGACAAATATGATGTTGTTAAATCCACTGAGAAACTTTGGTATCCTAAATTAATAAAACATGAGACCTACTGCATTAAGATGCACTATCACTGCAGGACAAATATGATGCACAACTGTCAGAATCACTTCTGCTGTCATCATCGCTGCTCTCCATTTGTGAATGACTTGGAGTTTTTAGAAGATCCAGGAATGATGGAAGTGCAGGTTGGGTATAGCGTACTGGGAGGCATAAGCCATTTACAAGGTGCCATCCATGGCCAATTGGTGATGGATGATTCTGAAGCTGGAAATTCTTCAGCAGATATGCGAGGTAATTGGTGCGCTCTAAGTGTGGTCGTAGACTGTCAGAATCAGGTACCAGTCTGATGATCTTCTTTTTCTTGAGTACTGACCACTTTGCTGCTCTCACCTCTGCTAGGGTCTTGTGTTTGGTGTCACAATAGATGTACCGGATAACAAATTTATGTAAGTCATTGATGATTTCCTGTGTGACTGGGATGATTGTGCCACAACTTTTAAGGAGGTTGCGAGCGTCTGATGATTTTTCTACACGGTCAACAATAGTTTTCTTGCCTATTCCATAAAAGCCGGAGTTATGGTCGCATCCGGTAAGAACATAAAGTGGGATCAAAGACTCCGCCATTGCCTCACTACACAAACACCAAGCATTTATCAGCTGAGATTTGCGTTTCAAGCACAAGAGTCCTGATATTTGCCGAGCCACATAGGCTGCCTGAACGTAGTTATCAGTATCTTCAGTGTCTATGACAACTGCTTCTGTATACCCTTCTGACTGCAGCTTACCATAAAGAGTGAACAGAGCTGTGTCTGCTTCTGCATGGGCGTATGCGAGATTCTGCAAAACTTCATCTGTGGTGAGATTCCTTGCTGGTTTGCCAACAACACCGTGTATGAGCTGAATAGTGGTTGTAGATGCCTTTCTTTTGAAAGCAGCCTTGATAAATGCTTGAAGGCGAACTTTATTCTCTGGCTTACCAAGAAGAGCATGACAGTCTCTATTAGAAGGAAATTTGTCCTCTGACTTCATAAACACATTGCAAATGGACTGATTTTTTGACGGTGTTGTCGTTCACTATCTTTGATGGAGAAGTCTTGCTCGTACGAGTCATTAACCAAGATAACACATTCTGCATTCGAATGTCTATTCAGGACAAAGTTCACAAGTTTCTCACCATAGTCTCCCCACGTTAACTTGGTTCCATCTGCTTTTTCTCTGTCTTCAGTAGTAGGCGTTGTTAGACGCCTTAGCTCGTCTGCCTTAGCTCGGGCCATTGCATGGATGACACCTCTCATTCTTTGAGGAACTGTGTCCAGATGTTGTTCATCCGTTATCCTTGGTCTGATGGGTGGTTCACCATGCTTGACTGTTTTGTATGGTTCAATTCTTTGCATCTGGCTCCCAAGTTCTTTGAGGCTATCAGAGAGGTACGAAGGCAAGGTGCTATTTGCAACTGGTCTATCATCATCTAGCGTAGGTAGATTTAGCTTAGGTAGGTCTGGCTGAACAAACATGACATTTGTACGATGTGATTGGCCACTTCCAGTCAAAGTGTCACTTTTGAGGTCATCGTTGTCGACTATACATATTGCCGGTGTTCCTTCAGAAAGTTCAAAAGGACACTCAGTTGAATGCTTCAGGTCAGTAACTGCCCAGAAATCTCTAAGCAAAAGCACATCATTGTAACTGATTCCCAGGCCATCCTTATGTAATATGTCTACCATTTCTCTGCTCTTTGTCATACCATGTAGCAGTACATCGAGGTTTGTCTCAAATACAGTACGTCTTCCAGTGGTGTAGCTGGTCAAAATAGATGCAATTGATCTGACTTGGGGCTTGTCATCGACTTCAGACTTTGTGGGGTGCTTTAACCAAGTGATGAGCTTCAAAAGGAGATCATTCAGGTCTTCATATTCTTCTAGCTCGTGTATGTATGGAGGCCAAGGAATAGTTTTTGTTTTGATGATCTGATCTCTGAGTCACCCAGCTACATTCTTCACCAGCTGATCGTCACTTACACCTAGAGAGGATATTGCAGCCTCAAGATATGAACCTGAAGCTCTTGCATCATATACCAGTTCACTCACATTCTTCTGACCTCGTTCATGAAATGCTATGTCATCTCCAAATTCCTTGATCAGAATTTCCTTCACGAAACTGGACTTTGCTGTGGAATAGTAACCATAATTTGAAGTAATGCCTTTGTAATCCTTTACAAGACCTTGCAGTGTACGGATTTCATGATCTTCAAAGATAACTTGACGGACATGATGAAAGAAGATATTTTGGGCCTCTCGAAGATTAACATGTTGCAGATGCTCTGTTTTTTCATCAGGAAAAGACTCCTTCAGAGGGTTGCGGAAAAGACTCCTTCAGAGGGTTGCTGACATAATTGCACCAACATTCACGATGATAACGAATTTCCAATCCAAACGCCATTCGACTGTCTGGGATAAATGCAAGTAGGGTATTCAATCTTTCTCTTATAGGCTCATCTGACAGACAAACTGTATGCAACTTGAACCGGTTCCATGCATCTACTGTTGACAGCAGCAAAAGTTTGGACTTGCCAGGATTACTGGTTTTTTGTGGTCCTTTCATACACCACACACAGAGATTCTTATCATGAACCACTCCAGTACTAGAACGAAGCTTTTTAGGCACATTTCCTGGGAGTTGTTGACTTGAAGTTGATGCTTGAACTTCTTCCTGTTCAGATTTCCGTTTACGATTCTGTGCTTGCTGAATATAGCGATTACTACTGATCTGGGTGTAACATTTACTATGCATGTACAGGCCTTTAGGCCCCTTATCCCACTCCACTGCTGCATAGGCATGCTGAAATTTATCAAGTTCCTTCCACCGAAAACACTTGCTCCTTAGATTCTCCCACTTTGTATCAGATGTCTTGTCCGTACTATCATCAGCTATACAGGGATGTTGACATAATCTGCATTTTAATCCAGGTCCTGGGTCAGGCACATCACTAACTCCTCTACGTTCCATGCTTATGATTCTTCACGCCAAATTCGATGCAACAAACCTGAAAAAGAAGGAATTGATCAGTCAACATTCTTGGTTTACATTTTAAATTATATATTATATTATTTGAGTAAGTTTCAGAGGATCCGTGACCGTGTTTAGGATACCAAAGTTTCTCAGTGGATTTAACAACATCATATTTGTCTTAGATGTTGAGGTTAATGGGACTCTAAATCATGAATTATGCCATCCCATTGATTTTCTTAATTATTTTCTTATTTTCTTAATTATTTGGTAATTAGTTATTAATTATTTTTTAATTATGCCATCCCATTGGTTTTCTGACACCAAAATTAGTGGGAATAGACACCAAAATTGTCATTTTTGGCCATTCACTTCAAGAAATAGAACTTTATCAATTTTTTAAGATGACGGCGGCGGCCATTTTGAAAAACGTCTAAAATAACAACTTTCCCGTCATTTTGGTGAGGTGTATGGGGGCTTATTTTTTTTAGCATCAGTTGCCCTTGTTAAATTCACTGAGAAACTTTGGTATCCTAAACACGGTCACGGAAGCTCTGAAAATGACTCTACTACATATCTATTGTATCTTTAAGTCTATTTGTTTACTCTAGCTCTAGTTATAATTGCTATATTTATTGATATAAGAATCATGATAGTTGTACTATAGTTGGAGTATCGTTATATATTTATAAGAATATATTTCGGTTATAAAAACAAAGTTATGAATTTTGTTTATTTGCACTTTTTTTATATCTTTTCATTTAATTTAGTTTAAACATTATTACACTTCAGATAATAGTTTCAGAGAGTTGTATATGACTGAATAATTTACCAACACAACTTGGATTGTTATAACACATATTGAATGATATCAAAATTCTTGGTTTAATTTAATGTAGCTTGTATGATAACTAATAACACCGTTTCCTAGAAGTCCCAACCAAAGCTTTTCTCATCTTATATTATATTTAATTTGTACTCACTAGGATTAAATGTAGTGTCTTTCTGGGAGTCTCTCTTTTGGAGTCCATGATGACTCCGTAAGGCTGTGGTTGTGGACGGCTACTGCTACTGGCTGGTACTAACTTTTATAATTCAATCTTGAGCTTATATAGGGCTCAAGTGAATATGTCCACGTTCACACTCACGTGTGAATAGCTTCCACGTTTACACTCACTCACGTGTTTAAATTATATATATAACTCTATGTAATAACACTCTGGACTTGGAAGTAATCTCTTAGGACTTGTAATCATGGATTAGATTTCCAGTGTTTACCAGAATGGTAGTGTTTATTTAACATATAGTGCTACTTGATCGACTTCCACAGTAGATACCTGAATTACACTTTAAAACCGAGTTATTAGTCCATCACTTAATCTATTGATACATATAATAACTTCTAATATATACTATAAATCATAAATCCATTGTGTAAACAACAACTGATAAATGATTACTCACAGATATACACATGTAGGTTCTGGGCTATTGTATATATTGGCAGATAAAGATAAAGAGACTTTCCGATCCTTATCTTCTACAATGATTGCTCACAGATACACACAGGTAGGTTTTGGGCTATTGTATACATTGGCAGATAAAGATAAGGAGACTCTCGGATCTTTATCTTCTGTACCATTATCAGTGTTCTCTCTTAATTCCTTATTCGTAGTGGGTATATATCTTATTCTAGCCTTTATTTACATTCTTTATTCTCATTTCCCTTAATCACTAGAAGATTCATTCATGTCGACTACATCTGTTCTCGACAGCGGAGAGGGTGGAGAGGTTGCAGGAGAAGGAGATCAGGGAAGAGTTCAAAAGAGCAGTAGAGAGACGACTAGGTAGGTTTGACCTGGAGGGTATGGAGGAAGTGGAGGAGGTGAGCAAAGTGTTTAAGGATGTGAGGAGGTGTGTGGAGTAAGGAGAAGAGGGAGGGGAGGGATGGGTACAGTTTGGTGGACTGAAGAGGTCAAACTAGCTGTTGAAGACAAGAAGAAAGCGTATAAAGAGTGGTTGGGTAATAGAGGAAATGAAGATTTGGAGAGACAGAAAAGAGCGAAGTACTTGGAGAAAAAGAGAGTGGTGAAGAGAGTAGTGAAAGAAAGTAAGAAAAGAGCAGAGGAGGAATTTGGAAGGAATCGAAGTGTAAAATGGAGGGAGTGTAAGAAACTGTTCTGGAAAGAGGTCAAGAGAGTTAGGGAGGGTAGCAAGGGAAATAGTAGGGGTGTGAAAGATAAGAATGGGCGAGTGATAACCGAGAAACAAGAGATAATCGAAATATGGAGAGAGTACTTCAACGAATTGCTAAATGTAAGGAAAGAAGCACCAACAAACATAGTTGGATGGGGGATGGGAGAGAGAAGAAGAGAAGTAGTGGAGGAGGAGGTGGGGATCAGGAGGTCAGAAGTGAGTGAAGCCATGAATAGAGTAAAGATGGGGAAAGCATCAGGATTAGATGGAGTGTGTGGGGAAATGCTGAGGTATGGTGGTGAGATAGTGATCGAATGGGTATGGAACATGTGTAAACTAGCATGGGAGAAAGGGAGTGACCTGATAACTGGAAGACAGGCATAATAGTCCCCCTGTATAAGGGTTGTTACGGCTGGATCGGCAATACATATTCGGGATTCTTGATCGTAGGACAGAAATGGCTTAAGTGACAACGACACGCTCGATTCCAGTCCCAAATACTATATGCTCCAGACAACAAAAGCACCAACGCCCTACAGAGTTATCGTCTACGGTAACGAGGTACCTTAACTCGGCGAAAGTGTACAACAGGGGTAGGCTATGAGGCTAAACTCCCTCAGACATTTATAGGTTACGTTATTACTAAAGAAATGCAATACTCAAGAAACTACGTTAATATTAAGCCTCTAAAAATGTAGAATAGAAGCAGGCTAAAGGTATGACAGTGAAATGCTAAATGACAAATGTACACGCCTACTTGAAAGCGCGTGCACTACACTAACTGTCCCCTACTAACATGCACTAGCATGTAGCATACAAGATGTTCATGATCCAGTAGATACCTAATAATACACATGGGAGGAACATAAACAGTAGTCACTTATTATAATAATGAATCTATACTTGGAATAACTAAAAGGTTGCAGGCAACAGTACTGCGCCGGTAGCCTACTACCGCATAGGCTACTTCGCTTCTCTCACTCTGTCTCCCCTCCGAGTCCGTATGCGCCCTACGCAACAGAACTCCGGACACAGCAGCAAAACGACAGTGCAGTTAATTGATACATGAAAGTATTAATAGTGTTGTCTTGTGTGTGAGTAATGTGTATTGTAAAGTGTTATAGATATATACTTAAAGAGAGCTGCAATGCATAGTAAAATAAAGATATATCCCACTCATCATCCCCATGTGTTCTAGCTAGCAGGCCAAGTCACAGGAACAACGAGTCCCAGCACTGAAAGCGAGAACCCAGGAGAAGACTGTAGAGAACACAAGGACAGATAAATTACGTTACTCTACTATACCGGCACTACGAGCGAGCTGTAGTCTCGGGTGCTACACTCGCTCCTGGCTCGGTATGCAAATCAAGGCTAAGTCCTCGTCCCTCTACAGACAACTCCTGGGCATGGTCGGGCTCTTACACATGGCACCAGTCTAGTCACAAATGGGATGATGAGCAGGGCATATAACTCGTGAACATGTAGAACGTTCACCAACTATCCTCATCAAGAAGATCGCTGTTCACATTAACCCCTTAAATCTAATACATGTAAATATATGCTTGTCCTAAGAGTAATACGAGAGGTGAGTGCTGAAACTCCTTTAGGACCTCAAGGGAAGGTTATGCATTTAAATAGAGAGAAGAATGAAATGAGAGTAATGTCGTCAGAGAGAAAGAGTGCAACCGTGAGAAGTTGGGAGAGAGGGCAAGGGATGTTAGAATCTCAAAGGTTCTAGGCAACCTGATCATAGACCACGCAGCCAGCCTCCAGGCAATGTGCTGTACGACAACATGGGCACAGCCCAGGCAGGCAACAATGGACTACCAACCCTATCGCGCCTAGCTATAAGCGCAAGGCTGCCAACCAGTCCATACGTCTGGCAACCACCCGGCCGGCAGCGCGGCGCGTTGCTACCCTCTTGCTCTGAAGCCTAACTCACTCTCTCTCTGAACTCCCATGGTCCTATCTATCAACTTCTCTATTGATACTACATATTAAATGGAAGGTCTCGACATGGCTTAAAACAAAACCCACCACTGGTTAGCACATGACGAGACCTTTGCAGAGATACAAAGAACATAGTTATAAGTTGTCACACTCAATATACATAGTGGCTGACGGTAGCCAGATCACGGGCGGTACAGTGGAGTACCAAGGAGTACAATCAGGTTGCGTTGCCCAGCACTGGGTGCGTCACAGCCCCCCCAAGATTTTAGATAATCGACCTTAGAAGCATTATCAAAATCTGACAGGCAACCAACCGACCTGCTACCCTTAGCTGCCCCTAATTGCAAAAGGTGCACAACAACTGAAGTGTGAATTATACATAAAACACAATATCGCATGCATCATGCTACAACAATAAAGACTTACAAAACTAAAAAAAAAAGAAAGAGTTTTCTCGTTTATTTTATTGTTTTATAATCTTTTTGGACGGCGTTATGATAGCCTAATTTTACTCCTGCTCAACCCACACACCGTGCACGACTATCTTGGATCATCAACCCTTGATAGACAATCTGCTATCACGTTCTCACTCCCGGCAATATGCTGAATGTTGAGATTATACTCTTGGAGCATTAGGGACCACCTGGTCAACCGCATATTCCGATTGTGAAACTGATTTAGGAATTTCAAGGGATGATGGTCCGTATAAATCGTCACTACCGGGCCGTAGGCTGGAACATAAACTTCGAAATGTTTGAGCGACAAAACGATAGCCAGAAGCTCCTTCTCTATAGTCGAGTAATTCCTTTGTGCCGAATTAAACTTGCGAGAAAAGAAGCTCACTGGGTGTTCCAAGCCCTCGGAATCAGTCTGCAGTAACACTGCCCCGGCACCCACACCGCTGGCATCAGTCGCCAGCTGAAAACTCCTGGAGAAGTCTGGGGCCCTCAAAATCGGATGTGTACACAGCAGGTGCTTGACTAGGTCGAAAGCCCTCTGACACTCCGCAGCCCAACAGAACTTCACTGACTTCGACAGTAGATCAGTTAACGGTGCTAAGACAGTAGAGTATCCCCGGATGAAGCGCCTATAATAGCCTATCATACCTAGGAACCGCATGACCTGGCGCTTAGTGGTGGGCCTGGGAAACATATTGATAGCCTGTATCTTGCTCAGGGGGGGGGCACACCCGGCCTAACCCGACCACAAAGCCAAGATACTGCACAGTAGCCTTTACAAACTCGCACTTCCTCAGGTTCACCACCAGCCCAGCATCGTGCAACTTCCCAAACAGGGACTCTAAGTGCCTTAGGTGATTTTCAAAATCGTCATCATATACTATCACGTCATCAAGGTAGACCGTGCAGTTAGGGATTTCGTCACAAATATCGTTCATCAGGTTCTGAAACGTGGCAGGTGCGTTCTTAAGCCCATAAGGCATTACGTTACATTGGTAGGTCTTGCCATCTACCACAAAACCACAAACTTGCTTAGCTCGGTCCGACAGGGGTACTTGCCAGTAGCCTTTTACAAGATCAATTTTAGTAAGGTACTTTGCATTCCCTATCTTGTCCACGCTGTCGTCAACTCGAGGCAAAGGGTAAGGGTTGGGAGTGGTCAAGCCATTTAGCCTACGAAAATCTATGCAGAACCGCACCTTGCCGTCAGGTTTTGGCTGCAACGTGACGGGTGATGTCCACTTCACATAACCTTCAGTGATCATCCCTCTCTCAACCATGTACTTTAACTCCTCCCGTAAAGCTGGCAACTTTACCGGGGGCACACGGTAGGGCACTGACTTGAAGGGCACATTATCACCGACGTCCATGTCGTGCGTTACCTGAGTAGTGAGACCTGGGTGTTCGTCGAAAACAGAGGGGTATGACCTGAACAGGCCTAGGACAGCAGCACCCTGGTGCTCAGGCAGGTGACTTACAGCTTGCCTAGCCTCTTGTTCAGTATTCCCCGCCCACTGTTCCGCGGAAATGACACAGTCCCAGCTATCCTCCTCAGCAGCATGACTGTCCCCACCTCCTTCTCCACCCTGGCCGCTGCAGGCCAGCACAGGGACAGTGAGAGGCTCTGAGGGGCGTCTCACATACTCTTTCATGAGGTTAACATGACATAACTGATGTTTTTTCCTACGGTCAGGTGTTGCAACGAGATAATCAAGGTCGGACAGTTTCTTAGCCACCACATACGGCCCAATGAACTTGGCAGAAAGGGGGTGTCCAGGCAAAGGTAAAAGCAACATTACCTCCTGACCCACCGAAAACTCCCGAAGCTTCACCTTGGCGTCATACTGGTGCTTCATGACCGCCTGTGCATTAACCAAGTTATTACCTGCCGCTGCCATGCAACCTATAAGTCTCTCCCGGCTCTCAAGGACATATTTAAGTACAGACCCCGGCTTCTCTTCGCCCTCCCAGATCTCTTTCACCATACTTAAAGGTCCTCTCACATTATGGCCAAAGACTAGCTGATTTGGACTGAACCCCAGGCTCTCTCCTGGGACTTCACGTGCAGCGAACAGAACATACGGCAGACCCAAATCCCAATCAGTGTCATGTTCTGCACAGTAACAGCGTAGCATACTCTTCAGGGTCGAGTGCCACCGCTCCAAGACTCCCTGACTCTCGGGATGGTAGGCTGACGACACTACAGAACATATACCGTGCAACTGAAGGGTTTGCTTGAACAATTTGGATGTAAAATTGCTCCCCTGCACCTCACGTGGAAATCCATAACGGGAACAGAACAATAATAAGTTTTTAACAACTGCCTTTGCCGAGCCGTTTCTCATGGGGTATGCGTCCGGGTATCTCGTAGCCACATCCATGATTGTCAACAGGAATTTATTGCCACTACTAGTAGGCAGGAAAGGGCCAACCAAATCTACTACAACTTTGCTGAACGGAGGCCCGGTGACAGGTATGGGAAACAAAGGTGCCTTCGGGATTGTCTGGTTAGGCTTCCCCGTTGTCTGGCAGGTCGCACACCCAGCCACCCATGCACAGACATCAGCCTTGACCCCAGGCCACCAGAAAAACCTGCCCAATGCCGCCAATGTTTTTGTTACCCCCAAATGACCCGCCACCAGCACATCGTGCGCCAGACACAATAAGGACTCTCTATACTTATTTGGAACAACCACCTGGTCTACTACCCTCGCACCGCCCTCCCACTTCGATTTGGGGTCTAGAAATCTGCGGTACAATATCCTGTTGAGCCTAAAGAAATCTCCCGGCTTCGCATCCCCATCTTCCTCCAACTCTATGGCACCATTGCTATAACGAGCTAGGCTAGCGTCTTGCAGCTGCTGCTCACTAATGTCCCCGGGCGTCAATGCATCAAGATGGTTTTGTAATAAGACATTACCCCGGCTAGTAGGCTCTACTGCCTTAGTGGCTCTCGCTACAGCTCTTGCCTCACGCGAAGTCTTACCCAACTCTGCCTTGTTACACACCATATCTGGGCCAGAGTCAACTCCCGTGTTTATTATAGGTCCAAGTACCGAATCACCGAGAAGTGCAGCAGAATCAATGTCCCTTTTCCTGCCCTTAGCAACCTTCTCCTGATCCTTCCTCCACTGTCCCCGAGGTTGAGTGCTAGGCTGTGCAGGAGCCGCAGAGCGAGATCGGGTTACCACACAGGCCATCTCATCCTGTTGGCACCTCCCAACCCATTCCCGATTCTCACCATCCACGTCGGCCGCCCTCTCGGCAACGACTAAGGGTGGAGTCCCGGAAGTGGGCACCGCAAAGTCGTTGCCGAGAAGAAGGTCGACGCCCTCAACTGGCAAACACTCAACGATCCCTACATCCAGCTCCCTGCACACCTCTCCCACTCTCAACTCCAACCTCACAAGTGGGTATGACCTCGTAGCATTTATACCCTGCACCACAACAACTCTGGCCGCATTTATCGGTTTCCCTGTGAAGTTCCTCAACAAAGTTTGCGAAGCCCCCGTATCCCTCAGCAAGTCAACCCTCCGTAGTTCACTCCCCCAGCTCACAAACCCGTGTCCCCGATGGCTACAGAAAGTGTCCCGGACAGGTGTCGAGCCTTCCGTACGCTTCTTTACCGCGTGTGCCTCAGCTGCTGACAACCTACCCCGGGCAGTTGCTGCAGCCTTCAGAGACACACCGATACTGTGAACCAATGACACCGGCTTAGCGGGAGTGTTACTAGGGCACTCACGTGAATAATGGCCTAGCTTCTGACATTTGTAACATTTCACATCCCCAATGGACTTCTTCCCTTGTGCGGGCGAAGAAGGGGCCTGACCTTTAGTAAACGGGAGAGGCTTGTGTTTGTAGGTGTTATTAGGTGCAATGCTTTTAGTGTGGTTATGTGTGTCATAGGATTTGTTATTATCGAAAACTCTGGTGGGTGGGGTATAGCGCCCCTTCTGCCCTGACTCAGCCCTCTGAGCGGCACCGCAACCACGAATCAATGATAATCTGAGGTCTGCCATCTTGGCAGCCTCCTCTACTGTCTTGGGACATTTTTCCTTAATGTTCAGCGTTAGATCGGTTCCAGTACATTTGTAAAACTGTTCCAGATAGAAAAGTTGCTTAATTTCCTCAGCCGACTCTGCGTGCTCGGACCGAAACCAGTTATTACATGCATCTGTTAAGTCCCGTGCGTGCTCCATAAAACTGACGTCGCTCTTCTTATTCACGCCACGGAACTTCAATCTATAAGTTTCGGGTTGCAGTTCGTAGGCCCGGAGCACAGCCTCCTTCACCAGTCCATACACGACACTCTCGTCCAGTGACAGTGCATCGTAGGCTTTCAACCCCTTACCCACTAGACGTGATGAAACTAATGCTGCCCATTTAACCTCCGGCCAGTCATACTCACGACACTTCTTTTCGAAACGAGCAAAAAACTCAGTCACTGCTGTCTCATCAAATGCGGGTACTAACTTAATTAAATGCGAAAGCGAGTCTGTAACCCGGTGCCCACCACCGAGATGACGCCCTGTGGTCTCTACTCTAGACTTCTCGACATCCATTTCAGCCTGGTACCTGGTTGCATCCTGATTGGCTTGGATTCTAGCAACCTCTATGCATTCTATACTAGCCTGTTGTATCTGAGTCTCCTGCAGCTTAATCCGTTCTATACTAGCCTGTTGTATCTGAGTCTCCTGCAGCTTAATCCGTTCTATACTAGCCTGTTGACTCTCTCGCAACTTAAGCTTAGCTAGTTCTAGCTGAAATAACATCTCAGGAGACAGGCCTGGGGGGGGAGAGCACAAAATGGGGGATCCACACCGAGACGTGTTTACGGGTAAGCCAGCTTGCCATTGAGAACCCTCCTGCTGCATCGTGCTAAGACTCGCTGGCTGAGGGCCCAGCTCAGGGGTAGAGTGGAATGGAGGCTTGGAGGGAACCCCCCAAGACCCCACTCCACCCACCGCCCCATCGCCATCACCCAACAAACATGCCACCAAATTCTTCTTGGGCCAACTGTCAGGACAGTCCCGCCCCAAAACCGTGGCTAAACAGCGAAGACCGTAACAATCAATAGCCTGCAGGCGCTGTTCGGTCAAAGGTGTCTGCAAAAATGGCCGGGCATCCCTCTCTCCACTTATAACACTCCCCTCCCTAAATATCTGCTGTACTTGCTGGTCACTAGGCTGTACCGTGTTATCCTCCCCCGTAAATGATGAGTCATTAGACATAGTGCTGGTTATACAATTGCTGTTCAAAAAAAAAAAAGTGTTTATTACTAATTGCAGTCTCGACTCACAAAATGTTAAAGATGCTTGAATGACTCTACTCTAGACACCTAACGAAACAATCTGCAAGTCCACCAATACAATAATGACACAATAAAAATTCCTCCAATATGCAAGAAAATTCTAGCCAGCTCTACTAGGTAGCATAGAATAGTTCTCCAAAAAACATGTGATAGGATACTACTGAATCTTGTGCAAGGTCGCCATTTTGTTACGGCTGGATCGGCAATACATATTCGGGATTCTTGATCGTAGGACAGAAATGGCTTAAGTGACAACGACACGCTCGATTCCAGTCCCAAATACTATATGCTCCAGACAACAAAAGCACCAACGCCCTACAGAGTTATCGTCTACGGTAACGAGGTACCTTAACTCGGCGAAAGTGTACAACAGGGGTAGGCTATGAGGCTAAACTCCCTCAGACATTTATAGGTTACGTTATTACTAAAGAAATGCAATACTCAAGAAACTACGTTAATATTAAGCCTCTAAAAATGTAGAATAGAAGCAGGCTAAAGGTATGACAGTGAAATGCTAAATGACAAATGTACACGCCTACTTGAAAGCGCGTGCACTACACTAACTGTCCCCTACTAACATGCACTAGCATGTAGCATACAAGATGTTCATGATCCAGTAGATACCTAATAATACACATGGGAGGAACATAAACAGTAGTCACTTATTATAATAATGAATCTATACTTGGAATAACTAAAAGGTTGCAGGCAACAGTACTGCGCCGGTAGCCTACTACCGCATAGGCTACTTCGCTTCTCTCACTCTGTCTCCCCTCCGAGTCCGTATGCGCCCTACGCAACAGAACTCCGGACACAGCAGCAAAACGACAGTGCAGTTAATTGATACATGAAAGTATTAACCCATAACTAGCGGCGCGCAACATAAGTCGAGTTAAATAAAGCTGGACTATGTGGCGGCGCTCGACATAACTCGAGTGGCAATTTCAGCACGTAATGTAGCTGAGAGAGAGAGAGACAAGTGGTGGCAGGAGACTAGCGAGCGTATGACTGCTCCAGACCACCGCGGCGAACCTACTGACACAAATCTCAGCTCCCTCCTCCCTCTCTCACTCGCTACATACTCAATTATGTACCGAAAGTACCGAATTACCTGCTTTTTGCACTCGCGTTGCACGGTTATTGCAAGAAAACTATCCATCATACAAGGATCGTTATGGTGTCATTCGAAAGCTCTGTTTATGCCGTTTCAGGGATAGGTACTTGTTTTACGTTCTGGGTCTTATTTAGGCATGCAAATGATCACGTAAACAGCCCTATTTTGGCTAAAAACACCCCGCTGGGCGGTACACATAAATAAACCGCATAGGCCGCTCGTAAGGTGTTAATAGTGTTGTCTTGTGTGTGAGTAATGTGTATTGTAAAGTGTTATAGATATATACTAAAAGAGAGCTGCAATGCATAGTAAAATAAAGATATATCCCACTCATCATCCCCATGTGTTCTAGCTAGCAGGCCAAGTCACAGGAACAACGAGTCCCAGCACCGAAAGCGAGAACCCAGGAGAAGACTGTAGAGAACACAAGGACAGATAAATTACGTTACTCTACTATACCGGCACTACGAGCGAGCTGTAGTCTCGGGTGCTACACTCGCTCCTGGCTCGGTATGCAAATCAAGGCTAAGTCCTCGTCCCTCTACAGACAACTCCTGGGCATGGTCGGGCTCTTACACATGGCACCAGTCTAGTCACAAATGGGATGATGAGCAGGGCATATAACTCGTGAACATGTAGAACGTTCACCAACTATCCTCATCAAGATGATCGCTGTTCACATTAACCCCTTAAATCTAATACATGTAAATATATGCTTGTCCTAAGAGTAATACGAGAGGTGAGTGCTGAAACTCCTTTAGGACCTCAAGGGAAGGTTATGCATTTAAATAGAGAGAAGAATGAAATGAGAGTAATGTCGTCAGAGAGAAAGAGTGCAACCGTGAGAAGTTGGGAGAGAGGGCAAGGGATGTTAGAATCTCAAAGGTTCTAGGCAACCTGATCATAGACCACGCAGCCAGCCTCCAGGCAATGTGCTGTACGACAACATGGGCACAGCCCAGGCAGGCAACAATGGACTACCAACCCTATCGCGCCTAGCTATAAGCGCAAGGCTGCCAACCAGTCCATACGTCTGGCAACCACCCGGCCGGCAGCGCGGCGCGTTGCTACCCTCTTGCTCTGAAGCCTAACTCACTCTCTCTCTGAACTCCCATGGTCCTATCTATCAACTTCTCTATTGATACTACATATTAAATGGAAGGTCTCGACATGGCTTAAAACAAAACCCACCACTGGTTAGCACATGACGAGACCTTTGCAGAGATACAAAGAACATAGTTATAAGTTGTCACACTCAATATACATAGTGGCTGACGGTAGCCAGATCACGGGCGGTACAGTGGAGTACCAAGGAGTACAATCAGGTTGCGTTGCCCAGCACTGGGTGCGTCACAGGGTAAAGGGGAAAGAGGAGTGTGTGGTAACCACTGGGGTATATACCTTCTAAGCATTGTAGGGAAGGTGTACAGTAGGGTAGTAATTGAGAGAGTGAGAGCGAGAACAGAGAAATGGATAGGTAACGAGCAGGGCAGGTTTAGGAAGGGAAGAGGATGTGTAGATCAGATTTATGCCCTGAAATGTGTTGTGGAGAAATATCTGGAGAAGGGGCATAAGTTGTATGCTGCCTTTATCGACTTGGAGAAGGCCTATGACAGAGTTGATAGAGAAGGTTTGTGGAAAGTACTGAGAATATACGGTGTAGACGGCAAGATGCTGAAAGCAGTGAAGAGCATGTATGAGAGTGCAAAGGTGTCAGTATGTGTGGAAAATGAGCAGAGCGAGTTCTTTGATCTGAATGTTGGGTTGAAGCAAGGGTGTGTGATGTCCCCATGGTTGTTCAATATATATATATGGATGGAGTCATGAAAGAAATACAAGGAAGATCAGTGGATGTTGGTGCACCTCTGATAAGGGAGAGAAATAAGTGGAAGCTGCCTGTACTGCCGTTTGCTGATGATGCAGTTCTGATGAGCGATATTGAATGGGAGTTGCAGGGGCTGGTAAATATGTTTGGACCAGTGTGTGAAAAATGGAATCTGAGAATAAATGCGGGGAAGAGCAATGTTATGGTCTTTGAAAGGGGTGCAGCCACAGAGTGTGAGGTTAAGTTGAACGATCAGGCTATGGAGAATGTCAGCTCATTCAAGTATCTAGGCAGTGTGTTGATTAAAGATGGGAGTATGGATGAAGAAGTGCGGGAGAGGGTGCAACAGGGGAAGAGGGTTGTAGGAGCGCTGAAAGCAGTAACAAGAAATAGGGTGGTCAGCATGGAAGTAAAGAAGTCCTTGCATAACAGTGTGGTAATCCCAACATTGACTTAAGGGAGCGGAGCATGGACGTTGGTGAAGAGACCAAGAGTGAGAGGGGTGAAAATTAGTTACCTGAGAAGTACGTGCAGAGTTACATGGAGGGACAGACAGGACAATGAGGAAGTACGAGAGAGGTGTGGTGTGGATGTAGATGTGCTGGAAAGTGTGAACAAAAAATTGAGATGGTTTGGCCATGTGGAAGCGAGAGAACGACTAAGAGAGTGTACGAGAGTGAGGTGGAAGGACAGAGAGGGAGAAGTAAACCGAATGAGAGGTGGAAGGATGGAGTGAAGAAGTATATGAGTGAAGGCGGTGATGGATGGGAGGAGGGGTATCGACTGACTGCATGGGGGCATTTAATTCGTGGCCACCCCTTCGGGGATCACGGCGTCCGGCAATAGATAGATAGAGATAGAATGGAGTAAGTTCTAAATGTAAAACAATAGCAACAAGTGTTCCACTGGGATCAACACTGGGTCATCTTTTATTTGTATTATATAATTATAAATGAATTTGTAAACTCGTCAAATATTTGTTTAAATGCATATTATTTGCAGATGACACAACTGTATAATTTTCAGGTTCTAATTTAGGCAATGTTGTTCACACTGTAAATAGAGAATTAAACCACATATCGACGTGGATGTTGGCAAATATACTTTCTATAAATGTTTCTAAGACTCGGTATACTGTATTTGCGGGAAGAAGACCAGTCATTGATGACATTGATATTAAAGTGGGTAATATTTCTATTAATAGGACTCCTTCTATACAATTCCTAGGAGCACATATTGACGATAAAATAACATGGAAGTATCACCTACCATATGTTAATGGAAAATTGGCAAAGTACAAAGGAGTACAAAGGAAATCAAGCAACAACAGGTCTAGTGACCCTTCTAGGTTGCTTGTCCTCCAAAACACTGAGGATCAAGTGTCCAAACAGTGGTTTAGAGTGGGTAAGGGAACATTGGAAAGGGAATTACTGCCCTGGAACTAATGTCCGTGGCAGGATTAGGAAGTTAGTAGGGGACAGATGGGTTAGTAACTGAGGGGGGGATAAAATAAAGTTATTCATTTACAAACGCAGTCAGTCGCGGGTTTGATGCGAGATATTTGTCTAGACGGAGTTTAAATGAATCAACGGTGATGCAGTCTATAACGTTTCGGGGAAGCCCATTCCACAAGTTGACAACTCGATTGAAGAAGAAATTCTTAGATTCGTGTGAGTTAAAAGATTTACCAATAATTTTGCAACCGTTTCCCCGCGTGTAATTTGATTGGTCGATAGTGAAGTACTTACTGCAGTTCATATTGTCGATGCCTTTGACGATTTTGAACACTTGAATTAAGTCACCTCTTAATCTGCGCTGGGTTAAAGGAAATAGATTTAATTCTCTAAGACGCTCTTCGTATGGTTTGTTCTTTAGGATAGGTATCATTTTGGTAACTCTACGTTGAACTCGTTCTAGCTTGTTTATATCTTTTTGGTAATAAGGGCACCAGGATTGAACGCAGTATTCCAGAAGAGGGCGGACTAAGGAATTGTAAAGGGTTAGGATTAGGATTGCTATATAAGATAAAATATTGTTTATCTACAGAAATCCTCTTGTCATTTATATTACAGTCTCTTGTACCCGCATTTACAGTACTGCAATATAATTTGGGGATCTGCAAACAAAACACTACTTCAACCAGTTTAACTAACACAAAAGAAAATTGGACGATAAATATCTCAAACTCATTACTAGAACATACTAATCCCTTATTCAAAACCCAAGGTATACTAAAAATAGATGATATACACCGTCTAGAAGTACTGAAGTTGGTACACAGACATATCCAATCCAGCAACGCGTTCCGTAGACAGCGAGCAAAAAATTGCTTCGAGCGAGCGCTTTGCTAGGCTAGCAGCACTGTCAATAGGCTGAACGGGACACTAGCTAGCATTTTTTTGCTTCGCATATCAGCTGACCGCACATAACACCCATCAATGAGTTTTCATGTTCATATATTCACTTAATAGAACACTGACATTGCGAAATGTATCACACTCGACGAAAATATATTGTGTAACTACCAGAAATTAGGCTATAATATCGTATGAGCCCACGGTCTGCTTAAACACGTATTCAAGAACAGTGGAAACTTCAATAAAACACTCAACTATATACAGCTATATACTGATGTGAAACTAATATCCAATATAAATACTTGCTAATAACTGTAGCCTAATGGCTCTTATAGTGTATTATCCTAAAGGAATAGTGTACACACTGTACAGTGATGGATAGTAGGCCTATCTCTTGCACCTCGTATTATTAATTTGTTTACTACTTACGAGTTTTCGTTGAACATTTAGGCTATGATAAATATTTTTAAATGCATAAAGCGATGTACTGTTTTCATACTAAGTGACTGTACAATTTTATTTGAGGACTTAACATATACCTTTTAAATAAAAATATCGGGAAAGTTGGTGAACATGTCAAGACACAGTACTAGGCTATGTGCATACTTTTTTTTCATTCTACACTTTTACAGTTCCATATCTTTCAAAGTATGGTGGTGACCATTATGAGTAACTGACGATTTTCCGTGATTTAATTATTAATAATGTTGTACAGATTACATTAAATATCGACGATATCGCTCATATTCAGTTATTTGGCGTAAACTCAGGCTTGACGGTAAGTTACTCTTGTACTGTAGGCTACCAGTCTGTATTTATTTTCTTTCTGCCTTGCATGCGTAATGTTTGTTTAAAGATATTCTAGAGATTGATTTATATGACAGATAGCAACATTAACGAAGTGGTGGCTGTGGAATTGTGTATACTGAAATGTGTAAGGAACAAACTTGGAAAAGTGACACAACTTGCAAGTTATATTTTTCATGTTTCACGTATGTCGTAAAGGTTGTCCTAAGTCAGTTCGTCCTGTCAAGGCTCAGTACCGCACAGACAAGTTTGAGTGGCTTCATGCTTAATATAAATGTCCCAGCATGCCTATTCAAACCGTCAAACCATTGACACACAGGCTCAGAATACTTTATCATTGTTATTATACATAATATTCAGTCTGGCGGCCTTTTAACTGAGAGTGTACCGTGGTGGCCTGGGGCGGTATTGTCTGATATAGCCTACGTAATATTCACAGTGATTCTGTTGATAGGTAATGACTTTAGTGTTGCTTTCATAAAGTAGCCTATATATAAATGAAGCAATTAATGGCGATGCCAACTGTAATATTATATACACATAGGAAGAAAAATTGACGTCTTAATTGAGTATGTTGCAGTGAAGGCATAAAATATTTGTGGCAACAGTCTTTAGGCCAGGTGGGCATGATGTCAAATATATATTTTTAATGAAGAATTATGAACTGCTGTTCATCTGTATAATCATTCAATACTAGTAATCATGAAATAGGCCAGTTAGTGTGTAAATAGGACAAAACCAATAATTTACACTTTCATTGCTCGCTCTGCTAGGTCAACCTAGCAACCTCTTTTGGTTGCTCGCTTTGCTAGCCTAGCAGAGCGAGCAGAGTGAAGAAGCAATGTCGTTCCGCTAGCCTAGGAAAGCGCTCGCACGAAACAATTTATTGCTCGCTGTCAACGGAACGCGTTGCAGAATGCAAGGGCACGTCTCATACAATACTGTATCACAGCTTCATGCATATAATACTAGAAATAAACACTGTTTAACCTCTGAAGTGCACATGGGGGTAATTAGACACCTCTCCCTGTGCGCATGTATTTGAGGTGTTTCCGTCACTAAAATATTCATTGTACCATTAATAGCATTAATACTTATCCATATGCGCCTATTATGGGTTGATTATAAAGGTATTAACCTGAAACAACAATAAAACGAGTGAAAACAGCGTTTGGATGGTCAAAATCCGAGATATAGCCCGCGAGTTGTATAATGTATGGGTGAGGCAAGCTGCTTTCCCGCCAATTTCCCCCAAGGCCACTGAGATACAGTCGATCGATACTCTCTCTCTCTCTCTTGCATTCGCTTGCTATCAGTGATGACCACACCCTGCAACCGGATTTCTAATGTTAGCACAAAAATATACCTCAGAATAAGGGAATAACAGGGAAAATAGGTGATAACTGAAGGAGAGGAGGAAAGTGGGGAAGGAGGGGAGGTAGAGGACTGAGATTTTGCATGGCCCAGGGGCCAAATTTTTTTTTTTTTTTTTTTTTTCGATGTCAAAAGTTGATTTTTTTTTCTTCTGGCTCTTAAGAGTCTCCCCGCAGTCCGCCGGGGGAACTCTTAAGAGTCTCCCCGCAGTTCCCGAGTTAAGACCACCGAAGCCAAAGACAGATTTAGATAAAAAAAAAATCTGTTTTACCTACTCTGGATGCATTTTATGGAATAATATACCAGAGACCATTAAAAGTATAACCAAAAGTCACATTTAAAATAAAAACAAAACACTTATTATAAATGAATACTAGATTAGAAAGCATAACTAGGTAATTATATGACCTGTATATAGACTTATTTCCTATGTTACGCCATGTTATGAGTAAAATTACTATAGTTAACCAGGAGCTCCTAAAAAATATTCTTATTTAAGGAGCTCAGCCTTGTAAATTGAAGTACATACTTAAATATGACAATCATTGTCTATGTATAAGGCTAAATCAAATATTTTGACTTGGCTTGACTTGAAAGGCAGCAGTGCGTGTGGAGTTCTTCGATCTTAATGTTGGGTTAAAGCAAGGGTGTGTGATGTCCTCATGGTTGTTCAATATATATATGGATGGAGTCATGAAAGAAATACAAGGAAGAGCATTGGATGTTGGTGTACCTCTGATAAGGGAAGGAAAAGAGTGGAAGTTGCCTGTACTGCTGTTTGCCGATGATACAGTTCTGATGAGCGATAGTGAATGGGAGTTGCAGGGTTGGGTAAATATGTTTGGAACAGTGTGTGAAAACCGAAATCTGAAGGTAAATGCAGGGCAGAGTAAGGTTATGGTCTTTGAAAGGGGTGCAGCCACAGAGTATGAGGTGAGGTTGAACGGTCAGGCTATGGAGAATGTCAGCTCATTTAAGTATTTGGGCAGTGTGTTAAGTAAATTGGGAGGATGGATGAAGAAGTGTGGGAGAGGGTACAACAGGGGAAGAGGGTTGTAGGAACGCTGAAAGCAGTAACAAGAAATAGGGTGGTCAGCGTGGAAGTAAAGAAGTCCTTGAATGACAGTATGGTAATCCCGATATTGACTTACGGGATCAAGGCATGGACATGGAGAGACTCAAACCAAGAGTGCGAGGGGTGGAAATGAGTTGCTTGAGAAGTGCGTGTGGAGTTACATGGAGGGATAGACAGACGAATGAGGACATACGAGAGAGGTATGGTGTGGATGTAGATGTGCTGGAAAGTGTGAAAAGGAATGCCTTGAGATAGTTCGTCCATGTGGAACGTATGGGAAGCGAGAGAATGGATAACTGAGTGTGCGAGAGTGAAGTGGAAGGACAGAAAGGGAGAAGTAGACCGAGTGAGAGGTGGAAGGATGGAGTTAAGAAGTATATGCGTGAAAGAGGTGCTGGATGGGAGGAGATGCGTCGACTGACTGGGGACAGAGGTGCATGGGGACGTTTTGTTTGTGGCCACCCCTGCGGGTATCACGGTGTCCTGAAATAGATAGATATAGTAATAATATGTAATATGTAATAATGCAATAATATGTAATATATATGTTATAATGTGTAATAATATAACCCAAATATAATAATAATAATAATAATTAAAGTTGCAAGCAACGTTGTCCGGGGTTCGACGGTTTTGCAAGCAGGGTATTGTGTTTGATACAAATGCTGTGTCACAGATATCAAAAGATCATTTAACCCTTAATTAGCGGCTCACCACATAAGTCGAGTTAAATAAAGCTGGACTATGTGGCGGCGCTCGACATAACTCGAGTGGCAATTTCAGCACGTAATGTTGCCGAGAGAGAGAGACAAGTGGTGGCAGGAGAGTAGCGAGCGTATGACTGCTCCAGACCACCGCGGAGAACCTACCGACACGAATCTCACCTCCCTCCTACCTCTCTCACTTGCTATATAAGGAATTGTATGGGGAAAGTGCCTAATTACATGCTTTTTGCACTCGCGTTGCACGGTTATTGCAAGAAAACTAGCCATCATAAAAGGATCGTTATGGTGTCATTCGAAAGCTCTGTTTATGCCCTTTCAGGGATAGATATTTGTTTTACGTTCTGGGTCTTATTTAGGCATGAAAATGATCACGTAAACAACCCTATTTTGGCTAAAAACACCCCGCTGGGCGGTACATATAAATAAACCGCATAGGCCGCTCTTAAGGTGTTAACTTATCGGGCATGGAGAAGCTACAGGAGCAGATTGTGCAAACAAACAAGAGCGAGAGAGGGAGAGATTGGCTGTAAAAGGGATCTGCCTCTATCCGTTTAATAACAGAGTTGTAGATATGTGGAATAGGCTACCGAGTGCTATAATGGGATCAAGAACAATAGAGCTTCAACTTGAAATTAGATAGAACGAGAGGGGTTGGGTGTGAAAGGGATCTGCCATGTGTAGGTCAATCGGCTCTGGAGACTCCCGTTTTCTTATTTTTTTATTTTCTCATTTGTGAAGGAGAGAGGGAGTATGGCGAGAGAATAGGATGTCGTAAACGTAAGGAAGATAGCGATAAATATGAGAGAGAGAGAGAGAGAGAGCGCGGGATGGGTTGGGTGTGAAAGGGATCTGACATGTGTGGGCCAATCGACTCTCTGCAGACTCCGGTTTTCATATGTTCTCATTTGTGAAAGAGAGAGAGAGAGACTAGGATGTCATAAATGTAAGGAAGACAGATAAATGAGAGAGTTTTTATGAGATGGGTTGGGTGTGAAAAGGATCTGTCTTGTGTGGGCCAATTGGCTCTCTACAGACTCCCATTTTCTTATGTTCCTATTTCTTACAATTGTGTTTTGGTTGCAGGTATATGATAACATGGGTGTATGGTAAGTAGTGTAAATAACAGGTAACGTTTATGAGATGGGTTGAGTGTGAAAGGGACCTGCCTTATGTGGGCCACTTGGCTTTCTGACGACTCCCATTTTCATCTTGGTTGCATGTGTAAGGGATCTGCCTCATTTGTACCGGTGTGCAAACAAACAAGAGCGAGAGAGAAAGAGATTGGCTGTGTAAGAGATCTGCCTCTATTCGCTTGGTAAAAGAGTTGTAGATATGTGGAATAGGCTACCAAGTGCTATAGTGGGATCAATAACAATAGAGCTTCAACATAAAATTTGATTAGACGAGATGGATTGGGTAGCATGTGTAAGGATCTGCCTCCTTTGTACCAGTGTGCAAATAAGAGAGAGAGATTGGCTGTGTAAGGGATCTGCCTCTCTCGTAACAGAGTCATAGATATGTGAAATAGGCTACCTAGTGCTATAGTGGGATCAAGAACAATAGAGAATTTCAAGATAAAATCAGATAGTCATATGGATGTGAAAGGGATCTGCCTTATGTGGGCCACTTGTCTCTCTGCAGATTCCCATGTTCATCTTGTAAGGGATCTGCCTCATTTGTACCGGTGTGCAAACAAACGAGCGACAGAGAGAGACTGGGTGTGTAAGGGATCTGCCTCTATTCATTTAGTAACAGAGTTGTAGATATGTGGAATAGGCTACCGAGTCTTATAGCCAATCGGCTCTCTGCAGCTCCTGTTTACTTATGTTCTCATTTGTGAGAGAGCGAGGCTCCCTATTTCCTGTTCTCATGCACTAGTACAGTATGTCGTAATCGTAAGGAAGACTGCGATAAATAATAGAGAGACAGAGAGAGAGAGATAACTAATGCATAGCCTATAGCAACACTCAAACAAGCACAAACATAGCTACACAAGACCATCACACAAGCACACACACGCCTATCTAGCGACACTGTCCTATTTACATATCATACACACTCCCCCCATCCCCATTCCATCACTTCGTATGTACGATATTATTTCTGTCTTTTTTACTGTGTATGGATTAAGTTATTGGTGTTCACTCTTGACATATGTGTCCTGCTACTTCTGTATGCATACATAATAGCATGAAAGTGATCAATACGCGCATATGAAGCTATGTATCTCGTATATCGGGGTTCTCTTCCCTTCCCTCGGTCCACCCCTTATACCTCCCTCCCTCGTCCCTATCCCATATGTGTAAACATTATATTTTAGCTTTCCGAAGGTAAATACGTACTTCCGATAAATATCTAGCCTTGTATTTAAATCATGAATCCTGTTTAATGTCATTATTTAATAGAAACATGTGTAAGGTTTACATTTATACACAGGATAAGATAAGCAAATACAAACCTCAGCATAATCATTGGCGATGAGAGGGATTGTATTGTAGGTGCGAGTCTCTGGTGTGGGTGGGTGGGTGGGGGGGAAGGTGGTGGTTGTAGGCAGTGTTGCCAGTTGTACCGCTACATATTACCGCTAGATGTAGAGCTATATTTACTTCAGTTTAGCAGCCATTTTTTCATATCTAGAGACATTTACTCGGGATAATTTGAACATTTCAGACATTCTAGTTATATTACATTGTAAAATTTAAAAACAAACAAATCAAAACTCTTTAGGAATTGCAGCATTGTTCTACCATTGTTTGACTATGTAGCAACGTGCTAGCGACTTTTGAGAAAGGACCTAGCGGTATTTTGGGGTAACACTTAGGCAGTATTGCCAGTTGTATCGCTACATATTACCGCTAGATGTAGAGCTATTTACTTCAATTTAGAAGCCATTTTTTCATATCCAGAGAGATTTACTAGGGATAATTTAAAAATTTCAGACATTCTAGTCATATTACATTGTAAAATTTGCAAAACAAACAAACCAAAACTCTTTAGAAATTGCAGCATTATTCTAACATTGTTTGACTATGTAGCAACATGCTAGCGACTTTTGAGAAAGGATCTAGCGGTATTTTGTGGAGACATACTGGGAGGGTGGGAGGGAGGTGGTGGTTGCAGTGTTTCCAGTTGTAAAGCTACATATTACCGCTAAATGTAGAGCTATTTACTTCAATCTAGCAGCCATTTCTTTTATATCTAGAGACATTTACTAGGGATAATTTGAACATTTCAGACATTCTAGTCATACTACATTGTAAAATTTGCAAAACCAACCAACCAAAACTCTTTAGAAATTGCAACATTATCCTAACATTGTTTGGCTATGTAGCAACATGCTAGTGACTTTAGAGAAAGGATCTAGCGGTATTTCGTGGGAACACTTTAGGAGGGTTAAAATACGAGTCACACGGGCAATTGCCAAAACTTTAAAGGTCCATATCATTGTTATTAAACTAAGCATTTGGCAAAGGGAGGAATTGTTAAAAACCTTAGCCAATACTCTGTCATTCACCAAAAATAAATTTGAATTTATCATTATTATTTGGTAGGGTAGGTATGTATAGGTAGGTTGGCTAAATAATTGCTGGAATTCGTAGGGACTCGAACTGTTTTGAGAGAGTTAAATACAAACAAAATTATAGATCTGAATAATAGAGAGATTATGTTATTAAGCAAAACTGGGGGATGCGTGGAAGCCTATAGACTGTAGACGGTAAACTTTGTGTGGGTAGCGAATGCGGTTTTAAAGTAATTTAAGAATAGACAGTTTTCAATGCTGCGGCAAAACTATTCCACCCATTTATATTTTGTTGGTATCAAAACGTTCGGAATCACGAGCCTCACCCAACTACGCAAACATGGCTTTGATCATCGGCGTAGTTTTCAAGATGTGGAAAATTAAGTGGAATTCCAGATTGCTGGAAAAAACCCACGTGCAAAAGCAAAACCTTCTCTATAAAATTTGCGGAGCATTAGTAGGGGAGTCCATATGCCAAAGCCCAGTCGTTTCCTGTGAGTGGGAGAGACGGTATTTAGGCGTCAAGTTTTTCGGGAAATCGGCTGCCACGGACCTGTTTGGCCGCCATGCCGGATGTTTAGCATATCAAAAGTTGCCCAATACAAAAACGCACCTCTTGTGAAAGTTTGATCCCGATCCAAAAAGCGGTTCTGGAGTTATTGCGTCGAAACCGGCGCGTAAGAAGAATTTGGATGAAAACCCAGGTTTAATGATTACAATAGGGGTTCCCCATAGGGGACGAACCCCTAATAATGTATATAATAATAATACTAATAATAAAAATAATAATAATGTGTAGTAACCAGGAAAGAATACATTACCACTTGTGAAGCAGGCCTGGTAACTCAGCTACCAGTTACACAAGTGCCTTAACCTGACAAGCGCTAAATAGCCCTAGGAGCTAGGGTAGTTATTTGTGCATTTCTGCAAAAATATTCGATCTCACAGAATTTAAAAAAAAGTACCTCAATGTCTTGGAAATAAGCAGCCACATCCGCCAATATATATATATCCACCCTAAAAAAATTTGGGTGTGGAGTTACGGTGGCTGCAAGTTGAAAAAAGTGGGCTGATAGGCACGACATCCCCGAGCGAGCGAGTGTGTGTGAGTGAGTCAGGCGGGAGGAGAGAGAGAGAGGGTGGAGGCAAGAACGTGCGATTGATGAGAAGCAACGCTCTATATCTCGCCTAAAAAGCACCTTTATGGTTTCACCTGTTCATATTCATGAGTAAGGCAGCCCATGTGAATAATATACACTGATAAATGAAGCGCAGAGAGGCATACGGACGAATAATAGGCGAAATAAGAGTGGTGTATTGAGAAAGGTGGGTGGCGCGGGAGAGAAAAGGGGTCAGATTACAGTAGGTAGATGAGATTAGCGTGGGTGTATGCACAAATTTAGACCTTATAGACACTTTGTGTTGTCGTTGCTATATTGTAAACAACGATAAGGCTTCTTGGATGGCGCAGTATGTTAGAGTAACCCGATATCTCATTACACAATTTTTACGCACTATTTGCTTGCAACTCATGGATGAAAGGTTATTTATTTACTTGTAAATTTCTTTACTGTTTGTTCGTAATGATAGAATATGTTAGGTTATGTAAAAGTATTATACATACTAAATACTTCGATATACACAAGTGTATCGAGGGTATATATATATTTTTTTTGTCAAGCATTCGTCTGCCCGAAAATACGTACGCACTAATCGCTGTCAGTATAGTGTGAACAGTCATGGTCTAGTGGTTAGAGTGATGGACTGAGTGAGATGTAGGCCTAGAGACGTGGGTTCGAAACCAGAGAGGTTATGGGGATGTTTTTGGAGTGTTTATATCACTTGAAATTTTTTTTTTTTTTACATACTTACGCCCTGCTATTCATAAAGTCGAAAACTTTGATGAATAGCAGAGCGTAAGTATGTTTTTTTGTGTTTATTTATTTGTTTTTGTTTGTTTTTTTGTTTGTTTTATTATTACAAAAGGTTGTTACAAAAGGTTAGTACATAAGTATAATATTACATAGGTATATATATAAATAAAACAAAATATTGCCTGGCTAATGAATTAAACTGAAATAATAACTGAAAATATTGCTTATATATACAGTATACTGTATACAATAATATACTGTGTATATATATATATATATATATATATATATATATATATATATATATATATATACAGTATATACCAAAACATATGAACTTATCCTACAACTATAATTTGTACATGTTATGATAATATTATCACGTTGGTCAGGTACGGGCAAGTAGGTAGGCAGGCAGGTGTTTTGAGATCACGTTGGTCAGGTACGGGCAGGTCAGGTACGGGCAGGTAGGTAGTGAGGTAGGTAGTGAGGTAGGTGGGCGGGGCAGGAGTTTGGCTGAGATAGGGCGACACAGGTACCACTCCTAGTAGTACTTGAGTGAGTGGTAGTCCCTGAAGCACTCGCCCAAACACAACCCAACGTTGCATTCCTTGCACATTGATGTGACTCGGTTTCTTTTTGGTGGCTTTCTGGTGGAGTGGGCACAGACCTGGCACTGTACTTGCAGCCTCCGGGTGCCAGATAGCTCGGTGTGGATAGGGTAGTGTTTGTCATATCCATCAATGACTCTGTCTGGGAGGTTGACTGCACGGCGACCCCTGTGACCGGAGACTGGTTGGTGTTTCTGTAGGAGTTGGTAGGCGACGTTGTATATGAACTCCCGGAACTTGAGTTTTTTGTTCGGGGCCATGTCTTTTTTTACCAGCCACATGTTGTAAGCGTTGAGCATCGTGATGTCAACAAAGTGAAGGAAAAGCTTGTGATACCACTTCACTGTTTTTCGTAGGCACTCAACGCCTGCAAGCTGGCAATCAGACTTGTCCACAAGGCGCATGTACTTGGTATAATCCACCACCATATCAGGTTTCTGGATAGACTTCTTGGTACGGTAGTGGAATTTACCAGAGTCCACTTGGGCACCTGTATGGACAGTCGAAAGCAGGTGGACTGGTCGCTTATCGAGCCACTTTACCGCCAGAACTTTCCCAGACTTCTCCAGCTGCTTGTAGTGCTCTTTCTTCTTTCTTCTTGGTCTGTCCTGTCTGCGGCGCCTTTGTTCCTCTGCCAAGTCGTCATCAGAAGCGGTGTCACTGTGGGAGGGGTTGTCCAGTTCTATGCGATTGCCTTGGAACTTAGGCATGAACTTCCTGTTAGTTCTGACAGTCCCACATGCCCCCGTTTTGTGGTCATGGAGGAACTGGCAGAGTGCAGGACTTGTATACCAATTGTCGGTGTACAACGTGTGCCCCTTGTTCAGGTAGGGCTCCAGCATCTTTTTCACAATGTGCCCTGACATGCCCAATGGGTTGTTGCCACCGACTTTTGGAATGTCTACATCAGTGCCGGTGTATACGATCATGTCGAGCACTATTCCACTTTCACAATCGCACAACACAAAGATCTTGATCCCGAACCTGTGTCTCTTCAAGGGAATGTACTGCTTGAACACCAGGCGTCCTTTGAAAAGCACGAGCGACTCATCAATCACCAGGTTGGCAAAGGGGTAGAAGAATTTCCTGTACCTTTGCAACAACATGGTCAACACATCCCGAACTTTCCATATTCTATCAGCTCGGTTTGGATTATTATTGTCTGCGAAGTGCAAGAATCGCAGAAGCAAGAAAAATCTATCACGAGCCATATATTTCCGGAAAATTGGGGTGTTGATGATTGGGTCGTGCTTCCAATAATGCTCCATTACATGCTTCCTGCAGAGAGGCATGATTAGCAACAACGCAAAGAACACAAGGAGCTCAGGGACAGTCGTATCAACCCATGCACGAATTCTTGCTCTAGGAGATATCATATCAATTCTTTCCCTCACCCAGGTAAAATATCCATTGGTTTGGGAAACGAGATGAGATAATACCTCCTGGTCAAAAAATGCACAGAAGAAATCAGATTCCGTGGACTGGTCATTGTAGGGCCAGTCTGCTGTTGAACCAGCCAGATTGGCATTGAACTGGTGCAAATCTGGTTGGAAATGGGACCCTTCAGACCAGGCAAAATTATACGCCCGTGGGGGATCAGGATCAGCCCCTCCGTCAGCCACGTCGTCTGAGCCTTCGTCGTCAGACAGGTCTTGGTCATGGTCACGGTGCAGAAGTACATCGTCGTCTTCCGAATCCTCTGCACCTCCCTCATATTGGTCTTGATCCTCCTCAGACTCGCTCCCACTATCACCACCCCAGCCATAGTTCCTGGGATCGAAGGCTTCCCCTTCTACAGCGTCGTCGTCAGAGGAGTCAGGAGGGAAGAGGAGGGCGTCAAACTTGGATGGCGTTAGACCGGCTGCCAAAACTCTACGAGGCCCTCCAACAGCAGCAGGGGCATGGGTGGGCGTGGGTGGTGGAGCAGGGGCGTGCGTGGGCGGTGGTGCAGGGGCGGCCGTGGTGGGCAGTGGTGCAGGGGCGGCCGTGGTGGGTAGCGAGGCAGGGGCGGCCGTGGTGGGTGGTGGTAGTGGTGGCAACGCGGGGGTGGTAGAGGCGGGAGGTGTCACCTTACTCCTCTTGAACTGATAAGGCTGTCCTTTACCCTTACCCTTCTTGCCAACTACCCCCGATGCTCCTGCATCCCCAGGACGGCCACTTGTACTTCCTGTGGTGGTGGGCGCCGTGGGCGTCGTTGCCACAACAGTAGAGGCAGTAGTTGTTGTGGTAGCAGTTGTCAGAGCAAATGCTGAGGACAATGACCTCTTCACACTCGTCGTGCTTGTTGCACGTTTCGTGCCTCTCCCACCACGTGTCGTGCCTCTCCCAGCACGTGTAGGTCTTCTTGGCTGCACTGGCTCATCATCCTCAGAAGTATATACGAAGGAGGGGTTCCTGGCACGTGTTCGTGTCCTGCCACGAGCACTAACACCGCCAGCAACAGGGTTGGGCGAGTCAACAGGGAGCGAGCAGGGGAGCGTGTAGGCTCCATAGTGACTGAGAGCGTACTGCGTGTGTAGACTGCGTGGGGTGCGTGCGGCGGGTGGTTGTGGGTGCCATCGAGAGGTACCATGTCGCACTAAACGTGGCGCAATTTGTGACTCCCTAGACAGCTTGGCGCCGTTTTGGTACGCCTTTAAAAATCCTGCTTCCGTGAGGCCTATCGCGTTCCCTATAGGAAGCCTTCCGTAAGGCCTATCGCGCTTGCCGGGTTAAGGGGAGATGGGACTTTCTTTTTGGCCCCCCTTCTTCCTCATGTTTAGCCCCATTAGTTTTCAGATTTTATGACGTTCGGTCTATTAGTTTGGCGATATTAAAACTTTTCGACCCATTATTGTGTCAATATTAAGACTACGTGTCAATTAGGTGTCGATATTTTCTTGGCGAGCGATAGCGAGCTTGCAATTTGAGAGGAACCAGCCTTCGGGTGGGACATTCTTCTATCGAAAAATTTACAAATTTATCTTGAAGGAGGGTCTTTTTGTTTTAAGCTTGATGGAGCTCTAGGAAGGAAACTAAAAACAGATAAACATTATATAAATGAGGAAATATATACGACCGTCTCCCATTAACCCCTTCTGTATCGGCGACGTTTTTTTTAACGATTTTATTAAGTTTATAACAGGCTTCGAACTAGGCCTATCTCACTTAACCCTTTCTACTACCACAGATCCTTCTTAAACTGCAGAAAATCCACTAGATATAGCTAGAATATAATAAAGAAGACGTCGCCGGTACTGAACGGGTTAATTGTAGAACATAAGACGATGCACGTCACGGCAAAGTGCAGCCTAGTGTAAGCCCACTATTTTGTCTTGTTTGTTGAATCTAAGATATGAGGGTGTACATGACTGTCCTTCCTAACATTATAGAACCGCTGTCACGGGAAACAGTATGCCTGTACGAAATATCACATATAATATATTTTAGTGTATATATTCTTGTTATAATAGTTTCAGCTGACGGCATTATTTTCAATGTTTCCTTTCTAATATACAGCGATTGTATTCCGCTGTGGATGTCATTATTGATGGTATTGAACGACTAATATACAATGTAAAATAGTGTCCAAGTAACCAGTTGACTGCCACACGTTCATCTACATCTGAAAAATATCATCTACTAACAGCCAAATTGAACTCAGAAAAGACGTCATCATTCTGAAATGGTTAATCAGATTAATCCACATTATGAAGTACAACATTGAATACACCAAATCATAAGGTGGTGGTAATATTCATATATATATTTATTATGTTCTCTCCACCAACCAACTTTACTCCTAAACTCGATTAATGAAATTAACAAACACATGTGGCAGTCCGGGGATTCGAACCCAGGACGCTCACACCGAAAATCAACACACTTATGCATTGCGCCACGAAGTCAGTTAAAGAACGCTGCACAAGCCAACGATTTATTATCCAGTTTCGAATCCTGCATACTAATTTTAGCATGTACATTCATTCCAACTGCACTGTATAACTGTATAGCTCCACGATGAATATTATGATTGTGCTATGTAACGAATATGTAAAAACCGATACGGATAGGATGTGCTCCAGTTTTACCAGTTTGTCATCAACTAAGAATACCAATTATGCAGACGACGATGAAAGTTGGTACGCGCTCTATGAATAATTCGGATTAGCTGATGTAATATTTTGAAACATACTGATCGTTCATATACCAATGGAAAGCGGGTATAAAGTTCTATAAAATCCAACAAGGCTTTTTCTCTCACGTGCGAGTTTTTGTCTAAATTGAAGTTATATATGTGGTCATAAAGAAATACAAACAATTGCGTGAGTTTTAAAGGAATATCATTATTTGTTTACTTTTATTTTGTATATATTTTACCCGTTATATTTTAGTGTATTTTATTTTTATGCCAGTTTATTTTGGCAACTATTTGACGATTTTATTCATATAAGGAGGGTATATGAAAGTCATAAGATTAATTTAGACAGTCTTTACCCTTTCATTTCCCACAGATCCTTCCTAAGTTGTATAAAATCGTCTAATGATAGCCAGATTAAACTGTCAAAACGCATCATGATCCTCACGAGGTTAACAGAGTTGCTGAAAGTTACTTGGAGCTGTCTCAAGGTTGTGATAAAAAGAAGGAACTACAATTATACAGCTTAGGAAGGATTTGTGATAGTTGTTGTTGTTGTTGTTCCCTAAGCTGCCTGGCCGAACAGCCCCGAGTCCCTGAGGAAGGCCATGGCCACGATTGGGCTTTCCCACAGAGCTCTCCTTGAGTGTAGATTGTGTTGTTGGCGTAAGTGGTTGTGTGAAATGCAGTCTTCTATGATGTGTTTAATGGTATGGGGTGCTGTGTTACATCCCGGGCAGGCGTCGACAACGGAGTCATCCAGTCTCTTCTGATAGCTCAGGAGAGCTGGATGGTGTCCGCATCTCAGCCTGGCCAGGTGGACTCTGTCCTCGCGAGGAAGGGAGGATTCGGAAGGATGGATTTTGGGAGGTCGTGCATGCAGCTGCGTGTTGTCTGTGAGTGAGTGGATGGATCGGTGAGAGATATGAGTATGGATGTGCTTCTGGAAGTTGGTTCGGGGTGGGCAGGGAGGGAGAGAGGACAATAATTGTGTGTGATACCGTGTGCTGGGTGTTGTTTTGATATTTCTTGGTGTCTGTGGGTGTGTTGCCATGTAGTTTAGTGGGTGGTCTTGGTTCGTGGAGGCTGCTGCCAGGAATTGAGTGCCTCATGTCCAGATGGTCTTTGACTTTGAGGATTTTGGTTTCTTGATGTAGGTGATCTGTGGGTGCAGTAGCTGTGCAGCCTGTAATAATCTTCAGGGCTTTGTTTTGAATAGTCTGTAAGGTCTTATGATGTGTTTCAGCTAGGTTAGAAGCCCAGGCTGGGCTTGCGTATTCCATCACTGATCTTATGTATTGTTTATATACTGTGGTGGTAGTTTCTTTGTTGTGTCCAAATTTTGTGTGAGTAAGTGACCTGAGGGCATTAAGTCTGGGTGTCAGTTTCTTTTTAATGTTTGTGGTGTGCTGTTTGAATGTCATAGGAGTATCATATGTTACTCCTAGGATTTTGGGTGTGTGTGTATGTGTTAAGGGTGTGTTGTTTATGGTGAGTATGGCCTTATGGCCTTAAAAATGATGTATTCGTGTTCTCCTGTCCAGCTTGTGAGCAGGGTTGCGGTGGATTTGGCTGGGGCTAGATTAAGTCTGTTTGTAGTGCACCAGCCATGTAGTGTGTTGAGATAGGGTTGAAGGAGATTTGTTGCTCTTTTTGGGTCATGGTGTGCGCATGTGAGTGTTATGTCATCTGCATAGGAGGCTAAGTTTATTTGGGGCGTATTGGGTGTAGTTATATCGTGCATGTACAGATTGAAGAGAACGGGCGATAGGACGGACCCTTGTGGGACTCCGTTTGGAAAGTTTCTGATTTTAGATGGCTGACCGGCAAACGATACGTGTGCACATCTGCCTGCTAGGAAGTTGGCCAGCCACCTTTTTGTGTTGTTGTGCATGTTTGTGTTGTAGATTTTGTTTGTTAGGTTGTGGCGGGGGATGGCATCGAAGGCTTTACTAATGTCGAGTGTGGCTAATAGTGATCTGTGTGGTGGTCTAGCTGAGTTGATGCCGTCAAAAGCTCTTTGTGTAAGGTCTGTGAGAAGAGTGTTTGTGGAGTGCAGTGGCCTAAAGCCATGTTGTGTTGGAGCTAGGGGTAGGTCAGGTGTAATTAGTTGTAATACTAGGCGTTCCATGACTTTGGAGGGGGAGCAAAGGAGTGTGATGGGGCGGTGCGAGGAGGGTAGCGTGGGGTCTTTGTTGGGTTTGGGGAATGTGATGATGATACCATGCTTCCAAATGTCTGGTATTGTGTTGTGTGAATAGCTGTAGTTTGATATGTTAGTGAGTGCTTGTATGCCTTGTGGTCCCAGGTGTCTGAGGTGTATGTTGCTTATGTTGTCTAGGCCACAGGCGGGTGAGTGCTTGAGATTGTTGATGATATGCTTTGTCTGGTGATTGGTGAAGTGTGTATAGTCAGGGTCTGTGGGGAATTGTCTCTTACGTCGGATGACACGTCGGTCGTCTTTGTGAGGTTTTAGGTGGCTGACATGTGAGAAGTGATTGATGAGAGTGTTTGCTTGTTGTTTACATGAAGGAGTAGAGTCTGTTGTTGTGATTGCAGCATGTGATTGTGTTGTGTTGCTGTTGGAAAGTGTGATGCTGTTTAGTGTTTTGTAGAGTTTTTTGGAGTTTGTTTTGTGATCAAGTGTTTGTAGGAAGTTATTCCAATTTAGTTTTTGTTATTCTTGTATTTTGTTGTTAGTTTGGGTGTTGAGTGCTTGAATTTGTTGTGTGATGTCTTGTGTGTGGGGTGCTGGGGAGTGTTTCAGTATGTCGCGTTGTCTGATGAGGTTTTGAATTTCTGGTGTGAAGTTGGGGTTGTGTCTTTTTCTGTTACCTCTTGGAATGTGTTTCTTGTCAGCGTTTTGGATAGTTTTATTGAGTATATGTACAGCATTGTTGATGTTAGTGATGGGTGTACTGTTTAGAGTTGTGAAGTGTTGTTCTGTCTCATTTGTGAATGCTTCCCAGTTAGCTCTTTTATAATTGGTGTATGTGTGTTTGTGGCTAGCTGGGGTGAGTCTGGTTTTGGTGGTGATAATGATCGGGAGGTGGTCAGAGCCTAAGGTTCTGACCACCCTCCAGGATGTTGTGGGGGCGAGTTCTGGAGAGCAAAAGGTGATGTCTGGAGATGATGGGTTATGGGTTTGTGATAGTTAAAGTGGTTGGTTGAGATAGTTTAAAGCTGTATTATTGCTAGTGGTCCTTCCAAAGTTGAATGAAATCGTCTAATAGTTGCCAGAATATGATAAAAATGAACGTCCCTGGTACTCAAAGGGTTAAGCCTACTATAAAAACAATTATAGCTAGTTACTATTTTGTTTAAATTTGTATGGTTTTATTTTGTTTTATCTTTGTATCTCCTTGATGATTATGATGCGTTTTACAGTTTATGCTGGCTTTTATTAGACTTTTTTTTCAGTTTATGAAGGGTACATTGAAGTACGAGGATTAATTAAGATAACAATTACCCATTTGATGCCCACATACTGTTCCGAAGTTGTATGGAATCGTCTAATGATAGACAGAATATACTGCCAGAGTTAGTCATAATCCTCAAGGCGTTAGGTGGCAATTAAATATATATTTTCCTTAGAATTCACATAAAGTCTCATCAAAGGCTGTCGGCCAACTATATATTTTGATTGTACTCAGGTGACCGGTCTCAGGAAGGTCAGGTAAAGGGAGGATGGTTAGTTTGTCTAGCCCCCCTTCTCCCTCGAGTTTAGCCCGGTTAGTTTTGAAATGTTAAGACGTTCGGTCCTAGTTTGGCGATTTAAACACCTTTCTCCCCATTTCGTTGTCAATTTTAAGACCTTTTGTGCCATTTAGGTGTCGATTTTTTCCTGGCGAACAATAGTGAACCTGTAATTTTACGAGGATCCGGCCTTTGGCCGGGACATTTTTCTACATAAAAACGTAAACATTTATCTTGAAGGGGAGTCTAAGGGGTGTTTTGTTTATGCTTTATAAAGGAAACTACAAAAAGTAATAGCAAGATAAATACGTAATCATCAAAATGCACCCATCTCCCCCTAATAACTTTCTCAGGCCCCACGATATGTTATTTACCCAGTTCTCTACCGGTGACGTCTAATTAATTATATTCTAGCTATATTTAGACTATTTTGTGAAGCTTGAGAAGGATCTGTGGTAATACTAAAACGGGTTAAGTGAAATAGTTAAAATCCTGTTACTTGCTGGAGGCCCTTTTTAAACTTTCGTTGCCCTACTTTTAACTTTGACCGTCATTTCAGGCTGGCCATGAGACCTAAAACATATATTATCATTCTATTTCAACCCACAATAATCACCACTACTGCAGTATAATATACATCAAAAGAAAGCGGAAAGGCCATACTATAATATAAGTAAACGAACAAGGAAAAAACATAAAATTATCATGTGAAAACTTATCCCAAATAACATTCCGTCGTTCTCGAACTTCACTTCCCCCTCTCCGTAAGTCATCGTAGTGTTAAATTACCATCCAGCTTCTTATACTTCCTTCTATTATTCACCTTCTCCCTCTCCTTTGTCAGCCAATTACCATTTACCTTAGTTGATATTTATCTCCTCCTTCCTACCCCCGTCTTATATATTCGGTTACTCATATATTGTCCTTATATAACCTTACTTCCGTCATATCTGCCATCCTCCTTCCTTACTATACCTCCCCCCCCCCTCTCTCGCTCTCTCTCTCTCTCTCTCTCTGACAAAGCAAACTATTCAATGATTGGCACTCACTGTAATAGCGCAGACATACATACATACATACATACAAATTTTAAGACGGAGTGTTCCACACATAAGTGCAGTTTCAGTCTCTTGTCCTAATGGCGGCATTCCAGGCAACCCTGTTAAGGGCTGCTTCACTTGCCAAGTTCTTGGATTGGAGATCGGCGCGTATAGTCCGATCCCAGGTCTTCCTCCGTCCACCCCTTGATGCAGCTCCCTCCACAATCATAGACCTGCATTTTTTCACCCAATTTTGTTCATCCATTCTCTCCACATGGCCATACCATCCCAGTCTACTTGTACTCATTTATACCTAAACGTCTCCTCAGCTCAACATTTGTTATATTATCCTGTAGCCAGGCCCCACACATCCATCTCACCATTCTCATCTCATTACGCTCCATTCTGTTGACATCCTCTACTTTAACGGCCCATGTTTCTGAGGCATACGTCATTGCACTTCTAACACATGAGGCATACACCTTTCCCTTCAGGGGGAGAGGCATTCTTTTCATGGTCAGGATTGGCATCAGTTCTCTGAACTTCCCCCAGCCACACCCTAATTCTAGCAACAGTGGCAGCCTCGGCCCCACCACCGGCAGAGATGGTATCTCTTAGGTAACAAAACTTGTTCACCAGCTCCAAAGACTCATTTCCAAAAATTCACAGCCACAGGATCATCACTTAACACAAGCTCGCCTTTGCACACTACGCACTCAAATTTCTCTATTTCTGACTTGTCCTTCGGCAGGGGTCCCTTTATTCTACTACAGCGCTTATTCCCATGGTGTACCCAACATCGACAGATGCTACATTGAATGGAGTTAACGCCCACTCCCTTTCCACACTGCACATGGGTATGCACCGCTATTTTTCACATTGCCTCATCTCAATCTACAATGCATAAACTTTGTTTTGTTAATATTGACTCTTAAACCCTTGCTCGCCATGCCCTCTCTCCACTCTCTGAAATTGGCCTCAGCATCTTTCATACTGTCAGCTATTAGGACTAAATCGTCTGCATCAAACAGTTCCAACGATAACAATATCGAGTAACCTTAAATCCAGTCAACAATGTAAAGAAGTAGTTAAGAAGGCAAACAAAGTAATTGGCTCTATTGGCAGGTCATGTCAGCATCAATAAAAAAAAAAAAAAAAATCATGCTCTTTATAATTTCTTAGTCCGTCTCTTCTAGAATATTGCGAATATTGAAACATATAGACACACTGGAACGAGTCCAACGTAGAGTTACCAAAACTATTCCTATTCTAATGAACAAACCATACAAGAAGTGTCTTAAAGAACTAAATATTTTCCTTACACCAGTGCAGATGGAGAAGCGACATAATTAATGTGTTCAAAATCATCAACGGCATCGACAACATGAACTCTAGTGCGCGGAATTTATGTGCGAGTATCCTAGGTTCGAATCCTTGGAGTACCACGTGTATTCATTAGTTTCATTGATTTCATTAATTAGGTTTATTTGTAAGTTAATTGATGGATTGTTGATATGAATTTATTCATGTTCAGGAGTAATTCCTAGTGAGGCCTTCCCTTGTGGTTGAGGGAGGTCACCTGCTCTTTTTCTCCCCTTTTAGGTTTCCCTCTTTCTCTGGGTTGTATCCATTCGGCTCCATTCAGCCAACTGTTTTAAGAAGTTTATCCCCATCCAGGTGTCGATTTCTTCCTGGCGAGCGGTAAAATCCGGCTTCGCCGGAGCAATTTAGCTTGCTGTCAAAACAAAACAATACATATGCTGGCTCGCTACCGCTCGCCAGGAAAATATTGACACCTGGATGGGGGTAAACGTCTTAACACTCAAGGAGCGGCTAGGTCGGTAACTTCTACCTGCCAAGCGGGTAGTTTTACCCTAAACGAGCTTATTTCTGTGATCTTTTTCATGCACAAACAAGAGCCAGAGCATAATACAATTATGTATCCGTGAAAGGGCGATAATTGAGCTTTCCAATGACACCAGAACCATCCTTATTCGACCACGCGTTCTCTTGCAACGATCGTGCAACACGAAGGAAAAATTGCTAAAATACGGTAATTTCCTTACATAATTCCCTGTGTAGCGAGGCAATGAGTGTGGAGGGGAGGGCAGTCACGGCGCGGGAGCCGTGCCGAACGGTCAGAGCCAACCTACGCTCCTCCCACCGCTCGTCTCTCTCTCAGAGCCAATTATGTGCTCAAAATTGCCACCGACTTAAGGCGGGCCCCTCCAAATAGTCCTTGGTTCTCTAGACTGCCTTAAGTCGGGCCCCGCCAAAGAGGGGTTAAAACAGTAGGCTGAATGGGACCGCTTGAATAAAAACCAGAGAAAGAGGGAGAGAGAGAGAGAAAAAACAAGGTGGGTTCCCTTAAGTGCCCCATCAATTACCCCTTTCATTCGTGTAATCATTAGGCTATCATAGTACAATTGGGTATATCAACATGCATAGATTAATATCCAGTATTCGAGAATGGATAATATATCGTAGGTTTGGGCATAAAACTTTAACTGTTTTGATAGTGTAATGGTTAGTGCGCAGAATTTTGGTGTGAGCATCCTAGGTTCGAATCCCCGAACTGCCACATGTGTTTGTTGATTTCATTAATCGAGTTTAGGAGTAAAGTTGGTTATGGAGAGAACATAATAATTCATTCAGGTTCAGTAGTAGTTTATTGAGAGGCCTTCCCTAGGGTTAAGTGCCCCATTAATTACTATTTCCATTCACCTATACATAGCCTCCGATAGTGCAGTTGGGATATTGTACATGCTAAGATTGATATGCAGGATTCGAAACTGCATAATAAATCGTAGGCTTGGTGAACATTCTTTAACTGTCTTCGTGGTGCAATGCATAAGTGTGTTGATTTTCGGTGTGAGCATCCTAGGTTCGAATCCCCGGACTGCCACATGTGTTTGTTGATATCATTAATCGAGTTTAGGAGTAAAGTTGGTTAGTGGAGAGAACATAATAATTCCCATATTCATTGGTATATTTTCGTGTCACCATATCCAGGCCAGTTCCATGGTGTTGTCATGTGACTAGCGAGTGTGTTGCGTAAGGGAGAGACTGGGAGAGTGTGAGGGAGTAAGTCAGTAAGGCTTCAGCCCTCGAGAGGAGAGGGTGTACGACCGGCTGGCTCACATTTGATGAATGTGACTTGAATGAACCGCTTGGTAATAATTCGTGATTTTGACCATCCAAACACTACTCCCACTTGTTTTATTGTTGTTACATGTTACCATCTTCATATTAAATGTAAAATAGGTGCATATGGATAAGTATTAATTATATTTATGGTAAATTAACGATTTTAGATTTTAGTGAGGAATTAATCAGAATACCTACGCACAGGGGTATGGTGTATACTACAGGGTTGCGGGTATGGTGTATACTACAGGGCTGCGCACTTTACAAGTTAAATCAGCGACTGGCTGCATTTGTAACTGAAGAGCGATTTATTCCTTTTTTCCTCAGATACATCGAGGATCACTGCATTTATATACAAGTATCCAAGATGTTGCTCTTTTTTCCCCAGATAACCGAAGAATCACTTAGGCCTATGGCTGTATTATGTTGCTACCCCAAATTACCCCCTACTAACATCTAACCCTGCGTTGGACAATAGTCCCAAGGCAGTACTTCCCTTTCCAATTGTCCCTTACCTACTCTAAACCACTGATGAACACTCTAAGCAGCAGTGATTTAGAGGACAAGCAACCTCGAAGATCGTTAGACCTATTTTTGCCTGACTTCCTTTGTACTCCTTAGTACTACTCCATGCTACCCTTGTATTCTCTCTCTCTCTCTCTCTCTCTCTCTCTTTTCTTTCCTACTTCTTCTTCCACATTCCGCCCTTCCTTCCTCCATCTCTCCCCTTCCTCCCCCCTGTTAGTCCTGTTCCTTGAGTGTCATTGCGTCAACACATCAAACAGGATGGGTAATATGTGTTGACGACCAGCGGAGGTTGCATGGTAGACAGTGTAAGGTGAGACAAACAGGCAGTGTAAGGTGATACAGACAGACAGTGTAAGGTGTGACAGACAGACAGTGGAAGGGGTGACAGGCAGACAGTGTAAGGGGTGACAGACAGACAGTGTAAGGTGTGACAGACAGATAGTGTAAGGTGTGACAGACAGACAGTGTAAGGTGTGACAGGCAGACAGTGTAAGGTGTGACAGACAGACAGTGTAAGGTGTGACAGACAGACAGTGTAAGGTGTGACAGACAGTGTAAGGTGAGACAGACAGAGAGTGTATGGCGTGACAGACAGACAGTGTAAGGTGAGACAGACAGAGAGTGTAAGGTGTGACAGACAGACATACAGTGTAAGGTGTGACAGACAGACATACAGTGTAAGGTGTGACAGACAGACAGTGTAAGGTGTGACAGACAGACAGTGTAAGGGGTGACAGACAGACAGTGTAAGGTGTGACAGACAGACAGTGTAAGGTGTGACAGACAGACAGTGTAAGGTGTGACAGACAAACAGTGTAAGGTGTGACAGACAGACATACAGTGTAAAGTGTGCCAGACAGACAGTGTAAGGTGTGACAGACAGACAGTGTAAGGTGTGACAGACAGACAGTGTAAGGTGTGACAGACAGACAGTGTAAGGTGTGACAGACAGACAGTGTAAGGTGTGACAGACAGACAGTGTAAGGTGAGACAGACAGACAGTGTAAGGTGTGACAGACAGACAGTGTAAGGTGAGACAGACAGACAGTGTAAGGTGAGACAGACAGACAGTGTAAGGTGAGACAGACAGACAGTGTAAGGTGTGACAGACAGACAGTGTAAGGTGAGACAGACAGACATACAGTGTAAGGTGAGACAGACAGACATACAGTGTAAGGTGAGACAGACAGACAGTGTAAGGTGTGACAGACAGATAGTGTAAGGGGTGACAGACAGACAGTGTAAGGTGTGACAGACAGATAGTGTAAGGTGAGACAGACATACAGTGTAAGGTGAGACAGACTGTGTAAGGTGAGACACAGATAGTGTAAGGTGAGACAGACAGACAGACCGTGTAAGGTCAGACAGACAGACAGTGTAAGGTGTGACAGATAGATAGTGTAAGGTGAGACAGACATACAGTGTAAGGTGACACAGACAGACAGTGTAAGGTGTGACAGACAGACAGTGTAAGGTCAGACAGACAGACAGTGTAAGGTCAGACAGACAGACAGTGTAAGGTGTGACAGACAGACAGTGTAAGGTGTGACAGACAGATAGTGTAAGGTGAGACAAACATACAGTGTGAGGTGAGACAGACAGACAGTGTAAGGTGTGACAGACAGACAGTGTAAGGTGTGACAGACAGACCGTGCAGGGGTTCTCAAACTTTTTAACCCATTGACCCCCTAATGAATTCTCACGTTTTCTGTCGACCCCCAAACTTTTTAATAAAGAAGAAAATAATGTGTCATAGTAGTATTATTAGCAAAACAGTATGATGGAAAGGGAATGCACAGGAAGATAAAATGTAGAGGTCTATATAATGTAATTCTCATTACAACATACCTATTTTACATTGTTGGCATCATTAATGGGAAGGATGTGCTTGATGGGCTTCAACAAGGGCCCTGATATTAGGTTGGAGATTAGTGAGCTTCAGTTGTAGGTCACCACGTTCTTCCAGGCTCAGTCTGCTCCTCTGTTTTGTTAGAACTGCATTCGCATGACTAAAGCCAGCTTCAACCATGTATGAACTTGGGAAAGCAAGTAAAAATGGTTCAACCACTGCACAAAGCTGAGGATATTTTGCAACATTGTTCTCGTTGGTCCAAAATTCACCGAGGCTTTTTCTTCTGAACAAGGCACTTCCTTCGAGGTCCATAGTCATTTCAATAAGCTCTTCTTGCTGGTGTAAGTCAATGTCTGCATTCCCCATTTCAACATCAAATGGTGCTAGGATCCATTCAGGCACATGCATATTCTCCAAGTCTTCAAAACGCACTTTAAAGTCTTCTATTAATTTGTCCAGATGAGTCATGTATATTTCTAGGTCACCATCTGAAATGCTTGCACTTGGTACTTTTTGCAAGTTTGAAAAGTACTTGAAATCTCTATGTGCCAGTGAAGCCCTAAACAAGCTCAATTTGCCATGGAATCCCAGTAGAACTGTTCTGGCTTGAATAATAGTAACATCTTTACCTTGCAGCCGTTTTTGAGTTTCATTAAACTTTGAATATAAATCTGCCAAATAGAATAGAGCATTTTTGAAACTTTTCAACTCTTCACATAAAGATGGGTCCACATCTGCCAAAAACTGTACAGTAGAACTGTACAATTCTACAAGTCTTTTCAAGCTGTGACCCCGAGACAGCCACCTTACCTCAGTGTGCAGGAGTAATTGGTTATGTATGTCATCATTCTCTCCACATAGCAATGCAAACAGTCGTGAGTTAAGAGGATGAGCCTTGATTTTGTTAATTGCTTTGATGCACACTTTCAAGACATCATGCAGTTCACCACTAAGTTTCTTGGCTACAAGATGCTGCCTGTGCAGTACACAATGAACAGTACGTACATCAGGCACTTTTTCCTTGAGTAAACTTGCAAATCCTCTGTAGCGGCCAATCATTGCTGGTGCACCATCAGTAGCTACTGCAGTAATATTACTAAGTGGTATATTGTGCTTTTCAAAGTACTGCTGCACACACTGCAAAATTGTCTCACCTTTTAAATCATCATCTGCCATTTCATCAACTCGTCTTTGCACTGTACTGTTACTTAATGGTAAATTTTTAAGAACAGAATGAGAATCTTTTTTCATAACAGTTTCTATCACTTCTTTAATGGCTGGAATTATGATTTCCTCACCAAGAGTATGAGCTTTCCCTTTCTTAGCTATGAGGAGGGAGATTTTGTATGATGTTTTCAAGCCTCCTTCAGTATCAGCACTGGCAGGTGCCTTGAAAAAAATCTTGATATTCGGTCTTTTTTTCATTTTTTCTTTCAGTGCTTGGAAATAATCAAAGTTTTTATTTTTCTAATCAGAGTGAACCCTTTCAAGGTGGTCCTTCATTTTTGCAAGTTTCATGTCATCATTACTGAAAGTCTTTTCGAACAATAGGCACAGTGGCATGGTGTCATTGGTAAATGAAGTAATTAATCCATATTTCAAATAGTCTTGTGAATACTGCCGGCACTTCTTCTTAACATCAGGAGCAGCCATGATTATATCTACTACACACAATTTTCAATTTTGTCACAATAATTAGTCCGTGGACAACACTCATGCAAGCTGAGAAGGTACTGAATCACTGGCACTCGTAGCCCCGTCCCCGTCACACTTGCGTCAGTACGGAAAGCCGACAGGAATAATTCACGTACGCTCGTACAGAGAGTGAGAGACGGGAAGAAGGATTGATGGAAGGCAGTGTTGTCAGATCTCATGAAATATCTGGAGATCTACTGAAATTTGAACCTAAGCTCAAAATTTAAGGAATTACTATAATAACAATATCTGCAGAAGTTTTAAGTGTTAGAGATTTACAAATTATTGTTAAGAAATTAAATTTAAAGGTTAAAAGGGTCTCTTCAACGGTCAACCCCTAGTTACCTAGTATATATTCTATCCCCTGTAATCGACCCCCTAGTATAGTCATAGACCCCCTTTCGACCCCCTGACTATTCATCGACCCCTTGGGTTGTCCCATCGACCCCTGGGGGTCGATATCGACCACTTTGAGAACCCCTGTAAGGTGTGATGGACAGACATTGTAAGGTGTGACAGACAGACAGCGTAAGGTGAGACAGACAGAGAGTGTAAGGTGTGACAGACAGACATACAGTGTAAGGTGTGACAGACAGACAGTGTAAGGTGTGACAGACAGACAGTGTAAGGGGTGACAGACAGACAATGTAAGGTGTGACAGACAGTGTAAGGTGTGACAGACAGACATACAGTGTAGGGTGTGACAGACAGACAGTGTAAGGTGTGCCAGACAGACAGTGTAAGGTGTGACAGACAGACAGTGTAAGGGGAGACAGACAGACAGTGCAAGGTGTGACAGACAGACAGTGTAAGGTGAGACAGACAGACAGTGTAAGGTGATACAGACAGACAGTGTAAGGTGAGACAGACAGGCAGTGTAAGGTGAGACAGACAGACAGTGAAAGGTGAGATAGACATACAGTGTAAGGTGAGACAGACAGGCAGTGTGAGGTGTAGCAGACAGACAATGTAAGGGGAGACAGACAGACAGTGTAAGGTGATACAGTGTAAGGTGTGCCATACAGTGTAAGGTCAGACAGACAGACAGTGTAAGGTGAGACAGACAAACAGTGTAAGGTAAGACAGACAGTGTAAGGTGTGACAGGCAGTGAAAGGTCAGACAGACAGACAGTATAAGGTGTGACAGACAGTGTAAGGTGTGACAGACAGTGTAAGGTGTGACAGACAGACAGACAGTGTAAGGTGAGACAGACATACAGTGTATGGTGTGACAGACAGTGTAAGGTGAGACAGACAGACAGTGTATGGTGAGACAGACAGGCAGTGTGAGGTGTGACAGACAGGCAGTGTGAGGTGTGACAGACAGACAGACAGTGTAAAGTGTGACAGACAGACAGACAGTGTGAGGTGTGACAGACAGACAGACAGTGTGAGGTGTGACAGACAGACAGTGTTAGGTGTGACAGAGACAGTGTAAGGTGTGACAGACAGACAGTGTAAGGTGAGACAGACAGACATTATAAGGTGAGACAGACAGACAGTGTAAGGTGTGACAGACAGGCAGTGTGAGGTGTGACAGACAGACAGTGTAAGGTGAGACAGACAGACAGTGTAAGGTGTGACAGATAGACATTATAAGGTGAGACAGACAGACAGTGTAAGGTGTGACAGGCAGTGTAAGTGTGACAGACAGTGTAAGGTGTGACAGACAGTGTAAGGTGTGACAGACAGACAGTGTAAGGTCAGACAGACAGACAGTGTAAGGTCAGACAGACAGACAGTGTAAAGTGTGACAGACAGTGTAAGGTGTGACAGACAGACAGTGTAAGGTGAGACAGACAGACAGTGTAAGGTGTGAGAGACAGACAGTGTAAGGTGAGACAGACAGACAGTGTAAGGTGTGACAGACAGTTTAAGGTGTGACAGACAGACAGTGTAAGGTCAGATAGACAGACAGTGTAAGGTGTGACAGGCAGTGTAAGGTGAGACAGACAGACAGTGTAAGGTTTGACAGACAGTGTAAGGTCAGACAGACAGACAGTGTAAGGTCAGACAGACAGACAGTGTAAGGTGTGACAGGCAGTGTAAGGTCAGACTGTCAGACAGTGTAAGGTGTGACAGGCAGTGTAATGTCAGACAGACAGACAGTGTAAGGTGTGACAGACAGTGTAAGGTGTGACAGACAGAGTGTGTAAGGTGAGACACACACAGTGTAAGGTGTGACTGACAGACAGTGTAAGGTGAGACAGACAGACAGTGTAAGGTGTGACAGACAGACAGTGTAAGGTGAGAAAGACAGACAGTGTACGGTGTGATAGGCAGTGAAAGGTCAGACAGACAGACAGACAGTGTAAGGTGTGACTGACAGTGTAAGGTCAGACAGGCAGACAGAGTAAGGTCAGACAGACAGACAGTGTAAGGTGTGACAGGCAGTGAAAGGTCAGACAGACAGACAGTAGAAGGTGTGAGCGATCCGATTGTCAACTCCTCGTATGTGACGCACAACCAGCTGGTACTCCTGAAGCTGTAGAGCCCATCTTAAAATCCGTTGATTGTTGTTCTTCATACGGTCAATGAAAGTAAGAGCGTTATGATCCGTATACACGTCAATGTGAGGCGAATGCTGAGGAAGGTAACAATCAAATTTCTTAATTGCCAGGACCAGAGCCAAAGCCTCCTTCTCCACAGTAGAGTACCCTCGCTGATGTCTTTTCAACTTTGTGGAGAAATAAGAGACTGGGTGGAGGATATCTTCATGGTACTGTAGGAGGACGGCTCCAACACCCTCACCACTGGCGTCTACCTGCAGTTGATACGGTTTGGCAGGATCAGGGGCACGGAGCACTGGGTAGGTGGACAGCAGAGTCTTCAGGTGGTGGAAGGCTGCCATACACGCGGGGGACCACACAAACGCCACCTTCGTGCTGGTTAGGTCGGTGAGAGGGGCGGCAATAGTGGCAAAGTTGCTGCAGAATCTCCGGTAAAAGCCACACATACCCAGGAACCTCATCAGAGACTTGCGGTCCTTAGGCTGGGGATAGTCCAAGATGCTCTCGATGTTGGCGGACTTCGGGCGCGCCATGCCTTGGCCCACCACATGGCCGAGATAAGTGACCGTGGCCCGGCCAAAACAGGATTTCGCAAGGTTGATGGTGAGGCCAGCCTGGGAGAGACGAGAGAGCAGCATCTCCAGCCGGACCAGATGCTCAGGCCACGTTTCTGCAATTACAACAATGTCATCCAAGTAGCAGTCTACGCCAACTAAACCAAGAATAGTATGGGATAGGATTCGTTGGAAAGTGGCGGGAGCATTGATCATTCCGAATGGCATTACTTTATATTGATAGAGACCAAAAGGGGTGGTGAATGCTGAAGTGATTTGAGCCCTGTCTGACATACCTATCTGATAATAACCTTTCTGAAGGTCAATAGTAGAAACAAATTTAGCCCTACCCACCTTATCAACTAAATCATCAATACGAGGCAGAGGGAAAGCTTCAGGTACAGTGACCTTATTGAGCTTACGGTAATCTGTGCAAAGTCTACTGCTACCATCAGATTTAGGGACTAACAGACTGGGTGAAGCCCAAGGAGAGCAACTCTCTTCTATCAGGTCATTCTCCAACATAAAGTCAATTTCTTTCTTCATGATCAACTGCTTCTGGGGGTTTAGCCTATATGGTTGTTGCATAATAGGTTTAACCATATCAGATGTTAGAATTACATCATGCTGTTGTGAGTTATAAAACCCTGGGTCATCTGAAGTAATTGAGGGATACTTTAGGAGTAACAATTTAAGATCTGCCTTCTGAGATGATGTAGTGCCAGGGAGGTAATCATCTAAATGGTGCAAGACCTGACTGTTTTTAGGATTTCCTATAGGTGATGGAATGTCGGTACCCTCAATTATATCAGGTCTACCAGGATGTACATTTTCAGAATTGGTTACAAGACAGGGTTTAACCTGTTGTGAATCATCCTCTAAAGACCTTTCATAATATGGTTTGATTTGATTGATGTGAACTAGTTGTTGAGCTCTCCGTCTATCTGGAGTTTGAATAACATAGTTGAGTGGTGTCAATTTCTGAGAGACTATATAAGGACCAGAGTACTTACTTTTCAAGGCGTGACCTGGAATGGGTAGAAACAACAGAACCCGGTCACCTGTAGAGAATACACGAGGTTTAGTTTTAGAATCATAAATGTACTTCATTTTTTACTGACTACGTTCAAGATTTTCCAAAGCTAGAGCACGCACAGAAGATAGTTTCAGCTTCAAAGAATTGATGTACTCAGAAACTGTGCGTAGAGGGTGATCAGAAACAGTCTTAAACCAAACATCTTTAAGTACTTTAAGAGGGCCCCTAATTTGGCGACCATGCAAGAGCTCGAAGGGTGAGTGGCCTAGTGATTCTTGTGGGCATTCTCTTATGGCAAACAGGAGAAAGTCTATGTTTTCATCCCAGTCCTTCTCAGTTTCAATGCAATATTTTTTAATAAGTGACTTAAAGCTCTGGTGAAATCTTTCAAGGCAACCCTGGGACTGTGGATGGTAGGCTGTGGAAAAATGGTGGTGAATATTCAACTCTTTCATGACTTCTGACATCATCTTACTTGTAAAATTTGTACCTTGATCAGTTTGAATGTCTTTAGGAATACCCACCCTACTAAAGAGGTGCAGTAAGTGTTTCACCACTTGTCCAGCCTTTATGTCCTTCAGAGGGTAAGCCTCAGGGTACCTAGTAGATGTGTCCATGACAGTAAGGAGATACTGATTACCTTTCTTAGTCCTGGGAAGAGGTCCAACACAGTCTATAACAATGCGCTCAAACGGCTCAGTAGTGACAGGAATTGGCTTAAGAGGAGCAGGGGGAATGACTTCATTAGGCTTACCTGCGATTTGGCATGTATGACAGGTCTTCACATACTGGGCAACGTCATTCTTGACTCCTGGCCAGTAAAAATGAGCAAGTACCTTTTTATATGTATTTTGTAGTCCCAAATGTCCCTCTAAACCGTCATGAGCCAATTCCATAACAGAACTGCGAATAGAAGTGGGAATGACTACTTGATGAACAGTGGACCAGGTATCAGCATCAGCCTTATCTGGAGGATGGAAACTTCTCATAAGCACACTTTCATGATGGTAAAAACATGAGTTTTTTCCTGCAGTGGGTGTGTCTGCTACATGTCTGATTTTAGCTAGTGTAGGATCTATCTCTTGAGCCTGAATCAGATTATCCTTGCTCAGCTTCTGATATAATAAGTTATCACAAGGTGATGGCAAGGCTAGGTTTGGGCAAGGAGCAGTAACAGTTTGTGAGCGGGTAACTGCACATACGGGGAAGACATGAGGATGTTTTTGATAGAGTGGCTCAGTGAGACTCTTCTCCATGGGTTTGTTTGACAGGACCAATTCTGGAATCAGACCGTTCCCTGCCAAATCATTCCCCAGAAGAAAAGTCACACCAGCAACAGGGATCTTATCACGAATGGCTACTTTTACCTCTCCTTTGAGTAATCCACTGTCTAGCACCACTTTAGCAATAGGTGCTCCTTTGCCTGCATCTAGAGATAGTAGTTTAATTTTTTCCCCAGTGAATGTGTTTTCTACTGATGGAAAAGCTTTCTTGCACAATATACTCTGAGCTGACCCTGTATCCCTAAGAATGGTAACTGGATATTGGGGAAAACCCTTACCTGTAGAGACAGTACCTGATACCTTGAATGCAGAGAATACATCTTTAGGAGAATTAGTAGCAACACATGTGATAGGTCTCTCACTAGATGTACCTGGGTTTTTTTGTGTAGGATTAGTCTTAGATGTTGTGAGAGTAAGTTTATATGCAGATGAGGTCTTACACTTAGGGTGTTGACAATTCAAGATATCATGACCGGACTGCTTACAATAGGTACAGAAATCAGTAGTGCTATTCATTTTCCTATTGAACTTAGGAGATCTCTGTTGTCCACCAGCCACATTCACAGGGTTATAGTTAGAGGATGATTTTACATTAAGGGTCCTGGATTTATCTTTGCAATGGAGATTCCTGTGGATAAGTGCATACGCATCCGCCAGCTGTGCTGCTTTGATCAAGTCTGTCTCTCCCTTCTCTTCTAGGTAAACTAACAAACTAAAAGGTTCCATTCCTCCGAAACAACACAATTAACTAGCTTAGCATATGTAGTGATATCAGAGGTGTCTAGCCACTTCTTACACAGGCGGAACTTCTCCCTAGCAAACTCCAAGAAGGTGTGTTTTTCAGGTTTAGCATAGTTACGAAACTTTTTACGATAACTATCAGGGGTGACTGCATAGGCATCAAGTATGGCCTTCTTAACAAACTCGTAATCATCAAAGGTTTCCAGATTTGAAAAAACAGTGGAAGCCCTACCCACCAACTTAGGTTGTAGTAACCAAGGCCATTCCTGCTTCTCCCACTGAAGATGCTGGGCGGTCTTCTCGAAGGTGACGAAAAAAGCATCAGGATCGTCCTCGTGAAAAGTTGGTAGTAGTGGGATGTTCTTAGCCAAGTTAAGAGTCGTCGGCTTCTGGTGAGAGATACTTTGTTGATGAAGTTTGGCTTGTTCAAGTTCCAGTTTGGCTCATTCAAGTTCCCGGTCCTTCTCAAGTTTGACTCGTTCATGTTCCCGGTCCTTCTCAAGTTTGACTCGTTCATGTTCCCGGTCCTTCTCAAGTTTGACTCGTTCATGTTCCCGGTCCTTCTCTCTTTCTTCAAGTTTGGCTCGTTCAAGATCCAGTTTGGCTCGTTCAAGTTCCTGGGTCTTCTCAAGTTTGATTTGTTCAAATTCATATTCATATTGAAGTTTGAGTTTTTCTATGGCAAGTCTCTCTTCAAGATAGTGTGCTGGAGGTGGTGGAATAACTTTATCCGCTTGGCTATCATCAGAGTGAGACTGGGGAGACAACTGCGTCGGCGTAGAAGTCATGGGTGTGAATTCATCTATAGCTTCTGGAGGTAAATGTAGTCTCCTAACCAAGTCTTCTACGACAAGGTTTTTTATTTGTTCTTTGGTGTGGGAACTTTCAAAAGGAATGTCAAAGGTGATGGCCATATACTTCCACTGGTCTTTCGAAATCACTCGATCCCTGAGAAGACTAATGGAAGGCTCATTACAAAAGTGTTTTAAGTTAAAAGGTTCAGTCATGTCTAAGCGTAACTACAGAATACTCGGAAGAGAAAATTACCCTTTAATCTGTTCCAAGGTTGGGATAGTCACGAGATAACAGGTGGGGAATGACTCTCGTTCCGCTGGGAATCAAGAGATGAGTTGACATGCATAGGTGAGATTATAGATATCTAGGAGAATTATGATCTGCCTAGTATAGACGTGTACATCATGATACAGGTAGAGGGACATTTAAATATCAATCTAGTTTTTATTTTAATGTGAACTCCCTATTAAACTACGTTAATTGAGGGCAGAAAGAAACCCAAGGCAAAGCTACCGTTACTTTATCAAAGGAGACTTGTTCAGCAGTGATACACGGACACACGATTCTATAGAGAGAGGATAAGAAGTATGAGAGACTATGGCTCATCAATACTACTAAGATTAGGAATTATAGTAATCGTGTATGGTCTAACCTATAGTTATATTGTCCTATGGTTGACATATGATGAGGTCAGTCCTACTCTGAAATAAATTATTTAAGGGTGACTCAGGGGATGACCAGTGATGATTTGTAATCTATCACGAGATACTCTAGGATATACTTGGTACCGTCTGCCAAAGGTGATACAAGTATGAAGGAGTATGAGGAATGTGATGAGCGCCTGAACACATCCTAGTATTATGTATCAATGTTCCCTGTAATTGTGAGGGAGAGCTACTTTTGTAATCTTACCTTGTTGTACAAACCAAATTATAGATAGGAATGAATGTTTAAACAACATAAGCAAGAAAACAAGAGATCTAATAGTCAAGATTCCTTTACGACGTGGTATAAAATATCAATTAAATTACAAATATATGATCAGTAAGGTAACGGAAGTCAGCAATGGAAGTCAAGTAAAATGGCAAAAAACAAATCCCGGACAGGCCCCCCATTTGTTACAACCCGGAAGTTATGAGGAGTTTTAATTAGGCCTGGTAAGAACTACGGGTATGGTAACTCCCAAATTGTCACACTAGACTGAATAGATTAGAAGTGAATTCAGTGAGGAGAGTAATAGTCTGTTTAACAGACTTATGCCAAGACTCAGTAGTCTATTTTAGAGATGGCAGTTATAGTTTATATAGCAGTTTATTTATGTAAGTAATTATATCATAAGCCACTTTGATCTTATAAACTTGACCACACCACTAACCCCTTTGTACCAAACTAATGCACATAATATGATGGTTAAGAAAAATCAAGATAATTTTAATATATATATATATATATATATATATATAATTAACTATAAAAGAAAGGAGTCTATATTATATAAAGAATTGCAAGTAACTAGATTAAAAAGGAAAATATATTTATATGAATATTAATATATAAATTATTATGTTCCTTCCAACAACCAACAATACTCCTAAAATCGATTAATGAAATTTACAAACACATGTGGCAGTCCGTGGACTCGAACCCAGGATGCTCACACCGAAAATCAACACCTTATACATCGCACCACGAAGACAGTTTGGGTTGGTGGACACTGCCTACGATTTATTATGCAACTTCGAATCCTGCATATCAATCTAAGCATGTACACACATCCCAACTGCAACTCACGTAGGCTATGCATATGTGAATGGAAAGAGCAATTAATGGGGCCTTAACCACTTAGGGAAGTCCTCTCGATAAATTACTCCTGAACCAATATCAATTATTATGTTCCTTCCAACAACCAACAATACTCCTAAAATCGATTAATGAAATTTACAAACACATGTGGCAGTCCGTGGACTCGAACCCAGGATGCTCACACCGAAAATCAACACCTTATACATCGCACCACGAAGACGGATAAAGGTTGGTGGACACTGCCTACGATTTATTATGCAACTTCGAATCCTGCATATCAATCTAAGCATGTACACACATCCCAACTGCAACTCACGTAGGCTATGCATATGTGAATGGAAAGAGCAATTAATGGGGCCTTAACCACTTAGGGAAGTCCTCTCGATAAATTACTCCTGAACCAATATCAATTATTATGTTCCTTCCAACAACCAACAATACTCCTAAAATCGATTAATGAAATTTACAAACACATGTGGCAGTCCGTGGACTCGAACCCAGGATGCTCACACCGAAAATCAACACCTTATACATCGCACCACGAAGACAGTTAAAGGTTGGTGGACACTGCCTACGATTTATTATGCAACTTCGAATCCTGCATATCAATCTAAGCATGTACACACATCCCAACTGCAACTCACGTAGGCTATGCATATGTGAATGGAAAGAGCAATTAATGGGGCCTTAACCACTTAGGGAAGTCCTCTCGATAAATTACTCCTGAACCAATATCAATTATTATGTTCCTTCCAACAACCAACAATACTCCTAAAATCGATTAATGAAATTTACAAACACATGTGGCAGTCCGTGGACTCGAACCCAGGATGCTCACACCGAAAATCAACACCTTATACATCGCACCACGAAGACAGTTAAAGGTTGGTGGACACTGCCTAAGATTTATTATGCAACTTCGAATCCTGCATATCAATCTAAGCATGTACACACATCCCAACTGCAACTCACGTAGGCTATGCATATGTGAATGGAAAGAGCAATTAATGGGGCCTTAACCACTTAGGGAAGTCCTCTCGATAAATTACTCCTGAACCAATATCAATTATTATGTTCCTTCCAACAACCAACAATACTCCTAAAATCGATTAATGAAATTTACAAACACATGTGGCAGTCCGTGGACTCGAACCCAGGATGCTCACACCGAAAATCAACACCTTATACATCGCACCACGAAGACAGTTAAAGGTTGGTGGACACGGCCTACGATTTATTATGCAACTTCGAATCCTGCATATCAATCTAAGCATGTACACACATCCCAACTGCAACTCACGTAGGCTATGCATATGTGAATGGAAAGAGCAATTAATGGGGCCTTAACCACTTAGGGAAGTCCTCTCGATAAATTACTCCTGAACCAATATCAATTATTATGTTCCTTCCAACAACCAACAATACTCCTAAAATCGATTAATGAAATTTACAAACACATGTGGCAGTCCGTGGACTCGAACCCAGGATGCTCACACCGAAAATCAACACCTTATACATCGCACCACGAAGACAGTTAAAGGTTGGTGGACACTGCCTACGATTTATTATGCAACTTCGAATCCTGCATATCAATCTAAGCATGTACACACATCCCAACTGCAACTCACGTAGGCTATGCATATGTGAATGGAAAGAGCAATTAATGGGGCCTTAACCACTTAGGGAAGTCCTCTCGATAAATTACTCCTGAACCAATATCAATTATTATGTTCCTTCCAACAACCAACAATACTCCTAAAATCGATTAATGAAATTTACAAACATATGTGGCAGTCCGTGGACTCGAACCCAGGATGCTCACACCGAAAATCAACACCTTATACATCGCACCACGAAGATAGTTAAAGGTTGGTGGACACTGCCTACGATTTATTATGCAACTTCGAATCCTGCATATCAATCTAAGCATGTACACACATCCCAACTGCAACTCACGTAGGCTATGCATATGTGAATGGAAAGAGCAATTAATGGGGCCTTAACCACTTAGGGAAGTCCTCTCGATAAATTACTCCTGAACCAATATCAATTATTATGTTCCTTCCAACAACCAACAATACTCCTAAAATCGATTAATGAAATTTACAAACACATGTGGCAGTCCGTGGACTCGAACCCAGGATGCTCACACCGAAAATCAACACCTTATACATCGCACCACGAAGACAGTTAAAGGTTGGTGGACACTGCCTACGATTTATTATGCAACTTCGAATCCTGCATATCAATCTAAGCATGTACACACATCCCAACTGCAACTCACGTAGGCTATGCATATGTGAATGGAAAGAGCAATTAATGGGGCCTTAACCACTTAGGGAAGTCCTCTCGATAAATTACTCCTGAACCAATATCAATTATTATGTTCCTTCCAACAACCAACAATACTCCTAAAATCGATTAATGAAATTTACAAACACATGTGGCAGTCCGTGGACTCGAACCCAGGATGCTCACACCGAAAATCAACACCTTATACATCGCACCACGAAGACAGTTAAAGGTTGGTGGACACTGCCTACGATTTATTATGCAACTTCGAATCCTGCATATCAATCTAAGCATGTACACACATCCCAACTGCAACTCACGTAGGCTATGCATATGTGAATGGAAAGAGCAATTAATGGGGCCTTAACCACTTAGGGAAGTCCTCTCGATAAATTACTCCTGAACCAATATCAATTATTATGTTCCTTCCAACAACCAACAATACTCCTAAAATCGATTAATGAAATTTACAAACACATGTGGCAGTCCGTGGACTCGAACCCAGGATGCTCACACCGAAAATCAACACCTTTACATCGCACCACGAAGACAGTTAAAGGTTGGTGGACACTGCCTACGATTTATTATGCAACTTCGAATCCTGCATATCAATCTAAGCATGTACACACATCCCAACTGCAACTCACGTAGGCTATGCATATGTGAATGGAAAGAGCAATTAATGGGGCCTTAACCACTTAGGGAAGTCCTCTCGATAAATTACTCCTGAACCAATATCAATTATTATGTTCCTTCCAACAACCAACAATACTCCTAAAATCGATTAATGAAATTTACAAACACATGTGGCAGTCCGTGGACTCGAACCCAGGATGCTCACACCGAAAATCAAGACCTTATACATCGCACCACGAAGACAGTTAAAGGTTGGTGGACACTGCCTACGATTTATTATGCAACTTCGAATCCTGCATATCAATCTAAGCATGTACACACATCCCAACTGCAACTCACGTAGGCTATGCATATGTGAATGGAAAGAGCAATTAATGGGGCCTTAACCACTTAGGGAAGTCCTCTCGATAAATTACTCCTGAACCAATATCAATTATTATGTTCCTTCCAACAACCAACAATACTCCTAAAATCGATTAATGAAATTTACAAACACATGTGGCAGTCCGTGGACTCGAACCCAGGATGCTCACACCGAAAATCAACACCTTATACATCGCACCACGAAGACAGTTAAAGGTTGGTGGACACTGCCTACGATTTATTATGCAACTTCGAATCCTGCATATCAATCTAAGCATGTACACACATCCCAACTGCAACTCACGTAGGCTATGCATATGTGAATGGAAAGAGCAATTAATGGGGCCTTAACCACTTAGGGAAGTCCTCTCGATAAATTACTCCTGAACCAATATCAATTATTATGTTCCTTCCAACAACCAACAATACTCCTAAAATCGATTAATGAAATTTACAAACACATGTGGCAGTCCGTGGACTCGAACCCAGAGATAATAATTTATCTCTATGAACACACAAACAAAAATAAAGGAAAAAAGAAAAGAACCTTATATACTAATGTAAACTAATGAACCACGTAATAATAGGAATCAGGCTATGACAGACAAGACACTACTCCCTGGTTATCAGCAGAGCTAGCGGTATTTAGTAGCACACAATACAGGATAACACCTCCACACAAATCTCCAGGAGCCGATATATCCAAGACGCTGGTTGAGTATATACTGATTTCATATGAATTCAAGATGAATTACAACACCCTCCGTCACAGCCTGAACCCCTTATACACGTACAGAAAGGTAACTAGAAAACAGAAGATTGGCAAGTACAGCGCCATCTACTATTAAGAACATTAAATAATATACAAAATGAATCAATTGACGCACTCAACTGAGACGTCATAGTCGACCCTGGCTGGCACAACAAAACAACTGAGTGCCGAGTCGAAAGGGGTCGAGCACAACACAAACTCTCGAAGCTTCACAGTGGCGAGGGATGTGACACAGACAGTGTAAGGTGTGACAGACAGACAGTGTAAGGTGTGACAGACAGGCAGTGTAAGGTGTGACAGACAGACAGACAGACAGTGTAAGGTGAGACAGACAGACAGTGTATGGTGTGACAGACAGTGTAAGGTGAGACTGACAGACAGTGTAAGGTGTGACAGACAGACAGACAGTGTACGGTGAGACAGACAGACAGTGTAAGGGGTGACAGACAGACAGTGTATGGTGAGACAGACAGACAGTGTAAGGTGAGACAGACAGACAGACAGTGTGAGGTGTGACAGTCAGACAGTGTAAGGTGTGACAGAGACAGTGTAAGGTGTGACAGACAGACAGTGTAAGGTGAGACAGACAGGCAGTGTGAGGTGTGACAGACAGACAGACAGTGTAAGGTGTGACAGACAGACAGACAGTGTGAGGTGTGACAGACAGACAGTGTAAGGTGTGACAGAGACAGTGTAAGGTGTGACAGACAGACAGTGTAAGGTGAGACAGACAGGCAGTGTGAGGTGTGACAGACAGACAGTGTAAGGTGAGACAGACAGGCAGTGTGAGGTGTGACAGACATACAGTGTATGGTGTGACAGACAGACAGTGTGAGGTGTGACAGACAGACAGTGTAAGGTGAGACAGACAGGCAGTGTGAGGTGTGACAGACAGACAGTGTAAGGTGAGACAGACAGACAGTGTAAGGTGTGACAGATAGACATTATAAGGTGAGACAGACAGACAGTGTAAGGTGTGACAGACAGACAGTGTAAGGTGAGACAGACAGGCAGTGTGAGGTGTGACAGACAGACAGTGTAAGGTGAGACAGACAGACAGTGTAAGGTGTGACAGATAGACATTATAAGGTGAGACAGACAGACAGTGTAAGGTGTGACAGAGAGTGTAAGGTCAGACAGACAGACAGTGTAAGGTGTGACAGACAGTGTAAGGTGTGACAGACAGTGTAAGGTGTGACAGACAGTGTAAGGTGTGACAGACAGTGTAAGGTGTGACAGACAGACAGTGTAAGGTCAGACAGACAGACAGTGTAAGGTCAGACAGACAGACAGTGTAAGGTCAGACAGACAGACAGTGTAAGGTCAGACAGACAGACAGTATAAGGTGTGACAGACAGACAGTGTAAGGTGAGACAGACAGACAGTGTAAGGTCAGATAGACAGACAGTGTAAGGTGTGACAGGCAGTGTAAGGTGAGACAGACAGACAGTGTAAGGTTTGACAGACAGTGTAAGGTCAGACAGACAGACAGTGTAAGGTCAGACAGACAGACAGACAGACAGTGTAAGGTGTGACAGGCAGTGTAAGGTCAGACTGTCAGACAGTGTAAGGTGTGACAGGCAGTGTAATGTCAGACAGACAGACAGTGTAAGGTGTGACAGACAGTGTAAGGTGTGACAGACAGTATAAGGTGTGATAGCCAGTGTAAGGTCAGACAGACAGACAGTGTAAGGTGTGACAGACAGAGAGTGTAAGGTGAGACACACAGACAGTGTAAGGTGTGACAGACAGTGTAAGGTGTGACAGACAGACAGTGTAAGGTCAGATAGACAGACAGTGTAAGGTGTGACAGACAGTGTAAGGTGAGACAGACAGACAGTGCAAGGTTTGACAGACAGTGTAAGGTCAGACAGACAGACAGTGTAAGGTGTGACAGACAGTGTAAGGTGTGACAGACAGTGTAAGGTGTGACAGACAGTGTAAGGTCAGACAGACAGACAGTGTAAGGTCAGACAGACAGACAGACAGACAGTGTAAGGTGTGACAGGCAGTGTAAGGTCAGACTGTCAGACAGTGTAAGGTGTGACAGGCAGTGTAATGTCAGACAGACAGACAGTGTAAGGTGTGACAGACAGTGTAAGGTGTGACAGACAGTGTAAGGTGTGACAGACAGTGTAAGGTGTGACAGACAGTGTAAGGTCAGACAGACAGACAGTGTAAGGTGTGACAGACAGAGAGTGTAAGGTGAGACACACAGACAGTGTAAGGTGTGACAGACAGACAGTGTAAGGTGAGACAGACAGACAGTGTAAGGTGTGACAGACAGACAGTGTAAGGTGAGACAGACAGACAGTGTAAGGTGTGACCGACAGACAGTGTAAGGTGAGAAAGACAGACAGTGAACGGTGTGATACGCAGTGTAAGGTCAGACAGACAGACAGTGTAAGGTGTGACAGACAGTGTAAGGTCAGACAGACAGACAGTGTAAGGTGTGACAGACAGTGTAAGGTCAGACAGACAGACAGTGTAAGGTGTGACTGACAGTGTAAGGTCAGACAGGCAGACAGTGTAAGGTCAGACAGACAGACAGTGTAAGGTGAGACAGACAGACAGTGTAAGGTGTGACAGACAGTGTAAGGTGAGACAGACAGACAGTGTAAGGTGTGACAGGCAGTGTAAGGTCAGACAGACAGACAGTGTAAGGTGTGACAGACAGACAGTGTAAGGTGTGACAGACAGACAGTGTAAGGTCAGACAGACAGACAGTGTAAGGTCAGACAGACAGACAGTGTAAGGTGTGACAGACAGACAGTGTAAGGTCAGACAGATAGTGTAAGGTGTGACAGACAGACAGTGTAAGGTCAGACAGACAGACAGACAGAGTGTAAGGTGTGACAGACAGTGTATGGTCAGACAGACAGACAGTGTAAGGTGTGACAGACAGACAGTGTAAGGTGTGACAGACATACAGTGTAAAGTCAGACAGACAGTGTAAGGTCAGACAGACAGACAGTGTAAGGCGTGACGGGCAGTGTAAGGTCAGACGACAGACAGTGTAAGGTGAGACATGACAGTGTAAGGTGAGACATGACAGTGTAAGGTGTGACAGGCAATGTAAGGTCAGACAGACTGACAGTGTAAAGTCACACACAAACAGTTGACCTTTCAGGTGTCAGTCTGGATCTTGCAACTAGCACTGAGGTAACGTTTGATATCAAGTATTAACCATCAGATCTTAAGAATTAACGCAATTGGAGGAAATTTGTCAAGAGCGTAAAGAGTTTTTATGAAAAGAGCAGAACGTTTGTTAGAGTAGGAAATGAGTTGAGTGAAAGGTTTGAGGTAAAAGTTAAGTCTGCAACAGGGTTCTGTAATGTCACTGTGGTTGTTTAATGTATATATGGATGGTGTGGTAAGAGAGGTAGAAATGAGATATATGGCAAGAGGGTGGGTTTTGTAGAAAAGCATGGTGGTGATTTGGAGTTGAATCAGTTGATGCTTGCTGATGACACAGCACAGGTGGCAGATTCTGAGAAGAAGCTGCGGCGAGTATTAAATGAGTTTGGTGTGGTATTTGGGCGGAAAAAGCTGAGGGTGATGTCAGTTTAAGTAAAGTGAGTAATTCATGGCTATAATTCATACATAAGAAGGAAAATACTGTTTCAAACACTTAATAAAATCTTGAAACTTAGGTCGTAATAAATCATAACATTACTGATGTACAGATGATATATATATTTACCTATCAAGGTTACAATAAAACTCTGGAATCACTGCATCTAATCATATGGCTATCCAAGAACCATTTAGTGTTGCAGGCACATTAGTAGTTGTGATGATGAGAGCTTGTTCCTGAAATACCTTTTATTAGTTTACGTGTAATACAATATTCGCAAACAAATTATAGGGAAAAAGTTGCAATATTGTGAATTTGAGTTTTGTGTTTGTGGCCTGGCTCCATATTTATATATTTCGTGTTGTGGGTCTGATTGAGTATTTTACAAAGCGTGTAATACTGTTTTCATTTGTATTCCCTTCTCCGAGTCTTTCATTTTCCCCGTTTCCTTTTTAAGTTTGAGTGAGGAATGAAGACAAATTCCTCCTCTTCTATGAAGGCAGGATCCAAGAGAAAGAGATAGAGAGAGAGAGAGAGAAGAGGATTCAGCAAACAGTAAGCCTGAGGATATATAATCAATCAAGCAAAGAGGGGACTGCAGTTTGTGACAGTACATAGCTCACTCTCCTCTGATTCAAGTCAAAACAACAACACTCCTATACAATCTCAAACCAAACAAGCACAGATTTAAATAGATATATGTTTCCAAACCTAACCTAATCATTCCTACTTCATTGAGTATCTGATTACCTCTTTCTGTACTTCATAACTAGCATCGTTTCCTTTTTCCTTAGTTACTTTCGGGTATTTTGTGTGGAATCAATATTTCACCATTGTATCTGCACCCTGCCGGGAGGCTTCAGTAGCTTAAATAATAATAATAATAATAATAATAGTAATAATAATAGTAATATAACAGTAATAATAATACAAATAATAATAATAATTTGTTTAATAATAATAATAATAATAATAATAATTATAAATATAATAACAATACTAATCTAAACGATGTTAAGCTGACTGAACATAGCCGATAATAACTAAATTAGCCTAATATCATTATTTATGTATTTGTCTATATTCCAATTACTCATGTTTGGGCATAGGCTGAGAGCCTGTACATTCAATGGTGAAGCCCGTGGGGTCTTGTTTCAGTCTTGGGGGTGAGATATGTGAAGCACTTAAGAGCTGCAACCACCCTTTGCCATCTTGCCTTCGCAAGATGCACGGCGCTTGGTTGTCCACTCATGGCTCGAAGCAGCTCCATCTCTGGAGCTGCCTCGCCTTCGTGCTTCACTGTCTCACCCCCTAGACTTGGACTGTCACCCCCAAAACACCACCTATTGAGCAATTAACAAACTAGGCATTGCCCTCCTGTTGAATATTTTGAATATGGGAATATTCATACGGTGCTATTTAATCAGGGAACAACAAGGGAATTTTATTGGCATTTCGGTGGGCTTTGTGGTAACGTTAAGGATTGTGGCTGTTCCGGTTATGGATTTCTAGGAGTGACCTGCTTCCCTAACCCCTACCTGGATCAATTATGTTACTAGAGTTGTTACTTGAGGACGGTCAAATATATTACCGACATTGCTATTCGGTTAGGCTATCACCGCTGATAACCTATTTGTGCGTATTTCAACATTTTTGTTTTCGGTTAGGCCTATTTAAGTAAGTGAAGTGACCTGAAGGGAGTGAAGTGTTTTTAAAGTGAGATAAGTGTTTTTAAAGTGAGTTTAGTGTTTTTAAAGTGAGTTAAGTGTTTTTAAGTGAGTGAAGTGATCTGAAGAAAGTGATCGTCACCATGCCTCGTGCCTGTACGAACTGCGCCGGTAGGTTTGGTGCTTCCATGTTTGCTCCTGCCGATCCACAAGTCTGCCGACTCTGCCAGCAACGAGAAGATTTGAAAGCAAAATTGGATGAAGCCCATAACAAGATCCAGGAAGCTGGAATCACTCCAAGAGTTTGTACTACTCAACTTTGGAGTATCACTAACTCCAATTGTTTCAACTCCAGCATCCACCACCGCCCCAACGTCATCTGCCAACAATCCAACACCTGCAGCAGATGCTTCTGACGAACCTGAGCCGACATCAAACCAGGACAGCCGGCCTGTTCACCTTAGTCTCTCCCCCACTCCTCGTGCAAGAAGCCTGCTAGCACGAACAGTACCAACCCCTCGCCCACGTTCTAACCACTCCTCTCCCCGACCTGTACGCAGAGACCCGCCACCACAGATTTCTGGATTTACACCAGTGAGGAACGGTGCACGGCCAACGCAGAAAAGGTCTCATCTACCAGTCACAATGTCAAACAGATTTGATATATTGGTAGAGATGGAAGACGAACCAGAAGAAACCAGGCTCATTGGGGATTCCATCCTACGAGGACAGGTCGAAGAGTTCTGCGACAGAGTCCCAAATCGACGAAAAAGATTTTGCATCCCAGGAGCTGGACTGGACGACATTGTGGAAGCCTTCAAAGATACCACAAAAGATGCAAATGAAAATACCCTTTTTGCCATCCATTCTGGTTCAAATGACGTCATGCGCACCAGATCCGAAGAGTTGATGGAGAAATATCGCAAGATGATCCAGCACTACAAAAACAAGTCAAGGAATATCATCATCTCAGGCATTCTCCCCTAGATCGACGCACCTGACAAATTCTACGACAAGGCCTTCAGCACAAATAGCCGACTAAAATATTTGTGTCTGAGGGAAGAAGTTGAATTCATCAACCTCTGGGACAACTTCTACAACCAGCCTACTCTGTTCCGCAAGGATGGCACTCATCTAAACCCTGTGGGTTCAGCACGCATGGGTCGTCTCCTACACGAAGCAGTCCGCAGCCATGGATCAAAAAACGCCATCCGAGAAGAAGCAGCAGTGACATAAATCATCCAACGCCAAGAAAAAAAAAGAGGCAACCGAGGACCACCAGCGATAAGGACCGAAGACAGCGAGGACCGAGGACAGCCATGAACATAAATGTAGATCCGACAAGAACCAAAAATATTATTAAAGAGCGTTCCGTGAGTTCTAAAATAACAAATTTAAAGGTTTTCTATGCAAACGCTCGTAGCATACGCAATACATTTTCAGATTTAGAGGAGCTAGTGTTTACAGAAAATTATGATGTGATTGGCATAACAGAATCTTGGCTCAATACAGAAGATAGAGACTTTTTAGCAGAGTATTCACTTCCCGGTTATGAAATGTTTGAGAAAAGCCGAATAAATCGAAATGGAGGTGGCGTTTTACTTTATATCAAAGAAAGTCTTAACCCTATCCTCTTGTCAAAACCTCAAATTGTGAACGTCGACACATCTTTTGTGCTAATAAAGAATAATAAAGGTACAAAAATAATACTTGCGTTAATATACAGACCTCCAGCTCAATCAGTGCAAACTGACCGAGAAATTTACGAACAAATTACAATTGTAAGTAACTCACAAGATACCGTTATTTTTGGCGACTATAATTTACCTGTGACCAAGTGGGGCGATACTCTTACTTCACACTCCGGACATGACGTATACGAACTTGCAAGAGAGTTCGTTTTATCAATTTGTTCGAACGCCGACCCGTGGTAATAACGTTCTTGACATTGTACTTGCAACAAAAGAAGAATTAATAGAGAATTTGAATGTTGGTGATGAATTCAGTAACAGCGACCATCGTATGATAACTTTCACTTTAAAGTTTACTAGTAACGAACCAAATAGTAGCATCGAAAAAGTCCCTAATTTCAAGAAAACAAACTTCCATAAACTTAGAGCTATGTTTAAAGAAACTGACTGGAGCTTTTTAATTAACAATAACAACATAAATACATCTTGGAAGTTATTCGAAAACACTTACCTAAAAGCAGTGCAAGAATGCATACCATCGAAAATACGACGTCCAGGCCATAATAATAAGCCCAAATGGTGGAATAAAGATATTTCAAACTGCCTGCTTGCTAAAAAATTTGCTAATGATAGATTAAAATCCTCACAAAATGACGAAGAACGGGTGAAATTTGTAGAGCTACGACGCAAAGCCAAAAAGTTAATTAAGCAAAGTAAAAAGACCTTAGAGTTACATATTGCGAATCAAAGTAAAACAAACCCGAAAGAATTCTATAGTTATATCAGAAAGAAAAAAGTAGTTACTTCAACTGTTGGACCATTAGTCGATGAAAATGGAGAATACACCAAAGACGAAGTACAAATGAGTAATGCCCTCAATACCTTCTTTGCATCAGTTTTTACAACAGAAGACCTCAGTGATATCCCAACACCATCGCCGATTCAGATTGATAATTCAGATTTTCTAAGCAATATCACCGTTACAGAGAGAGAAGTATTGAATTGTTTAGATAAACTCAAGGTAAATAAAACGCCTGGACCTGATACAATCTCGCCTAGAGTTCTAAAGGAAGCTAAGGATGAGCTCTCCAAACCACTGACATTACTATTCAATAAATCCTTGCAGTCTAGAACTATGCCTGATCAGTGGAAGCTAGCCAACGTAACACCGATATTCAAAAAAGGCAGCAAATCCCTACCCAGTAACTATCGTCCAATTAGCTTAACCTCAGTTGTATGTAAAATGCTAGAAACGGTCATACGAGACAGACTCGTAAATCACTTAGAGGAAAATAACATACTTAAAGATACTCAACACGGCTTTCGTAAAAAACGTTCCTGTTTAACAAACCTCTTAGACTTCTTCCACGATATCCTCAACCTCTACGATGAGAGTAAAGCTGTAGATATTATATACCTTGATTTTCAAAAGGCCTTTGACAAAGTTCCCCACAAACGTTTACTGCTAAAACTAAAAGCTCATGGAATACAAGACGGTGTGTTGAAATGGATAGAAAATTGGCTCAGCGACAGAAAGCAAAGAGTAGTCATAAACGGTAAGGCATCTAAATGGACCAATGTAAGTAGCGGGGTACCCCAGGGATCGGTACTAGGTCCAATTCTCTTTCTAATTTACATCAACGACATAGATGAGGGTCTCACCTGTACAATCTCAAAATTTGCTGACGATACAAAAATTGCAAATAGCGTACTCTCAAAAGAACAAGTTGACGATATGCAACACAATCTAGATAAATTGTCATGTTGGGCCCAAATTTGGCAAATGAGTTTCAATGCGGATAAATGTAAAGTATTACATATCGGATACCTAAATGAGAAAGCAAACTATTCGATGAATGGCACTCAGCTTAAGAATGTAAACAGAGAAACCGATCTGGGAGTAACAATATCGAGTAACCTAAAACCGAGTCAACAATGTTCAGAAGTTGTTAAGAAGGCAAATCAAATAATTGGCTTTATAGGCAGGTCATTTGAGCATAAATCCAAAGAAGTTATCCTAACCCTTTACAATTCCTTAGTCCGCCCTCTTCTGGAATACTGCGTTCAATCCTGGTGCCCTTATTACCAAAAGATATAAACAAGCTAGAACGAGTTCAACGTAGAGTTACCAAAATGATACCTAGCCTAAAGAACAAATCATACGAAGAGCGAGCGTCTTAGAGAATTAAATCTATTTCCTTTAACCCAGCGCAGATTAAGAGGTGACTTAATTCAAGTGTTCAAAATCATCAAAGGCATCGACAATATGGACTGTAGTAAGTACTTCACTATCGACCAATCTAATTACACGCGGGGAAACGGTTGCAAAATTATTGGTAAATCTTTTAACTCACACGAATCTAAGAATTTCTTCTTCAATCGAGTTGTCAACTTGTGGAATGGGCTTCCCCGAAACGTTATAGACTGCATCACCGTTGATTCATTTAAACTCCGCCTAGACAAATATCTCGCATCAAACCCGCGACTGACTGCGTTTGTAAATGAATAACTTTATTTTATTCCCCCCTCAGTTACTAACCCTTCTGTCCCCTACTAACTTCCTAATCCTGCCACGAACATTAGTTCCAGGGCAGTAATTCCCTTTCCAATGTTCCCTTACCCACTCTAAACCACTGTTTGGACACTTGATCCTCAGTGTTTTGGAGGACAAGCAACCTAGAAGGGTCACTAGATATGTTGTTGCTTGATTTCCTTTGTACTCCTTTGTACTGATGGTACCCGGCTGGATCCAGCAAAACTTGAGGCCATCTCAAACATTCCAAGTTCAATAAGTACTAGAGAAGCCTGGGCATTTTTAGCACTCACACTCTATTATAGATGGTTTGTGAATAACTTCTCCACAATTGTCAAACTGATAATAATATTAACTAATATCGTTCTTAACACCAATATCTCCCAATCATATTTATGAAAGCATATGATCCTCTGGGGATTCGAACCCAGGACACCACATACAGAACTTACACGTTAACCATTATACCACTAAGACAGTTAAAGATTGAGTACATGACTACGATTAATATCCATTTATCGAATACTGGATATGAATATATTCATGAACTCAGACCCAACTGCGCTATGAATAGCATACTGTTCATGACAGAAAGGGAAGAACAAGGAATGCGGCACAAAGCATTAATGAACCGACATCGCAAATTAATTGTCCCTATTCCTATACCTATTAACTAATATCGTTCTTATCATCAATAACCGCGCTGGTGTAGTGACTAGCGTCACGGACTTCCACTCAGAAGGCCCGGGATCGTGCCCACGCTCGGCGCATTAAAGTTTTTTCACAAGCACTGAGTCGTTACCATCCCTCATGATCAAGGGGATGGGGTAGTAGTACAGGACCCCAATGGAAATACGCCTAATCGGCCTTATTGGGCTATCCTTAGCTGGCTTAGCATGCGCTGGCTTTAAGAACAATTATTATTATTATAAACAAATACATATGATCTTCCGGGGTTCATCCCCAGGACACACCACATACAGGACTTACACGGTTCAACCAGTATACCACCATATTTATACATATATGGTGTTAAAGTATAACATAGATGTATTGAATATGCATATAACATGCCAATGAATCTTGTATTGATCATGACACCAACATTTGCATTGGAGGACACTACACGAAATGTTCAGACTGTAGTTATGACCCTAAGATACTCGTTATGTATAAAATATAATATTGTTATGGAATTTAAACAATGCCGCATATTATAGATGCAAACCCATGCCTGTGGTGTCCATGGAGAACAATTGTCTCTCAATTGCATGGTTTTCCTTAATTAACTAAATAAGCCGTAATCGTAGCTACGGCTGAGGTTGAGTCATATCATATACCTAATTATGTACAGTATACCAAACTGAGGGTTAGTCACTGAAAAGTTGATGTCACCCGTTTGTCTGAATTTAACTATAAGATGATTGTTCAATTATTGTATTATTCATGTATTATATTATATTCATTTATTTTTATTTTTATTTTTGTTTTTACTGAGACAGCGTTTAAGGATATAAATTGCAGATCTATAGAAGTTGTACTTAATGTTTTGTTGGTACAACAAAAGCTAATGGTCCATAGGCACACACACATATACGCACACACTCACAGACACACACACAAATAAACATGAAAAAACACAGAACAAATATATCACATAAAAAATACACATGCACAGTGATCTAGTGTATCAGTGGTAAACAATACAGACGCCAAAACTTGACGTCAAAGGTTGGAGGCCCACTGAGAGCACACCGCAAAAATATATGTCAGTTCAAGGTTAAGAGATACAACAGGTTGGCGCACGCGCAGCCTGCTGACGTCACAAGGCTGGACGAGAGAAAGAAAGACATAAAAACGCTCGCCTGCCCGCCAAACTGCTGCCACTAGAGTCCAGGGGTGTCCAATATGCAGGCCTCATGCGGCCCCACTCCCTCTAGCATGAGGCCCGTGAACCAGTTTGGCCAAGTAGTGTCAAATATTGTATTTTTTTCTAGAAATCTAGACATAATTATTATTTCTTAAATATATTATATGTTGGTACTATATTAACATAAGTTCTAATTCTAGGAAGTATTTGTGAGAGTAAGAAGCTTAAAGTAGATAATAACAATAATAATAAAGTAGACGTGCCGTTTTGCCCAAAATCAAAACGGCATACCCAACTCTGCGATGGGTTACCATCATCACTACTAATACCATCATCAATCACAATCAACATAATCACTACTACTGCCATCATCACTACAACTGCCATCATCACTACAACTGCCACAATCATCACGAGTACTGTCATCATCACCATTACTATGATCATCATCACTACTACAATTACAATATGGCAAAACCATATTTTGGACCTAAAATCATAACTATTGCATAAATTCAATTTTTTTTTTTTAAAGATACCTTGTGAGGGCCGATCGGCTTTTTGCAGACTCTCATTTTCTTATGTTCTTATGTTCATTCATTAGAGAGATGCAGAGTTAGAGGGGATTTGGTAGAGGTGTTCAAGTGGGTTAGTGGGATTAATAGAGGGGACATGAAAAATGTACTAAAGCTCAGTGATAGCGAAAGAACTATACATTTTTGTTTTAAAATTAGATACATTTCGTTTCAGAAAAGATATAGGCCAATAGTGGTTTGGTAACAGAGTTGTAGATAGGTGGAATAGGCTACCAAGTGCTATAGTGGGATCAAGAATGATAGAGAGCTTTAAGATAAAATTAGATAGGCATTTGGACGAGATGGGTCTCTGTAACGAGTGCAAGACTAAATTATTCAACCTTTCTATATATGGAAGATATATAATATTATGGATAATTTTGGTAATTCTTCGTTGTACTGACTCCAAATAAACTATGTCCATTCTGTAATGAGGACATCAAATTTGAACAGCATGATCTAACCTGGTATATACCGGTATACACACATACATACAAATAATTACATTCATAGCCTACATACTATATTATATATATATATATATATATATATATATATATATATATATATATATATATATATATATATATATATATATAAATAATGCATCCAAAATGCATCCTACAACTTGACAATATAAAGGTATTTTGTTCAGTTAAAATAGAAGAGCTGCACTTTCACACAGCATTATACAGTAGTTATAGCATCACGGTATGAAGTAAAAGAAAACGGAGGATAGTGCTGGCTCGGCTGCTCCTTTGAGAATGAATGGTAAACAGTCGATTTACCTCCGACCCTTCCAGCCTTGTGACGTCATGCGCGAGCGGGTACGAGTTGGAGTGACCCCATGCTCCAACCTGTTGTATCTCTTAACGTTGTATCTCTTAACCTTGTGTCAGTTATCCTGCCGAGAAGGAAGCGATAGCCCAGGGGATAGCGTGGTGGACTGTGGGCCAAATGGACCTCAGTCGAGTCCACACCAAATGTCCGTTTTTTTCTGAATTGATCTGATCGTTCACGCTATTCTACAAATATCCTGGCTACACCGACACATCAAGCAAATATCCCCTATATTGTCACCTACTCATAGCGAAGAAGATTCCCTGTGAACAACCATATAGCTGCTCTCCAAATCAAGTGACGTGTATAAACAAGGTGTCGCCATCTAGTGTGACACATGTGAAGCACCCAGCACCTCGAAGCTTCATTCATTAATTTCGAGGCCTCGCAAGAGTTACAGGGTACAGACAGCCTTCAGTTCTGAGGTTGAAAAAACAAAAAAACAAAAATGTTTCTCACTAAATAAGCTGCTTGTATATCAGCTTGAGTTACCGCTTATATTTCTGTCGACGTCTTAACCCTTTAAAGAGCCGATTCTACATTTGTTCTATTTTCTGGCTACTATAAGACGATTTAATTCAGGTTAGGATGGGCATATTGAAATTCAGAGGGTTAGTTGAGATCGTCTTTATCCTTATAATTCCCATATGTTCTTCCTAAACTGCATACAATCATCAAACGATGGCCATAATATATTGTCAAAATGCGCCATAATCTTCAAAGGGTTATTACACGTTGTTTTTATGTTTGTGTGGATTGAACGCGCATTCATGGTCGTCATAGGTCGTATTTAGCCACGTTGCTTAGGTTGACTATTGTGATTTACCTACAATAGGTTAAGCATCGCTAAATTAGCAGTCTTACGATACAAAAGAATAATAAGTCAACAGTGATTAGGACACACACACACACACTTGAGGCAGTAATAAAAATATGAGAGAGAGAGTGAGAATGAGCGTGAGGGTTCAGCGAAAAGGAATGTTGGAATGTTGAAATGAGGGAGTATTGCTGACAGGTTTTTTAAATGGTAGAGTTGGTATATATATATATATATATATATATATATATATATATATATATATATATATATATATATATATCACAAATACACGTGAGCCACTAAATGTTTCTAATCTCTCAGCGGGGTTCGAACCGCCGACCGTCAGGACGATAGCCGACGCTTTAATCAACTACACCACGACTGCCGTGGTGTAGTTGATTAAAGCGTCGGCTATCGTCCTGACGGTCGGCGGTTCGAACCCCACTGAGAGATTAGAAACATATATATATATATATATATATATATATATATATATATATATATATATATATATATATATATATTGTGTTAGTGTGTGTGTGTGCCCCATTCAGTATATGAGATCGACGTTTTGTTAATATTCTTTTCGAAAAGCCATCATGAAGTATAATGGGCACAATATATCTCAATTACCCTTATGACGACTCCTACAATTCCTTCCAGTTCTGAATTATATTGCTTACTGGTAGCCAGAACGATGGACAAAAGGAGTCATCGAATCCTAAATGTACAGTACTTCTGATCTTACATGTTCAGTTTTATATATACTCAGCCGCGCTTGTTTGGTACTTTAACTGCAGCCTGTTTAGTTTTTCCAGCTAACGTTAAATTGCCATGTTTTAACTTTGTTGTCAGCTGTTTCGAAGATTTCATAGCGAAATAACTTGTTAATTAAGGAGAAAGACAGAGCTCTTTACTCCCTCTAGACTCAAACTCACCCTCTATAAGCCAAGCTCCTATATCCCCTAGATATATTAGACCACACAAGTCATGTATCACCTTGCTCCTCAGGCTTTTATTACAAGCCTTATCATATATCTGTACTTATATACCTGTACGTTTATACTTATTATCACTTATCCAATAATTAATATGTTGTGTTATTACATATAATCCCCTATATACTTAACATATTATACTGGCAATAATATGATGTAGAGACAACCTAATTTATTATTTTCCATCATATATTGCACACCTTTCGCTCTTTTATCACTATTAAAACAATCTTCAATTTTTCAAAGCTCGAAGTGCATACGTACCCTCCCTTGTGGCGAGTGCGAGGCACCCGCCTTTCAACACAGTCCCACTCTTATTCTCTCCAACTCTCCAATCCAAGAATTGACACATTTTCTTAGTTTTTCTGTTACTCAACTAGTGAACTCTGGAACTCTTTCCTTCAATCAATCTGTTCTTCATCCTATGATTTAAACTGATCTAAACTTCGTGTGCCCAGGCATTTTGACCACAAAGTCCCTTGAATTTGGCTCTCTGACACTCTTTTGTTTTGGGGGGAGACACTCGTTACAGGCAACCTGCCTGTTGTCTCATTCATACACATACAAAAATATAGTGAGCATCAAAGAGATTGACATTACTATCACCTAAGAACAAACGCAGTATATTAGCTGTTCGTATATACTTATGTGCCATTGTATTATGGGTTTGTGTTGGTTGAGGGAGGTAGGTGATTATATATGACGATGTAGGCTTCCAGTTATCATTGTGTGAACGCTTGGAACTTTTAATTCAAATCTTGGTAGGTGTTGTGTTTCGTGTATGCTTAATTAAGGGGAGGTATTATTTTGGACCCCTTCTTTTTCATGTTTAGCCACAATAGTTAAGACCTTTGCCCCATTAGTTTGGCGATTTTAAGACCTTTCACCCAATATCTGTACATTTTATGATTTTCGTGGAACTTAGGTGTCATATTTTGTGGCGAGCGATAGTGAGCCTGTAATTTGGTAGGTACCGGCCTTTGGCAGGGAAATTTTTCGGTAGACACATTTTAACATTTAAATCAAACAGGGGTCTTGTGGGTGTTTTTTAAGCTTGGTCAAGGGAACAAAATATATAAACATATTATATATATATATAAAATGATAAAAGATAAATATAACAAAGAAAATGCCCTCTCTCTCTCTCCCCCCCCCCCCCTTCCCTCCCTTAACTATTTGTCAATTTTGATAACGTCCTATTCATTACATAACATTTTGATAACGTCCGATTCATTACATAATATTTTGATAACGTCCTATTCATTACATAATATTTTGATAACGTCCAATTCATTACATAATATTTTGATAACGTCCAATTCATTACATAACATTTTGATAACGTCCTATTCATTACATAATATTTTGATAACGTCCGATTCATTACATAATATTTTGATAACGTCCAATTCATTACATAATATTTTGATAACGTCCTATTCATTACATAATATTTTGATAACGTCCTATTCATTACATAATATTTTGATAACGTCCTATTCATTACATAATATTTTGATAACGTCCTATTCATTACATAATATTACATCATCATTTTGAGAACAATAGCTTATAAAAGTTCGTGGATATGTAAGTTTTTTTTTTTTATGTAACTAAAATAATGGGATTTCAAGATGAATAAAACTTATATACATGACATGAAGGAATATATTTTGACTATAAATTAGCATATTATATTACAATACATGAGGTCCTGATGTGGCGGCGTCTACGCCGTGGGGCCACCTCCCGAGGCTGCCAACCGCGGATGGCTGCCGACCCTCCACGGCCGAAGACAAAATCAACGACCAGTGGAGGAAAATCGGATGCCGGCCGCGGGGAGCAGTTTCGGGAGCCAAACCGTCACAACCATCCCCTGCCCCCTCCCTGGGGGCACGGGTCCTTGGAGCGGCTTCGGTCGCGCCGGGAATTTCCACACCTCTCACACCACACACACACATCACACAGTTTTTCCTACACCGAGAAATGACTCTCCGGCTGTCATTTCTCGAAGACTTCTTCTAGCCGGAGACATTGAGAGCAACCCCGGACCCACGTACACATACATATGTCCAACTTGCTCAAAACCCATCACTTCGAGTCGCCATACTAAGGGTTCAGTTCTCTGCAATTCATGCGGGAACTGGACCCACTTCACCTGCACAACACTTGCCTCCAAGAAACACTACACAAACACCTGGACCTGTTCCTCATGCCCCTCCCTCTCCCAGTCAAATCCTCACCTAAAACCCATCCACCTCTCCTCCCCAACCCACCTAACCTTCCCATATCATCCACTCCCCCCCTAAAACCCGTCCACCTCTCCTCCCTAACCCACCTAACCTTCCCATACCATCCACATCCTCAACTCAACACACCACACCCCATCCTTATCCATTCCAACCCCCATCTCCTGCTCCCCAATCCCCACCCCCACCTCACCCATCCCAACCCCCAGCCCCTCCCTCACCCCCCCACCTCTCACCCCCACCCCCACCCCATCCTCGTGCAGCAGAACCCAACATACATCGTGCACATAACATTAACATTCTTCAACTGAACATAGATGGCATCAACACAAAGAAACACAAACTCTCATACTTCATCAAACAACACAACATACACATTGCCATCTTACAAGAAACAAAACTCTGCACAACACAAAAAACACGCATAATTTCATAATTTCACCACCATCAGACAAGACCGGGCTCTCGGCGGGGGCGGTGGACTCATCACCCTGGTACACAAAGAAATATCATACATAGTAACCAGTGTACAAACCAAATCCCTCCTCCCCCCAAATGATAACACAACAGAAATACAGTCAATTACAATACGCACTGGTAACAACATAACCATCATAAACACATACATCCCTCCCCAAACATCCCCTACAGTACCAAATGAATACAGACCACACTTGCAACACATCACAAACACCCCACACATCATCCTGGGTGGTGACTTCAACGCCAAGACGTCGGCCTGGTTTGTCGACAACCCCGACACAGACAGAGGCTGGTACTACAAAACCAAACCGATAACTACATCATCCTTAACGACATCCATCAACATACCCATATTCCTCACCAAGCCCTCTATAACCCATCATCTCCAGACATCACCTTTTGCTCCCCAGAACTCGCCCCCACAACATCCTGGAGGGTGGTCAGAACCTTAGGCTCTGACCACCTCCCGATCATTATCACCACCAAAACCAGACTCACCCCAGCTAGCCACAAACACACATACACCAATTATAAAAGAGCTAACTGGGAAGCATTCACAAATGAGGCAGAACAACACTTCACAACTCTAAACAGTACACCCATCACTAACATCAACAATGCTGTACACATACTCAATAAAAACTATCCAAAACGCTGACAAGAAACACATTCCAAGAGGTAACAGAAAAAGACACAACCCCAACTTCACACCAGAAATTCAAAACCTCATCAGACAACGCGACATACTGAAACACTCCCCAGCACCCCACACACAAGACATCACACAACAAATTCAAGCACTCAACACCCAAACTAACAACAAAATACAAGAACAACAAAAACTAAATTGGAATAACTTCCTACAAACACTTGATCACAAAACAAACCCCAAAAAACTCTACAAAACACTAAACAGCATCACACTTTCCAACAGCAACACAACACAATCACATGCTGCAATCACAACAACAGACTCTACTCCTTCATGTAAACAACAAGCAAACACTCTCATCAATCACTTTTCACATGTCAGCCACCTAAAACCTCACAAAGACGACCGACGTGTCATCCGACGTAAGAGACAATTCCCCACAGACCCTGACTATACACCCTTCACCAATCACCAGACAAAGCATATCATCAACAATCTCAAGCACACGGCCCTGTGGCCTAGACAACATAAGCAACATACACCTCAGACACCTGGGACCACAAGGCATACAAGCACTCACTAACATATCAAACTACAGCTATTCACACAACACAATACCAGACATTTGGAAGCATCGTATCATCATCACATTCCCCAAACCCAACAAAGACCCCATGCTACCCTCCTCGCACCGCCCCATCACACTCCTTTGCTCCCCCTCCAAAGTCATGGAACGCCTAGTATTACAACTAATTACACCTGACCTACCCCTAGCTCCAACACAACATGGCTTTAGGCCACTGCACTCCACAAACACTCTTCTCACAGACCTTACACAAAGAGCTTTCGACGGCATCAACTCAGCTAGACCACCACACAGATCATTAGTAAAGCCTTCGATGCCATCCCCCGCCACAACCTAACAAACAAAATCTACAACACAAACATGCACAACAACACAAAAAGGTGGCTGGCCAACTTCCTAGCAGGCAGATGTGCACACGTATCTTTTGCCGGTCAGTCATCTAAAATCAGAAACTTTCCAAACGGAGTCCCACAAGGATCCGTCCTATCGCCCGCACTCTTCAATCTGTACATGCACGATATAACTACACCCAATACGCCCCAAATAAACTTAGCCTCCTATGCAGATGACATAACACTCACATGCACACACCATGACCCAAAAAGAGCAACAGATCTCCTTCAACCCTATCTCAACACACTACATGGCTGGTGCACTACAAACAGACTTAATCTAGCCCCAGCCAAATCCACCGCAACCCTGCTCACAAGTTGGACAGAACACGAATGCATCCCTCAACTCACCATAAACAACACACCCCTAACACATACACACACACCCAAAATCCTAGGAGTAACATATAAGAACATAAGAACATAAGAAAATGGGAGTCTGCAGAAAACCGATTGGCCTAAGCAAGGCAGATCCCTGTCCCACACAACCCCAATTGCAAAGCCCAATTATAGGTTCAACACTCTAATACCCTGAGGATCATCTTACCAAAACGGTTAGAGATTAACGCAGGATTACGGGGGTCTGCAGAGCGCTGATTGGCCCAACCCTGCTGATCCCCCTTCACACCCAACCCTTCTCGTCCACATGCTTATCCAATTTTATCTTAAAGCTCCCTATCGTTTTTAATCGCACTATAGCACTTGGTAGTCCATTCCACCCGTCTACAACTCTGTTACCAAACCAATATTTGCCTATATCTTTTCTGAAACGAAATTTATCTAATTTGAAACCATTGGTACGAGTTCTTTCGCTATCACTGAGCTTTAGTACATTTGTCATGTCCCCTTTGTTAATCCCACTAACCCACTTGAACACCTCTATCATATCCCCTCTAACTCTGCGTCTCTCTAACGAATGTAAGCCTAATTTCTTCAACCTTTCTTTATACGGAAGATTTCTAATATTATGGATCATTTTTGTCATTCTACGTTGTACTCTCTCCAATGAATCTATGTCCATTCTGTAATAAGGACACCAAAATTGAACAGCATAATCCATATGGGGTCTCACTAATGACAAGTAAAGTTTTAAGATAACATCAGCAGTTCTGTTACTCACACTCCTTGAGATGAACCCGAGAATCCTGTTTGCCTTGTTTCGAACGCTTATACACTGTTGTCTAGGCTTCAAATCATTGCTAACAAACACACCTAGATCTTTCTCACAATTCGAGTTTTCTAATTCCACATTAGCTAGTTTATATTTAACATTTGTATGCATCTTCCCTATCTTTAATACCTTGCATTTGTCAATGTTAAACTTCATCTGCCAATTTACTGACCATTCGTGTAAGGTATCTAGATCCCTTTGGAGGCACTCTATATCTCTATCTGAATCAATTGTTCTCCCCATTTTGGTATCGTCTGCAAATTTACTTATCCTACTAGTTATACCTAAATCAAGGTCATTTATGTATATAACAAACAACAGAGGACCTAATACAGATCCCTGGGGTACACCACTTTTGACTGCTCCCCATTCTGACTTCGTACCATTTATGCTGACTCTCTGCTTCCTACCAATTAGCCATGACCTAATCCATCCCAACAACGCCCCACCTATTCCATGCGCCTCAACCTTTCTCATCAATCTCTCATGGGGGACTCTGTCGAAAGCTTTACTGAAATCTAAATATATTATATCATATGACTTGTCATTATCTACTGCTTCATATACTTCAGAGAAAAAACTAAGCAAATTAGTAAGGCAAGAACGTCCCTGAGTGAATCCATGCTGAGAAGAATTTATTAAATTAAATGTATCTAAGTGGTTTCTAATTTTACTAGCAATAATTGACTCTAGTAGCTTTCCTATGATTGATGTAAGACTAATGGGACGGTAATTGGATGCTATTGATTTGTCACCTTTTTTGAAGATCGGAACTACGTTTGCAAGCTTCCAAGCTTCTGGAACTATACCTGTCTCCAATGACTTGTTAAATAAAAATGTTAATGGGTAACTTAACTCATCCCTACATTCTTTTAATACTCTAGCATATACCTCATCAGGACCAGGCGATTTATGAGGTTTCAGTCTGTCAATTTCCTTAAGCACATCATTTCTACTTATAGTAACCGTACTTAACCTATTTTCTATACTATCGCTATATACCTTACGGACTTCTGGAAACTGTGCCAAATTTTCATTAGTGAAAACGGAAAGTAATTGACTATTTAATGTACTGCACATTTCTAAATCATTTTCTGTCATTTCTCCTATCGAAGTTTTAAGGGGACCAATTACATCTCTAACCTTGGATTTATATAGTTGGTAAAAAGCTTTAGGATTATTTTTTGAGTCATTGGCAACCTTAATTTCATAATTTATTTTTTCTTTCCTAATATCCTTTTTTACCTGTCTTGATAGATTCTGATAGTAAGCAAGTAGGTGAATTTCGCCTTTTCTAATTTTTCTATATATTCCTCTCTTTTGTCCTAGAAGATCTAATAGTCTATTATTCATCCATTTGGGTTGGTTCTGTGTTGATCTAAATTTTCTTTTGGGGATGTATTTATTTTGTGCATTGAATACTGACTTGATAAAATTATCGTATGTATCTACCAAAGTTGACGTCTCTTCCTGACTTAAGATGACAGGTGCCTGAGAAGGGGTTCACTCATTTGGACACCTGGATCGACTTAATTTTTTGACCATAGGGTCCGCTAATAGGGCTCTTCTTAACCCCCCATAATTGGCTTTTCTAAAGTCAGGTATTAATGTTGTATTCTCTCTGGTATTACCTTTCCATTGTATATTAAAATACACAGAATTGTGGTCACTATTTCCTAGGTGGTCCCCTATATCTACATTATTTACCATATGTTCATTGTTACTGAAAACTAAATCGAGAATATTATTACCTCTAGTCGGCGTATCTATGAATTGAAATAAAAAACTATCTTGTACTACCTCTATAAACTCCTCAGAATCAGAGTCTCCTATTTGATGCTGCCAATCTATATTCGGAAAATTAAAATCCCCCATAATGCACACATTGCTGAACCTTGATGCCATTTTAATTTCCTCCCATAATGACGTTCCGTCATTTCTACTCATATTTGGCGGTCTATACATAACTCCAATAACTATGGTCTCACTACCTTCGTTAACCTCTACCCAAACACTTTCATTATCGTTATTTAGTCTAATACCTGATTTAATACAGCTTTTTAATGTACTCCTGACAAACACTGCTATACCGCCACCCCTCTTACTTGTTCGGTCATATTTAAACAAACTATATCCTGGTATATCAAATTCTGCTAAAAAATGCCTTGTTTCTGTATTAATCCACGTTTCAGTTAGCGCTATTATGTCTATATTTTCTTTGCTAACAAGGGCTCTAAGTTCGTTCATTTTGTTACATAGACTCCTACAGTTTGTGTAATATACTCTCAATTTACTTATTTTCTTTATACCTAATTTACCTTTGTTTTTAGCGACATTTCCATCTTCCGTTGCACCATGACTACTATCATTTGCATTATAGTCATCATTTTTAGCATGAGACTGAATATCCTTATCGCTTTCGCCTGACGCTAAAATTGTTCCATTTAACCTCTCATTTACACTCTCAATATTTAAGTTCAAAACCCCACAACCACCCTATCTAAAGAACTAGCTAATGTAGAAACCCCTAACCGTGAAAGATGAACCCCATCCCTTGCGTACATCCCATCTCTCCCATAGAAACTATCCCAGTTATCAACGAATGGTATTGCTTTTTCTTTGCAATATTTCTCCAAACGGCAATTGACACCAATCGCCCTGGATGTCCATTCCTTGGGAACTCCTCTTCTGGGTAGGATACAATGTACTACAGGGATCCCTCCCTTCATCCTAACTTTATCTAACACATCCCGATACTGCTGCAGCAGTTCCTCACTTCTACCCTTACCAACATCGTTACTCCCGGCACTGAGACAGATAATGGGGTTATCTCCACTATCTTCCAAGATGTGGTCCATCTTCTCTAAAACCCTCCCAACTCCATGGCCAGGCAGACACACAACCTTCCTAAGTTTAGTGCGGGTAGTCCTAACTAAATGTCTTACCATGGAGTCGCCCACAATCGACACAGACTTACCTTCTCGGGACACAGACTTACCTTTCCCTAGGGAGGATCCAGCAGCTGCAGTTGGAGAACCCCCGGTGGTGGCAGAAGCTCCCTTGGTGGTGGTGGTGGTGGGGGTAGTGGTGGTGGTAGGTAGCACAGCGTCAGAGGTTGGAGCTGAGTCGGCGGCAGGCACTTCGGTTATCCCTCCCTTATCCTGACTATCTTTTCCCTCACATTCGTCTCGCAAAGGAGAGAATGTATTTGTCACACTCATACCTATTCTACTATCCTGCTTCTTGAGTGTGACTTTCCCACCCGTATTTTTAACAACCTGCCATGAATACAATTTTTCATCAACTTCCTCCCTTTTCCCCTTACTTGACTTTATTTCCTCTTGGCTAAGCTTGAAAGCTAGATTTTCGTCTTTAATCAAATCCACTTCCCTCTGAAGTTTAACATTAACCTCCCTTAGAGCCAAGACCTCTTCCTTCACCACAACCATCTCCTCTCTTACCTGGAGAATAAGATGATGCAGATCAGTTAGAGACTCGCACTCCATACCTGCCATGATCCCAATAAGCTTAGCGAGGAGCAAGAAACTAAGTACAGAAAAACAAAAACAAGTAAACTAACAGCTAAAAACTGAGCTATAACACTTTTATATAACACGAGTGCACTGCCCCCAAACACAGGTAGGTGTAATGGTCACTAAAGGTCACTGGTAAGTGGACCGGGCAGGAGCTCAGATTAACACAACCTTCTCCTGTCACTGACTGGAATGATACTCATATGATACTCATATGACATTCAAACAGCACACCACAAACATTAAAAAGAAACTGACACCCAGACTTAACGCCCTCAGGTCACTTGCTCACACAAAATTTGGACACAACAAAGAAACTACCACCACAGTATATAAACAATACATAAGATCAGTGATGGAATACGCAAGCCCAGACTGGGCTTCTAACCTAGCTGAAACACATCATAAGACCTTACAGACTCTTCAAATCAAAGCCCTGAAGATCATTACAGGCTGCACAGCTACTGCACCCACAGATCACCTACATCAAGAAACCAAAATCCTCAAAGTCAAAAACCATCTGGACATGAGAGGCACTCAATTCCTGGCAGCAGCCTCCACGAACCAAGACCACCCACTAAACTGCATGGCAACATACCCACAGACACCAAGAAATATCAAAACAACACCCAGCACACGGTATCACACACAATTATTGCCCTCTCTCCCTCCCTGCCCACCCCGAACCAACTTCCAGAAGCACATCCATACTCATCTCTCACCGATCCATCCACTCACTCACAGACAACACGCAGCTGCATGCACGACCTCCCGAAATCCATCCTTCCGAATCCTCCCTTCCTCGCGAGGACAGAGTCCACCTGGCCAGGCTGAGATGCGGACACCATCTAGCTCTCCTGAGCTATCAGAAGAGATTGGATGACTCCGTTGTCGACGCCTGCCCGGGATGTAACACAGCACCCCATACCATTACACACATCATAGAAGACTGCATTTCACACAACCACTTACGCCAACAACACAATCTACACTCAATGAGAGCTCTGTGGGAAAGCCCGATCGTGGCCATGGCCTTTCTCAGGGACTCGGGGCTGTTCGGCCAGGCAGCTTAGGGAACAACAACAACCACAACAACAACAATACATGAGTTTATCCCTTTATAATGAAAAACATGAGAGCTTAATGAATATTACGAGTAAGTGTACAACACATAATACATGCGGCAATATATGTTAAACAAACTTGTTGTTTTTGGGAGACACAAGTATTAATACATAATAATACTCGACCATTATTTGTCAGTTATCAGGAATAAAGTTCAAACGTAACGCTTGCCACTTCATTATAAGCACCACTCTGATCACTTAGTATAATCGGATTAAGCTTCGCGTAGCTTATGTCAGATTATCTTCACTTCATTTTTACAGTTACATTTTTATGGCATTTCAAAATCCGGAATCCCAGTGATGCATGTATTTAATATTATATCACTAATGCGTCAGCTGGCTCACTGTATCGCTATAATTGTTTACAGATATAAATTCAACTTAAGGGAGCCCATCTCGCTTTTTTTTTCTCTTTCTCTCCCTCTCTCTTTGGCTTGCATCCATTTGGCCCCGTTCAGCCTACTGTTTGAAAATGTTTACCCCCATTCAGGTGTCAATATTTTCCTGGCGAGCAGTAGCGAGCCAGCATATATCTATATTTTTGTTTTACAGCAAGCTAAATTTGTACATATTTTGATAGAAAAATGTCTCCAACGAAGCCGGATTTCTCCATACAATGCTGGCTCGCCATGAAAAAGTCGACACCTGGATGGGGAAAAACGTCTTAAAACTGTTGGCTGAATGGGGCCAAATGGATACACGTTAGAGAAAGAGAGGAAAGGAGTGAACAGTAAACAAAAAAGACGGTTACCCCCCTTAATTTATATACTAAATATTTAGGGTGTGTACACAGTATTTAGCTGCTTGTAGAATGTTATCACTGCTACCACTCCAATACCCAATGTTCGTAGCTATGTACATGGTATGTATATACTCAGGCACACACCCCGTAGCTAGGGGTGGCCGACTCGAGACAGAGCTCGAACAGAAACAACATTTAAAGTTCCAATTCTTAGGGTATGGGATCACTTTCGCGTTCCCTCGCTGTCTCGTCGAGTAGGTGAATTTCAAAAGGCGAGTAGGATTCCTAGCCCCCATGCCCCCAAAAGGAAAACTAGGACCGTGAATGAGACAGCTAGGGTTGGGTAAAGGATGCCAAACCTTACTCTGGATAAGACCAGCCCTCTCACCATTGTAGGTAGATATAATAATACATCATAAACCAGTCACTCATGTATTGAACAGGGACAGGGACAGTAAAGGAACAACCTCTTCATTAACCCTTAACCATCGGCGCACGAGATATGTCGAGTTAAATAAATATGGACTATGTGGCGGTGCACCACATAATATGTCGAGTGCCATTTTCAGCACGTAAATTTTCTCCGAGAGAGAGCGGAGCAGTGGGACGAGCGTAGTAACCTCATGACCGCTCCCCACCACCGCCATGGGTGTACTGAGCTGTATTCCACCCTCCTCCACCCTCTCTCACTCGCTACACAGGGAATTATGTACGGAAATTACCTTATTTTAGGGTTTTTGCACTCGTGTTGCAAGAGAACCAGTGGTCGTACAAGGATGGTTCGGGTGTCATTGGAAAGCTCTGTTTACGCCCTTTCAGGGATATATACTTGTTATACGCTCTGGGTCTTGTTTATGCATGAAAATGAGCACGGAAACACCCCTATTTAGGGTAAAAAAAAAACGCTGGGTGGCACAGTGTAAAATACCCTACCACCCGGTAAATAAGGGTTAAGGAAAGATGATCACAGGAACAATTATATTGGTGTGTCAAGTCTATTTTCTAAATGTGTTAAGGGAAGATTTTCAGTTAAGGGTGTGTTTCTGGATCTCCTTCTCCCTCGTGTTTAGCCCCATTAGTTATGGGATTTTATAACGTTTCCCCATTAGTTTGGCGCTCTTAAGACCATTTGCACCTTTTCTGTCAATTTCTAGACCTTTCGTGCCATTTAGGTGTCGATTTGTTTACTGGCAAGCGATAGCAAGCCTGCTTTTTAGGAGGATTCGGCCTTCGGCTGGGATATTTTTATACCGAAAAATGGATACATGTAAATCGAAGGGGAGTCTTGGGGACATTTTCTTACCGGCGACTATATTTTTAACTTCATTCTAACCATACTTAGATGATATTGTGCAGTTTAAGAAGGATCTGCGGTAATAAAAGGGGTTAAGAAAGATAGTTCGGAGCCTGTTACTTGCTGGAGGCCCTTTTTTAAACTGGAAAAAAATCGTCGAACAGTAGCCAGAATATAGTTAAAAGGACGGCACCGGTACACCAGGGGTTAAGCTTGATTGAAGTCGAGGCAGCAAAGTAAAAACCTCTACTTAAAAGGAGGTGGGTGTATTTATATATTTGTTGATTTTTTTCTTTCTACTGAATGTGAGAGGGAGACAAAAGGCAGAACTGCCTGTAGCGAGTGCCTCCCCCAGAGTTGAAAGAGTGACAGAGCCAAAATCAAGGGATGTTTGAGTCAAAATGCCTGGACACACGGAGTTTGAAGCAATGTAATTCAAAGGAAGAGGGAAAGACTGATTCTGGGGGAGAGTTCCATAACTCAGCTGTTTGTTCCTTTATGCATCTTGCTATCACATTTTATTAGTGTCCTCCCTAACCCTAAATCAACCTTTAAAAACACCTACCCAAGAACCTCTTTCAAGATAAATGTGTACATTTATCGTTAGAAAAATGTCCCGGCTGAAGGCCGGTTCCTGTTAAATAACATACTCGCTATCGATTACCAGGAAAACATTGACATAGCATGGGGCAAAAGGTCTTAAAATCGCCAAACTAGTGTGCCGAACGTCTTCAAATCTGAAAAGTAATGGGGCTAAATATGCAGAAGAAGGGGGCCAGAAACTCGACCCATCTCCCCTAATATACAGTGGAACTCTCTGGAACATGTGATATCAATCTTCTGTCTATCTCTTGCGGTGTTTACCTTGTTTCTCCTATAATATACAGTGGAACTCTCTGGAACATGTGATATCAATCTTCTGTCTATCTCTTGCTGTGTTTACCTTGTTTCTCCTATATAATATACAGTGGAACTCTCTGGAACATGTGATATCAATCTTCTGTCTATCTCTTGCTGTGTTTACCTTGTTTCTCCTATATAATATACAGTGGAACTCTCTGGAACATGTGATATCAATCTTCTGTCTATCTCTTGCTGTGTTTACCTTGTTTCTCCTATATAATATACAGTGGAACTCTCTGGAACATGTGATATCAATCTTCTGTCTATCTCTTGCTGTGTTTACCTTGTTTCTCCTATATAATATACAGTGGAACTCTCTGGAACATGTGATATCAATCTTCTGTCTATCTCTTGCTGTGTTTACCTTGTTTCTCCTATATAATATACAGTGGAACTCTCTGGAACATGTGATATCAATCTTCTGTCTATCTCTTGCTGTGTTTACCTTGTTTCTCCTATATAATACAGTGGAACTCTCTGGAACATGTGATATCAATCTTCTGTCTATCTCTTGCTGTGTTTACCTTGTTTCTCCTATATAATATACAGTGGAACTCTCTGGAACATGTGATATCAATCTTCTGTCTATCTCTTGCTGTGTTTACCTTGTTTCTCCTACATAATACAGTGGAACTCTCTGGAACATGTGATATCAATCTTCTGTCTATCTCTTGCTGTGTTTACCTTGTTTCTCCTATATAATATACAGTGGAACTCTCTGGAACATGTGATATCAATCTTCTGTCTATCTCTTGCTGTGTTTACCTTGTTTCTCCTATATAATATACAGTGGAACTCTCTGGAACATGTGATATCAATCTTCTGTCTATCTCTTGCTGTGTTTACCTTGTTTCTCCTATATAATATACAGTGGAACTCTCTGGAACATGTGATATCAATCTTCTGTCTATCTTGCTGTGTTTACCTTGTTTCTCCTATATAATATACAGTGGAACTCTCTGGAACATGTGATATCAATCTTCTGTCTATCTCTTGCTGTGTTTACCTTGTTTCTCCTATATAATATACAGTGGAACTCTCTGGAACATGTGATATCAATCTTCTGTCTATCTCTTGCTGTGTTTACCTTGTTTCTCCTATATAATATACAGTGGAACTCTCTGGAACATGTGATATCAATCTTCTGTCTATCTCTTGCTGTGTTTACCTTGTTTCTCCTATATAATATACAGTGGAACTCTCTGGAACATGTGATATCAATCTTCTGTCTATCTCTTGCTGTGTTTACCTTGTTTCTCCTATATAATATACAGTGGAACTCTCTGGAACATGTGATATCAATCTTCTGTCTATCTCTTGCTGTGTTTACCTTGTTTCTCCTATATAATATACAGTGGAACTCTCTGGAACATGTGATATCAATCTTCTGTCTATCTCTTGCTGTGTTTACCTTGTTTCTCCTATATAATATACAGTGGAACTCTCTGGAACATGTGATATCAATCTTCTGTCTATCTCTTGCTGTGTTTACCTTGTTTCTCCTATATAATATACAGTGGAACTCTCTGGAACATGTGATATCAATCTTCTGTCTATCTCTTGCTGTGTTTACCTTGTTTCTCCTATATAATATACAGTGGAACTCTCTGGAACATGTGATATCAATCTTCTGTCTATCTCTTGCTGTGTTTACCTTGTTTCTCCTATATAATATACAGTGGAACTCTCTGGAACATGTGATATCAATCTTCTGTCTATCTCTTGCTGTGTTTACCTTGTTTCTCCTATATAATATACAGTGGAACTCTCTGGAACATGTGATATCAATCTTCTGTCTATCTCTTGCTGTGTTTACCTTGTTTCTCCTATATAATATACAGTGGAACTCTCTGGAACATGTGATATCAATCTTCTGTCTATCTCTTGCTGTGTTTACCTTGTTTCTCCTATATAATATACAGTGGAACTCTCTGGAACATGTGATATCAATCTTCTGTCTATCTCTTGCTGTGTTTACCTTGTTTCTCCTATATAATATACAGTGGAACTCTCTGGAACATGTGATATCAATCTTCTGTCTATCTCTTGCTGTGTTTACCTTGTTTCTCCTATATAATATACAGTGGAACTCTCTGGAACATGTGATATCAATCTTCTGTCTATCTCTTGCTGTGTTTACCTTGTTTCTCCTATATAATATACAGTGGAATTATCTGCATGTGATATCAATCTTCTGTCTATCTCTGCTGTTGGTTTACCTTGTTTTCCTATATAATATACAGTGGAACTCTCTGGAACATGTGATATCAATCTATATCTCTTGCTGTTTACCTTTAATATAAAATTGGATAACTCTGGAATGTGGATCTCTCCAACGCTTCTATATCCTGTGTTAATTATATAGATGATCCTAACAGTGTGATATAATCTTCTGTCTATCTCTTTGTGTTACCTTGTTTCTCCTTGCTTACAGTGGAACTCTCTGGAACATGTGATATCAATCTTCTGTCTATCTCTTGCTGTGTTTACCTTGTTTCTCCTATATAATATACAGTGGAACTCTCTGGAACATGTGATATCAATCTTCTGTCTATCTCTTGCTGTGTTTACCTTGTTTCTCCTATATAATATACAGTGGAACTCTCTGGAACATGTGATATCAATCTTCTGTCTATCTCTTGCTGTGTTTACCTTGTTTCTCCTATATAATATACAGTGGAACTCTCTGGAACATGTGATATCAATCTTCTGTCTATCTCTTGCTGTGTTTACCTTGTTTCTCCTATATAATATACAGTGGAACTCTCTGGAACATGTGATATCAATCTTCTGTCTATCTCTTGCTGTGTTTACCTTGTTTCTCCTATATAATATACAGTGGAACTCTCTGGAACATGTGATATCAATCTTCTGTCTATCTCTTGCTGTGTTTACCTTGTTTCTCCTATATAATATACAGTGGAACTCTCTGGAACATGTGATATCAATCTTCTGTCTATCTCTTGCTGTGTTTACCTTGTTTCTCCTATATAATATACAGTGGAACTCTCTGGAACATGTGATATCAATCTTCTGTCTATCTCTTGCTGTGTTTACCTTGTTTCTCCTATATAATATACAGTGGAACTCTCTGGAACATGTGATATCAATCTTCTGTCTATCTCTTGCTGTGTTTACCTTGTTTCTCCTATATAATATACAGTGGAACTCTCTGGAACATGTGATATCAATCTTCTGTCTATCTCTTGCTGTGTTTACCTTGTTTCTCCTATATAATATACAGTGGAACTCTCTGGAACATGTGATATCAATCTTCTGTCTATCTCTTGCTGTGTTTACCTTGTTTCTCCTATATAATATACAGTGGAACTCTCTGGAACATGTGATATCAATCTTCTGTCTATCTCTTGCTGTGTTTACCTTGTTTCTCCTATATAATATACAGTGGAACTCTCTGGAACATGTGATATCAATCTTCTGTCTATCTCTTGCTGTGTTTACCTTGTTTCTCCTATATAATATACAGTGGAACTCTCTGGAACATGTGATATCAATCTTCTGTCTATCTCTTGCTGTGTTTACCTTGTTTCTCCTATATAATATACAGTGGAACTCTCTGGAACATGTGATATCAATCTTCTGTCTATCTCTTGCTGTGTTTACCTTGTTTCTCCTATATAATATACAGTGGAACTCTCTGGAACATGTGATATCAATCTTCTGTCTATCTCTTGCTGTGTTTACCTTGTTTCTCCTATAATATACAGTGGAACTCTCTGGAACATGTGATATCAATCTTCTGTCTATCTCTTGCTGTGTTTACCTTGTTTCTCCTATATAATATACAGTGGAACTCTCTGGAACATGTGATATCAATCTTCTGTCTATCTCTTGCTGTGTTTACCTTGTTTCTCCTATATAATATACAGTGGAACTCTCTGGAACATGTGATATCAATCTTCTGTCTATCTCTTGCTGTGTTTACCTTGTTTCTCCTATATAATATACAGTGGAACTCTCTGGAACATGTGATATCAATCTTCTGTCTATCTCTTGCTGTGTTTACCTTGTTTCTCCTATATAATATACAGTGGAACTCTCTGGAACATGTGATATCAATCTTCTGTCTATCTCTTGCTGTGTTTACCTTGTTTCTCCTATATAATATACAGTGGAACTCTCTGGAACATGTGATATCAATCTTCTGTCTATCTCTTGCTGTGTTTACCTTGTTTCTCCTATATAATATACAGTGGAACTCTCTGGAACATGTGATATCAATCTTCTGTCTATCTCTTGCTGTGTTTACCTTGTTTCTCCTATATAATATACAGTGGAACTCTCTGGAACATGTGATATCAATCTTCTGTCTATCTCTTGCTGTTTACCTTGTTTCTCCTATATAATATACAGTGGAACTCTCTGGAACATGTGATATCAATCTTCTGTCTATCTCTTGCTGTGTTTACCTTGTTTCTCCTATATAATATACAGTGGAACTCTCTGGAACATGTGATATCAATCTTCTGTCTATCTCTTGCTGTGTTTACCTTGTTTCTCCTATATAATATACAGTGGAACTCTCTGGAACATGTGATATCAATCTTCTGTCTATCTCTTGCTGTGTTTACCTTGTTTCTCCTATATAATATACAGTGGAACTCTCTGGAACATGTGATATCAATCTTCTGTCTATCTCTTGCTGTGTTTACCTTGTTTCTCCTATATAATATACAGTGGAACTCTCTGGAACATGTGATATCAATCTTCTGTCTATCTCTTGCTGTGTTTACCTTGTTTCTCTCCTATATAATATACAGTGGAACTCTCTGGAACATGTGATATCAATCTTCTGTCTATCTCTTGCTGTGTTTACCTTGTTTCTCCTATATAATATACAGTGGAACTCTCTGGAACATGTGATATCAATCTTCTGTCTATCTCTTGCTGTGTTTACCTTGTTTCTCCTATATAATATACAGTGGAACTCTCTGGAACATGTGATATCAATCTTCTGTCTATCTCTTGCTGTGTTTACCTTGTTTCTCCTATATATACAGTGGAACTCTCTGGAACATGTGATATCAATCTTCTGTCTATCTCTTGCTGTGTTTACCTTGTTTCTCCTATATAATATACAGTGGAACTCTCTGGAACATGTGATATCAATCTTCTGTCTATCTCTTGCTGTGTTTACCTTGTTTCTCCTATATAATATACAGTGGAACTCTCTGGAACATGTGATATCAATCTTCTGTCTATCTCTTGCTGTGTTTACCTTGTTTCTCCTATATAATATACAGTGGAACTCTCTGGAACATGTGATATCAATCTTCTGTCTATCTCTTGCTGTGTTTACCTTGTTTCTCCTATATAATATACAGTGGAACTCTCTGGAACATGTGATATCAATCTTCTGTCTATCTCTTGCTGTGTTTACCTTGTTTCTCCTATATAATATACAGTGGAACTCTCTGGAACATGTGATATCAATCTTCTGTCTATCTCTTGCTGTGTTTACCTTGTTTCTCCTATATAATATACAGTGGAACTCTCTGGAACATGTGATATCAATCTTCTGTCTATCTCTTGCTGTGTTTACCTTGTTTCTCCTATATAATATACAGTGGAACTCTCTGGAACATGTGATATCAATCTTCTGTCTATCTCTTGCTGTGTTTACCTTGTTTCTCCTATATAATATACAGTGGAACTCTCTGGAACATGTGATATCAATCTTCTGTCTATCTCTTGCTGTGTTTACCTTGTTTCTCCTACATAATACAGTGGAACTCTCTGGAACATGTGATATCAATCTTCTGTCTATCTCTTGCTGTGTTTACCTTGTTTCTCCTATATAATATACAGTGGAACTCTCTGGAACATGTGATATCAATCTTCTGTCTATCTCTTGCTGTGTTTACCTTGTTTCTCCTATATAATATACAGTGGAACTCTCTGGAACATGTGATATCAATCTTCTGTCTATCTCTTGCTGTGTTTACCTTGTTTCTCCTATATAATATACAGTGGAACTCTCTGGAACATGTGATATCAATCTTCTGTCTATCTCTTGCTGTGTTTACCTTGTTTCTCTCCTATATAATATACAGTGGAACTCTCTGGAACATGTGATATCAATCTTCTGTCTATCTCTTGCTGTGTTTACCTTGTTTCTCCTATATAATATACAGTGGAACTCTCTGGAACATGTGATATCAATCTTCTGTCTATCTCTTGCTGTGTTTACCTTGTTTCTCCTATATAATATACAGTGGAACTCTCTGGAACATGTGATATCAATCTTCTGTCTATCTCTTGCTGTGTTTACCTTGTTTCTCCTATATAATATACAGTGGAACTCTCTGGAACATGTGATATCAATCTTCTGTCTATCTCTTGCTGTGTTTACCTTGTTTCTCCTATATAATATACAGTGGAACTCTCTGGAACATGTGATATCAATCTTCTGTCTATCTCTTGCTGTGTTTACCTTGTTTCTCCTATATAATATACAGTGGAACTCTCTGGAACATGTGATATCAATCTTCTGTCTATCTCTTGCTGTGTTTACCTTGTTTCTCCTATATAATATACAGTGGAACTCTCTGGAACATGTGATATCAATCTTCTGTCTATCTCTTGCTGTGTTTACCTTGTTTCTCCTATATAATATACAGTGGAACTCTCTGGAACATGTGATATCAATCTTCTGTCTATCTCTTGCTGTGTTTACCTTGTTTCTCCTATATAATATACAGTGGAACTCTCTGGAACATGTGATATCAATCTTCTGTCTATCTCTTGCTGTGTTTACCTTGTTTCTCCTATATAATATACAGTGGAACTCTCTGGAACATGTGATATCAATCTTCTGTCTATCTCTTGCTGTGTTTACCTTGTTTCTCCTACATAATACAGTGGAACTCTCTGGAACATGTGATATCAATCTTCTGTCTATCTCTTGCTGTGTTTACCTTGTTTCTCCTATATAATATACAGTGGAACTCTCTGGAACATGTGATATCAATCTTCTGTCTATCTCTTGCTGTGTTTACCTTGTTTCTCCTATATAATATACAGTGGAACTCTCTGGAACATGTGATATCAATCTTCTGTCTATCTCTTGCTGTGTTTACCTTGTTTCTCCTATATAATATACAGTGGAACTCTCTGGAACATGTGATATCAATCTTCTGTCTATCTCTTGCTGTGTTTACCTTGTTTCTCCTATATAATATACAGTGGAACTCTCTGGAACATGTGATATCAATCTTCTGTCTATCTCTTGCTGTGTTTACCTTGTTTCTCCTATATAATATACAGTGGAACTCTCTGGAACATGTGATATCAATCTTCTGTCTATCTCTTGCTGTGTTTACCTTGTTTCTCCTATATAATATACAGTGGAACTCTCTGGAACATGTGATATCAATCTTCTGTCTATCTCTTGCTGTGTTTACCTTGTTTCTCCTATATAATATACAGTGGAACTCTCTGGAACATGTGATATCAATCTTCTGTCTATCTCTTGCTGTGTTTACCTTGTTTCTCCTATATAATATACAGTGGAACTCTCTGGAACATGTGATATCAATCTTCTGTCTATCTCTTGCTGTGTTTACCTTGTTTCTCCTATATAATATACAGTGGAACTCTCTGGAACATGTGATATCAATCTTCTGTCTATCTCTTGCTGTGTTTACCTTGTTTCTCCTATATAATATACAGTGGAACTCTCTGGAACATGTGATATCAATCTTCTGTCTATCTCTTGCTGTGTTTACCTTGTTTCTCCTATATAATATACAGTGGAACTCTCTGGAACATGTGATATCAATCTTCTGTCTATCTCTTGCTGTGTTTACCTTGTTTCTCCTATATAATATACAGTGGAACTCTCTGGAACATGTGATATCAATCTTCTGTCTATCTCTTGCTGTGTTTACCTTGTTTCTCCTATATAATATACAGTGGAACTCTCTGGAACATGTGATATCAATCTTCTGTCTATCTCTTGCTGTGTTTACCTTGTTTCTCCTATATAATATACAGTGGAACTCTCTGGAACATGTGATATCAATCTTCTGTCTATCTCTTGCTGTGTTTACCTTGTTTCTCCTATATAATATACAGTGGAACTCTCTGGAACATGTGATATCAATCTTCTGTCTATCTCTTGCTGTGTTTACCTTGTTTCTCCTATATAATATACAGTGGAACTCTCTGGAACATGTGATATCAATCTTCTGTCTATCTCTTGCTGTGTTTACCTTGTTTCTCCTATATAATATACAGTGGAACTCTCTGGAACATGTGATATCAATCTTCTGTCTATCTCTTGCTGTGTTTACCTTGTTTCTCCTATATAATATACAGTGGAACTCTCTGGAACATGTGATATCAATCTTCTGTCTATCTCTTGCTGTGTTTACCTTGTTTCTCCTATATAATATACAGTGGAACTCTCTGGAACATGTGATATCAATCTTCTGTCTATCTCTTGCTGTGTTTACCTTGTTTCTCCTATATAATATACAGTGGAACTCTCTGGAACATGTGATATCAATCTTCTGTCTATCTCTTGCTGTGTTTACCTTGTTTCTCCTATATAATATACAGTGGAACTCTCTGGAACATGTGATATCAATCTTCTGTCTATCTCTTGCTGTGTTTACCTTGTTTCTCCTATATAATATACAGTGGAACTCTCTGGAACATGTGATATCAATCTTCTGTCTATCTCTTGCTGTGTTTACCTTGTTTCTCCTATATAATATACAGTGGAACTCTCTGGAACATGTGATATCAATCTTCTGTCTATCTCTTGCTGTGTTTACCTTGTTTCTCCTATAATATACAGTGGAACTCTCTGGAACATGTGATATCAATCTTCTGTCTATCTCTTGCTGTGTTTACCTTGTTTCTCCTATATAATATACAGTGGAACTCTCTGGAACATGTGATATCAATCTTCTGTCTATCTCTTGCTGTGTTTACCTTGTTTCTCCTATATAATATACAGTGGAACTCTCTGGAACATGTGATATCAATCTTCTGTCTATCTCTTGCTGTGTTTACCTTGTTTCTCCTATATAATATACAGTGGAACTCTCTGGAACATGTGATATCAATCTTCTGTCTATCTCTTGCTGTGTTTACCTTGTTTCTCCTATATAATATACAGTGGAACTCTCTGGAACATGTGATATCAATCTTCTGTCTATCTCTTGCTGTGTTTACCTTGTTTCTCCTATATAATATACAGTGGAACTCTTGGAACATGTGATATCAATCTTCTGTCTATCTCTTGCAGTGTTTACCTTGTTTCTCCTATATAATATACAGTGGAACTCTCTGGAACATGTGATATCAATCTTCTGTCTATCTCTTGCTGTGTTTACCTTGTTTCTCCTATATAATATACAGTGGAACTCTCTGGAACATGTGATATCAATCTTCTGTCTATCTCTTGCTGTGTTTACCTTGTTTCTCCTATATAATACAGTGGAACTCTCTGGAACATGTAATATCAATCTTCTGTCTATCTTGCTGTGTTTACCTTGTTTCTCCTATATAATATACAGTGGAACTCTCTGGAACATGTGATATCAATCTTCTGTCTATCTCTTGCTGTGTTTACCTTGTTTCTCCTATATAATACAGTGGAACTCTCTGGAACATGTGATATCAATCTTCTGTCTATCTCTTGCTGTGTTTACCTTGTTTCTCCTATATAATATACAGTGGAACTCTCTGGAACATGTGATATCAATCTTCTGTCTATCTCTTGCTGTGTTTACCTTGTTTCTCCTATATAATATACAGTGGAACTCTCTGGAACATGTGATATCAATCTTCTGTCTATCTCTTGCTGTGTTTACCTTGTTTCTCCTATATAATATACAGTGGAACTCTCTGGAACATGTGATATCAATCTTCTGTCTATCTCTTGCTGTGTTTACCTTGTTTCTCCTATATAATATACAGTGGAACTCTCTGGAACATGTGATATCAATCTTCTGTCTATCTCTTGCTGTGTTTACCTTGTTTCTCCTATATAATATACAGTGGAACTCTCTGGAACATGTGATATCAATCTTCTGTCTATCTCTTGCTGTGTTTACCTTGTTTCTCCTATATAATATACAGTGGAACTCTCTGGAACATGTGATATCAATCTTCTGTCTATCTCTTGCTGTGTTTACCTTGTTTCTCCTATATAATATACAGTGGAACTCTCTGGAACATGTGATATCAATCTTCTGTCTATCTCTTGCTGTGTTTACCTTGTTTCTCCTATATAATATACAGTGGAACTCTCTGGAACATGTGATATCAATCTTCTGTCTATCTCTTGCTGTGTTTACCTTGTTTCTCCTATATAATATACAGTGGAACTCTCTGGAACATGTGATATCAATCTTCTGTCTATCTCTTGCTGTGTTTACCTTGTTTCTCCTATATAATATACAGTGGAACTCTCTGGAACATGTGATATCAATCTTCTGTCTATCTCTTGCTGTGTTTACCTTGTTTCTCCTATATAATAAACAGTGGAACTCTCTGGAACATGTGATATCAATCTTCTGTCTATCTCTTGCTGTGTTTACCTTGTTTCTCCTATATAATATACAGTGGAACTCTCTGGAACATGTGATATCAATCTTCTGTCTATCTCTTGCTGTGTTTACCTTGTTTCTCCTATATAATATACAGTGGAACTCTCTGGAACATGTGATATCAATCTTCTGTCTATCTCTTGCTGTGTTTACCTTGTTTCTCCTATATAATTAACAGTGGAACTCTCTGGAACATGTGATATCAATCTTCTGTCTATCTCTTGCTGTGTTTACCTTGTTTCTCCTATATAATATACAGTGGAACTCTCTGGAACATGTGATATCAATCTTCTGTCTATCTCTTGCTGTGTTTACCTTGTTTCTCCTATATAATATACAGTGGAACTCTCTGGAACATGTGATATCAATCTTCTGTCTATCTCTTGCTGTGTTTACCTTGTTTCTCCCATATAATATACAGTGGAACTCTCTGGAACATGTGATATCAATCTTGTGTCTCGCCCTTGCTGTGTTTCCCTTGTTTCCCCTATATAATATACAGTGGAACTCTCTGGAACATGTGATATCAATCTTCTGTCTATCTCTTGCTGTGTTTACCTTGTTTCTCCTATATAATATACAGTGGAACTCTCTGGAACATGTGATATCAATCTTCTGTCTATCTCTTGCTGTGTTTACCTTGTTTCTCCTATAAAATATACAGTGGAACCATGATATCAATCTTCTGTGCTGTGTTTATCTTATATAATATACAGTGGAACTCTCTGGAACATGTGATATCAATCTTCTGTCTATCTCTTGCTGTGTTTACCTTGTTTCTCCTATATAATATACAGTGGAACTCTCTGGAACATGTGATATCAATCTTCTGTCTATCTCTGCTGTGTTTACCTTGTTTCTCCTATATTATACAGTGGAACTCTCTGGAACATGTGATATCAATCTTCTGTCTATCTCTGCTGTGTTTACCTTGTTTCTCCTATATAATATACAGTGGAACTCTCTGGAACATGTGATATCAATCTTCTGTCTATCTCTTGCTGTGTTTACCTTGTTTCTCCTATATAATATACAGTGGAACTCTCTGGAACATGTGATATCAATCTTCTGTCTATCTCTTGCTGTGTTTACCTTGTTTCTCCTATATAATATACAGTGGAACTCTCTGGAACATGTGATATCAATCTTCTGTCTATCTCTTGCTGTGTTTACCTTGTTTCTCCTATATAATATACAGTGGAACTCTCTGGAACATGTGATATCAATCTTCTATCTATAATATACAGTGGAACTCTCTGGAACATGTGGTATCAATCTTGTCTATCTCTTGCTGTGTTTACCTTGTTTCTCCTATATAATATACAGTGGAACTCTCTGGAACATGTGATATCAATCTTCTGTCTATCTCTGCTGTGTTTACCTTGTTTCTCCTATATAATATACAGTGGAACTCTCTGGAACATGTGATATCAATCTTCTGTCTATCTCTTGCTGTGTTTACCTTGTTTCTCCTATATATCATACAGTGGAACTCTCTGGAACATGTGATATCAATCTTCTGTCTATCTCTTGCTGTGTTTACCTTGTTTCTCCTATATAATATACAGTGGAACTCTCTGGAACATGTGATATCAATCTTCTGTCTATCTCTTGCTGTGTTTACCTTGTTTCTCCTATATAATATACAGTGGAACTCTCTGGAACATGTGATATCAATCTTCTGTCTATCTCTTGCTGTGTTTACCTTGTTTCTCCTATATAATATACAGTGGAACTCTCTGGAACATGTGATATCAATCTTCTGTCTATCTCTTGCTGTGTTTACCTTGTTTCTCCTATATAATATACAGTGGAACTCTCTGGAACATGTGATATCAATCTTCTGTCTATCTCTTGCTGTGTTTACCTTGTTTCTCCTATATAATATACAGTGGAACTCTCTGGAACATGTGATATCAATCTTCTGTCTATCTCTTGCTGTGTTTACCTTGTTTCTCCTATATAATATACAGTGGAACTCTCTGGAACATGTGATATCAATCTTCTGTCTATCTCTTGCTGTGTTTACCTTGTTTCTCCTATAATATACAGTGGAACTCTCTGGAACATGTGATATCAATCTTCTGTCTATCTCTTGCTGTGTTTACCTTGTTTCTCCTATATAATATACAGTGGAACTCTCTGGAACATGTGATATCAATCTTCTGTCTTTCTCTTGCTGCGTTTACCTTGTTTCTCCTATATAATATACAGTGGAACTCTCTGGAACATGTGATATCAATCTTCTGTCTATCTCTTGCTGTGTTTACCCTCTTGTTCCTATATAATATACAGTGGAACTCTCTGGAACATGTGATATCAATCTTCTGTCTATCTCTTGCTGTGTTTACCTTGTTTCTCCTATATAATATACAGTGGAACTCTCTGGAACATGTGATATCAATCTTCTGTCTATCTCTTGCTGTGTTTACCTTGTTTCTCCTATATAATATACAGTGGAACTCTCTGGAACATGTGATATCAATCTTCTGTCTATCTCTTGCTGTGTTTACCTTGTTTCTCCTATATAATATACAGTGGAACTCTCTGGAACATGTGATATCAATCTTCTGTCTATCTGTTTCTCCTATATAATATACAGTGGAACTCTCTGGAACATGTGATATCAATCTTCTGTCTATCTCTTGCTGTGTTTACCTTGTTTCTCCTATATAATATACAGTGGAACTCTCTGGAACATGTGATATCAATCTTCTGTCTATCTCTTGCTGTGTTTACCTTGTTTCTCCTATATATACAGTGGAACTCTCTGGAACATGTGATATCAATCTTCTGTCTTACCTTGTTTCTCCTATAATATACAGTGGAACTCTCTGGAACATGTGATATCAATCTCTATCTCTGCTGTGTTTACCTTGTTTCTCCTATATAATATACAGTGGAACTCTCTGGAACATGTGATATCAATCTTCTGTCTATCTCTGCTGTGTTTACCTTGTTTCTCCTATATAATATACAGTGGAACTCTCTGGAACATGTGATATCAATCTTCTGTCTATCTCTTGCTGTGTTTACTATATACAGTGGAACTCTCTGGAACATGTGATATCAATCTTCTGTCTATCTCTTGCTGTGTTTACCTTGTTTCTCCTATATAACATACAGTGGAACTCTCTGGAACATGTGATATCAATCTTCTGTCTATCTCTTGCTGTGTGTTTGTCTCCTATAAAATACAGTGGAACTCTCTGGAACATGTGATATCAATCTTCTGTCTATCTCTTGCTGTGTTTACCTTGTTTCTCCTATATAAAATACAGTGGAACTCTCTGGAACATGTGATATCAATCTTCTGTCTATCTCTTGCTGTGTTTACCTTGTTTCTCCTATATAATATACAGTGGAACTCTCTGGAACATGTGATATCAATCTTCTGTCTATCTCTTGCTGTGTTTACCTTGTTTCTCCTATATAATATACAGTGGAACTCTCTGGAACATGTGATATCAATCTTCTGTCTATCTCTTGCTGTGTTTACCTTGTTTCTCCTATATAATATACAGTGGAACTCTCTGGAACATGTGATATCATTCTTCTGTCTATCTCTTGCTGTGTTTACCTTGTTTCTCCTACATAATATACAGTGGAACTCTCTGGAACATGTTATATCAATCTTCTGTCTATCTCTTGCTGTGTTTACCTTGTTTCTCCTATATAATATACAGTGGAACTCTCTGGAACATGTGATATCAATCTTCTGTCTATCTCTTGCTGTGTTTACCTTGTTTCTCCTATATAATATACAGTGGAACTCTCTGGAACATGTGATATCAATCTTCTGTCTATCTCTTGCTGTGTTACCTTGTTTCTCCTATATAATATACAGTGGAACTCTCTGGAACATGTGATATCAATCTTCTGTCTATCTCTTGCTGTGTTTACCTTGTTTCTCCTATATAATACAGTGGAACTCTCTGGAACATGTGATATCAATCTTCTGTCTATCTCTTGCTGTGTTTACCTTGTTTCTCCTATATAATATACAGTGGAACTCTCTGGAACATGTGATATCAATCTTCTGTCTATCTCTTGCTGTGTTTACCTTGTTTCTCCTATATAATATACAGTGGAACTCTCTGGAACATGTGATATCAATCTTCTGTCTATCTCTTGCTGTTTTTACCTTGTTTCTCCTATATAATATACAGTGGAACTCTCTGGAACATGTGATATCAATCTTCTGTCTATCTCTTGCTGTGTTTACCTTGTTTCTCCTACATAATACACAGTGGAACTCTCTGGAACATGTGATATCAATCTTCTGTCTATCTCTTGCTGTGTTTACCTTGTTTCTCCTATATAATATACAGTGGAACTCTCTGGAACATGTGATATCAATCTTCTGTCTATCTCTTGCTGTGTTTACCTTGTTTCTCCTATAATATACAGTGGAACTCTCTGGAACATGTGATATCAATCTTCTGTCTATCTCTTGCTGTGTTTACCTTGTTTCTCCTATATAATATACAGTGGAACTCTCTGGAACATGTGATATCAATCTTCTGTCTATCTCTTGCTGTGTTTACCTTGTTTCTCCTATATAATATACAGTGGAACTCTCTGGAACATGTGATATCAATCTTCTGTCTATCTCTTGCTGTGTGTTTACCTTGTTTCTCCTATATAATATACAGTGGAACTCTCTGGAACATGTGATATCAATCTTCTGTCTATCTCTTGCTGTGTTTACCTTGTTTCTCCTATATAATATACAGTGGAACTCTCTGGAACATGTGATATCAATCTTCTGTCTCTTGCTGTGTGTTTACCTTGTTTCTCCTATAATATACAGTGGAACTCTCTGGAACATGTGATATCAATCTTCTGTCTATCTCTTGCTGTGTTTACCTTGTTTCTCCTATATAATATACAGTGGAACTCTCTGGAACATGTGATATCAATCTTCTGTCTATCTCTTGCTGTGTTTACCTTGTTTCTCCTATATAATATACAGTGGAACTCTCTGGAACATGTGATATCAATCTTCTGTCTGTCTTGCTGTGTTTACCTTGTTTCTCCTATATAATATACAGTGGAACTCTCTGGAACATGTGATATCAATCTTCTGTCTATCTCTTGCTGTGTTTACCTTGTTTCTCCTATATAATACATAGTGGAACTCTCTGGAACATGTGATATCAATATTCTGTCTATCTCTGCTGTGTTTTCTTCTATATAATATACAGTGGAACTCTCTGGAACATGTGATATCAATCTTCTGTCTATCTCTTGCTGTGTTTACCTTGTTTCTCCTACATAATACACAGTGGAACTCTCTGGAACATGTGATATCAATCTTCTGTCTATCTCTTGCTGTGTTTACCTTGTTTCTCCTATATAATATACAGTGGAACTCTCTGGAACATGTGATATCAATCTTCTGTCTATCTCTTGCTGTGTTTACCTTGTTTCTCCTATATAATATACAGTGGAACTCTCTGGAACATGTGATATCAATCTTCTGTCTATCTCTTGCTGTGTTTACCTTGTTTCTCCTATATAATATACAGTGGAACTCTCTGGAACATGTGATATCAATCTTCTGTCTATCTCTTGCTGTGTTTACCTTGTTTCTCCTATATAATATACAGTGGAACTCTCTGGAACATGTGATATCAATCTTCTGTCTATCTCTTGCTGTGTTTACCTTTTTTCTCCTATATAATATACAGTGGAACTCTCTGGAACATGTGATATCAATCTTCTGTCTATCTCTTGCTGTGTTTACCTTGTTTCTCCTATATAATATACAGTGGAACTCTCTGGAACATGTGATATCAATCTTCTGTCTATCTCTTGCTGTGTTTACCTTGTTTCTCCTATATAATATACAGTGGAACTCTCTGGAACATGTGATATCAATCTTCTGTCTATCTCTTGCTGTGTTTACCTTGTTTTTCCTATATAATATACAGTGGAACTCTCTGGAACATGTGATATCAATCTTCTGTCTATCTCTTGCTGTGTTTACCTTGTTTCTCCTATATAATATACAGTGGAACTCTCTGGAACATGTGATATCAATCTTCTGTCTATCTCTTGCTGTGTTTACCTTGTTTCTCCTATATAATATACAGTGGAACTCTCTGGAACATGTGATATCAATCTTCTGTCTATCTCTTGCTGTGTTTACCTTGTTTCTCCTATATAATATACAGTGGAACTCTCTGGAACATGTGATATCAATCTTCTGTCTATCTCTTGCTGTGTTTACCTTGTTTCTCCTATATAATATACAGTGGAACTCTCTGGAACATGTGATATCAATCTTCTGTCTATCTCTTGCTGTGTTTACCTTGTTTCTCCTATATAATATACAGTGGAACTCTCTGGAACATGTGATATCAATCTTCTGTCTATCTCTTGCTGTGTTTACCTTGTTTCTCCTATATAATATACAGTGGAACTCTCTGGAACATGTGATATCAATCTTCTGTCTATCTCTTGCTGTGTTTACCTTGTTTCTCCTATATAATATACAGTGGAACTCTCTGGAACATGTGATATCAATCTTCTGTCTATCTCTTGCTGTGTTTACCTTGTTTCTCCTATATAATATACAGTGGAACTCTCTGGAACATGTGATATCAATCTTCTGTCTATCTCTTGCTGTGTTTACCTTGTTTCTCCTATATAATATACAGTGGAACTCTCTGGAACATGTGATATCAATCTTCTGTCTATCTCTTGCTGTGTTTACCTTGTTTCTCCTATATAATATACAGTGGAACTCTCTGGAACATGTGATATCAATCTTCTGTCTATCTCTTGCTGTGTTTACCTTGTTTCTCCTATATAATATACAGTGGAACTCTCTGGAACATGTGATATCAATCTTCTGTCTATCTCTTGCTGTGTTTACCTGGTGTCTGCCCTATAATATAATTGGACTCTCTGGAACATGTGATCTCACTCTTCTGTCTATCTCGTGCAGTGTTTACCTTGTTCTATACAGTACAGTGTGAACTCTC
>CM064566.1:46619052-46659052 GCA_032716605.1 Paralithodes platypus
TGGATAGAGTCAACAATGAATAAGGGCTCTAAGCTGAAGTCTGGTTGGTTGGCCATTCTGAACAATGAAAAGCAGCTCCTTTCAAACACTCGGAATGTGAATAACATCAATCGGGTGAGAACAAAGGTCCATCGCCACTGCTAATCGCAAGAAACAAGGAAAAGGGAAGCATGCTGATTGCTCGTCGAGTAAAATGAAGAAGGATGAACAAGCTGTACAGGATACAAGCGCATGTCTCACTCGATTCAAGTGTGTTCCATTTGTCCTTACAAACAAGACACTTCGTTCCCTACAGTCAGGAATCCCAGCCTCAGTCGCTCTCGCTGCCGAGCTTGAAATCGGCAAAGGAGGATGGCACAAGCAAACTGAAGCAGTTCTTGAATGAGAGAGTGTATTCCAAGACCAAGTCTCTCAACGACAGAGTTCCCCGTAGCAAGCGTTTGAACTTTTCAACTCAGGAATTGAAGAAAGCAGATGGTGAGAACCTGAAGGGAAAGACTGAGGAAATGGAGCGTAATGCCTTGGCCTCTGTTCTCGGACTGGTTGAAACGAGCGGTCCCCTCAAACTTCAAGAAGTCCTGCAGCATCGTGTTACAGCCGAGTGCCTTTCCATCTTCAACGTCAATGGAACCATCCGTAAGGCACAGAAAAGCAAGCTTCAACAAAAACTAACTATGACTGTCATTCCAGAGCCTGATGTATACATGTCTATTATTGATATGGGCCTCATCTGGCACCTAACAACTCCTACCATTGAAGACAGAGAGAAGGGAGATGGTACCAAGTATACCTGGGGAGATTATGCAGAGAAGTTGGTGCACTTCGTTCTAACGAGACACCAAGCATGCTGAGCGCATCATTTGCGTCAATGATTCATATGATCAGAATTACACGATCAAGGACAGTGAGAGAATACTGCGCCAAAAAAACTGCCAATCAGCAATGTCTTCATGAAGACAGAAGAAAAATTTCCTTCTAGTAAAGTTTTCCATGTAAACCTGAGAACAAAATCCGCCTTCAGGCATTTCTTCAAACGGAATTCCAGAGAACAGCAGCAACAACTAGCACCGAGATCATCTACTGTGTAGTTGGCAGCACTGCAAAGAAACTCACCACAGGCAAGCTTGTGCCAGAGCTCACATACTCCCATGCAGAGGCAGATACGGCAATGCTCACCATATACAGTGTGCTCCGGTCAGACAGCTACACAGCAGCTGTCGTTCTTGACACAGAGGACACAGACAAGTACGTGCAAGCGGCATATGTTGCTCAGAAGACAACAGGAATCCTGTGTGTGAAACACAAACGTCAGCTTATCGATGGCCGATGTTTGTGCAGTGAGGCAATGGCTGCATCAATCATACCACTTCATGTCCTCACTGGGTGTGACCACAACTCTGGCTTCTATGGAGCAAGCAAGAAGCTCATCGCAGATCATCTGGAGAAGTCTAAAGAGGCACACGACCTGCTAGCAGCATGTGGTACACATCTCCTAGTCACAGAACAGGTCATCAGTGATTTGGAGCGGTTTGTCATTCGATATGTCTATGGTGATACCAAAAGCAAGACCCTGGGAGATGCGAGGGCAGCGAAGTGGAGAGCTCAGAAGAAAAAAAGCACTATCCGACTTGTGCCTGACTTGGACAGTCTCCGTCCACACTTGGAGCGTGCAAACTATCTTGCATATTTGCAAAAGCATTACCAGCTCCAAAGTCACCCCTCACCGATCGGCCATGGATGGCATCTTGTAAATGGCCTATGTCTGCCTGTCCGTTCAAAACCCAGCCCCCACTTCCTCCATCCATACCACTACCTACAAATCCGCAGGCAGAGAACAACAGTGATGATAGCAGCGAAAGTGAGGACAGTGATTCTGATAGTGGCTCATACAGTGAATCCTGTAGTGACAGTGAAGTGGCAGATTAGTATGTACAATTAGTATAATACAATACAATAACAATACAATATACAATACAATACAATACAATAACCATTCCAGTGGATTTGTAATGCCAGAATTAGTGAAAAAGGACACCTCATTCGTCCTTGTAGCTCATCTGATGCCAGAGATATTACATTTCATGTTTTTCAAGATGGCGTTGGCGGCCATTTTGAATATTGGGCTCTAGCAGAGTTAGCCGTCATTTTTCAGAGGGGCATAGGAGCTAATTTTCCTTTAAAATGGTTCAGGTTGTCAAATCCATCGAGAGAAAAAGGTAGGAACAAAATGGTCACGGATTCCAAGCAAATGACCCTACTATTGCCTGCTCTATAGTAATTCCTCTATCTTCCAAAGCTTTTCATACATGTCTCTCCATCTACATATACTGTATATATATATATATATATATATATATATATATATATATATATATATATATATAATATTACAAATATGAAAGCTTAAAAGCTTATTGAAAATAATTAGAACATAACAAAAACAAGAACAAAATATATATATGGGGCAGAATGATAGGGTTAATACAAAGGAGGGGTAATTTAAACAAAGTTAAGCGGGTGCGATGATACCGTAGAGTTAAGGGAGGGTTTTAATTTTTGAAATATAGAGGGATTCTAAAACTAATATCAACACGTTGACAGGAATCCAAAATATCAAAATGATCCTGTTTCACACCAAAACCACAAGATATAGCGTGTTCTCGTACAGCTGAGTAAGAAGGCGACTTGAAAGGCAGACCTGCTCTACTAGACTGACCTATGTGCTCGTCAATTCGTGTTTTGAAAGCTCGGTATGAGCTTCCAATATACCCTGCCTGGCAGCTAGGGCAAGCGAACTTGTAAATAATTGACGAACGAAGGTCAGTGGGTAGTCGATCTTTAAACTTAAAAAATTAACCAATTTTAAATGTATTCTTATGAATGAAGCTGAAAGTAATTTGCGGGTAAAATTAACGTTTCGACATCACACTGGTGTCATCTTCAGTGGTCTACAAATCAAAAGATAATATTACAAATATGAAAGCTTAAAAGCTTATTGAAAATAATTAGAACATAACAAAAACAAGAACAAAATATATATATGGGGCAGAATGATAGGGTTAATATATATATATTTTGTTCTGCTTTTTGTTATGTTCTAATTATTTTCAATAAGCTTTTAAGCTTTCATATTTGTAATATTATCTTTTGATTTGTAGACCACTGAAGATGACACCAGTGTGATGTCGAAACGTATTACCCGCAAATTACTTTCAGCTTCATTCATAAGAATACATTTAAATTGGTTCATTTTTTAAGTTTAAGATCGGACTACCCACTGACCTTCGTTCGTCAATTATTTACAAGTTCGCTTGCCCTAGCTGCCAGGCAGGGTATATTGGAAGCTCATACCGAGCTTTCAAAACACGAATTGACGAGCACATAGGTCAGTCTAGTAGAACAGGTCTGCCTTTCAAGTCGCCTTCTTACTCAGCTGTACGGGAACACGCTATATCTTGTGGTTTTGGTGTGAAACAGGATCATTTTGATATTTTGGATTCCTGTCAACGTGTTGATATTAGAGTTTTAGAATCCCTCTATATTTCAAAATTAAAACCCTCCCTTAACCTCTGAAGTGCGCATGGGGGTAATTAGACACCTCTCCCTGTGCGCATGTATTTGAGGTGTTTCCGTCACTAAAATATTCATTGTACCATTAATAGCATTAATACTTATCCATATGCGCCTATTATGGGTTGATTATAAAGGTATTAACCTGAAACAACAATAAAACGAGTGAAAACAGCGTTTGGATGGTCAAAATCGAAGATATAGCCCGCGAGTTGTATAATGTATGGGTGAGGCAAGCTGCTTTCCCGCCAATTTCCCCCAAGCCCACTGAGACACAGTCGATCGATACTCTCTCTCTATCTCTTGCATTCGCTTGCTATCAGTGATGGCCACACCCTGCAACCGGATTTCTAATGTTAGCACGAAAATATACCTCAGAATAAGGGAATAACAGGGAAAATAGGTGATAACTGAAGGAGAGGAGGAAAGTGGGGAAGGAGGAGAGGTAGAGGACTGAGATTTTGCATGGCCCAGGGGCCAAAATAAAAATAAAAAAATAAAAAAATAAAAATATATATTTTTTTTTTCGATATCAAAAGTTGATTTTTTTTTCTTTCTGACTCTTAAGAGTCTCCCTGCAGTTCCCGGGTTAACTCTACGGTATCATCGCACCCGCTTAACTTTGTTTAAATTACCCCTCCTTTGTATTAACCCTATCATTCTGCCCCATATATATATTTTGTTCTTGTTTTTGTTATGTTCCAATTATATATATATATATATATATATATATGTATAATTGTATATATATATATATATAATTATACAGTATATACTGTATATATATATACAGGGTGTTTTAAAACAACACTGCCAGAGTATGACGACCACATTGATAAAAATATATAATACACACATTTCTATTCTATTTTTATCAAAAATATATTGTAACGGAGATAAATGGTTATTTAGAAATGTAGCAAAACAGGGTTCTGAGCTCAGCAAAAAACATATGATACATAATATGAATGATTACCAAGTAAAAAAGGTAAAGAGGAGATATCTAATGACCTAATCACATATGAATAATTACAAAATCAAAGTAACATAAAATTGGTAATGATATTTTGCAATTAGAAGAAAACTGCTAAGTATTATAATCCAAGTAGCGTAAAAAGATATGCACCATTTGTAACGATGACCAAGAGGTAAAATAATAAATCTCAAGTCTGGGTCAGGTATCCAAACACTCCTATAGGTAATTTAATCGTTCGTGAAACTGTTTGAATGGGAAAAAATTGTTCCTGCGCAATTTACTGTTTCAATACAAATACCTCATTACTTTACTATTATCACAGAGTACTAACGAAATATGTCTATCAGTTTTATGGTTGAAGTTTGACGATTTTACGTAGCTGTAGACATACAAGTAACATAATAATACGGTGTTCACTAATGAATATTTAAAATCATCTAATGGTACCCAAAACAAACAATTTACGTCACTTGAACTTAACGAGTATAAAATAACAAAGGCAGAGACACACCTAAATAACGACAATTCATATTTATGTGACATTATAAGGTAAATAAAATCACTATGACAGAAGAAGATAGCACCATGGCCGAGCAGATGATTAAACACATGAGAAGATTCGTTATGACTCCAAAGCTTTGAAGAAAAAACTCGAACTGGGATGGGAGGCAAGAGGTACGCTATTTGGGGGGGAGGGGGGACACTAGCCCATGTTCGTATTATAGCTCATACCTGGGTGTCACTAATTATTTTACTCTATGCAGTTTAAATCATTAATGGTATATTATTTTGCATTTTGTCCTTAGATAATCTTCTTCGTTATTGTATTTACTAATTAGCAGATTAGGTCTGGCAGTGTTGTTTTAAAACACCCTGTATATATATATATATATATATATATATATATATATATATATATATATATATACTGTATTATATGTATATATACAGTATATATATATATATATATATATATATATATATATAAATATATATATATATATATATATATATATATATATAATATATATATAATGCCATTACTGTTTCCATTCCTATGATAAATCGACACTCAACTCGAAACACTCGAAACTCGAAACACCGAAAATTGACTACATGCCCAAAACACTGCCTACAATACTTTCAATAGAACGAAGAATGAATTAGACAGGTTAAGCTCGCTCTCCGACGGAATTGGAAAACACTGATTGAACGAAGTAAGAATAACTTTGAATCCCGTAATGCAAGGTTAAGTAAGTAAAATAAAAAATAATTGTATGGATATATTAGAAGTAAAAAGGTTATAACATCTCATATCGGACCACTTACTAAAGAAAATGGAGATCTTGTCGATGATGAAGTCCAGGTGAGTAATAGTCTCAATAACTTTTTTGCATCAGTCTTTTCCGAAGAAGATCTGAATTCAATTCCTCATGCCACACCATCTATAATACACAATAATGATATATTAGGTGATATCGTAATCACGGAAGTAGATGTACTAAACACCATAAACAAACTAAAGTCTAATGCATCCTCTGGACCTGATACTATCTCTCCCAAAGTTGCAAAAGAATTAAGAGATGATATATAAAAACCATTAGCACTACTTTTTAACAATACAATGCGAAGTGGAATTGTACCCAATGAATGGAAATTAGCTAATGTAACGCCTATTTTATAAAAACGGAAACAATTCACTACCTTGCAACTACCGTCCAATAAGTTTGACTTCCATCATATGTTAATTGCTCGAAACAATCATCAGAGATAAATTGTAAACTATTTAGAAGTAAAGAATATAATAAAAGTATCACAGCATGTTTTCCGAAACAAGCGTTCATGCCTAACAAATCTCCTTGACATTTCTCACATCTTCAACATGTATGACGAAAGTAAAGCCGCCGACATTGTCTATCTTGATTTCCAAAAATAATTCAATAAAGTCCCCCCAAAGCATCTCTTAATAAAATTATAAGCTCATAGCAGAGAAGGATATCTACTTCGATGGATTGAGAATTGACTTACTGGGCGTAAGCAAGGAGTAGTATTAAACGGTAAAGCCTCGGACTGGAAAAATGTCACAATTGGAGTACCGCAGGGGTCAGTGCTCGGACCCGTTCTTTCCTTAATTTATATCAATGACATTGATGACGATCTTTCATATACAATTTCAAAATGTGTATATGATACCAAAATAGCGAACATAGTAGTATCTCCCTTGCATGTTCAACGGATCCAAAATGATTTAGATAAATTAGAAAATTGGGCCCAAACCTGGTAAAATGAATTTCAATACCGAAAAATGTAAAGTATTACATATAGGATGAAAATTCAAACTACTCAATGAATGGTAGTCAACTAAAAAATACTGATAAAGAAACTGACTCAGGAGTAACAATATCAAGTACTTTAAAACCCAGCCAACAGTGTACCGAAGTAGTTGATAAAGCAAACAAAATTATTGGCTTCATTGGAAGATCGTTTGAATACAAATCTGAAGTGGTCATCCTCACCTTATACAATAATTTGGTTCGCCCCATTTGGAATACTGTGTACAATTTTGGTGTCCATATTATCAAAAGGACATAGATAAACTGGAGAGAATACAGCGGAGAGTGATAACAATTATCCCTAGACTGAGAAAAAAGTCATATAAAGAGCGTCTAAAAGAGTTAAATCTGTTCAATTTTACATAGCGCAGGCTGAGAGGGGACCTAATTCAGTTGTTTAAAATTATTAAAGGTATTGACAATATGGATGCAAACAAATATTTCAAAATTACTATATGTATGTGATTTGTTCATTAACCTGTTGCTATTTCTCGCAGGTATCGCTGTCTTCTCACCACAATTCCACTTCATCCTAAGAGGGTGGAGTCGATGGTCCTTGCATGTTATTGCGTCCACAACCTGCAACGAATAAATAAACAATCAGACCTCAAAGGAATCGTGGAAGAGGAAGACATCGAAGCTGGACGCATATGCTATGTGAGGGCCACTTTTCTTTTTCCACAACTTGAACTATGCAATGAAGAAATATTATTTCACCTTAACATATATTGTTGACGAGACAGCATTTTTTTTAATATACAGTATATATACAGTATATACATATATGTATGTATATATATATTTATATATATTTATATGTAAACCTATGTGTCTGGAGACATATTTGTATAACATAATTTTATTGAGACATATTCACATATATAGATTGACATATGCCCATGGACATATCTTTAAATTAGACATTGAAAATGAATACTGTATTTACTTTTAATTTGTTTTTAAATCTAAATATCTTCAGGAAGCTTGAACTAGAACAGATGTCCAATTTATGGGATTAGCTTGCCAAACTCAATTTTGAGGGCTGAAAATAAACCTTTCTTTGCAAATAAGTTGGTGTATCTGACATAATGTACAGCTGTGGGCAATCAATGTTGTTTTTAAAAAACAATAAGAACAAATATTGCTATATTTCCGCCAGTGTCGATCCACTATGAACAAATGTCTAATTTGTGGGATTAGTTTGAGAAACCCGCTTTTAAGGGCTGAAAATATACCTTTCTGCAGAAATATGAATGTACAGAATATGCACCTGTGGTCAATTCACTTTTTTGTTCAACTGTTACTATGCTAAAGAAAAAAATAAAGACAAATATTTAACCCTCGGCGTTCGGCCCCTTTATCCTTCCCGCCAACGCTGGTCCTGGCTATTTCGTTGAATTCTCTGCATTTTGGCGCGCTTATAAATATGCAAAAAAATGGCCTAACCTAGCATACATACTGTATATAATAAATATCCTGAATGTTGGGTTGAAACAGGGGTGTGTGATGTCCCCGTGGTTGTTTACTGTATATATGAATGGAGTCATGAAAGAAATACAAGGAAGAGCAGTGGATGTTGGTGTATCGCTGATAAGGGAGTAAAATGAGTGGAAGCTACCTGTACTGCTGTTTGCTGATGATACACTTCTGATGAGCGATAATAAATGGGAGTTGCAGGGTCTGGTAAACATTTTGGAACAGTGTGCGAAAAACGGAATCTGAAGGTAAATGCGGGGAAGAGCAAGGTTATGGTCTTCAAAATGGGTGAAGCCACAGAGTGTGAAGTGAAGTTAAACAGTCAGGCTATGGAGGTTGTCAGCTCATTTATGTATTTGGGCAGTGTGTTGAGTAAAGATGGAACTATGGATGAAGAAGTGCGGGAGAGGGTGCAACAGGGGAAGAGGGTTGTAGGAACGCTGAAAGCAGTAACAAGAAATAGGGTGGTCAGTACGGAAGTGAAGAAGTCCTTGCATGGCAGTGTGGTAATCCCGACACTGACTTACGGAAGCGAAGAATGGACGTTGGAGAAGAGACTCAGACCAAGAGTGAGAGGGGTGGAAATGATTTACTTGAGAAGTGCGTGCGGAGTTACATGGAGGGATAGACAGACGAATGAGGAAGTAAGAAGGAGGTGTGGTGTGGAAGTCGATGTGCTGGAAAGTGTGAAAAGGAACACCTTGAGATGGTTCGGCCATTTGGAACGTATGGGAAGCGAGAGAATGACTAAGAGGGTGTACGAGAGCGAGGTGGAAGGACAGAGAGGGAGATCTAAACCGAAAGAGAGGTGGAAGAATGGAGTGAGGAAGTATATGGATGAAGGCGGTGCTGGTTGGGAGGAGGGGCGTCGACTGACTGGGGATAGAGGTGCATGGGGGCAGTTCGTTCGTGGCCAACCCTTTGAGGATCATGGCATCAGGCAATAGATAGATAGATAAATAGTTGTCATTGTTGCCTTGCATATGGTGAAAACTAGAATTCTCTAGCCCAAGTAGTTCAGTTTTGATGATGAATATAATTAGGTTAGTATGGCGGTCGAAAGCCTAGGATTCTGTGTTAGTCCCGATTATCGGCATTTGCGGATACTCATATCCCTGCAAACAAATGGCCTAACCAAGTTTTTGTACATACCAGAGGCAGATATGGGCATTGCCGAGTGATGTGTGAAGATTAGAACACTCTACATAGTGTGGTTATTGTGTGAGGTAAGAAATAAGACACCGCACTACCGACCACGGCTACAGTCTGTTTATATTCGTTCAACAATGTATTATTGAATATTGATTATTTATTATGTATTATGTAATAATATTGATTATATTGATTATATTGATACTTGATTACTGATATATTTCACCATTGTAGCCATTCCTAAGTATCTTTGTCTGCCTTCATGCATCGTTTGGGACTCCTGCAAGCAGGAGTCACATGACTGGCTGACTGTGTGTTTTTGTTTTTGTTGGTTATGCGGATGACCCGACAAGTTTTAAGTGGTTTTAAGCCATAGATTAACCCATAGGCTGCTCAGAGGCCATCCGAGTCCCACGGTGGAAATAGCTAATGTCCTCCTAAGAGTGCATCCAGGTCTGATGGATTAATTTTCTTATATTTGATTCAGGTCTAATTACAAAGACATGAAATTCAGTAGGCGATTATCATATGTTCCTATAATTGCATAAACATCATATGATATGTATTTAGTGCGTATTCCACATTCATATGTCTAGATTTGTTTTTTCTATAGTTCATATAAGTAGACTTTATCTATCTATCTATCTATTGCCGGACGCCGTGATCCCTGAAGGGTTGGCCACGAACGAAACGGCCCCATGCACCTCTGTCCCCAGTCAGTCCAGCACCGCCTTCACTCATATATTTCATACCTCCATCCTTTCACCTCTCATTTGGTCTACCTCTCCCTCTCTATCCTTCCACCTTACTCTCGTAACTTCTCTTAGTCATTCTCTTGCTTCCCATACGTTCCACATGGCCGAACCATCTCAAAGTGTTCCTTTTCACACTTTCCAGCACATCTACATCCACACCACACCTTTCAGGTACTTCCTCATTCGTCTGCCTATCCCTCCATGTGACTCCGCACACACTTCTCAAGTAACTCATTTCCACCCCTCTCACTCTTGGTTTGAGTCTCTTCACCAACATCCATGCTTCGCTCCCGTAAGTCAATGTCAGGATTACCACACTGTCATGCAATGACTCATTTACTTCCATGCTGACCAGCTTATTTCTTGTTACTGCTTTCAGCGTTCCTACAACCCAATTCCCATGTTGCACCCTCTCCCGCACTTATTCATCCATAATCCCATCTTTAGTCAACACACTCCCCAAATACTTAAATGAGCTGACATTCTCTATAACCTGACTGTTCAACCTCACCTCACACTCTGTGGCTGCACCCCTTTCAAAGACCATAACCTTGCTTTTCCCCGCATTTACCTTCAGATTCCGTTTTTCACACATTGTTCCAAACATATTTACCAGCCCCTGCAACTCCCATTCACTATCGCTCATCAGAACTGTATCATCAGCAAACAGCAGTACATGCCACCTCCACTCGTTTCCTTTCCTTATCAGAGGCAAACCCACATCCGCTGCTCTTCCTTGTATTTCTTTCATGACTCCATCCATATATATATCGAACAGGCATGGGGACATCACACACCCTTGCTTTAACTCAACATTCAGATTGAAGAACTCACTCTGCTCATTCTCCACACGTACTGACGCCTTTGCACCTTCATGCATGCTCTTCACTGCTTTCAGCAACTTGCCATCTACTCCGTATATTCTCAGTACTTTCCACATACCTTCTGTATCCACTCTGTCATAGGCATTCTCCAAGTCCATAAAGGCAACATACAACTTATGTCCCTTCTCCAGATTTTTCTCCACAACACATTTCAGGGCATAAATCTGATCTACACATCCTCTTCCCTTCCTAAACCCGCCCTGCTCGTCACCTATCCATTTCTCCGTTCTCCCTCTAACTCTCTCAATCACTACCCTACGGTACTGTACACCTTCCCTACTATGCTTAGAAGTCATATTCCCTGGTGGTTACCACACACTCCTCTTTCCCCTTTACCTTTATACAAGGGGACTATTATGCCAGTCTTCAGGTCATTAGGTGCACTCCCATTCTCCCATTATAGTTTACACATTTTCCATACCCATTCGATCACTATCCCACCACCATACCTCAGCATTTCCCCACACACTCCATCTATTCCTGATGCTTTCCCCATCTTCACTCTTTTCATGGCTTCATACACTTCTGACCTCCTGATCCCCACCTCCTCCTCCACTACTTCTCTTCTTCTCCCTCCCACACCCCATCCAACTATATTTGCTGGTGCTTCATTCTTTACATTTAGCAATTAGTTAAAGTATATACTCCTTCCATCTTTCGACTCTCTCTTGCATCTCGGCTAGCATTCTCCCATTCTTATCTTTCACACCTTTACTATTTCCCTCGCTACCTTCCCTAACTTTCTTGACCTCTTTCCAGAACAGTTTGTTACACTCCCTCCATTTTACACATAGATTCCTTCCAAATTCGTCAGCTGCTCTTCGCTTACTGTTCTTCACTACTCTCTTCACCACTTTCTTTTTCTACAAGTACCTTACTCTTTTCTGTCTCTCCAAATCTTCATTCCCTCTACTACCCAACCACTCTCTATATGCTTTCTTCTTGTCTTCAATAACTATTATTACATCTTCACTCCACCACACTGTACCCTTCACTCCCCTCCCTCTTCTCCTTACTCCTCACACCTCCTCACATGCTACACATACTGTATATCTTCCTTAAACACTTTGCTCACCTTCTCTACTTCCTTCATACCCTCCAGGTCAAACCTACCAAGTTGTTTCTCTACTGCTCTCTTGAACTCTTCCCTGATCTCCTCCTGCTGCAAACTCTCCACCCTCTTCGCCACTCCACCTTCCTCTCGCCTCCCTCCAGCTCTCCTCACCCACTTCTTTTGTATCCTATGTTTAGCTACTACTATATAATGGTCCGACAGACCCCCCCCCCCCAAATTCCCCTATACACCCTAGCATCCAGCACATAATTCTTCATTCGTTCATCCACACCTAAATAATCAATCAGTGCCTTCGTTCCTCCACTGTCCCATCCCTCCTCCTCCACACCAATTTCCATGTGTACCTGTGTATCATTCTGTGTCGGAAGAAGGTGTTGGCTATCCACAGCTTCCTCCCCACATATACGTCCACAAGTGTTCTACCATTCCCATTCACCTCTGATGGTACACCCCACCCTCCCACCACTCCATCAAGTTTCCTGTCACCCACCTTCCCATTCATATCCCCAATCAGAAATATTATTTTGCTCTTGCCAAACTTATCCAGGCACGCCTCAACATTCACCCAGAATTCCTCTTTCTCTCTTACATTTTTAACCTCTGTCGGAGCATACACACACACAACCAACCACGTTTGTATTCCTACTGTCATTCTCACCCACACAATCCTAGCACCCACAGACCCATAGTCTCTTACACTCTCCTTCCATTGGTTACTTACAAACAAACACGCACCTTCTTTCGCTCCCTCGCTCACTCCAGTACACACACCCATTCCACACTCCCGCTCTCTCACACCTGTACCCCTGTTTTTGGTCTCAGTCATTCCGCATACATCCAGCCTGGCATTCACTAACACTTCCAGGATTTCTCTCTCTTTTGTGTCATCATTCATGCCTCTTACATTCCAAGTCGCAATGCTTAGACTGTCCATGGTAGATCGGAGTTTGTCAACTTTAGGTCCGTCCCGAACCGAGGCTGTTCATTCATTTATCGTTGCAGTAAGTATTTTTCACGGGTGGGAGTCACAAGCCCACCGACCCAACCTCTTTAGTCACCTTTTACGACACTCAAAAGGCAAGTGGGGCATATTTTATTCCCTTACCCCCAGGGGTAAATAAGTATAGGATGATAGTAATGAATATAAGTAGAAAATAATAGTAATTGACCACTACCTTACACATGCTTTTATTCAGTTGTGGTACTTTTGTCAAAATAACATGTATAATAACAAAGAAGCAACTTCCTAAAGATATATATTTATATGTTTTGGTCTTTGTGATAATGTTCTTATACTTTTCTTATAAAATGTCTTTCCTCGGCCGCCAAATTAATTTTTGTTACTTTCTAATATTCAGGCCTTTGCTGTCTTCATTTTTTTTTTTTTTTTATCATTCTAGTACTGTGCTCAATGCTCATATTTCCAGATTGATTTGTTTTGGTTGTCATTCAATATATTTCATGTGTAAAGAAATGTTATTAACCAAATTCAATATTATAGTTTATGGTGTTATAATTTGCAGATATACTGTTCAATTTATTATTTTGCCATGTTTCTCTACAGTCATAATATCTGACATTTTTATAGTCTTCAATTTGCATTTCTTATTTTTTCATATATACTGTAATTATATAGTATGGTGAAGAAGACTTTTTGTTATTGACTTCCATGCAGCTTGAGGGTAATGCTCGGAGTGCTGTCACTCAATGGATAATGCGGGGTAAATCCGAACCCCAAGGCAAACAAAATTCACCAAAAATATTAATAGGAACTTAGAATGAGCATTTGGCTTCACTTTGACACAAACATTAGGTACATTTAATCACATTTAAGGTTATGAGGCACTTCAGACTAAAATGATTGCAAATCAAAAGTTAGTCCCCTTCAAAAATTAACTAAAAAATAAATTACTGGCCGGTTCAGCTGAAACCTTAGGGTCTAAAGGCCTAATAAAGGGGCATTTCCCAGCCCATGAATGGAAGGCCTCAGGCAGAAATCGGATAGAAATCTGTGAAGGAGAAAATATAGATATTTTTAGACCCTAAAATATCTACCTTTTCATGTATCTTTATTTATTAAATATGCACCTATTTTGCTATTCCACCCCTCACAAGTTGGGGAACTTATTACTCTACAATTTCATAAAACTCTGGCATAAATCTGAGCAATAGCACAATCACAACAAAATGGAATGTAAAATTATCCAAAGTTGGCTAAAATTCGAGAAAATCGAAATGTAGAAACAAATAAAATAAACAGTAAATGTGCACCTATATTGTTAGTTTACCATTCTAAAACTAGAATATTTATCTGCCAACAATATCAGAACAATCAGACATGAATCAGAACAATAGCAAAGTTACAATAGGCTCAAACATAAAATACTCCAATTTGCAATTACTAACCTTTTAATAATAATGTTGGGTAGAAAGGAACCCCAAGGCCCCTGAGCTGCCCAAACAAGTAGAGAGACGAAGCTGGGAGGTCCTTTCACTACCAGAGCACTTCTCCAACTGATCATCCTTCAGTTTAACATATACTCCAGACACCATGACGTGCGCACATCAAACAAAACACGTTTTGCGCATGGTGTTGGGGTGAGTAGCCACCCCACTTTATCCTCTGAGGGTACGTTAGTAGGTTGGAAATTAACCCCTAACAATCGAGGGCGGACTTAAGTCCGTATCGAAAAACTTGGACTATGTGGCGGGGGCTGACTTTAGTCCGTGTGCAATTTTGGCGCAATATTGGCTCTGAGAGAGAGACGAGCGACGGGAAGAGCATGGGTTACCTCATGACCGCTCGCCACGGCAGCCGTGGACCGACTGAGATGTACTCCACATACATCCACCCTCACTCCCTCGCTACACACGTAATTATATAACGAAATGACCGTATTTTAGCGATTTTGCCCTTCGGTTGCACGATCGTTGCAAGACAACCAGTGATCGTAGAAGGATGGTTCTGGTGTCATTGGAAAGCTCAATTATCGCCCTTTCACGGATACATACTTGTATTACGCTCTGGCTCTTCTTTATGCATGAAAAAGAGCACGGAAACAACGCCATTTATGGTTAAAAAAAAACGCTGGGTGGCACGGTCAAATATACCGCCTAGGCCGCTCGTTGAGTGTTAAGGAATCGTTTGACAAACATATATATATTTTATTTATTTTCATTTCATACCTTTTATATGAGCATGTGAGGTTAAGGCTGGGGTGTGGATGAAGGTGTCCATCATCGCGGTAGTTTTGCCCGGTGTGGCAAGTGGTTGGAGAGGAGAAGGGGTGGGAAAGTCTGGGGCCATGGTTGAGAGAGAAGGTTGGAGAGTTGACTGAGCTGTGGCAGTGGCGTGCTGTCTGCTTGACATGTGGTGCATCTGACACTCCTGCCACAGTACGAAGTTCCGGATGTGTGCCTCCGGATTGTTCGGCGCTTTGTTGGTACGCACTGTGATCTCGACCATCCTCTGGGATTGTTGAGAATGTTCAATGATCAGTGTAAATGCTACAAAAATAATATGAATTAATCCATGGGCCGGAAGGGAGTTACTAAGGAGGGCATACAACCACCGGAGGCGGGGCAGATGGACCTCCTGCCAAGACTTTGCTTTCCGCTTGCTTGCTCATGCGAGTCAATTGGAACGCTTTCTCCATCACAAACTCAATGAAGGTGTCGCGATGGACGCTTGACATGAGGTGCATCTGACATTCCTGCCACAGTACGAAGTTCCGGATGTGTGCCTCCAGATTATTCGACGTCATCGTCCATGACACTTTGGTCAATGTCATCTTCCTCCTCCTCCTCCAGCTCCTCTTGCTCTTGCGTGGCAGGAAACCATTTCTCAATCTGTAATAAAAGTCAGTATTTTTGTTTGGACATTAACCCTTATTTAGCGGCGAGCAACATAAGTCGAGTTAAATAAAGCTGGACTATGTGGCGGCGCTCGACATAACTCGAGTGGCAATTTCAGCACGTAATGTGGCTGAGAGAGAGAGACAAGTGGTGGCAGGAGACTAGCGAGCGTATGACTGCTCCAGACCACCGCGGCGAACCTACTGACACAAATCTCAGCTCCCTCCTCCCTCTCTCACTCGCTACATACTCAATTATGTACTGAAAGTACCGAATTACCTGCTTTTTGCACTCGCGTTGCACGGTTATTGCAAGAAAACTATCCATCATACAAGGATCGTTATGGTGTCATTCGAAAGCTCTGTTTATGCCCTTTCAGGGATAGGTACTTGTTTTACGTTCTGGGTCTTATTTAGGCATGAAAATGATCACATAAACAGCCCTATTTTGGCTAAAAACACCCCGCTGTGCGGTACACATAAATAAACCGCATAGGCCGCTCGTAAGGTGTTAAAAATGTGTGTCGCATATTGCTTCAACAACATATCCATGAATTTTCCTTACTATTATCAGGGGTACCTTCACATAACTATCCACATATCGATATGTTCACATATATATATTAATATAATAATGGACAGCCATTGTTCACTTCCTCATCCTATCTCCAATTATCTTTCTAATTTTCATATATGATCTTCTCAACTGTACCTCCAGTCCTATCAATTCATATGCTGAGGACTCTACCTTACACTATTCAATTAGTTTTCCAGAGCGCCCCAGCAAACAATCCCTCGAAAGCAAACGCAAAGAAGCCATACAACACTTATTTTTTGATCTGGCTGCCATTTACAATTGGGGCAGAGAAAACCTAGTTGCCTTTAATGCTTCCAAAAGCTAATTTTTCCATCTATCTACCAATCGTGAACTCCTAGAGGACTATCCCTTATACTTCAACAATACAAAAATCAACCCTTCATCTTCTCTCAGTATTCTCTGTGTCTCTTTCTCTTTTGCTCTCTCTTGGAAAGACCATATTACCAGTCTTGCTAAGGCGGCCTCCCAGAAGCTGGGAGTGCGTAACGGCCTCAAGGGGTTCTTTACCCCTGCACAGCTTCTTGCTCTGTACAGGGGCATAGTGCGTCCTTGTATTGAGTATTGTTCATATTTCTGGGGAGGGTCCTCTCACACAGCACTTCTAGACAAAATAGAAAGGAAAGCCTTTCGTATCATTAACTTCCGTCCACTCACCGACTCTCTGCAATCTCTCTCTCTTCGCCGCAATGTTGGATATCTCTCGTTATTCTATCACTACTACAATAATCAGTGTTTTTCAGAGCTCTCTCAGTGTATACCACCACCTCTACGTAGGGTACATAGTACCCGTCTTGCAACACAATCCCACCCCTACTCTGTGCAACTCTCCAACTCAAGAGTGAATTGATGCTCCCAATCTGTCTTCTATTCAACAGCTGAGCTCTGGAACTCTCTCCCTGAATCCATCTTTCCCTCATCCTATGACTTAAATTGTTTCAAACTCTGTGTGTCCAGGCATTTTGGCCTGACTGTTCCTTGATTTTGGCCCTATCACCCTTTCAACTCTGGGGGAGGCACTCGTCACAGGCAGTTTTGTCTTTTGTCTCCCTAATCCACATATAGAAAATACTCCCAGTCGTGATCGAACTGCCGACATTCAGAACGAGTGTCCAAGCTTTTAATCCACTACACCACGGCATGATAAAGTAATTTTAACCTTGTCCTATATATATTTAGGAGAAGGAATTCCTACTTGGAGAATGTATTTCAATTCATGCACAAGTTGAAGGATCCATATTCCAGGATACCATACAGGAATTTTTTAAGAATACCCACGCAACTCGGGTTATAGAGATTTAATTTTCATTCGTGTCCCGCCAAACAGTCATTAATTTCAAATATATGTATATATATATATATATATATATATATATATATATATATATATTAGCGTACGTGTATTTGTGAGATATACATGATATATATATATATATATATATATATATATATATATATGTCATGTATATCTCACAAATACACGGGAGCTACTAAATGTTTAGATACTCCCAGCCGGGATCGACCCTTCGACATTCTGAACGAGTGGTGTAGTGGATTAAAAGCTTGGACTTCTGAATGTCAGACGTTCGATCCCGGCTGGGAGTATTTAAACGTTTATTAGCTCATTTGTATTTGTGAGAAATACATGATATATATACAGTATATATATATATATATATAATATATATATATATATATATATATATATAATATATATATATATATATATATATATATATTATATATATATATATATATGCAAAAAAAAGTGTAGTAAGACAACCGCAAATACTAATGGAAGAACAAAATAGGATTAACAATATTAGTAGCAAAGAAAAATAAAACTTTATCATAAAATACTGATAGAATGTTTGAAACATTCTAAATATACGTGCTTATTAAAATAGACCCTCCAAACGGTTGGTGTCTGCAAGCAGGAGCCAGGAACATTAATACAAAGATTGAAACTTCTTGCGAAAATGTCAGTGCTTACAATAAAAATATAGGAATACAAAATAACTTAAAAATGTCTGCCAGGAACATAAATTAAAAGACAAACTTCTTGCGAAGATTTCAGTGCTTAAAAACAGAGGAATAAAAAGAAAACTATAAAATTTGCTTTTAGAATGAAGTCCCTTAATGAGAACTCCAATCTGTGGTCATAATTATTAAAAGAATGCTGCCACTATTTAAAAAAAATCCAAATGTATTTCTCCACTTGGTGGATCCTCAGTGGCTTCTAATGCAGGACTGAGATCGATGGTAAAATGTCCTGCTTTTATAGTGGCAAAAGTGTAGTTGATGCCTTCTAGTGTCCAGATTCGGCATTAATTTTATTTTTATACACAAACAAATTGTTTCGGGACAAGTCTCATGGTTTACATATATGGGATCGCCTTATTAGATTTGAGTCATAATGGGGTTTGGTTGTGGAGGAAGCTTTGAACTTGTAAATATATAATATCGAGAAAAGGCGAAAGGAAAACATGGTATCATTTCTTTCGAACCATCTTCATAAGTTCGAGTTGTGTGAATATTAACTGAACATATCCCTGTTTAGTTCAGGGTTAAATTTGCTTATGAAGTATGACTATTTGCTTATGAAGTATGACTATTTGCTTATGAAGTATGACTATTTGCTTATGAAGTATGACTATTTGCTTATGAAGTATGACTATTTGCTTATGAAGTATGACTATTTGCTTATGAAGTATGACTATTTGCTTATGAAGTATGACTATTTGCTTATGAAGTATGACTATTTGCTTATGAAGTATGACTATTTTTCTTTTCTTACTTGCTCGTCATCGTGTTTCACTTTGTAAAAGGGCATTATTTTAAAAGCATATTTATTATTTTTATCATTATTACAAACCGATATATGTTGTTGACAAAGAGACCTTCGTTATTATTTATGTGACTTTTATGGAGATTTGTTCTTAATATAAAGTTGGAGGTCTCCCCTATGTATATTTTATCACATCCTTCACATTTTATCACATATACACAGTTTCTTGTATTGCAATCCATGTTATCATTAACTGTGAACGTGTAGTCGTTGAATTTAAATGTGCTGCCCTCTATTATGTTTAGACATAATTTGCATTTTTTGCTATTACATTTTTGTACCGAATAATTATTGGAAGTCCGTTTTGCGTTTGTTAGAAGATTTTTTTAGATTTGGAGGTTGTCTCTTTGATTTGATAAATTTACAATTATTGTAAATTTATTTTGTCTGGGGAAATTTTTGCAAGAATTCAAGTGAGCATTTTATTGGTTTTGCTAGGTCCTCACAGTTTGGATTGTATGTTGAAATATAACGTAAATTGTTACTTTAATTTTCTTTTGGTTGTTGACTTCTGAGTTGGTCGAGTGGTATTTCTAAAGCTCTATTAATGCCATTATTTATCAACAAATCTGGATAATTGCAATCTCTTAGAAACATAGAAAGTTCGTTTAGGCGAGTGTTTCTCCATTCAGGTTTGGAGACTAGTGTGCATATTCTTCTAGCCAGGTTATAGGGGATATTAGACTGCACATGCCGTGGGTGATTTGAATGGAAGTTTAAATATTGGTGAGAGTCAGTGGGTTTGTAAAAAAATATCCGTATGAACCAAATTATTTATTTTGATAATTTTTAGGTCCAAGAAGGTGACTTCAGTGCCAGATTGGTCACATTTAAATGTTAGACGGTCGTCTAATTTCTGTAATTCCTCTTTTATTAAGGAAATGTCACCTCTCTCCAAATCTATGCATAGAATGTCATCAAGAAATCTGTAGTAGTTTTTCTTTATTTTAGATGTGATATTTATAGTAAATATTTTTGACAAGTTATCATACAGCTTTTCTTTTAGATAACCTAAAACTAGTGTGGCATATGCAGTGCAAATTTAGTTCCCATAGCTGTGCCTAGTATTTGTTTGTAATTGTTCGAATTATATTCAAAGGTGTTATTTTCTTGGATTAGTTTGCATCCAGCGATAATAAAGTCCAAATCGAATCGTTCATTCAGAGATGTAGGACATTTTCTTAGCCAATACTGTATGGCTTGGAAGCCCAAATCATGCTTAATATTGCTGTAAAGGCTAACAATGTCAATAGTTATGAAAATTTCAGAGTTGGTGAGCGAGGTTGGGAGTTTATTTGATAGGTCACTCGAGTCTCTTATGTAGGAATGGACAAGTTTCACAAAGGGTTGTAATAAAATATCCAATACGTGGCTTAATAAATGGTGTGTGGGACATGCTGGTCCCGCTACTATGGGACGTAAGACTAAGTCTGATGGATTTTCTAAGGTTACAATGCTGCTATTTTGTTTTATTTTTCACTTTTTATTTGCTCAGATTTATAGATTTTCGGAAGTCCATAGAAGTTGCTAGTTTTATAATCAAAATTTGTTATGTGTGAGATTTCCTTCTTTGTTAGCTTATCTTTATATTGTGAAGTTAGTTTTTGTATTTTATTTATTATTGATAGGTCATAATTTCTGGGAATATTAGTATAAGTATCATTATCTTCTAGTAGCTCCATGATTTTCAGGTTATAAAACTCTGTATTCATGATCACTATACTAGATCCTTTATCGGCTTCTTTCATCACTATTTGGCTGTTATCCTTTAAGATATAAATAGCCTTTCTTTGTTGCCCAGAAATATTATAATGGAATTTTTGTTTTAGTGATATAGGTTGATTTTGTAAAAAGTTAATAGCCACATCTAGATGGTTATTCCTCCCTTGATTTGGCTCCCAGGATGATTGTGGGGCAACTATAGATTAGTCTACAGATTCTTGTTCATGAACAAATTCTCTTAGGCATAATTGCCGACAAAATGTGTCCACATCTTGTGTGGTTTCTTGTGCCTTGTTAGGAATAGGAGTAGGGCAAAATTTAAATCCCTTTGAAAGTATGGATATTTCCTCATTGGTAAGTACATGGGAAGATAGGTTTACTATTTTTGTTTTTAATGCGGATTTTTCCTCCAATTGTGGTTCTTCCGGAAAAAATGTTGTTGGTGGTATGTGTCATAGTTGGGTCTGAAGTTGTTGCTTGAAGCATTGTTTTGTTCCACAAATTTTGAAAGCATATTAGTAATTTGACTCAAATCTATGTTGCTACTTTGAGGTCTAGACGTTCTGTTAGTATGTGGATAATTCTGCCTAGGGTCATAATAATTGGTTAGTTCTGGGAAAATTCCGGTGAGATTAAGAATGATATGTCCCGCGGAATGTATGATTTTGACTGGTCTTGTCTTTGCGTATTGAATGTTCAGTTTGTACAGTTTTTTTTTCCTGAGAAAAATATTTCTTTTTGCTTTCCCAGATCTCCTCTGACTTTTGTTTTTCTTTGCATATTGTTTAGAGAAACATTTCAGTTAATTTTTGTCTGATTTCTGGGGTAGGATTCTTATGAATGAGAGTGTTCATTTCAGTCTCGCATGCATCAATGATCAAGTTGTTCTTTACTTTCTCCTCCTCCAGCCTTTCTATTTTCAGTTTTACTTTAGTTGCCTCCAATGTGCTCATGCTTAAGGTTTGGGTTTCCGATTGGCCTGGGTATTTGTTTTCTCTAAATTTTGGTGGGATATATGGTGGCTCCTGGCTGAGAAAATCTTCGTATATGGTCTTAATGCCTTGATATCGTACAGTTTTGTAGTATGCCATTTTCCTTTTATTTATGATGGAAAACCAGGCAGGTCTTTCAGATTGAATGAAAGAATTTGCCTCGCTTTCAAAGTCCTTTGTTGTATCAGCCTTTTTGTTATACTTTGGATTCCAGGTACTGGTGCTTTTGCTTTCATGTTCTAGGCTTGATATTAATTGGTTCTGGTTATAACTGATTTCTTCAAGTTTATTACAGATTGTTTTCAGCCAGAACACCGCATCCTGAGAGTCTAGCTCAGGTACTTGCGATGCTATTTCAATGTCTTGATTATTCATTGTTAAGATATATTTTTCCTTGTACTACTTCATTGGTATAGAGAGAACATGCAAACAAAAGTGCAGTAAGACAACCGCAAATACCAATGGAAGAACAAAATATGACTAACAATATTAGTAGCAAAGAAAAAGATTTGTGTATAAAAATAAAATTAATGCCGAATCTGGACACTAGAAGGCAGCAACTACACTTTTGCCACTATAAAAGCAGCATATTTTACCATCGATCTCAGTCCTGCATTAGAAGCCACTGAGGATCCACCAAGTGGAGAAATGCATTTGGCAAAATTTTAAATAGTGGCAGCATTCTTTTAATAATTATGACCACAGATTGGAGTTCTCATTGAGGGGCTTCATTCTAAAAGCACAGTTTATAGTTCTCTTTTTATTTTTCTGTTTTTAAGCACTGAAATCTTCGCAAGAAGTTTGTCTTTTAATTTACGTTCCTGGCAGACATTTTTAATTAATTTTGTATTCCTATATTTTTATTGTAAGCACTGAAATTTTCGCAAGAAGTTTCAATCTTTGTATTCATTTTCCTGGCTCCTGCTTGCAGACACCAACCGTTTGGAGGGTCTGTATTTTATTAAGCACGTATATTTAGAATGTTTCAAACATTCTAACAGTATTTTATGATAGAGATTTATTTTTCTTTACTACTAATATTGTTAGTCATATATATATATATATATATATATATATATATATTTTCTTTAATACATACGAGGTTGAAAGAAATGGCAATTTCTGCGTCTGATGAGTTTTCGCTGGGTGGCAGGAAGTAGATGAAGGAGATGAGCAAAATTCATGGTGGTACAGGGTTACAATAATGTGCATGATGATACAGGATATACGACGCATTTCACTGGACAACCAGCATTATCAAATAAGGATAGAATGATATAAAAGGTAAACAGGAAGGGTATATATAGAGGGTGGAGGATCAGAGGAGGCGAAAATCAGGGGGCAAAAGTCTGCTATTGGTGGAGGGGTATTCTAGGAGAGAGAAAGATAGAACCGCTTCACGCATGCGCACTGGATGCGGGATGGTGGTCGGTTGGCGGGGTCGAAGCTGATTGGCTGCGTGTCGAGGGGCGTGGCCTAAGTTGCGTAGTACGTATGGCGCCTGCGGAAGACGAAGCTGAAGGAGGTAGCGCGGGGGGCTGCATCAAGGGCACCGGGGGGCGAGGGGGGGCGTTAGGTCCTGTAGGAAAGTGCCATTTGGCAGAAGGAAGGATCTGAAGGTCCAGAGTTTGGTTGTTGATGTTGGGATGTAAGGCTTGGATATATAATGCATCGAATATAGGTAATCTCCTTGGGTCACTTTCTTTATCGAGTATGGTGGTGTGTTTCTCTAACTCGTTGCGTGTGAGGTGGGGGTGGTTAGGGGTGAGATAGTGGTCTTTGATGGCTCCAACCTGAAGGTGAAGAGTTAACCGACGTGAAAGACGAGTCTGCGTCATACCAATATAGGAATGAGATCCACAGTCCTCATAATTACAGGTATGTTGGTAAATGACGTGATCGTCGGTCATCGGGCTCTTTATCTTGGTCGAAGCAGGTTTGTTGCGGAGAACGAGGTTGGAGGTCTTGGGGGATTTGTAATAAATTATTAATTTGATTTTGTTTTCCGGGTTGGTTGGGTGGACATGGTTGGAGATTATTTCTTTTAAGACGGCCTCATAATTTTTGTGTTCAGAGGACATAAAATTGCGGTAGAAGATCTTAATTTCATTGGGGGGGTCAATGTTGGGAGGGCTTTGGGTGTACCATTTTTCAAGATGGTGGTTGATGGTGCTGGAGATGTCGGAGTTGGAGTATCCGTTATTTACTAAAACTTGGGATAGTCTTTCTAGTTCCTGGTGGGTGTCGGCCCAGGTAGAGCAGTGCGTGAGGGCTCTCCTAACATAGGCGGAGATGGAGGATAGAAGATAACGGCGGGGGCATTCACTATCGCCGTTGAGGCATTGTCCTGTGTTAGTTGGTTTAATGTAGACGGTGGTTTTGAACCCATGGTCGTTCAGAGCTACGAGGATGTCGAGGAAGGGGAGTTGTCCATTGTCCATTGACCCCCCCAATGAAATTAAGATCTTCTACCGCAATTTTATGTCCTCTGAACACAAAAATGACGAGGCCGTCTTAAAAGAAATAATCTCCAAGCATGTCCACCCAACCAACCCGGAAAACAAAATCAAATTAATAATTTATTACAAATCCCCCAAGATCTCCAACCTCGTTCTCCGCAACAAACCAGCTTCCACCAAGATAAAGAGCCTGATGACCGACGATCACGTCATTTACCAACATACCTGTAATTATGAGGACTGTGGACCTCATTCCTATATTGGTATGATGTAGACTCGTCTTTCACGTCGGTTAACTCTTCACCTTCAGGCTGGAGCCATCAAAGACCACTATCTCACCCCTAACCACCCCCACCTCACACGCAACGAGTTAGAGAAACACACCACCATACTCGATAAAGAAAGTGACCCAAGGAGATTACCTATACTCGAAGCATTATATATCCAAGCCTTACATCCCAACATCAACAACCAAACTCTGGACCTTCAGATCCTTCCTTCTGCCAAAAGGCACTTTCCTACAGGACCTAACGCCCCCCCTCGTCCCCCGGTGCCCTTGACGCAGCCCCCCGCGCTACCTCCTTCAGCTTCGTCTTCCGCAGGCGCCACACGTACTACGCAACTTAGGCCACGCCCCTCGACACGCAGCCAATCAGCTTCGACCCCGCCAACCGACCACCATCCCTCATCCAGTGCGCATGCGTGAAGCGGTTCTATCTTTCTCTCTCCTAGAATACCCCTCCACCAATAGCAGACTTTTGCCCCCTGATTTTCGCCTCCTCTGATCCTCCACCCTCTATATACCCTTCCTGTTTACCTTTTATATCATTCTATCATTACTTGATAATGCTGGTTGTCCAGTGAAACGCGTCGTATATCCTGTATCATCATGTACATTAATGTAACCCTGTACCACCATGAATTTTGCTCATCTCCTTCATCTACTTCCTGCCACCCAGCGAAAACTCATCAGAGACCTGGAAACTTTGAATAATAAAATTTCCAATGCAGAAATTGCCATTTCTTTCAACCTCGTATGTATTAAAGAACATTTATTACCTGGCTTTACTAACATATATATATATATACATATACATATTCTTAAACCTTCTTACTCGAGGTCCTTATAATTTGGAGGATGACGTGGTCCTTTACCCGTCCAATACCAGCGACGGCTGGGAGCCGTCAGTAGATAAGTCACTCCCCAGTCCCAGCATGAGTGGGAGCCTTCAGTAATGTACTTTCCTTGTAACTGCCTGTATCAGGCTGTGCCTGGTACCACGACCGTTTGAGCACTGCTCTCGATATGGCAACACATCTCAGCTTATATCCAACCCTCTGAAGGCTGGGAGAGCCAGTATTCCTTCATCTCTTGAGGTGGAAGGTTGTTGTTGGCCACATTGCTTGGGACTGGGGGGCACTTTTATTACTGTATCCTCCGGTACAGTAGGGTTAACGAACCCGAAGGTATTCCAAATCCACTTTTCCTGTGATGTCATTGGCTTGACCCCGGCGCTGCTTTTCCGATTCATGAGCTTGGCGTAATTGGTCCTCATGTTAGTATAAAAGTTGCGAAGCGTATTGACTGAAAAGAGAAAGGGAAATGGATTAGTTTTGTATGAAAACACGGAAATGATCAATATAACTTTTTCATCAAATGTTATCCACAAAATGAATTACAACAGCATATACAACATAGGGCAATATGTTCACATGCTAGGTTCATAAATATTACAAATTTCAACAATTAAGCTTACCAGGTAGTTTCAGCTTATCGGCCTTCCTCTGCCAAAGGCGATCCTTGTGGGGTCTCTTGCTGTGGCGTGTGTCAGCCTTACTCCATACGGAGGAGTGCATTTGGACCCGCTCGGTTAGTTCCCCCTCCATTCTGTTGGTAGTGATCCCGGCCGTCTCTTCCTCCGACGTGTGCTGTGTCTCGTCGCCGTTTTGTGATCGCCCTGGTTCGTGGGTGCTGCGGTCGCTGTGGGCCACTGCTTGTACCTCTATGGCTTGTGTCTCAAAGAGGTCAACCGAGCCTCCCGTGGGCGTCCTCTGACCAGGTTCCTCATCCTGCTGGGTGGGACTATCCACATTCAAGACAGGGGATACAGGGCTTGGATCCCGTGCAGGTACCACGGGGCTGGGTGTCTTGGGCCTTTTGGCCTTTTGGGTCTTGGTCTTGCTCGACTTGGGGGGCATGGTGGAAAATCGGTGGTAGGCGGTAGGTAGAAGTTGTTGACTTGGTCACAGGAGGTTATAGAATGACCTGCCTGACCTGTTCGGCTCCATATATGGGCCACCGACCCGGCCTTATCGCTGCCAGACGTACATATGCTAATTAAAACACAATTAAAAAATGATTCAGAGGTCAAACCAAAATTCATGGGTACCCCGCCAAATTGTGTCGTATGCATCGGCGAGGGCATCCGCGAGCATTCCTTCATGTCGACAACACAATCGTGTTGAACATACTAGCCATTTTCCCTGGGCGGGTATACTTTCGGCAAGTCATACGACACCCGCCTTGTTATGTCGCCGAATAATTTGGTGAATATTCTTGTGTTTCGGTAAATAGTCGCCCAACGTTTTTTAAATTTCGTAACAACTTTTTTCGTGACAAACCCTCTCCGATCAACAAGACTACTCGCGGAGGTACCGCGGACATACCACGGACACGTTGCCAACATTTATAACAAAAATTGTACATCACCAACAATCTTGAACATTGTTTAACTTTCCGAAATTTGAAACGACTCTTGCGCGACTCTATTTACAACTAAAGAAACCCGTCGCCGACGTAATGAGATCTTGCAAGATTTATGGAAGAGATGACAAGATAATAGACAAAAAGGGGCATTGTGTTGGGTCGCAGATGAAAATCGTGCATGAGAGAAAGCCCCGTAAGTATCTTCTACCATTCTATACCCTGTTCATTATAGGTAGGCCAGAAATCCAGACCCCAACCTATCATAACTCAAAAGGGACTTCAGAAGTTGAGATGCCATATATACCATTTGGAAAGACTCAGCCAGGCAATAGGTGTGGAAATTACAACCATTAGCTCTAGCCCATTTTGAGTCACGGAGGAGAGAAGGCAATAATTCTGGCCTGCTTATAATGAATAGACTATAGTTCTCGACACCAATGAATACTATCCCAAAAGTGATGCCATTTAGGGCTATTTATTGGTCGATTTAATGATATATTAATTAGTTTTTTTAGGTTCTTCCCTAGACCTCCTCCATGCTTCTAAAAACATCTCCAAGATACCCCTTCTAGATAAATGTGTACATCTCCAAGATACCCCTTCTAGATAAATGTGTACATCTTTCGGTAGAAAAACGTCCCGGCCGAAGGTCGATTCCTTCTATATTACAAGCTCGTTATCGCTCACCAGGAAAAATTTGACAACTTAAATGGGACGAAAGGTCTAAATATTGACAAATAAATTGGACGATAGGTCTTAAAATCGCCAAACTAATCTGCCAAACGTCTTAAAATTGTCAAAATGAATGGGGCTAAACATGAGGTTGAATGAGGGGGGTGGGGGGGGGGGGGGAAACCATCCACCCCCCTTAAAATGATAATCAAAGTTACCAGAGCATATGACCGTGTAAGTGACCATAGTCTGTTCATTCTAGGTTGGGCAGAAATCGTAACCTCTAACCTGTCGTAACTCAAAATAGTACTACAGTAAACGAGCTAATATGTCTACCAAGTAGGAAGACTTGGCTAGGGAATAGGTGTGGAAATTGACAGCTAATTTGCTCTAGCCCTTTTTGAGTTACAGAGGTTAGAGGTTACGATTTCTGCCAAACCGAGTATGAACGGACTATAGTAAAGGTCATAATGTGAGCGCAGATTGTCCAGCCTATTTTGTTTTGTATAAGAAGGAGCTATCTTCTTTAAGGAGCCTGGGTACAGCCAGGCTCTAATAAATTATGTCGCCTTCTATTTTTTCTTTCTTACTTTTATTGGTCATCCTATCCTATTTCTTCTTTTCATCTTCTTCTTCGTGTCCTGTCTCTTCTTCGAATGTAACTATAGTTCTTTTATCTTTTTTAGTTTCTTCCTCTCATGTTAAGTCTATTTCTTCTTTTTCTTCTTCTTCTTCTTGTATCATCTTCTTCGTCTTCTTCTTCTTCTTCTTCTTCTTCTTCTTCTTCTTTTTTCTCTCCTTCCGGATGAGATAGGCTTAACTATCACCATTGTGATCGGATTTTCTTCAGGTATTAGAAATTGGAGGTATTCCCTTTCAGTAGGATGACGTCCTTCTTAATGTATTTTGGCTTACGTTGTGTTAGGTTTAGAAGAGCCCATACCATACTAAATGAAGCGCGTTTATCTATCCATCTATCTATCTATCTATATTATATATATATATATATATATATATATATATATATATATATATATATATATATATATATATATATATATATATATATATATATATATATATAAATATATATATATATATATATATATATTTATATATATATATACATATGCATATATATACAGGGTGTCCCAGAAGGAAAGGGTATAACTTTGGGCAATTATAGAACAAGATATTCCAAGCATAACATTTTCTATAGCAAAAAGTCCAAATTTCAACCATTAATAAGATATTGAAGGTTTAATTTAGTGTCCTCCCCTGCATCATTTTAATGGACTCTTCCATGTCAAATAGTTCCCAGCTTGTCCAAACTGAGCTAATATGTCTATAATCATTTTGCAACTTACAGAATGATAGTATCCTAATAATAACATGGTAAAATAATTTCAGAGAGATGGAGGTGTGGTTGGCACTAGGTCAGCTATGCCAGCCTTATGGTGAATTACTGAAGAAAATACAATTTTCAACATGCAATAAATCTATACCGGTCGAGATTTGGAGTATTTCTTATAGAACATTTTAGGCTTAGAATACCTATAGTCCAGCAGATCTTAACAGGCAGTTTTACCCACGGTTAATAACTTTACATTGGTGCCACATGTATAATTCCTAACAACGAAAATATATTATTTTTGGTATTAAGTACCTTAAGTCGGTTTGAAATGCTCAGGCTATTTCTACATGTACAAAAAAGCTTTATTGTTTTTATAATTAATTCGCTTGTTATTAGTAAATACAATGGACATTGTATACAGCTTGGCAACGTAGCTGCTGCGACGCTGTCAGATTAGGTCGGGCAAAAAACTCCCTCACAGATTGACTTGCTAAACTATAAACAAATATCACTTGATGACGCGCTGCCAGGCCGCACGAAATTGATACTGTCACTTGTAAAGTAAACCCATTCATCACTTCATTTCATTCCTGACTTTGCCACCATCCACAATGGAAGCCTCTCCAAATCGCCGAAACTTTTACCTCTTGGGTGGTGTGGAAAGAAAGTCAAAATATAAAATGGTAATATATTACCAGTATATATATATGTAGTGGGCGATTTATGGTTGAGGCACTGAGCGGAATGGTTGGGGTTAACTTATTATCTTACCTCAATATTTCCTGTACGTTGTAATGAACTCTGTAGTAATCTGGAACCACTGGAAATATGTAGGGAGGTTTTAAAATAAACAAGCACGGGGCTTTATTTGGTTTATTTAACAGCAAAATATATGTCTTTAACCCTTAATCCTAATTTTGAGATATTAGAATATATTACACTAGACGTCCCATGCGCTGGGGGAATGTAATTATAAAGTACTTCTTAATGTGGTGTATACTCGATGTTGAGTGTGTACCGAGATAAGTACTCTACTTAATACTTAGTGATAACACTTTAATAATAGCAACCTAGAACTATGAGCTGTTTTCCAAGTAATAATGATCTTCCTGTAAAGAGAGAGAACAAATGATTAGAAGGGAATCACTAGAACACTTGTATGTCACTGCGTACTTGTATATCACTTATAAGGTACTTCTACACTTATACAGGTCACTAGTCTTACCCAGAGGGCTGGAGAGAGATACCCTCCTTAGGGTGTGGTGGTGTGCTGACTGACTCGCCCTCTGCCTCTTGAGGGAGGGGCGCGGTTCAGCAACACCATGTGACAACTGGATGTGACAAAGTTGCTAGCAATTACTTCTCGATATCTTGGCAACGGAAGTGTGATACCATTTGGTGATAGTGGGATCCGTGCTTGCCTTAGCAGAGTGGAAAGTTACCAGCTTCTATTGTGATGGTGTGAGCTTCTATAGGGAGATCACACCAACACACTTACAGTTGTTTTTAAAAGGTAGTTATAATGGTTTGAGTTATATATGTGATTATATGGTTTATCTTAGAAGTGTACAGTCGCTCAAAATGCGCTGTTACACAGCTTGGCCACGTCAGCTGAGGCCCTCCTCAGGTTGTAGGAAAGAATAACTCACATATATCTAGATACACATTGAATCATCCCTATGACTTATCTAACCCTGTATCCAGTGTATAGCAATGCCAATGAAAATGTGATAATGGTGAGGACCAAAACTTACACGTTAGCATTAACAGGTGCTTAAATTTTACCTCACGCCCAAACAACAGGTGATCAACCCTGAACGGAAGACGAAGGGAGAGACTTACTAGGATAAGGTTGTTGACGAGAGTCATGGAAGGGGGTTCGTGTAGTAGGAAAAATAATTTCCTGATTAATTAATAAAACTAAGGTTAGTAGTACTCTGAAGAATTTATGAACTTCATGAGGTTTAAAGAATTATCTGTGAAAAGAATATGTTAATAGGAATGAACTCTGAGAAGAGGTTAGTTATCAAGGCAATAAGTTGATGATAAGGAAGCGTGAAGATTAGTGAAATCCTTACTTCGCAGTGAACAGGTGCCTGACACATCCCATGATTATTAACTATTACTCTAAATCTAAACTATGAACCAGTCAGCCACAGATGCTTGAGTCAAGGTAAGGTCGCATGCATTTATGTCCGGGGACAGAGGGAAAACACATACTCAGGACGCACAGACAGGGGAAGATACGAGGACCTACATGAATAAAGGTGTCTTTGTTTGTCTTAGTCACAAGTTGAAGTTCGTCGGGGACGAGCAACATGTCTGCTGTTTCAGTAAAGGTTAGTAATCATCCGTGTAAAAGAAACGGGAACGGCATAATACTTCAGTCATTGTTAAATGTGAGGACTGGAACTGAATGTGGGCTAAAATGGTGAGTGGAATAACTGTATCTATTTATGAGAAATAGAGTATACAATTTTCTTACTCAAAGCGGAAACAGGGCAAACTGTTCCTTCTCTATGGCTAAATGCTTTACGGAGATGAGCAACAGGCAGTAGATCAATGATGATCCATCTCTGATAACACCGTACTCAATGAATTCATCACATTCGTCTTACTTGTGAGTCGTACATCTATACTTTTGAGTCTTACATCTAGAATTCTAGACTCTATAGAGCTTTTGCTGCAGTCTCCAGGACAGTGAGTCTCTTTCTTAGCTTTTGTACTTCAGAAGCGTGGGCTGTTCTAAAGAGCTCATAGGAGGTTAGGTCAGCAAATATAACAGTCCTCTCGTCGCACGTGTGTGAGTGCGAGTGTCTGGTTACCTGGGAAAGTCATCAGGTAGTACCAAAATGAATCATCCGGAGATTATGATTTAATACGAGCTACGTTAAACGGGAAACGTAAGTGTAAGTCGCAAATCACCAGGCATCATCTGATTAGTTAGTAGGGAACACACTAACCAGGTCATCTTTCTCTGGAGAAAGGGTTATTATTCTACTCGTAGGGTTACTAATAGAATACTTCACTCGCCCAGTAGGATGTACGTGGGGAGTGGCTTGCTCTGTCAGTTATATGACGTTAACAGAACGAAGATTTGTATTGATTACTTCACTCTCTAGCTAGAGTGGTCTTACTTGAGTGGTCTCACTTTACTCTCTGTCTAGAGTGGTCTTACCTACTCAACTTATTACAACTGAATTTGAAAGTTGTTTTAGAATGCTCTGTTTAGCAAAAATAAGCTTCCGCCTATACTCGTTTGTCTGTGCGGAGTAAGTTGTGGTAGGTGCATTTGGCTGCACCGCTGAAAGTTATGGTTCAGGTATAGTATGGCCATCTACGGAGAGCTCTGGGCTCCTCCGTTGTAACCTGTCACCATTACTTACTTCTACCTTATTGGTGGTAGGGTTTCGAACCTCAAACTGGTTACCGGATGCTGTGTCCGTAACAACATAGGGTCCATTATACTTTGGCGAGAGCTTAGACATTCTCGTCGGATCTAGGCACATTGCTTTGTGACCTACGTCAGGACCGTTTGGTGTGTCCTTTTATGCTATTTCCTTATCATTTCAGTCCGGGATGTCTGTAAATGATCTCGGATTTGTTGGTGGATCTTGCTGAAGACTTTGAAGTGTCTCTTAGCGTCTGATTTGACTTGATAAGAATAATCTAGAGGAATATAGATTTCTGCCTAGCTTAGCAGTTGCCAGAGTTTACGTCAGAATCTTGTCTTTACCCTCAGAAGCTAGTCTTTTATACCTGCCTGTAGGTTTTGGAAGACTCTTCAAGGTAATGTAAAGCCTTTTAGGTTATCCTTTACTTCTAGATTATGTTTAGGTTTACATGATGTTCCAAGATTTCAAAGATAGCTATTATAGCTGAGGTACTTTGCAGTCAACTAGCCCAATTTAGAATGGGAGCTGTTGTGCAAACGCATGCTTTCTCAAGTAGATATCACTCCTTGATTCTTTCACATTGTGCTTGGTTTCCATCCTGTGTTTGGCTAGAATGTGCCGAGGAGAGGAATAGCGAACAAGTGAGTAATGTACGAGCCTGTTGGTAATTTGGTCTGTTGCATCCATCTTTAAGCAGGACTAGGACAAACTAGTCTGAAAGATTATATTCAACACAAACCAGCTGGTACTGCTTACATCTGGTGTCACCTGGGGCATTCAGCAATTCCAAAGAAACAGTGTCAAATGGATGTGAAGCCTTCGGGTATTCCAGGAGTGTCACAGGCTATCTTTTGGCAAGGTGTTGTTTTCTATCCTTCTTAATAGTTTTCCAGTAGTAGCTTACTTATTGGATATGTAGTGGTTCTAATCTTGCTCGTCTTTCACTTGGCTTCTTTTTAGGTCGCTAACGAGAACACCGGGGCAACTTGCACAATCCTGGAGAGTGCGTTGGCTGCTACGTTAGCTCTTACCCATAATACTAGAAGATACCGGTTAATCCTGGTGACTCCGCAGCAACTTCAGCAAATCCACTGATACAGTGTCGAATGGAAGTGAAGGCGTTGGATAATCCAAGATTGGTGCGGTTCCATCATGTGTCGGGTTAGCTGTAGGAATGTCTCTTACCACCGCTTTAGTCTGCCAGTGAGAAGTTATCACCTTTGAGTACCTTCTTGTCCTTGCCTGTCTGTCTGAGTAGAGGTCAAAGGAAGGCTCAAGGCTAATAATTCACGAAGGTTACTACTCCCAAGATGTTACAAGGGTTAACCTTTCCGTTTTGTGATATCTAGTCTCTACGTTATTCATCACTGTCCTTATGTAACCAATGACTAACATCTTGACTATGTCACTTGGCATTTTGAATGTTGTACGGAGCTCTTGTGAAAAGAGTTGTGTGTACGAGTGAGAATGTTGAGCATGTTTTGACTGGAATTTAGGCAAGCTTTTGGATGAGCTCTGCCTCTTAAGACTTGGAAACATCTTATTACTATTCTAACCTTAAGTTTGTATTTTAAGTGCGACTTTAGAAAGGTAAATAACTGCACAGATCATACTATTCGATGAGAATCCTTTCTGCTCGACTCGAGATTGGCTTACTTGGACATCTCAGATACTGATCGTCAATGTACAGTCAAGTCTTCTGGTGTCTATCCTTGAGGTGATGGAGTTCCACTTAAGAAAATCTTAGACTTTTTGAGTTACTTTGAAAAAAAAAATTCCCCTTATTCCTATGTCGTGTAGGAGTTCTGATGGATCAGACTGTGGGAAGTATTTCCTTAACTTGGCTAGAATATGCTGTGTGGTTGTTTTTGTGGCGATCAACCACCTAAAACTGTCTTGTTCTTGGTTACCAATCGGGTTGGTGACAACCAAAGGAAGAACGTGTGTTTTAGACTTACCTAGGATTACTTTGAGGGCTATGTAGTGCTTTGGTTAAATTCTTTAGTGTTGTTAGTCGTACACTGCGGAAGGCGACTACAATCCTAAGTCTAGGTCTTCGTAGCTTCAGGAGAATGTTTACTTATGCGCTGAAAATACCTGAGTAGAATGCGCAAGTCATTCTATAACTCTACGGCGGTTCATATCCTCTACAGGGTTTGCCTGCAGGATGTGTTAGTACAAAATGGATCTGGATGCCGTTGGTAATGTACTTACTTGTGCTGTAAAAGGTCTTTCCACATCGGCTATAACTTTCGGGTAGTGTTCTGGAAGGCATACCCTATTCCTCTCACAATTTCGTTCTCTTCCGGATACTACTAAGGGAAACTATCCATGAAACCCAATTGGAAGGTGTGCACCTTCTTTAGTACGAATCCTTCTGAGCTGTGGATACGAGTGAGAGTAATCTTGGTTTGCAATATGGCTCTTGATCCTAGCACTCTTAGGATCTTGCAGGTGAAACTGGTCATGCTTGTTGACACAGTCGCTGCTATAATGATCGAATGCAGGAAAGAACGCGTAATGCGTGTTGTGTATGTACTTCGAGAGTGTTGACCCAACTGAGACTTATGCACCATCGACTTGGAAAAGCTTCCAAGGATGCGTAAACTAACTGCCCATGCTTGTTGGAACAGCTGTTACTAAATCGGTGCTGGGGATAAATCAGATCGAACACAGTACTGAGTACCGGAACAACTATGGGTGAAGTTTAATCTGTGAGACTTCATGTTGATGTGGTTATCCTTCAGAATCATTATGTCTTGGACATAGATGATTTGTGCTTGTGCGGAACCTTTCTTTGCTTAGGTGCTTCTGCTACGCAAACTATCTTTGAGTTTCGTAGGAGACCTGTGTCAAAAGGTGTCTACCGCCACAAGAATGTATTGGGGACTACATGTGGGACCTTGGTGTGAGGCTTAATCCACCACGTAAAACTGGCTTAGTCACGTATAACCTTAGTGTAAGGTGTTGATTGTGACACAAAATGTCGACCGTGGAGGGGTCTCGTTCTCTGCGACTCAGGGGAGTTTGTACTGCAGAGGGTCTGCCAATTTTAGTCTTGGAATTAAAGGATCTGACACGCTGGTAGGGACCAGAATCGCGAAGGAGGCAACTTATCTCTTGGTCTACTCGGGGTGTCTACATGAGGGCAATAGTTTGTGTCGTGTCCATACGGAGTTTCACAAACGATGCAGTATCTCCTTCGTGCAGGTCTTTCTCGATGCTTTTGGCGAGGGTTCCGTTGTGGTTTTCCTGCCCTACGAGGTTTTGTATGCACTCGGGATTTGCGTTGTGACTTTTGTTTCCGCTGTGGGAGTAACTGTGGATGGCGTTTCCAGCAATTTGTTCTTGTATGACCAACTTTATGGCAGTGGCCACACTTCTTAGGAATTGTACCAGTTCTTCTCGGAGGCGAAGGCGTCGGACTAGGTCTGCGACTCGCCCCGCAAGAGTGGTTTCTCCTTGCATTATGATTGCAGTAGGTACATACTGTCTGTGATACTGTCATTATCTCACGAGCTCTTCTTGGATTGGCAAGAGGAATTAGCTCGAGGTCTGGTCTACGAGCTCTTCTTGGCTTGCCAAGAGTAATTTGCTTGGGCTTTTTGTTGGGGTGGAGCCTTGGCACCAACTTGAGAAGAGATGCAGGAACAGTCTCTGCTGTAGCGCCTGGAATCTCGGGAGCTGGGTCCGACGAGGTCTCAGAAGCAGTATCTGTGTCCGCAGCAATGCTCGCATCAGTGTCCGAAGGTGACTCCGGGGACTCCGGGATAATCTCTAGACTTGGATGAGACCTTGGAGTGTGGTTTTCTGGGGTGATGGATTTCCTTGACTGGTGACCATCGTGACTTCCAGTGCTAGCGAAGTTTGCGAGTTTTACCCATAAATCCTCGTAGCTTGATGTCTGAAATGGAGTGGTTGCTTGAGCGAGGTCGATAGCAGTTCCTGGTTTCAGATGTAACCGGACAAAGGCAATTTTGTTTACGGCCTTTTTGATGTTACGGGATTTCATGTACTCGTCTATTCTGTGTAGGAAAGAAAACGGTCCAGCTGGGTAGTTAGGACAATTCTTCCCAGAAAACATAGGCAAGTGGACTGTAAGCTGTGTCTGAGCATCCACGTGAGGATTGCCTCTGGCTGTAGCTGTAGTGATAGCTGGCATAGCTGTAGCTGTCAGAGCTGTAAGTGTACTAAGTTCTTCTGAAAACTTCTCTACACTTGCCTCTATCTAACTTACCCTAGTCCTGGAAATTTATAAATATTAAACTTACCTTTGAAATGCAGGTGTTGTACACTAGTCTTTGTACAAATATTTAAAGTGTCGGACGTTCGTAGGGGAAAAATTCTGATAAGTGCATGGCACAGTCTCAGAATAACATAACCTTGGTGCCTGGGCGACACGAAGGGCCTTATATTTTATGTGCAAATATTGTTAGAAGTTCGCTTGCGCTAAGGATGTATCAGGGTGGCCCGATGTCTCCTTGAAAAAGTTAGCTAGTCTTTCAGTCAAGTCGTCAATGTAAGAATCCAGTTTTGTCCCTACTTCTTTTCTCAACTCTGTGGCTCAAACTTCTATTCCTTAAATTCCACTTTAACACCTTACGAGCGGCCTATGCGGTTTATTTATGTGTACCGCACAGCGGGGTGTTTTTAGCCAAAATAGGGCTGTTTACGTGATCATTTTCATGCCTAAATAAGACCCAGAACGTAAAACAAGTACCTATCCCTGAAAGGGCATAAACAGAGCTTTCGAATGACACCATAACGATCCTTGTATGATGGATAGTTTTCTTGCAATAACCGTGCAACGCGAGTGCAAAAAGCAGGTAATTCGGTACTTTCAGTACATAATTGAGTATGTAGCGAGTGAGAGAGGGAGGAGGGAGCTGAGATTTGTGTCAGTAGGTTCGCCGCGGTGGTCTGGAGCAGTCATACGCTCGCTAGTCTCCTGCCACCACTTGTCTCTCTCTCTCAGCCACATTACGTGCTGAAATTGCCACTCGAGTTATGTCGAGCGCCGCCACATAGTCCAGCTTTATTTAACTCGACTTATGTTGCTCGCCGCTAAATAAGGGTTAAATTCAAGAAAATTTTACACGCATTGAAACATAATCCCCACCTGAAATGACGTAACATTCAAGGTCACTAGCATAGAATATAGGTCGTAGGAGTTTCACTTTAACGCCACACCTCTATCCAAGTTGAAGGATGAATTGATGTTAGTTAGACTATGAGTTCAGCAACAAAAATTATACAAGGAAGTTTAGGAAAAATTCAAGTTAGCAAGGCACTGTATAGGGATACTCTCTTACTAAGAAATTAAGATTAGTAAGGCACTATAGGGATTGCCTATTCTCTTACTAAGAAATTGAAAAAGACACACACAACACGAAATAACAGAAAGAAGGGTTTGATCACTGTTAGAAAACCTCTTAATTTTGTACTGTTACTGCAAATAAAATATATTACTGAGAGACCTTTAAATGTAAAACGTCTAAGGGCGAACTATTTAAGGAAGTAATTATATTTTCTCTTAGTGTGAGATTAAAGTTCTTGAAACAATACTTGAATTGACTAAACCGAAAATATGGTTAAAAATGTACGTACAGTAACACTTCAAAATTCGTTAAGTAATTAGTAGTTAGATATAAAGAACAATAATTCACTGTGGCATTGCTGTGTTGTAAGTTTACTAGTAGGCTATTAATTCACTAGTATTATTAAGTGTGTATTGCAGTGTTACTCTAATCACTAACCTAATACAATAATTGGTACTGCTTGTAGGTTGTGTTGCGTGAAGACTTCTATCAGCTGTGTTGATTGAAGAACGTAGTGATATATCCGTAGAGTTTTACTCTAGGCCGCTCTCTCTCTCTCTCTCTTTCTTTCCCTTCTCTGCTGTGATGTCACCGCCACGTCAGATCTTGAAGAGCGCGTGAGCTGAGGTCTGAGGGGTGAGTAGGGTGACTCAGTGAGTGACTCGGTGAGTCAGTGGGTGACTCAGGTGAGTCAGTGGGGTGAGTCTGGTGAGAGTTTGCCTGCTGATGCGCGGTGCCTAGTGGGGAGTGTCTGGTCAGCGATTATTGTAGCTAACGTCTGTAATCTACTCCTCAAAGTACCACTTCACTCTGATATTCACTGTACATCTTTCTTCACTGAATACTTTTGTCTTTGTACACTACTTTTTCTTCTGTTATTTCCTTTTTGCTCATGTATTATATATTGTCTATAGTTGTTTTCTAGGTTGCTATGCGGTTATTAAGTGTCTAATTAGTTGTTCTTCGGAGGCTTATTTTTTTACTTTAATGGTTCGTTTTACTTTAGGGGTTAATCGTATCCCTTTTACGCTGTCAACCAATATGTAGCGGGCGATTTATGGTTGAGGCACTGAGCGGATGGTTAGGGTTAACTTATTATCTTACATCAATATTTCCTGTACGTTGTAATGAACTCTGTAGTAATCTGGAACCACTGGAAATATGTAGGGAGGTTTTAAAATAAACAAGCACGGGGCTTTGTTTGGTTTATTTAACAGCAAAATATATGTCTTTAACCCTTAATCCTAATTTTGAGATATTAGAATATATTACACTAGACGTCCCATGCGTTGGGGGAATGTAATTATATAGTACTTCTTAATGTGGTGTATACTCGATGTTGAGTGTGTACCGAGATAAGTACTCTACTTAATACTTAGTGATAACACTTTAATAATAGCAACCTAGAACTATGAGCTGTTTTCCAAGTAATAATGATCTTCCTGTAAAGAGAGAGAACAAATGATTAGAAGGGAATCACTAGAACACTTGTATGTCACTGCGTACTTGTATATCACTTATAAGGTACTTCTACACTTATACAGGTCACTAGTCTTACCCAGAGGGCTGGAGAGAGATACCCTCCTTAGGGTGTGGTGGTGTGCTGACTGACTCGCCCTCTGCCTCTTGAGGGAGGGGCGCGGTTCAGCAACACCATGTGACAACTGGATGTGACAAAGTTGCTAGCAATTACTTCTCGATATCTTGGCAACGGAAGTGTGATACCATTTGGTGATCGTGGGATCCGTGCTTGCCTTAGCAGAGTGGAAAGTTACCAGCTTCTATTGTGATGGTGTGAGCTTCTATAGGGAGATCACACCAACACACTTACAGTTGTTTTTAAAAGGTAGTTATAATGGTTTG
>CM064566.1:46661552-46698337 GCA_032716605.1 Paralithodes platypus
AGAGGTAATCCTCTCAGGCATGGAAGCATACATTCCATTTTTATTTTCTCTCAGTCTTGGTTTATTCACGTTTGTTCTACCGCAATAAGGAGGAAGCATTCAAACGGTATCGTCGCCTTCCAACTCAAGAATCTCATACCTTCTATGTTTCTGCCTGGAATCAAGCCAAATCTGTTCTTCGACTCGCCAAAAATTATTTCATAAAAAATAAATGCACTGAGCTATCCAACTCTGACCCAACCTGACTCCAACCCAAGCCTTCTGGCATCTAGCCAAAAACCTCTCCAATATTGTTTCATATTCGTCTTTCCCTCCTCTTTTCCACTCTAACGGGACTACTATCACTTTTTCCACTGACAAAGCTGAACTCTTCGCTAACACTTTCGCTCAAAACTCTAATTTGGATGATTCTGCAGCTATTCCTCCTTCTCCACCCACCTCTCTCCTACTTATGCCTAACATCATAATCTCTTCTAAGGATGTACAGTACTTTCCACCCTCTCTTGGCTTAATACTAAGAAGTCTTACGGACTGAATGGTGTTCCTCCTGCTGTACTAAAAAACTATGGTTCCGTGCCGACTCCCTGACTATGCAAACTCTTCCGTATCTGTCTCTCCTCTAACGTCTTCCCTTCTTGCAAGAACTTCGCTCTCATTCAACCTGTCCCAAAGAAGGGTTACCACTCTCAACCCCCTAACTACCGTCCAATTGCTCTCATTTCTTGCATCTCTAAAAATTTTGAAACTATTCTTACCTTAATATGTTTTAAGCATTTATCTTTGCATAACCTACTCTCAGACCGCCAATATATATTATGGCTTCATTAAGGGCCACTCTACTGGTGATCTTTTTTCTCATTTTACTAACTCTTGGTCATCCTCCATTCAGGACTTCGGTGAAAGTTTTTCTGTTGTGCTAGACATATCGAAGGCCTTCGATAGAGTCTGGGACAAATCCCTCATTTCCAAACTGCGCTGTTCAGTTTCTATCCCTCCATTTGTGCCTTTGTCTCTAATTTCCTTTCCGGCCATTCCATAGCTGTGGTTGTGGACGGCCACCGTTCACTACCTCCACATATCAGGGTTCTGTCCTATCTCTAATTCTCTTCCTAGTATTAATTAACAACCTTCTCAACTGCACCTCCAGCCCCATTTACTCATATGCTGACGACTCTACATTACACTATTCAACTAGCCTTCCACATTATAATTCGCAGCAGGAACTCCTAAACTCATGTAAGGATGCCATAAAGCACCTTTCTACTGATCTCTGCACTATCTCTAATTGGGGCAGAGAAATCCTTGTTACTTTCAATGCTTCCAAAACTCAATTTCTCCATCTGACTACTTGTCGCCCCCTTCCAGTAAACTATGACTTAGTCTTCAACAACATACAAATTAACCCTTCATCATCTCTTAATATTCTCGGTGTCTCTTTTTCTTCTCATCTCTCTTGGAAAGATCATATTACCAATATTGCAAAAATAACTTCCCAGAAGCTGGGTGTGCTCAACCACCTAAGGGGGTTCTTTACCCCTGCACAGCTTCTTGCTCTGTACAGGGGCACAGTGCATCCAAGTATTGAGTATTGTTCACATGTGTGGGGAGGATCCTCTCTCACAGTAGAAAATAATGCCTTCTGTCTCATTAACTCATGTTCACTCACCAATGTTCAGCAGTCTCTCTCTCTTCACCGCAATGTTGCATCTCTCTCACTATTCTACCGCTATTACAATAATCAGTGTTCTTCAGAGCTCTCTCAGTGTATATCACCCCCTCTTCGTAGAGCACGTAACACCCATCTTGCAACACAATCCCACCCCTACTCTCCATCCCTAGAGTGAAACGTTATTCTCAACATTTCTTCTATTCAACAGCAGAGCTCTGGAACTCTCTCCCAGTATCAGTCTTTCCTGCACCCTATGTATGGCGGATTTAAGGAAGTTGAGTTTACTCGACCTAGACTGAAAAGGTCCGCTCATATGAAATGTAAATGATTAACAAATACCGGGAGTGTAACATTTATTAAATCACCATAGAAAGGTTGTAGTTAGGTGGGGAAGGATGTAGTTTCCGGGTGTACGGTTGTCATGTTGTGCGCTCGCAGTTACGTTCCCGTCTATTTCGACGCTATATTTTCTGCTATTTGCCCCCTGTCATTACTACATGAATACTAGGTTAGGTTAGGTTAGGTTGTTTGGCTAGGCTAATGTATTTTTATATCCAAAGGCAGTCAAAATAGACTGGAACATGATGGGAAAGGTCCGACGCCACTACGCGTAGTGTAAACAAGGCTGGCGGTACGCCCGCACCTAACATTCTTGCCGTTAGGTGTTGTAGAAATATTGATGAATGGTAGGCAAATGGCTACTTCTCGAACACTATTGGTTGTTTACATCGAAGGGGCCAGGTGGGCACACCTTAACAAAAAAGGGAATAGGCTAAATAATATTGAAGCGATTTAAATCATGATAATGGCTTAGCTTGTCGGTTTGTCAGTCAGTTGAATGAAGTTATAATGATGAGAGCGTGATGAAAGCCAAAACGAGGGTCACGGTGAACAACTTAAGAGTGGAGGTGGTGCTGCCTGGATGATGTACAAACTTGCTCTGGCGCGAAGCGTGTGGTCCGACACGTCATCATCTGTATGCTACGAATCTAGCGGATACTGCTAAGTTTGTAGCGGATATCTAGCGGTAAATATTGTACCACATTTTTAATACTACGGCATGGTTATATGATAATCGTCATATATGCATTCCTAAGGACTCGTAAATACTATACTTTCGTATAATCGGCCTCATTTAACTTATCAAGTTAACATACATACTGCCAAGCTTACATACTTACTTACTGTACTGTTAAATACTGTATAACAGTATATAGGGTATGATACATAGGAAACGTATGTTATACCACTAACTATATATACCTTTTGGTATGAGTCCTCATTGTCATGGACAAAATAATATATAATTATATGTTGTAACCATTGTATATATACAGTATATGTAAATTTGTTTATGACAATAAATGTTTTGAATTGAATTGAATTGAACTATCGTATATCCACGATACTATGATTGATATTGTTTCATACTTCTGTGTCCAGGCATTTTGGCTCGAACGTCCCTTGATTGTGGCCCTGTCACTCTTTCAACTTTCTGGGAGGCACTCGTCACAGGCAGTTTTGCCTTTTGTCTCCCTCACTCACATAAAAAAAAAAAAAAAACACAAACAAAAAAGTGTAGTTGGGGAGATGCCTCACCCCTACTCCTGGTCAGATTCCCGGATGGTAAATGCATGTTTTTTGCTTCTTTTGTTTAATCTCAGAATTAATAGAGTTTTTCATTTTTGGAAGTAAAGTACAAACCCGCTGATAGTTTTGTAGACAAGGGTTCTTTATATGGGCCGTAAGAATGAAGACAAACAATCCATTCTGTGAATGAAGGTGCGTCCATACTGGCAACAATTTTTTTTTGCAACACAAAATACAACATAGTAAGCAACAACGTATTAAGTTGTTAATGATACAGTGTTGCAGACATGTTGGTACTAATGTGTAGTACCAACATGTCTGCAACACTGTATCATTAACAACTTAATACGTTGTTGCCTACTATGTTGTATTGTGTGTTGCAAACATGTTTTGTTGCCAGTGTGGACGCACCTTAACATTCACATTGAAAGATTTTATAAAGAAAGATAAGTGTAGGAAATGCAGTGGATACTAGTTGATTCTTGTTTAAGAAATAAGTGGCAGAAAGATCGATTAAAGCAAGTTAAGTCCTATGTAAGTAATATGTTTGCTGAGGGCGACTCTTCCTTACGATTTGGTATTACAGCTGCATTTTGGTATTACAGACGTAAGATGGAACTCTATGCTTCCCTTCAGTGTGCCACGAGGCTTCCCAGTGAGCTGGTCCATGTGCTTGTAAGCGGTATTTTGACACCTGTTATTCAAGCATAAACAGGCCAACTTCTAAGAATAATGTTGGACAAGTTAGGAGTGAGGTATCCTTTCCAGGATTCAAACCCATTCACTCCAGGTATTTTTGGAAGAGTCGGGCACCCTATCCCCTCGACTATCCGCTCATGGTCGAGTGGATACGGTGCCCAACTCATCCAAAAATACCTGGAGTGACTGGGTTTGAATCCTGGTCAGGACACGTCTCTCCCAACCAGGCCTATTTGTATGTGTATTTGTGAGGTCTACATACGAGGTACGAATGTGAGGTTTATTTAATCTTACAGGCAATAACTCATACTGTCTTCCAAACACATTGCTTGCTAACCTAACTATTATTTCATCGAGTTGTTGTGAGCGGATAATGACGAATCCGGCTGGGAAATTATGCTCTGCCTGGGGCCACCCGTGCCGGCCAAACACACAGAATGCCACCTACATTTTGAAAGCCACCGGGTACATATGTGAATGAACTAGATATATATAAGGAGATTCTGAACTTAATTTTTCAATTAGCATAGTGTTCACTTACATACTTATTTCGCTAGGGCGAGTTAAAGTGAGCAAAAAGAAGACAAAACACCCAAATCTGGCTTGATTTTCCCTAAAGAAGTCCGCCACACCGAAAAGGTTTGTTACAACGCTATGAAAACAATGAAAAATTACAGATACAAGTCGATTTATGCACAAATTAATTGTTTAGCCTTTTGTATTTATTATCATATGAAGTTTTCTTCAGTTACATAGATTTACATTAAGTAAATCTGTATGTCCAGAAGGATGGTGTTTTCAAATTGTTTTTTACGTTTCTTATTTTCTGATATACCAAACTTATAATGTAACCTACTCTGTTATCTATGTGATAATATATTATATCATACAATAACATAATGAGATATATTATAAGTTTTATATATCGAAAAATAAGAAACTTACAACAATTTAGAAAACACTATCGTCTTCTGGGCGTATGTATCTATTTTATGAAAAAGTATTCAATAGTAGAAAAATTCAGAAAATATTAAAAAATTATTACAATTAAAAGAGGAATACACTTTGTTTGTGCGCAATTCGTCTAATGCTCAACATGAATCATAAATGTATATTAATTGTATTGCAAGTCGTAGTAGCTTCTATTATTCCGTGTTTATTAGGGTATTATAAAAGGCTTGGATCATGACGTCTGGCAATATATATATAGATAGATAAAACGCAATGTACTTATTAGCTCGGAAGATATTGTTTGTTAAAACTAAACATCCAGTCCACACAACCTATTTGTTTACTATAGTAAATCCAGCATTACCCGGTTTTGCCAGGTTAGCCTAGCCCAGTCATCTTAGTAACCGAATTATATGCCACCATGTATATTCCCTAAGTCCCTCGAGAACTTTGCATTGAAGTATCCCAGAATCACAAGGTTCAATATATTTTCTAAGCAAATTAATTTCACCTAATCTTCATGGTTGATTACCTTATATTAGTTTGTGTAATTTGAGCACACGATCAATAATCACAGTGTATCCACCTAAAATAATTGACTGGGTAGGATCCAAACCTATATTTTAAGAGGATTTTAGTGTCGTCGTAGTTCTTGATATTATAGCAAAATAATGTCAAAGCCTGATATAATGACTGTTCGTTCGAAACTTGCCAGAGAAAATGCTCGTATAACTCTACCTTCTTCTCCTTCTTTGTTGTTGTTTTTCTTCTTACTTATTGTGATCGGCTTTTTTCTGACACTATAATTTATGCGTTAACCCTTTCAGTACGGCAATGTCCCTTTCATCCTGGTTTGGCTGGTATTGGATGAGTTTGTTTCAGGTCGTGATATGGGTAACTAGACTATAGAGTACTATATATACAGTATATATATATATATATATATATATATATATATATATATATATATATATATAGATATATATATATATATACAGTATATATATATATATATATATATATATATATATATATATATATATATATATATATATATATATATATATATATGTATATATATGTATAGAGAGAGAGAGAGGAACAGTATTGACAGTGCGCCAGGCAACATCTTTATTTTCAAATGTTCGGCTAACCTAAAGCCATCATCAGGAACAACATTCCCTAAAAAGAAAATTAGAAAATAAAGATGTTGCCTGGCGCCCTGTCAATACTTTTCCTGTTGATATGGAGGTTAAAGTGCCCAAAATCTACTGCTGAAGTACTCATAAATATATATATATATATATATATATATACTGTATATATCGGTGTATATATATACTGTATATATATGTATATATATATATATATATATATATATATATATATATATATATATATATATATATATATATATATATATATATATATATATATATATATATACAGTATATATAACCGTATATATATATATATATATATATATATATATAATATTGTTATTTTTATTTTATTTTTGGTTGATATTATGCGATTTATGTGTACTTAAGAAGGCTCTGTGAGATAAAATGGGTCGAGGGGAGGGATTTGTTTTTCCGAACACCTTTCTCCCTCATGTTTGGCGATTCTAAGACCTTTCACCCCATTTCTTTGACAATATTAGGCCCTTTCGTGCCATTTACGTGTGGATTTTTTTTTTCTGAGCGACAGCCTGTTATTAAGGATAAACCAGCCCTCGCACGGATATATTTCTATGAAAAAATGACACATTTATCTCTAAGGGGGATCTCGGGATAGTCCTTTTTTAGCTTGATGGAGGTCTAGGGAGGACAATACAATAATAATTCCCCCCTAAAATTAGATAATTGTACCATTTTGACTGCTAGAGCTCGTTCCTGAAGTGAAACAAAGTAGTTTCAAGATACCTACAGTAACATGTCAATAGGTATCGTCATAATATGAATAGATAATAATGTTAAAGCCTGTTTTGAAAATAGCTCGATCAGAAATGCCAAGAAAATATACCGGAAAATGTGATGGTGTGTCACCGTCATTAACCCATTCAGTACCGGTGATGTCCTGTTAACTCTATTCTGGCTACTATTAGACGATTTTCTTCAGTTTGAGAAGGACCGCTTGCAATTAAAAGGCTTCGAACTATCTAAATTTACCCTTTTTACTAGGGTTAAGGGACTACAGGGTTAACCTACGCGCAGGTACCTGTGGCTGAGTGACGTAAGAATCCCCACGCTCTGACTGAACCCCTCATCTAACACACCTGGATGTTGTGATCTATTGAGCTATGCGTGGAAATAGAGTCTTATTTAATGAAACAGGGCAAGAAAATAAGAAAATATATAAACATTAAAATACATCAAGCTAAGTTTATTTTACAATTAAATTTGGTAATAATTTATAGATAATAGCGAGCATACAAATAAGTAACTTACTGTATAATTATACACTAAGAATTGTTTTTAATTATCAACATTTCATATTGGTGAGAGAGAGAGAGAGATAATGTGTGTGTGTGTATCTTGCCCACCTTTATAATGACAAAAGGACTTTTTGATAACACACACACATATTCCCCCACACACACATACACACACACACACACACACACATACACACACACACACTGCATTTTAAAAACCGTGAATGTGTATGTGTGTGTGTGTGTGTGTATGTGTGTGTGTGTGTATGTGTGTGTGTGTGTGTGGGTTGATGGATTTCAATTCTAGCTTGTCAATGTTAAGCTGATAATTGTTATTAATGTCATATGACCTTCCCACCTATTTCCTCTTAGGCGAAAGTAGGAGGGACACAAACACAAACACTGCATTTTACAAACTATGTGTGTGTGTGGTGTGTGTGTGTATGTATGTATGTATGTGTGTGTGTGTGTGTGTGTGTGTCCTACTTTCGCTTAAAAGGAAATAGGCGAAAAGGTGTAATAACTTATGTGTTATGATTGCCTCCCTTACTAAAGTGCTCCTGGGAGAGTCAAACTCCTTTGTGGAGTCCTTCACATTACATCCTTAAAGCTGGTCCTTGTAAACCTCTACCAGCCACCTGCTTGTGAGACAAACCACTTCAGGTTCATCATAACAAAATTAAATTATGTACTTAAAACCTCCAAAACCCAATGCCAGAATTAGTTGTAGTTGGAGATTTTAATTTACCTCATGTGTTCTGGCCAGAAATGAGAACAATGAACGGTGGGATTGAACAAGACAGAGTCCAGGCAGAGCTGCTTTTTAACTTTGCTGAGCAGTGGTACCTTTACACATTCATCGATTCACCAACAAAAGGTGAAAATGTTTTAGACCTCGTATTTACAAACAATGATGAACTTATCCATGAGGCGGTAGTAGAGAAGAAAATTCTTTCTGACCACAATCTGATTAAAATTACCTCCGACATACAAAGAATTAAGTCCTCTCAAGTCATGGAACCAACTGCGAAGCCAGAAATAAATTTTGGAGAGCTGAATTTCTTCAACAAACCAGTTGACTGGTCCAGTATTAAGTGTGAGCTGGGTGAAGTTGATTGGCAGACTGAAATTGAAAGAGCTTCAGTTGATGATAAGTACAACACAATCATCTCTACTACACTAAAGATTGTAAGAAAGTATACTCCTCTCCGGAAGGCCTGCTACAAAGCAACCATCCCACGTGAGAGGAAAACAATCATGAGGAAAAGGAGCAAACTAAACTCCAGAACAATAATATATAAGAATGACCATGACAGAAGAAGCATGCAGGACAAGGTGAAACAACTGGAGGAACAGCTGAGGGAGTCCCACAGGAATGAAAGAGCCAAAGATGAGACATCTGCTGTTGAAGCCATTCAGACAAATTATAAGTATTTCTTCAAGTATGTTAAGAAACGAGCAACAGTGAAAGCAGTTATTGATCCTCTCGTCGCTACAAATGGAGAAATCATCAGCAATCCACAACAGATCTGCGAGACACTGAGAGGTCAATACGAAAAAATATTTACTCAGCCAAACGAAGTGCATAGAATCAATGACTCAAATATTTTCTTCAATTATATTATGCAGCCACCTCAACTGGAGGACATATATTTTCAACCCAGTGATATTGCTGAAACAATAGGTGAGCTTAACACCTCAGCCACGGGGCCCCACATATGTCGGGCGAGAGAACCATGGCCACCCCTGCGGGGCCCGACAATATCCGGGCGGGATGTTGAGCACATTATCGGCTCTGAGAGAGAGTTCACGCGTTGGGAGGATGATAGGCGGGCTCTGACCGCTTGGCATGGACCGAGCGAGGTGACTGAGCTCACCACCACAACATCCCACACCCCTGGCCTCGCTAGACAAGGGAAAAACTCAGGAATTTACTGTATCATAGGGTATTTGCCCTCGTGTTGCGCAATTGTTGCAAGAGAACCCGTGGTCGTACAAGGATGATTCAGGTGTCATTGGAAAGCTCTATTATCGCCCTTTCACTGATACATAATTATATTACGCTCTGGCTCTTGTTTATGCATGAAAAAGAGAATGGAATGAAGCTCGTTTAGGGTAAATATGCCCGACAGGCAGCTAGTAGAAGTTACACACATCCCCATGGTGATGGGCTGGTCTATCAGAGTGAGAACTGAGCGATCTCTGCCATACCCATAGCTTACTCTGACTGTTCCTTTTACTTATATATTTTCTACATCTCAAGTGACGGCGTCTCTTCCGTGGATTGACCTCCCAATCTACCAAGATTGGAAGCTAAAGCGTCACATTTTTCCTTTGCCCCTCAACTTTCTCTTCATAATTGCTGAGGGGCACAGGGCCCTGGGTGGGGCTTTGGTTTCCCGGGCGTTTCCGCACCCTCCTCAGCTCCCCGTCATGGAGTGGCTTCGGTCACCCAGGCTTTACTGTGGTCGGCACGGAAGGTTCTGTGGGGGCGCTCGGTTATGGCCTTGGCCTTGCTCAGGGCTGTTCGGCCAGGCAGCTTGGGGAACAACAACAACAACAACAACAACACACATCCCCGTCCGTAAGGGGTTAAAGCAAACTCTGCGGCTGGACCCGATCAATTTACAGCAATCCTCCTGAAAGAGTGTGCTGCTGAGCTTTCAGTCTCACTATACATGTTGTGGAATGCAACTATGAGAGAGAGAACTATACCAATTTTATCGAAGACTGAAAAGATTACCCCAATATACAAAGGAGAACCAAGATCCCTACCCAAGAACTACCGACCGACCGATAGCACTGACTTCTCACATTATCAAGATTTTTTAGAAAGTTATCAGTAAGCACATAGTGTTTTTCTTAGAAAACAACCAGAAGATGAACAATGGACATTATTGCTTTAGATGAGGGAGGTCCTGTTTGTCTCAATTGCTGGAGCACCATGGCTTTATCCTGCAAACACTGGAGGTTGGAGCCAATCTGGATGTGGTGTACCTTGACTTCGAGAAGGCCTTTGATGAAGTCAACCATTGCGGCCTCAATAAGATTCGGAAATTCGGGATCAGTGGGATGTTGGATAAATGCCTTCCTCAGAGATAGAGTCCAGTCTGTAGCAGTTGGTGGCTGTGTGTCAGCAGAATCAAACGTGACAAGCGGAGTTCCCCAAGGTTCTGTTCTCCGACCAATAATGTTTCTAATACTCTTGTCCGACATCAGATGGCTCAAGTTTCATATTTTGCCGACAATACACGGGTGTCTGGAAGAGTGAAGAATGAGAATGATACAGCATCACTCCAGCAGGATCTGAGTGTGCTTTACCACTGTGCTGAAAATAATAACATGTCTTTTAATAGCTGCAAATTTGACCATGAGTTGTAGATAAGTTGAGTACAGTATCACAAATAAACTGTGATGATATTAGCCTAGGTTAGTGGTACTGCTAGTGCCTTGTTGTTTCTATATTACTGTATTAATTTATATAAACCAAAATTCAATGCTCTCAAATTCAAGATTTGAAGCCTAGGGTAATATTCTCATAGCCTATTTAGATATTTATTAGCCTATAACCTGAACAAAGGTTAATTTGACACAATCCCTATTATTACTTACAAATTAGATGAGTACGAATAAGTGTAGGCTATAGCTTAACACAAATTAACAGTAACAATAAAGCCTATTGGCTACTTTCATATTTTAAACTATAATATGATAGGCTAACCCCAAACAAGGCTGCCTGGGCCCTGGAATGCCGTCAAGACTCCCAGGAGTCTAAGGTAATACAAAATTTAAACCGTACAACTTCTTATGAATCATTCTATTTGACTAATTAAGGTGAATGTACAGTACAGTATACATATTATATATGATGATTTGGGATGTCACTTGAACGAGATCCAACCTCACAAACGTGTTTTTTCTTATAAACCCAAAATAGCGGATTATACCTAGGCTAGTACGTATGCACCTCCCTATTATTCATATTTTTTTTTTTTCACAGATTAATTGGATAATGGACGCAATGAACCGGTTTCCTCATATATGGAATGACTGGGAGCACATGGCACAGCAAGACCCGGAGGCATGGGAGGAACTGTGGGAAGAAGGACGACCCAGACGACAGAGACAGCGCATTGTACCAGATAGAATGGACTCATTCATAGCCATGACTGACCAGGAATTTGTGGCCAGATTCAGGTTACAAAAACGGTCTGTTTTTGGTCTCATCCAGGAAATTGGAGATCAACTTCCTGTTGCAAGTGATAGAAGAGGTAAGCAAAGAAACCACTAGTGACAATTTCGCTTCCTTGCCTATATTACAGTACCGTACCAGTGTGCCCCCCTCCGTCAGAAGTGAAATTGAGCCTGGGCAATTTTAGGCAAAGGCGAATTCAGTTGGATTAGAAATATTCACTCCTACGCAGCTGAGGAGTTTAACTTGTAAAATTATTATTTGAAAGGTGAATATGCAGGATTGCTGACTATTCTATAGTTATCGTACAGCACCATCTTTTATTTTTACTTTTGTGTACTGTACTTTATTTTATTCCTTGTCCAGGGTCACCAAGGTCACTCCAGCACTCCCCCGACCACACGGAGAGGCTCCGATCTCTACAGGCAGACATTGTTATCAATATTATGTTATTTTTAAGCTACAGTATTTTGTTTCTTTTAAATACTGCAACTTATATTTTGTATTTTGGTTTATTTGCAGGTTGTCCCATTCCTCCAAACCTCCAAGTCCTGATTGCCCTACGCTGCATAGCCAGTGGTGATCTTCAGGTCACGATTGGTGATTGCTATGATGTATCCCAAACCCGTGTGAGCTAGTGCCTTGCACAGGTTTCCCAAGCAATCGCCAGTCTCTGTGGTCAATATGTGAAATGTCCCTGTTGGCAATGATATGCGCAATACCATACAGGAGGTTTATGCTCGCAATGGAATGCCTGGTGTCATTGGCTGCATTGATTGCACCCATGTAGCAATTGTATGACCAGCATGTGATGACCCTGAAATTTTCCGCTGTAGAAAGGGGTTCTTTTCTTTTAATGTTCAGGCTATTTGCGGACCAGATATGTTGTTTTACAATGTTGTAGCAGGGTGGCAAGGAAGTGCCCATGATAGCCGAATATTTGAAAATAGCCGAATTTGTGCTACACTGGAAGAAGGCTTGTTACCTGGCCACCTCCTTGGCGATGCAGGTTATTCTCTAAGGACATATTTAATCTATCTATCTATCTATTGCCCGACGCCGTGATTCCCGAAGGGGTGGCCACGAACGAACCGCCCCCTTCCACCTCTGTCCCCAGTCAGTCGACGCCCCTCCCCCCAACCAGCACCGCCTTCGTTCATATACTTCCTCGCCCTCGCTCGTGGCAAATGCAGTTTTCTCTTGATCCTCGGCCCTAACTGGTACTTGCCAGTATCCACTCTGGAGATCTAAGGTAGAGAACCAGGTCGACCCATTGAGGGATTCTAACGAGTCATCAATACGAGGTAGGGGCTGCGCGTCTTTGATGGTGACATTGTTTAATTTCCGATAATCTACACAGAACCGAGTAGACCCATTTTTTTTTTTTACTAGGACTACCGGAGGTGACCACGGACTGTATGATTCCACTACTATCCCCTGTTTAATCATGTCTTCAACTTGTTCCTTTTCTTTTTGTCTCATGATAGGGTTTTGTCGTCGGTAGGGTTGTCTAATAGGAGGCCCTTGTGTGTGTATCTCATGGGTGTGTCGGGTTCGAGCCGATCCGTGGTCCCCTTCGTTTTGAGCAAACACATCCCGGTACGTCCAGAGCAATTCATGTAAGGTACTGGCTTGACTTGAGGTTAATTTTTTCGGGATCTCAGGTAAGTTCATGGATCCGTCAGTTCCAACAGTAGTGGGTTGAGCGTGTGTGACTTGTACTAACACTTTCCCTTTTTGATAACTAATCGTGTCATCTCCAAAATTAGCTAAAACTAGTTTCCTCTGGTCGGCAGTAATGAAGGTGGGAGATATTCTCACCCTATTCTGTGCATCGGGTTCAAAAATCCCAGCAGTCATGCCTGGGTTTGGGGGAATCTCTATCAATTTCCACGATCTAGGAGGAATAGATAATTTCCCTGTGGTAGCTACTATTTGAGGTTGGAGAGTAGTCGTTGTGTCTTTCGGCCCACACTGAATAGTTACTTCCAACTGACTCATGAGATCTATTCCCAGATACCCATCGACTCCACTACTGGCTTTTCCCGATAAAACACGAAAATCGGTGGTGAAGGAAATTCCCTTCCACTGCACTACCGTCGTGTTAGTTTTTCCTAGGATTGTCAGTGGTTGACCCCCGGCTCCTGACAACTGAATACTGGTTTGATTTAATGGACCCATTTCTCGCTGATTCTGTTTTACGAAATTCTCCAGGAGACAACTACGGTTTGCCCCCGTATCAATCAACATGTTCGCGGCTTTCCCATTTATGACTACAGTTTCACAAGGCGTTTGTCTCTCTAAGATATTGACCTCACTATACCGCCCTTCTATGTGAGGTTTCACAGAAAATTTTCTTTCTCTTCCGGCATTGTAACTCTTGGCTGGTTTTCTGTCCCCCGGTATTCTACCGGAAGCATTCCTCTCCGGTCCGGATCGGTTCCCCTGGGTAGAGGTCGATCGTTTGGGAGTGCGAGTCTGGGGTCAAATCTAGGGGATGGGGCTTGTGGACGGTTGGTACAGTTCCTAGCTAGGTGTCCGGTCTGTCTACAAGCGAAGCATCGAATCAGGGCTTTCGGATACCCTTTCTTTGGGTTCTCCTCTTCCCCTTTTTGTTTTCCTCTTTTACTTCTCGAGACTCCAGAATCTTTTTAATGACCTCCATCAATTCCTTGGTAGTGTTAACCTCATGAATGATGCAGTGTTTCCTAACTTCTACCGGGCAGGCTTGGATCATGATCTCCCTGATCTCAGTTTCCTGACTCTCTTGATTCATATGGGGATACGCTAGTTTCACATTCTTAGTGATTTCCCTCCTCAGGGCTCTCACATTTTGGCCATCAAGTTTCAAACTCTTCAGTTTGTCTCTGGCTTTTCTGGTGGAAGTCTCTCGGCCAAATTCTTCGATTAAGGCGCTCTTGACTTCAGCCCACGATACTAGTCCTTCCAGATGTACTCTCACATTATTCAGGGCCTTACCTAAGTGTGCCTTTCCATAGGCGATTTTGTTCCCATTTTCCTCTACGTCAAATAATGTGAACTGACATTCTAACTGCTCAATCCAAAGCTCGATGTTTTCCTTCCCCTCTTCCCATAATCTGAATGGTAACATGCCCGTCATCCTACCTGTTCTGTTAGATAATTATACTCAATCCAAATGATTTGTCGAATCCCACCGCTTGCCACCAAAATGTAGTATTTAATTCTAAATCTTTTATGCTACTACTACGGGGGATAATTCGACAGTCATTTAGAAGTTCGTATATTTTATTTAACAGACTTCCTAACTACCCTAATAATAGGTTCTTGGCTCGGGCCAAGATGAGTTCAAGACACAGATTGAATATTACGTCGATTCGTGCTTGGTTGTACTCTGGACCCCTAGAGTTCCCGTTACTCCCTAACTGAATCCCCGCTATTCAGGTATTGACTCAAGTCGGCTTCGATCCTACGACCCGTTATTAGTGATTAATCCTAAATAATTAAGTCAAAACCCTGCTGTGTCTTTTATTGAGACCAGGGCCTAATGAACCATATGCTCTTTGCCTAACTAAAACAAAAGTTATATTCGTTCCTCTACTCTTTAAGGTTTCCCATGTTTACTGAGCCTTTTCTCAATCCCAAGGCTATAATATATATATATATAATCTATCTCCTCAATACATAGAATCTATTTATTCCTCTGACACAACCGTCGTTACTACACAAGTACCTCCACAATTACATAAAATCATACAAATTACCGAATGAGATTACAAGGTCTCTCTCACGTACACTATGGGTTCCGCCCCCCAGCTACTTCACAATCTAGGTTTACAATCTTTATCTCAATAATACTATTGGGTTCCGTCACCCCGTTACTTCACAATATAGATTTACAATCTTTACCTCAACACACTATTGGGTTCCGCCACCCACTTACTTCACAATTAGATTTACAATCATGTTCTCAATAATACTATTGGGTTCCGTCACCCCGTTACTTCACAATAGAGATTTACAATCTTTATCTCAATTACATCTGAATTTACCCTCTAGTAACCCTGTTACCAACACGCTAGGATACCTTTCACTTAAATCAATTATCGTACTAACAAAAGATGAACCGTGCCTCAGACGCATACACGGAATAACTCGTTTAGACTTAAAAATATCATAGTTCACATTGGACTAGTGCCCTTCGTTACAGTTTCCTTTTTGCACAACTTAATCAATGATTAATTTGGACTAGTGTCCATCCCTAGCTATAGTTAATCTATTAGGCAACTAAACAACTGTTTCCCTCTTTAACTTTGGTTGCCTCTTTTATTAACAAAAGTATTCTTTTCCTCCCCTCTTTACTATTACTCTCTTAATCTTTACTCTATTTGGCAACTAAACAACTGTTTCCCTCTTTACCTCTGGTTGCCTCATTTATTAACACAAGTATTCTTTCCCCTGCTCTTTTAATCTTTAATCTCTCCTATCAGATCCTATCTAATAACTCTTCGGCTGGTGCCGGTGCTAACAAAAATAACTAATTAATAAACACATCATCTATCTATCTATCTATCTATTGCCTGACGCCGTGATCCCCGAAGGGGTGGCCAAGAACGAACCGCCCCCATGCACCTCCGTCCCCAGTCAGTCGACGCCCCTCCCCCCAACCAGCACCGCCCTCGTTCATGTACTTCCTCACTCCATCCTTCCACCTCATATTCGGTCTACCTTTCCCTCTCTGTCCCTCCACCTCGCTCTCGTACACCCTCTTAGTCATTCTCTCGCTTTCCATACGTTCGATATGGCCGAACCATCTCAAGTTGTTCCTTTTCACACTTTCCAGCACATCTACCTCCACACCACACCTCCTTCTTACTTCCTCATTAGTCTGTCTATCCCTCCATGTAACTCCGCACGCACTCCTTAAGTAATTCATTTCCACTGCTCTCACTCTTGGTCTGAGTCTCTCAACCAACGTCCATGCTTCGCTTCCGTAAGTCAGTGTCGGGATTACCACACTGTCATGCAAGGACTTCTTCACTTCCATACTGACCACCCTATTTCTTGTTACTGCTTTTAGCGTTCCTACAACCCTCTTCCCCTGTTGTACCCTCTCCCGCACTTCTTCATCCATAGTTCCATCTTTACTCAACACACTGCCCAGATACTTAAAAGAGTTGACGATCTCCATAGCCTGACCGTTCAGCTTCACCTCACACTCTGTGACTTCATCCCTTTCGAAGACCATAACCTTGCTCTTCCTCATCATCTTTATATATACAGGTAAGTCTAAATTCTTTTTCCTTTAGTCTTGTCCTAGAGGACACATCAATTTATATATATAACACCACCAGGTTTGTACACCCCTCTCTCTTTCTCTCCTTATAATATGCGGGCCCAATATTGGTCCTTAAACAAATGTATTCTGGTATGCAGGTTCAGGTGTGTGTGTGTGTCTGGAACTGTGTTTAGATGAGGGAAAGGTAGCTGGAAAAGTGGGCTCCTGGTGTTCCTTTGTGCCCGGGCGAGAGGGAGAGCAAGTAGGTTGCAGTGTGTGGACCCGGTGAGCTCTGAGGGGTGAGTGACCCCTGGAGTCCGTGCGCGGCAGCCTTTATACTCAGGCCTCACGCTCTCCAGCGCTGTGATTGGCTGCCTGGCACGCGCCGAGACACGGTCGCTCTTGATTCTGGCTTGCTTCCCTTCCTCTCTCTTCTTTTCAAGATACGTCCCAGGAAGCTGATTAAAACCCTCTTTTGGTGGCTTACGGGAGTACAAGGCTGGCACCGAGGTATTACTCAAGGTATAATCAGAAGGAGTTCTTCGAGCAAAGAAAGAGAGTGACTTCTGAGGAGAAGTAAGACGTCCAGCTTCGCGCTCCGATAATGGAGGCTGCTGATTGGCTGGTGGGCGGGGCATGGCACGTTGCAGCCGTGCGCTGTCAAAATCAGCTGGCTTTGCAAGTTAGTAAAAGGGAGCGCTGTGATTGGCGGAGGGCGTTTCTACTTTTATATAAATACTCGATTATGGGCCTTGGGCTTGCTCGGGACCTTGGGGCTGATCCTCTAGATACCCTGGGGAACAGGAATAAAACAAAATATATATGGTATATATATATATGTATATATATATATATATATATATATATATATATACGGTATGTATACTGTATATATAAAATAAAATAAATAAAAATATAAATAAATTGAAATAAATAAAATAAAATAAATAAAAACAATAATAAATCAAATAAACAAATATATAAATAAAATACAAATGAAATAATAATATAAATACTCGATTATGGGCCTTGGGCTTGCTCGGGACCTTGGGGCTGATCCGCTAGACACCCTGGGGAACAGGAATAAAACACATATACTGTATATGGTATATATCTATAAAATAAATAAAATAAACATATGAATAAAATGAAATAAATAAAATAAAATAAATAAAAACAATAATAAATCAAATAAATAAATATTTAAATAAAATAAAAAATATAATAATAATATAAATACTCGATTATGGGCCTTGGGCTTGCTCGGGACCTTGGGGCTGTTATATATATAATATATATATAATATATACTGTAATATAACTAAAATTCCATAGAGTACTTACCATACTTCCTGTAAGCTTCCTGTAAGCATTCCTGTGACATCTTCGTGATTATAATGTATTTATTTCATAGGCAGTATTTATTGATAAATATATTTGTGTTTCAAGCAAAAAATAGTGTAAAGTCATCAATGATACCTAGACAAAACTGCATCAGTACTCAAGGGGTTAACCAAGATTCACTCCCCTCAGTCACCAAAAGTCACAAGTAACATCTTATATAGGCTACATATATAATTCGAATTATTCACTAAACACTTTCACTGGGTAGATGAAATAATCCATAATTGCCTGCCTATAGCTAGGCATGGTGGGCCAGAGGGAGGGAGCCAAGAATTTAAAGGGCCGGGACCCTGCCTCACAGTCTGGGGGCCGGGAAACTACTGACTTAACAAAGGCCCGGGCTCCTCAGAGAGGGACGCTATGGGGTTGCTAGATATTTCCTTTTGTAACTTACTGATGCCTAACTTACCAGTCCAAATTGCGTCAAAATCGAGTCATAAACTTATTTTTGGCGAATATTTCTAACTTACAGGTGGCATTATGACGCGATTGCGTCATACAGGCACTCTTGGGCTGGTGGCGTTATGACACGATCGCGTCCTAAGAATGCGAGAGGGTTAAGGCAGTTACCTCTGACCTCTCAAAAATATCAGAAAGTTGAGTCGGTATCACTATGTCAGACTCCTCGTCCGGCACTAGGTCACCTCTACTAGTCTCGGTAGCCTCACTGGGGTCAGCCAAGCCCACAGCTGTCTCCGGACCAGTATCATCTAGTAGTGCATCATGGGATAGCTCGCACTCATGGCCGTTGGTCCACGCATCCACTAAATCATCCACCTGTTGTGCCAAATGTGCCACTGATTGGGTCACTGCGCCAACAGGGTAGATAGAGTCCATGTTATCTTCTTGCAAACAACCACCACCAGGGGGCACAAAAGCAGCCTCAGCGACGACTATAGGAGGCGGGAAAACTACATCCCCTGCCAAGTCAGTCCCGAGCAAAAAGTCCACCCCCTCAACTGGCAGAGTGTCCACCATAGCCACTTTACACTCGGCAGTCAAAAGTGGGCACTCTAGGGTCACCGGGACTAAATCACAGAATTGTTCATTGTTGACTCCCCTGCACATCACAAACTCTCCCGTACTAATAGGTCCCCCTGTCAGGTTGCGACACATGGATTGTTGCGCACCAGTATCCCTAAACACCTTGACAGGGTAAGTCTGCTCCCCAACCCGTACAAATCCATCATGTATGAATGGCCGACACCAATCAGGGGAAGTCTGGTTATGCTCAGGTGGTGATACCATCTGTGGCGGGAAAGTGCTTACTACCCTGCTTCGCACTGGCCAACACTGCCCCCCAAACTCACCAGTACCTGGCTTGCCTTTTGCAGGCACCTCCCCTAATGTCGCCACCAACTGGACAGCCTTGGGTTCCTGGGTAGCCTTCCATTTAGCACACTGAGGTTTAATATGACCCTCTTGCTTGCAGAAATAACATCTCACTTCCGTAGAAGATTGCTGGTTGTCAGCCTTGGTATAATGTTGTGTTTTATTTGTGGTACCTTTGGGCGATGATGGGCGAGCGGATACTGTGGCTGCTTGGTGCACAGGTCGGTCTCTCCTGTCACCAATGTACCCCATGCACGTGCCACGCTGGGCTAGTGCAAAGTCATCAGCCCAAACTGCTGCTTCCCTTATTGATTTAAACCGCTTTTCTTTTAATTGTTCCCCAATGTCCTTTTCAACTATGCTTGCAAACTGCTTCATCAGCCAAACCTCACACGCCGCCTCAAAAGTACCAGCTGACTCTGAATGCAGACACTTTGCTAGAGTATCGCACAGGTACCTGGCACATTCCACGTGCGAGTCCCCCTGCCGCTTCCGAGCCCCCCTGAAGGGCAACCTGTAAGCCTCGGGACGCAGCTCGTAGGCTTTTAACACAGCCTATTTAAGTACGTCATACTCTAGCTCCTGCACTTCTAGGCGATCGTATGCATCAAGAGCCTTGCCTTTTAAAACATTAGACACCAACACTGCCCAGCGGTGCCTCGGCCACTGATACTCGTGGGCCTTCTTCTCAAAACGTAAGAACCACTCTGTGACCTTAAGTTCATCGAAGGCCGGCACAAGTTTCAGCCGTCGAGACAACAGCACCTCTTCTGCCTCCTCCTTAGATGTATGACCAACACCATTCCCTTGTCGTCTTTGCCCACTAGTCTCCAACTTCGTCTTCTCCAAATCTACCTGTATTCTCTTCTCCTCCATCTCTATCCTTCTCAACTCCATCCTCTCTTGCATATCTCTATCTTTCTGTCTCTCTTCTATCTCTCTATCTTTCTGTCTCTCTTCTATCTCCATTCTCTTTAGTTGGAGCTCTACCTCTGGACTCCTTCTCAGCCCTATCGGGGTTATAGGAGTAAACTGGGCATAAGGGGGAACATATTGTGCTGAGCAGCCACCGTATGAGTGGCAGTGAAATGCTGGGGTGTGGCCCACGACACATGGGGGGAAGAAGGAGGATACTGAGGATTGCTAGCGTAACTTGAAACAAATGTACTGGCCATAGGGGCATCAACATAGCCCTGTGAAAATGAAGGGGCCGTACTGATAGGGTTTAATGCTGACGGTGGAAGCGTGGTGGCAGGTGCGGTGGTAATAGTAGGAGACTGCCTACATACAGTATCACCTTGCTCTGGAGTTGTTGCTCCACTCCGGTCCCCAGTAGAATGGTAGCTAGCCTGACTGATATGACGCTGTGGCACATGCTGGATGGTGCCATCATCCACAACACGAGTACTAGCTTCCTGAAGACCATTAGTCTGTGCAACTAACTTACACACCTCTTGAACTAACTCTGCCTTAGACATACCACTGCACCTCCATCCATACACCTCCAATTAACACACTTCTTAATTCATCACTACTCCTGCTAGCAACCTCTTCTTGACTAGGTTGGGTTGCAATAAACTGCCCAACGTCCTCCTTCCCCACAATATGAACAGGAATGTAATCAACATGCGACATCTTAGCAATAGTTGTGGACACGGGTTAATGAAATAAGAGTACTATGTCCTTAGACTTTCAACTGCAAGAAAAATACTGACAATCTAAATATAATTGCTTCACACCACAAGAACTCTATACTATCAAACTATTCTGGCGAGGTCGCCACTGTTACGAGGGGAGCCGGGGCAACCAGATGCTTACATAGCCTAGCCCACAGCACCGTACTACCCTGCAACAGACACGCTCTTAATATCTGACTCAAACACCAAGACATGCAGGTTCTCTAGGAAAAATGGTTATCTTCCTCTTTGCTGTATTAAAGCAGTAACAAGGAGACACAAAAATATCTATTGCCTCGAGTCTTGTCCATAGTGTGTGTAGCATGCAAGAGAACTTCTAAGGTTACTCTATACTGCGCCAACATTACCTCCATACCCTTACTAGACTCCCAGAACACTCTATATCATACCCAATCGCTTAGGAATTGAGAACAATACAGAGCAAAAACCCATGGAAAGTCCAGTGCAATAAACCTCTGTGCCAAGCCTATTATCCCTAGCCTATGTCCTAATAATGCACCTAGTGGCTCTCTTCAGCACAGCACGGTGGTGGTGTTGTAAGGGGTAAACAACTTTAATGACTTAACCCTTACAACATCATCTGGGGTTAGCTCAATACAAACAAGTGCAATGGGGACAACCTCACCTAGTAACAGGCTCCACCCCTAGTCCCTGACTGCACCGAATGTATTGCTGCTAAAAACTAAACAAGGCTCAAAGGGGTGATATCCTGGGGAAGTTGGAAGCTGGCTGCCACCCAATAAAGGGTTGGAAAAGACCCGAGTCAAAGGATGCTGTGTGGTGGAAAAAGCTTAGCTTACCATATCACACACCCAGCAACCTCTGTAATCAAAGGCCTGACAAAAACAGAGATAAACAGTCCAGCCACCCAATCCCCCCAGTGATAGCAACCATGAATAATATGCACATATAATAATGGTATAACAATGCAGCAGAATAATGAAACAGAAATAAGAAAACCAGTGTAGAAGCTTATACACTAAGATTGCCAAAGAAGCATGAATGCAGTGATCAATATTAAACTAAAGATGTTAAAACAAAACAATATGCTCGATATGACTCCAGCACCTGCTATGCTCCAATCAAATATAGAACAAAAAGAAATATGCGGTATTCAAGGGGAAACACGAAGCAAGCCTAACCAACACCAAACAGAGATGTTGTCAGAACGAGAGCCAGGACTAGAGTGATGGGGGGACCGTGGGAACATTCACTCAAGAGTCCCCCGGCCGCGAGAAGTGAGAGCTCCAAGCGTCACCAGACTGCATAACTACACTAGGCACCCGTGCTCTCATCAACAACAAAAGTAATCAAATGAATATAAGTCATCATTGTGAACTCATGATAAACTGCATTAATCACACAAGGGCCAAACAAACTACAGTAACACTTACTCAATCACTCTCATGGTAACAACACAAGGGTAACAGTTGGCAACTGCCAACACTCGAGACAGTAGAGGAAAGGCACCTAGTAACCCAAGGTCCATAGATACATCAGGTCAACCCACGCGCAGCTCAGTGACGGCACACTGTTGTACCAAATGAAAGAAAGAGAGAATATGCTCGCCGCTCTGCCTAGCTCCGCCCCCTAACAGCTGCGAGACGTTGTAAAGGCTTATCCCTCACACAGTCCACACAATATCTGGACTGTGATCCCTCAATACCTTCACCTTCCCGCCTATACATTGTCACAAGCTTATAATACTTTGTATATTTATTTCCCGGTCCAATCATTTTCATATCAAATGTAGGCTATTACTATATTACTATTATAATATTATAATATTATATTTAGCATATACAAAATGGGATAACTATTTTCAGGTTTAATGTATAGGTATTGGTTATTATTCGAATTTCTTCTTACAACTAGGTTGCACAAAGCGGGATAAGGATTTCACAAAATTCGGTACACACTTATTTTATTAATATATACATGTGTCCATTCAAGTTAAATTATGAAGATTTGGACTTAGAGCACTGACAAGACCTGCGTCCAGTATCATCGTAAGGTTCCGTAAGGTTATTATGAAGAACATTGGACAGGTTACAAAACAATAATAACATAATAACATAATAGAAGTGAGTACAAAAAGCCTGTTGGCCCATACAAGCCAGATCCCTCTCACACCTAACTCATCTCGTACTTATGCCTTTCTAGTTTGATGTTGAAGCTCTCAAAATTAGCCATATAAATATATCTCAAATTTAGCCTTATAAATACATATCAAAATTAGCCTTATACATACAGTACATGGTCAGTAAATTGGTAGATACATTTTAATATTAACAAATGCAAGCTATTAAGGATAGAGAAGATTAATGCAAATGCAAAATATAAACTAGCTAATATGAAATTATAAAACTCAGAACGTGAGAAAAAGCTATGTGTGTTTGTTGGCAATGATTTAAAACATAGAACACAGTGTAATGTATTAGCATTCGTAACAATGCAAACATGATTTTCTGGTTCATTTCAGGGAGTGTGATTAACAGAATTGTTGATGATATCTTAAAACTTGACTTGTTATTAGTGATAAACCATATGGATTATGCAGTTCAAGTTTGGTGATTTTATTACAAAATGGACATTGATTCTTTGGAGCGAGCACATAGCAGAATTACACACATTTTCCATAATATTAGAAATCTGACATATGACAATGGTTAAGGTGTCAATAATCTGTGTGTGATAACCCGGGTTCGAATCCTGGCGGATCACATATATGATTTCATTAATTTCATTGGAGGAGTTTGGTGGTGTGGTGAAATTGATATAAATGATTAATATGAAAACAGTTTGAAAAACTTAGAACATAAGAACATAAGAAAGCGGGAGTCTGCAGAAAGGGATCTGCCGTGTGTGGGCCAGTCGGCTCTCTGCAGATTCAAGTGTTCGTATGTTCTTATATATACACCATATAATTAGTCTTATAAAAACATCATAGAATAAGTCCCAACAATTATTTCACACTTATTTCATTAACTTAGACATTTTAGATTTAGTTTTTCTTGGATCATTGGCATTCATGTTTCTGTTCAAAATTCTTATTCTAAAGAACATTCGAAATTTTACAAACAAACTAATCACTTCCCATGGCAAAATGTTTGCCGCAAATTCTTGCACATTGTGGAGTAACTCTGTTTTTTTTACCACATAATGTAGTCCATTTGGCCCTCAGTTGTTCATCTTTGGGAAATAGATGGAATGCTACATTTCCTTGTTTAATGAATACAGACTTGCACCCAACAACTTCACAGTATAACGGCATTTTGTTCACTTACAATAGCAGAGCTACACTGTTACACGGGCGGGTGCCCAACCCCGAAAGGAGTTGAAATAGGGGAGCTATCCCCCGCCAAAGGCAGCTTTCTAGGGCCTTTCCTAGCTGATGCTGAGAGGATTGGGTTCTAGTCATGTGGTGATGGGCTGGTCAATCCGAGTGAGAACTGAGCGATCTCTGCCATACCCATAGCTTACTCTGACTGTTCCTTTTACTTATATATCTTCTAGATCTCAAGTGGCGGCGTCTTTTCCGTGGATTGACCTCCCTACTGCCAACCTAGAAGTTGGCAGATTGGGAGCCAAAGTGTCACATTTTTCCCTTACCCCTCAACTTTCCCTTCATAATTGCTGAGGGGCACAGGGCCTTGGGTGGGGCTTTGGTTTCCCGGGCGTTTCCGCACCCTCCTCAGCTCCCTGCCCTGGAGTGGCTTCGGTCACCCGGGCTTTGTTAGTGGTAAGCAGGGAGGATTTTGTGGGGGCACTCGTTTATGGCCTTGGCCTTGCTCGAGACCTTGGGGCTGTTCGGCCAGACAGCCTGGGGAACAACAACAACAACAACAACTGTTACACGGCATTATGGTCACTGTTGTATTATAAAATATCAAAGCTATACTTTCACGGCACGAAGATATAGAAAACGGAGGATGCTGCTCCAACGGCTGTGATTTTGAGAATGAGCGGGAAGAAACTGGTGACCCCTTCACCCTTCAACGCTCTGACGTCATGCGCGTGGATAGGGAGTTTGAGCGACCCCGTGGGTTGACCTGATGTATCTATGGACCTTGTAGCATCCTAGCCTCGCGCCAGGCCCCCGCAATACAGGCCTAGTACTTGTAACTCACTCACAAATGATGTACTGTAGGCTACAAACTCATTTGGGAGTGATAATATATATATATATATATATATATGTTAGTATAGCCAGGTAATAGATTCTCTTTTAAACAGACGAGGTTAAAGGCAATAGCAGTTTCAGCATTTAGTATTTTATTGTTACAGTTTTCAATATTTCTAACAATTTTCCTCTGGGGTTCAGAGATGAGGTACAACAGGTTAGCAAAATTCATGGTGGATCCAACGTTTCACAAGTAAACATCTTGCATCTTCAGGGAATGGGCAGGTAATGATTAGAATAAGGACAAAGCAACATATTTATACAAAATTCGAGGATCAAGAATAGGTAGGTGGGCGGAGCTACTGGGTGTGGGGTGGCTGTTCATTGGTGGAAGGCAGTCTATTCGCGAGACGGGCACTAAATCTTATCGGTGGTTGGTTGTTGGCTGTGGGTGGCTGTGATTGGTTGGTGTTGTCAGTAGTGTGCTGATCGCGGAAAGGTACGGGAGGGGGGCACAGGGCGAGAGGAACGAGGGCAGTATGCCTGTAGCGCTTGCCTGAAGGAAGAATTTGAAGGTCTTGTGTTTGGTTGTTGATGCTGGGGTTGAGCGTTTGGATATATAGAGCTTCTAAAATAGCTAGTCTTCTGGGGTCTGATTCTTTGTCGAGTATGGTAGTTTGTTTGTCTAGGTCGGCGCGAGTTAGGGCAAGATGGTGGGGGGCTTGATAGTGATCTTTTATAGCGCCAGATTGAAGGTGGAGGGTTAGTCGACGGGAAAGGCGAGTCTGTGTCATTCCAACATAGGATAGGGGTCCACAGTCCCCAGAGGTGCAAATATGCTGGTATATCACATGATCGTCTTTCGGTTGGTTGGTGGAAATGGGGCGGTTACGGAGGACAAGGTTGGAGGTCTTAGGAGATTTGTAGTAAATAATGAGTTTTATTTTATTGTCAGGGTTGGTGGGGAGGACGTTTTTGTGAATTATTTCTTTCATAATGGATTCGTCTGTTGTGTGGTCGGAAGATATGTAGTTTCTGTAGAAAAATGTAATGTCATTGGCCGGGTTGGTGCTAGGGGGGTCTTGTTTGTACCATTTTTCTAGGTGGTGGTTGATGGCATTGGTGACGTCAGTGTTGGAATACCCATTGTTGACTAGGACCTGGGTGAGCCTTTCCAATTCATTGTGTGTGTCATTCCAGGTGGTGCAATGGGTGAGGGCTCTCCTGACATAGGCGGCGATGGTGGACTGATGGTATCGTTTAGGGCATTCACTTTCCCCATTAAGACATTGGCCATTGTTAGTAGGTTTGGTGTACACCGTAGTTTTGAAGCCGTGGTCGTGGAGGGAGACAAGGAGGTCGAGGAAGGGTAGATGACCATCGGTGGTTTCTTCGTATGTGAAGTTGAGTCCGGAGGCGGCCATGAAGCGCTGCTGGAGGTCCCTGAGTTCGCCCAGGTCCTTCACCCGCACGAAGATATCATCGATGTACCTGCAGTAGACAGTGGGCCGGTGGGCAGCCAGGAGTTCCTCTTCGATAGTTCCCATGAAGAAATTGGCGAACAGGACCCCCAGGGGCCTTCCCATCGCTACACCGTCGATTTGCTGGTACATATTCCCGCGGGGGCAGAGGAAAGGGGACTCCTTGGTACATAGTTCCAAGAGCGTCTTCAGGGCCTTCTCCGGGATGTCCAGGGGGGGGCGTATTAGGGCAGTGGTAAACTCGACGTAGGATAAAATCTATTGTCTTGTCAACGGGCACGTTGGTAAACAAACTCTCTACGTCGAGGGAGGCGATGATGTGGTCGTTAGCAGGGGGGGCATCTCGTAGAATTTCAAGGAAGTCATAAGCAGAGTTGAGGTTGTATTGCCGAGGAACAAAAGGGGTGAGGAGTTTGTTCAGGGCCTTGGCGGTCTGGTAGGTAGCAGTAGGGATCTGTGATATGATGGGGCGGAGGGGGTTCCCGGGTTTGTGGGTTTTTATAGTACCGTAAGCATAACCTGGGGTGAATTCGCCGATGAGTTTCTTCAGGTGTACGCCATCGGCTTTGGCGTTGATAGCAGTGATGGTGGTGTTGGCTTTCCTTTTTATTTCGTCAGTAGGAAAGCCGCTAAACAAAAGCCGCTAAACAACTTAAAGAGAACCCCAACATCATCATCCGACGAGCTGATAAGGCCTCCTGCCTTGTGATACACGGAAAAGAAGAATACCTACGGAAAATGGACGACATTCTTAGTGATAAAAACAAATTCAAAAGGATCACTCGCAATCCTACTGACGAAATAAAAAGGAAAGCCAACACCACCATCACTGCTATCAACGCCAAAGCCGATGGCGTACACCTGAAGAAACTCATCGGCGAATTCACCCCAGGTTATGCTTACGGTACTATAAAAACCCACAAACCCGGGAACCCCCTCCGCCCCATCATATCACAGATCCCTACTGCTACCTACCAGACCGCCAAGGCCCTGAACAAACTCCTCACCCCTTTTGTTCCTCGGCAATACAACCTCAACTCTGCTTATGACTTCCTTGAAATTCTATGAGATGCCCCCCCTGCTAACGACCACATCATCGCCTCCCTCGACGTAGAGAGTTTGTTTACCAACGTGCCCGTTGACAAGACAATAGATTTTATCCTACGTCGAGTTTACCACTGCCCTAATACGCCCCCCCTGGACATCCCGGAGAAGGCCCTGAAGACGCTCTTGGAACTATGTACCAAGGAGTCCCCTTTCCTCTGCCCCCGCGGGAATATGTACCAGCAAATCGACGGTGTAGCGATGGGAAGCCCCCTGGGGGTCCTGTTCGCCAATTTCTTCATGGGAACTATCGAAGAGGAACTCCTGGCTGCCCACCGGCCCACTGTCTACTGCAGGTACATCGATGATATCTTCGTGCGGGTGAAGGACCTGGGCGAACTCAGGGACCTCCAGCAGCGCTTCATGGCCGCCTCCGGACTCAACTTCACATACGAAGAAACCACCGATGGTCATCTACCCTTCCTCGACCTCCTTGTCTCCCTCCACAACCACGGCTTCAAAACTACGGTGTACACCAAACCTACTAACAATGGCCAATGTCTTAATGGGGAAAGTGAATGCCCTAAACGATACCATCGCCGCCTATGTCAGGAGAGCCCTCACCCATTGCACCACCTGGAATGACACACACAATGAATTGGAAAGGCTCACCCAGGTCCTAGTCAACAATGGGTATTCCAACACTGACGTCACCAATGCCATCAACCACCACCTAGAAAAATGGTACAAACAAGACCCCCCTAGCACCAACCCGGCCAATGACATTACATTTTTCTACAGAAACTACATATCTTCCGACCACACAACAGACGAATCCATTATGAAAGAAATAATTCACAAAAACGTCCTCCCCACCAACCCTGACAATAAAATAAAACTCATTATTTACTACAAATCTCCTAAGACCTCCAACCTTGTCCTCCGTAACCGCCCCATTTCCACCAACCAACCGAAAGACGATCATGTGATATACCAGCATATTTGCACCTCTGGGGACTGTGGACCCCTATCCTATGTTGGAATGACACAGACTCGCCTTTCCCGTCGACTAACCCTCCACCTTCAATCTGGCGCTATAAAAGATCACTATCAAGCCCCCCCACCATCTTGCCCTAAATCGCGCTGACCTAGACAAACAAACTACCATACTCGACAAAGAATCAGACCCCAGAAGACTAGCTATTTTAGAAGCTCTATATATCCAAACGCTCAACCCCAGCATCAACAACCAAACACAAGACCTTCAAATTCTTCCTTCAGGCAAGCGCTACAGGCATACTGCCCTCGTTCCTCTCGCCCTGTGCCCCCCTCCCGTACCTTTCCGCGATCAGCACACTACTGACAACACCAACCAATCACAGCCACCCACAGCCAACAACCAACCACCGATAAGATTTAGTGCCCGTCTCGCGAATAGACTGCCTTCCACCAATGAACAGCCACCCCACACCCAGTAGCTCCGCCCACCTACCTATTCTTGATCCTCGAATTTTGTATAAATATGTTGCTTTGTCCTTATTCTAATCATTACCTGCCCATTCCCTGAAGATGCAAGATGTTTACTTGTGAAACGTTGGATCCACCATGAATTTTGCTAACCTGTTGTACCTCATCTCTGAACCCCAGAGGAAAATTGTTAGAAATATTGAAAACTGTAACAATAAAATACTAAATGCTGAAACTGCTATTGCCTTTAACCTCGTCTGTTTAAAAGAGAATATATATATATATATATATATATATATATATATATATATATATATATACTGTATATATATATATATATATATAGTAGATATATATACACACACAGAGAGAGAGAAAGAGAGAATATAGTAGTTTTAAATTGCCTAATTTAAGGAGCTGAAATTGAGACAATACATAATATTCACTGCGAGCTACATTGTCAAAGCCTTTTACAAATATTCTATAGAAACACCCCAAGTCTTGAGTAACGTGGCGGAGATGGCCGCACCCTGTTCCTCAGGTTGAGTGGTGAAGGAGGGGTGCTGTTGAGCTAATAGCCGTCGTCCTTCTTTATCTGAAAGTAGTGGAGTGTATAGTCCGTTCTTAATTGGTAGGCTGACAATCTTGACCACGCGCCTTAAAACTCGTAAACGACAAGAGTAATCGAACTAATAATTTCCAACATTTAGGAAGGGTCGGCCAGGGAACATATGGGGTACCGCCCATTTCCTGTAGCCCTATTTGAATTACAGAGGTTAGGGATCACGATTCCTGGCCTACCTATAATCATAGCTATAGATGCCTGGAGTTCTGGTACAGGTGGCCAGCCTCATAGAAAGTAATAGTACCATCGATGATAGTCGATGAGTTATATGAATTTGAATATATAAACAATAACTTACCCTGTTCCAAATAAGTAGGCCAAAACTCTTGATCAATAACCTCTATAACTCATAAACGACGAGAGTAATTGAGCTAATATTTCTACCATTTGGGAAGGGTCACCCAGGAAAGAGGTTTCGAAATGTATTTTTATAAAAGTATTTAAAACAATAATAATAAATAACAAAAATCAGCTCCATACATTTCAATGTACGTACTACATACTGTTTTGTACTTTAATTTTTGCATGGGATACTAAGCTTTTTTTAACACTCAACGAGTGGCCTAGGCGGTATATTTGACCGTGCCGCCCAGCGTTTTTTTTTTTACCATAAATGGCGTTGTTTCCGTGCTCTTTTTCATGCATAAACAAGAGCCAGAGCGTAATACAAGTATGTATCCGTGAAAGGGCGATAATTGAGCTTTCCAATGACACCAGAACCATCCTCCTATGATCACTGGTTGTCTTGCAACGATCGTGCAACCGAAGGGCAAAATCGCTAAAATACGGTCATTGTTACATAATTACGTGTGTAGCGAGTGAGAGAGGGTGGAGTAGCGTGGAGTACATGTCAGTGGGCCCAGACGGTCGTGGCGAGCGGTCATGAGGTAACCTACGCTCCTCCCACCGCTCGGCTCTCTCTCAGAGCCAATATTGCGCCAAAATTGCACACAGACTTAAGTCGGGCCCCGCCACATAGTCCAGGTTTTTAGATACGGACTTAAGTCGGGCCCCGATAGACAGGGGTTAATTTGAATACATTAATTTATAAATCAGTCTAAGCCAAAGTGCTCTGAAAGTCTCGGACAAACCGAATACTTGCGTTTACTAGACAGTTGTTGACTCTCAGGATCCTCACTGTTGGTAGTATTTACTTACTATGAGTTATCAATTGACCGCTATTTCTATCTATGAGAAAGTTGGAGCTGTAGACAAAAATATATATTAGAATCATTGTCCAAAATACGTTTTTTAGTTCATATATCATTATAGTTTTATATGCAACTAACTTTTTATCCATCAACAAATCATATAAGTATAATATTTCCGTTAAACATCGATGTTTAAAGCTACACATTCATAGCTCAAAATGTGCATGTGGTCAGTTGGCTCGTGTATGTGTGTGTTATTTTCCTATATTTTGTTTATTTATTGATTTTGTTTTATTTTTCGATTGGGGCAGAGGCTATTAGAGGTAATGGTGAGTCTATAGGCCGTTGATGGACAGGTTTTGAAGGGTAAGAATCCTCCTTTCTCACTAAAGTGTGAATTTGATGGTTACCCTGACTTTCTCTCGGTGTCCGTTATCTATGATGGCCAACACATAAATAATTTGATAGTTACCCTGACTTACTCTCGGTGTTCGTTATCTATGATGGCTAACACATAAGTAATTTGATAGTTACCCTGACTTTCTCTCCGTGTCCGTTATCTATGATGGCTAACACATAAGTAATTTGATAGTTACCCTGACTTTCTCTCAGTGTCCGTTATCTATGATGGCTAACACATAAGTAATTTGATAGTTACCCTGACTTTCTCTCAGTGTCCATTATCTATGATGGCTAACACATAAGTAATTTGATAGTTACCCTGACTTTCTCTCAGTGTCCGTTATCTATGATGGCTGACACATAAGTAATTTGATAGTTACCCTGACTTTCTCTCCGTGTCCGTTATGTATGATGGCTAACACATAATTCATCATTTGGCTAACAGAACATTTATTGGATCAAATAGGTAATTTGTTTTAAAATGTTTTCCCAACTACATAATAATGATTCAATTATTATATGACACTCAAATGTCTGATAAGTAAAAACGAAAACGTATAACTATAGACACAAGCAGTATAACTATAGACACAAGTGCAGTATAACTATAGACACAAGTGCAGTATAACTATAGACACAAGTGCAGTATAACTATAGACACAAGTGCAGTATAACTATAGACACAAGTGCAGTATAACTATAGACACAAGTGCAGTATAATCACAAACTGTCTTGATAGCGTAATGCATAAGTGCGCGGATTTTCGATGTGAGTATCCTAGGTTCGAGTACTTGGAGTGCCACATGTATTTGTTGATTTCATTAATTGAGTTTAGATGTGAAGTTAGTTGGTGGAAAAAACATATTAATTACAACAAATCCACCCTTTGTGTGTTGATTACCATTGAAATATATATTTTAACTTGGAAATAATGCTTGCTTAATTCTATTTACCCAGCTCTAGGTGGAACACAGGATGTAATTGAATTCCGTGCTGTATAATTTTCAGGTATGCTTTGAAATACTATATCGTTGATAGTATCTCTCGATGTTTGTGGTCACAAGCCTTGCGGCAACACAGCTGTGAATGTGTTCACACATTTAGGTTAAGGGGCAGGTAGTTCCATTTTTGGGGACCCATTATCACTCATGTTATGAAAATTAATTTAGTTATGAGATCTTAAGACGTTCGTTCCATTAGTTTGGCGATTTTTAGGTATGTTGTACCATTTAGGTGTCGATATTTTTCTGGCGAGCGATAGGAAACCTGTAATTTAGGAGGAACCGGCCTTCGCCAGGACATTTTTCTACTGCAAAATGTACACATTTATCTCGATGGGGGGCTTCAGGCGGTTATTTTTATTTAAGATTGTTGGAGGTCTAGGGAACAAACTAAAAACCTCCCCTTAATAGTATCTTTCAATATTTGTGGTCATAGCACTTGCAGCAACACAGCTTATCTGTTTGTTCACGCATCTAGCTTAAGGGGGTTGTGTTTATTATTTGGTCAATATATTTGTTTATTTATTTATTTTTAGATTCCTCGCTAGACCTCCATCAAGCTTAAAAAAAAACACCCTCTAGATCCCCTTCCAAGATACATTTGTAAAATTTTTCCTCCTAAAACTACAGGCTCGCTATCGCTCGCCAGGATAAAATCGACATCTAAATTGCACAAAAGGTCATAAAATTGTCAAACTAATGAAGCAAACGCCTTAAAACCTCAAAACTAATGGGGCTAAGCATGAGGGAGAAGGGGTAAACAAAGCCACTACCTGCCCATGCTGTTGCTTCTCTGTTACTCTCTCCTATTTTACTTCTTTCATTCCTTCTTCGTCTTTTTTTCTATTAGGACCTATCTTCTTCATTCTTTTTCATTTTTTGTTCGGCCCTCCTATCTTTTTGTTTTGTTTACAATCTTCTTCTTCTTGTTCTTCGTCTTCTTCTTCTTCTTCTTCTTCTTCTTCTTGGGGATGAGTCAGGCTTTACCACCACCATTGTGATCGGCTTTGCTCCAGGTATTAGACATTAGACATTCCTTTTCAGTCCGTCGACGGCACTTTCAAAGTTTTTTGCTGGCATTAAACCATTTGGTTAATCTTATAAAGGTCCTCTAGATATCACAAAGGATACATATTCTATCCATAAATCTCTTGACACTTAAGGGCTTTCCAAAGTTCAATAAAATCTGTTCATGCTGGCCAGATTGTTATTGAAGAAAAAAAACGTCATCATACAAAGTGTTGAAGGAAGATTGAAGGCGTAGTCACTGGAAGTTTTGTGTTTATTATTCTGGCAACTTAAATACTATCTTGCCTATTGATATCGACAACTGAATTAACTCCGCTATATATATATATAGAGAGAGAGAGAGAGAGAGATAATGATGAACGTGAAATATCTAATTCGTCAGCTTTCAATGTCGGCTTTCATTGCAGTAGAATATGTTAATGAGACTCGCCCTTCAGAAGCTATAGAAAAGTATGTCTATACCATATAGTTTATTATATTTAAGATATTATATTCACATCGTGCATTTTTTCCGCCACAATCTCTTGTCTGGTTTTCCTCAATGTTTTAAAAAGAAAATGTTTAGGTCTGTTAAAATAGCTTATTTAATTTCCGTTGAAGTAACTCAGTTCACCAGCATTTTTTGGTTTGCAGTGCTACAGGAAATTTTCGCAAAAATATATATACATACTTATAAAGCAGGAGAGAAAATATGTAATACATTTTATCATAATGAACGACTAAAAAGTGAATACTGTTCTCAGTCAAAAGTAACCAATGCAAACAAAACGATATACAGGTATGCTGCTGTACCTGGTATGTACAATAATGAACTTATTTATAGCAACATAGAATATAAATATGTTTGTTGAAAAAATATTACAACCTATGAAAGTAAAATAAAAGAGCTTCTGGAATGGATATAATACATTTTGATACATTCCCAAAGCCGGTGTCAGACCCAGTGAATAGAGATTTGTGCCGGGGTGTATAGAGTACAGGGTAGTCTGGCTTTATTTAATTTTTTATACTCGCAATTTTAGTGCAAACAAATACTGAATTGGGCGCCTTGTTCTGCATGTGTTGGCGCGATTGCTGTCTACCAAAAATGACTACAGAGTTAACCAGTACAGCCCCAGCGACGCGCCTGACGCGTCGGCGATGTATGTAATGCACAGCCCCAGAGACGCGCCTGGCGAGTCACCCTAATTGCGCCGACCGTAACCTCAGGTGTAGCCACTCAAGAGGGCTCAGATTTGTATGGAACCTGTGTACGTATCCCACGCAACCGTGCCGATGGTTGAAAACTCTCAAAGTCCACGTGCGTGCGCGTGAAGCGCGCAATAACCTGGTTTTTTGGGGTAATTGCCTTCAATTTTTTACTCTTGTAAAATACGTTTTCGGGGGCTCTGTAGGACCATTCTTTAAGCTTTTTGAGCGGTTTTTCGTGGTTTTTCCTTCATTCCTAACCCATTCGCTATTGTTTCTGGAATAAAAACCATTTTTTGAAAACCGGCCGGGTTCTGGTGAACAAACATTACGAAACTAGCCGGGGCTGGATGGGTTAAAATGAGTTAACAGACTATTGTAAAACCCCATCTGGGTTAGTAATCTGGTTCAAAGCGTACCCAACACTAGTAGATTCGTAGTTATAGGAATAAATAGTGATATATACAGTATATAGGCTATATATATATTTGTTTTTGTTATTATTTAAGACATACAAGGTTAAAATTATGAAGAAGCTAATGGGCAGACATTCAGCCAAATTTATTGTTAATGGCATTTCAATATTTCGTTGATCAGTTGTGTCGGTTGGGTGGTTCAATCAAGAATGGTGGATAAGTGGTTTAGCAAAGTTCATTGATTATTTAGCCAACGTTTCGCTATGACCACCAGGCTAGCATCTTCAGGGTAGGTAATGCTGTAAGGGGCTCAGTTGACGGGGTTAAGGCCGGTTCACCACAAACAATTTTGGTTGTGTGTCCAATTCTTCTCTCATGCAGGTGCCTTCCAGGACGGAGGGAGAGTTGCTGTAAAATTTCCGGCGAAATTCAAAAAGTGTTTCGACAAAGCATGCAACGAGAGAGACGAGTCAAACGGTAGGGATTGTGGACGGAGAATTGCCAAGCAGAAAGGCACATGTAATTCAATTTACGATAGTGGATATGAGTGCATATGTCGGATCACTCATGTGTTGTAGAGGGTCATCAAGGGTGTGGCAAACGGGTGGGTTGATAATGAGGCAGGGGTGAGATAAATACACGAAGTGGTGAGCTCTAGTTGTCTCCACCCCACGCGCTTCTTCAATGGTCACTCTCGTCAGCCCAACCGACAACCGTGTTTAAAAATAGCCTATCACCTTCCACGTCATTCTTGAGCATGTCGTTCTTCCGTGTCGTAGCTGCAGCTGCAAGTCGGTAAAGGCACTAATGATCTCTGTGAACAGGAAAACAATCGTTTCGATCCTGCTCGGATCCGAAAGTATTTTATATTTTTATTTTGTTATTTTTGTCACTTACATATAATTAATATTAGGTTATTTAAGTTAGGTTAATGTCTAATAAAATATTATAATCAGATCAAGAACAAAAAGAAAAGTCAGTCGGCGAATGGCTAGGCGCTAGGCTATACACGACTTGTGTCAATGTTAGGTCAGAGGAGATTGGCTTTAACAATTATTTTTTTGTTATTATCACTGTGAATGAGTTGACCGACGCTTTTATCTTTCTTTTTCATAGTTTCTTTAAAATTATTCTTTTCTAGGGTCTTGCATATCTTCTCTATTTTCCCGACCATCTTTCTCATCTCCGAATTATTATCATATATCTACTTCGGTATATGGCGCTTGTTAAAATATTATCGTTTGTGTTTCTTGGACGTTGAAATGTGGGGTGCCTTGGGATGAATATAAAAAAAACACGCAATAGCTGAACCGTCTTTATGTGTTTCTTTTCATTACGGGAGGCGGCCAAGCCTTTGGATTGAAAGATTAAGCGCCAGTGAACAGGGAGCAGTATGAATTCCTCAAAAAAAACCAACCAGCTGTTCGTTCCCCACCTTCTAATTCCCTAAACAGTGAAATATGACACCACGGCGGAAAATTTTGCCATTCAGAATCCTCCCCCCCAAAGCTTCTCTGCCCAAGGGCAGCGGATGGATAAAAACTGTCCTGCTGTGAACCGCTAGCCGAATTAATATTGAGAGAGATTGGCTGTGTAAGTGATAGTGCCTCTTCGTAACAGAGTTGTATATA
>CM064566.1:46698437-47208127 GCA_032716605.1 Paralithodes platypus
CCTGGTCAAGGGTAAGTCATGCTGTAGTCAACTTGAATGCTACCTTAAATTGTAATATTAGACTAGGCATAGCCTATAGAAAAAATAGCCTAGCCTACTTATTTATTGTCGCCTATAATATAGTCCTAGCTGGTTAGGATGTAGGGTTCGGGCATACCGCCACCATTGTTTACACTGCGCAGAGCGGCGACGGAAGCTTGCCATCATGTTCCCGTCTATTTTGACTGCCATTGGATACAATAATATGTTGAGGGGAGGGCTTTGCGGCAAATTTTTTGGTTGTTTACCCCTACTGGTATATATATGATGATGACAACACATCATGGTGGCAAAGCCCCCCTCAACATATATTGTATCCAATGGCATTCAAAATAGACGGGAACATTATCGCAAGTGTCCGACGCCGACACCGCCGCCGTAATGTTTACATATGTCGATCACCGTGGTTAAAGGCTGGTTCACACATAGCCTAGTCGGTGCGCGAGTCCAACACGAGTCACACTCGTCGATTATCGCCGTCGCTGGAGGCTGAGTCGGCCGCGAGTAGAAATTGTTCCCGAGTCAAGGAGAGCGTAACACGCGTTAACTCGATTCAATACGAGTCAACACGTCTTCATGCAAGAGTCTGTACGAGTAACTGAGAGTCAAAACGAATGTAACACGAACCCAACACGAGTGTCAAAAATTTGAAAAATAATGGCCACATTCCAGGGCACGTAAACAAAGAGTATGGACGAGTCAACGCGATTGTTACACGGATCAACAAATTTTTTATACGGATCAACACGAAAGACAACGCGTTGACTCTCGTTGGATCTCTGTTGCACACGTGTTGACTCGTGTTACATCCGTGTAATCTCTCGTTGATTCTTCCTACATTTTTGAAATAACGGTATTTCAAATGACACTTGCTTTTTCGTGTTACACTCGTGTTTTTTTCTCCGTGGATCGTGTTTTCTCTTGTTTACTCGTGTTTTCACTTGTGTTTGAATCGTGTAAACTCTGGCATCATGGGGGCACCAAATTTTGGCACTCACATTCATGCTTTCTACTCTGGTTGATACGTGTTGCATGTGTGTTACATACGTGTTGTTGCGTGTAGACACGTGTTGCTTCGTCAACGTCGAAATGATGACGAAAAGCGACGAATCACCAAAGAGTGTTACACGGGTTTACACGAGTCAACACGAGGTAACACGAATAACGAAGAGTTATTCAGAGTCAAACACGAGTTAACACGTATGTACACGAGTCTACACGTATTTAGGCCACACTCAGGGGTACTCGCCACGGGACCCAAAAATTTCATGCATGCATGAAATTTTTGGACCCCGTGGCGAGTACCCACGAGTGTGTTTAGTATACACGAGCGTAGCACGAGTCTATACGAGAGTTGAGGGGTATCGACGAGTCATGGCTGAATAGCAAAATTTCATCACTCGTGTTGGACTCGCGCACCGACTCGGCTATGTGTGAACCAGCCTTTAGTTCGCGTCTATTTTGAAGGTATTTTTTTCGGTTATTTGCCTCCTGCTGGCAATATATATAATGATAACAATATGTCTTGGGGGGGTGCCGCCCCCTCAACATAGTATTGTATCCAAAAGCAGTCAAATAGACGGGAAGATGATGGCAAGCATCCGCCGCCGCTCTGCGTAGTGTAAACAAGGCTGGCGGTATGCCCGAACTCTACATTCTACCCCACTAATTTTTCAACTAGCATAACCGATGAGTATCAATGATCAATCCCAGTCAGAACCGTCCATGCTTCCCTCCCATAAGTCAATGTCGGGATTACCACACTGTCATGAAAGGACTTCTTTACTTCCATGCTGATCATCTTATTTCTTCTTACTGCTTTCAGAGTTCCTACAACGCTCTTCCCCTGTTACACTTTCTCCCACACTTCTTCATCCATAGGCCTACTCACATCTTTACTCAAGACACTGGCCAAATATTAAATGCGCTGACATTCTTCATAGCCGTTCAACCTCACTTCACACTCTATGGTTGCACCCCTTTCAATGACCATAATATTGCTCTTCCTAGCATTTACCTCCAGATTCCGTTTTTCACACACTGTTCCAAACATATTTACCTGACCCTGCAACTCCCATTCACTATCGCTCATCAGAACTGTGTTGTCAGCAACAGTAGTACCGGTACTGTAACTGATGAGGCAACTCCCACTCGTTACCTTCCCGTATCAGCGGTACACCAACATCCGCTGCTCTTCCTTGTATTTCTTTCATGACTCCATCCATATACTGTACTGGTATATATTAAACAACCATCGGGACATCACATACACCCTTGCTTTAACCCCAACATTCAGATTAAGAACTCGCTCCTGTTAATTATCCACACATACTGACACCTTTGCACCCTCATACATGCTCTTAATTACTTTCAGCAACTTGCATCTACTCCGTATATTTTCAGTACCGGTACCGGTACTTTCCACATACCTTCTCTATCAATTCTGTCATAGGCCTTCTCCAACTCCATAAATGCAGCATACAACTTTTGTCGCTTCTCCAGATATTTCTCCACAACACATTTCCGGGCAAAAATCTGAGCTTACACATCCTCTTCCCTTCCTAAGATGACTACAGTATGCTAACCGTTTCCCCAGCAATACTGACTGAAAATGCCCAAATATATTGCATGTCCTCTTCAGATTTATCTAACATATGTAAAATTACACCAAATACCACTGCAGTAGCACTGAAATCAATAAAACTCACTAACAGGATAAATAAATGGAAGAAATACTCCAAAAGATTAATATGTTAACCCTTTACCCAGCAATACTGACTGAAAATGCCTAAATGGATTGCATGTGCTCTTCAGATTTATACATACATACGTACATAACATTTTAAGACTGAGTGCTCCACACAGATGTGCAGTTTCAGTCTCTTTTCCTAATGGCGGCATTCCAGGCAACCCTGTTAAGGGATGATTTACTTGTCAAGTTTTTGGATTGGAGATCGGCACGTATAGTCCGATCCCAGGTCTTACTCGGTCCACCCCTTGGTGCAGCTCCCTCCACAATCGCAGACCTGCATCTTTTCACCCAATTTTGTTCATCCATTCTCTCCACATGTCCATACCATCCCAGTTTACTTGTACGCATCTACTCGCTAATACTCTTTATACCTAAACGTCTCTTCAGCTCATCATTTGTTATTCTGTTGACATCCTTTATCTGAAATATGTAAAATTACACCAATTACCAACTACATTACCAACAAATTTAATAAAGTACACTAACAGGATAAAGAAAATGTAAGAAATAGCCCTAAAGATGAATTTATCTATCTATCTATTGCCGGACGCCTTGATCCCCGAAGGATTGGCCACGAACGAAACACCCCTATGCACCTCTGTCCCCAGTCAGTCGACGCCCCTCCTCCCATCCAGCCACCGCTTTCACGCATATACTTCTTAACTCCATCCTTCCACCTCTCTCTCGGTTTATTTCTCCCTCTGTCCTTCCACCTCACTCGTACACGCTCTTAGTCATTCTCTCGCTTCCCATACGTTCCACATGGCCGAACCATCTCAAGGTGTTCTTTTTCGCACTTTCCAGTACATTCACACACCTCTCTCGTACTTCCTCATTCGTCTGTCTATCCCTCCATGTAACTCTGCACACACTTCTCAAGTAACTCATTTCCATCCCTTTCACTCTTGGTTTGAATCTCTCCAACAACGTCCATGCTTCGCTTCCGTAAGTCAGTGTCGGGATTACTAACACTGTCATGCAATGACTTCTTCAGTTCCAAGCTGACCACCCTATTTCATGTTACTGCTTTCAGCATTCCTATAACCCTCTTCCCCTGTTGCACCCTCTCCCACACTTCTTCATCCATACTCCCATCTTTACTCTGTACACTGGCAAGATACTTAAATGAGCTGACAATCTCCATAGCCTGACCGTTCAACTTCACCTCACACTCTGTGGATTCACCCCTTTCGAAGACCATAACCTTGCTCTTCCCCGCATTTACCTTCAGATTCCATTTTTCGCACACTGTTCCAAAAATATTTACCAGACCCTGCAACTCCCATTCATATCATCAGCAAACAGCAGTACACAAACATCCACTGCTCTTCCTTGTATTTCTTTTATGACTCCATCCATATACTGTATATATAGAACAACCATCTGGACATCACACACCCTTGCTTTACCAAACATTCAGATCAAAGAACTCCCTCTGTTCATTCTTCACACGTTCTGATGCCTTTGCACTCTCATACATACTCTTCACTGCTTTCAGCAACTTGCCATCTACTCCATATATTCTCAGTACAGTACTTTCCACATACCTTCTCTATCAACTCTGTCATTCCACTCGTTGCCTTCCCTTATTAGTGGTACACCAACATCCACTGCTCATCCTTGCATTTTTTTTATGACTCCATCCATATACAGTTCAGTATATATTGAACAACCACGGGACATCACACACCCTTTCTTTAACCCAAAATTCAGATCAAAGAACTCGCTCTGTTCATTCTCAACACATACTGACACCTTTGCACCCTCATACATGCTTTTCACTGCTTTCAGCAACTTGCTATCTGCTCCGTATATTCCAAGTACTTTCTACATACCGGTACCTTCTCTATCAACTCTGTCATAGGCCTTCTCCAAGTCCATGAAGGCAGCATACAACTTTTATCCCTTCTCAAGATATTTCTCCACAACATATTTCAGGGCTAAGATCTGAGCTACACATCCTATTCCCTTCCTATGATGAATACTGTATGTTAACCATTTCCCCAGCAATACTAACTGAAAATGCCCAAATATATTGCATTTGCTCTTCTGATTTATCTAAAATATGTAAAATTATACCAAATACCAACTACATTAGCACAAAACTCAATCAATCACAGAAACAGGATAAAAACATAGAATAAATACCCCAAAAGATGAATACGTTAACCCTTTCCCCAGCAATACTTACTGAACATGCACAAATAAATTGCATGTGCTCTCCAGATTTAGCTGAAATATGTGAAATTACACCAAATACTAACTACATTAGCACAAAAATCAATCAAGCACTTTAACAGGATAAATAAAATGGAAGAAATAGCCCAAAAATGAATTTATCTATAGCCTACCGGTATATTGCCGGACACCTTGATCCCCGAAGGGGTGACCATGAACGAAACGCCTGCGTATTTCAAGCTCGCTTGAGTTATCACTCGATCGTCTTTTAGAGCTTTTTGGCCCGGGGTAATTACCACACCATCGCGTCATAAGGAGTTTGAGGGGGTTAAATTGCTAGATACATAGAGGAAGAGGAATGCCAAGTAAAGCTAAACAAAAATATATAAGATATTTTTAACATCTATCTATCATCTATTGCCTAACGCCGTGATCCCCGAAGGGGTGGCCAAGAACGAACCGCCCCCATGCACCTCTGTCCCCAGTCAGTCGACGCCCCTCCCCCAACCAGCACCGCCTTCGTTCATGTACTTCCTCACTCCATCCTTCCACCTCTCATTCGGTCTATCTCTCCCTCTCTGTCCCTCCACCTCGCTCTCATACACCCTCTTAGTCATTCTCTCGCTTTCCATACGTTCCATATGGCCGAACCATCTCAAGATGTTCCTTTTCACACTTTCCAGCACATCTACCTCCACACCACACCTCCTTCTTACTTCCTCATTAGTCCGTCTATCCCTCCATGTAACTCCGCACGCACTCCTTAAGTAATTCATTTCCACTGCTCTCACTCTTGGTCCGAGTCTCTCAACCAACGTCCATGCTTCGCTTCCGTAAGTCAGTGTCGGGATTACCACACTGTCATGCAAGGACTTCTTCACTTCCATACTGACCACCCTATTTCTTGTTACTGCTTTGAGCGTTCCTACAACCCTCTTCCCCTGTTGTACCCTCTCCCACACTTCTTCATCCATAGTCCCATCTTTACTCAACACACTGCCCAGATACTTAAAAGAGTTGACGATCTCCATAGCCTGACCGTTCAGCTTCACCTCACACTCTGTGACTTCACCCCTTTCGAAGACCATAACCTTGCTCTTCCCCCGCATTTACCTTCAAATTCCGTTTTTCGCACACTGTTCCAAACTCATTTACCAGACCCTGCAACTCCCATTCATTATCACTCATCAGAACTGTATCATCCGCAAACAGCAGTATAGGTAGCTTCCACTCAATTCCCTCCCTTTTCAGCGATACACCAACATCCACTGCTCTTGATAGTATTTCTGTTATGACTCCATCCATATATACAGTAAACAACCACGGGGACATCACACACCCCTGTTTCAAACCAACATTCAGGTCAAAGAACTCGCTCTGGCTCACTCTCCACATGTACTGCGCCTTTACACCCTCATACATGCTCTTCACTGCTTTCAGCAACTTGCCCTCTACTCCGTATATTCTAATTACTTTCCACAAGTCTTCTCTATCCACTCTGTCATAGGCCTTCTCCAAGTCCATAAAGGCAACATACACCTTTTGTTTCTTCTCCAGATACTTCTCCACAACACAATTCAGGGTAAAAATCTGATCTACACATCCTCTTCCCTTCCTAAAAACCTCCCTGCTCGTCGCCTATCCATTTCTCCGTTCTCACTCTCACTCTCTCAATCACTACCGGTACCCTACTGTATACCGTACCTTCCCTACTACGCTTAGAAGACATATTCCTCGGTGGTTACCACACACTCCTCTTTCCCCCTTTGCCCTTATATAGGGGGACTATTATGCCAGTCTTCCAGTCATCGGGTGCACTCCCCTTCTCCCATGCTAGTTTGCACATTTTCCATACCCATTCTATCACTATCTCACCACCATACCTCAACATTTCCCCACACACTCCATCTGTTCCTGGTGCTTTCCCCAACTTCACTCTTTTCATGGCTTCCCACACTTCTGACCTCCTGATCCCCACCTCCTCCTCCACTACTTCTCTTCTTCTCCCTCCCATACCATATCCAGCTATGTTTGCTGGCTCTTCATTCCTTACATTTAGCAACTCACTGAAGTACTCCCTCCATCTTTCGACTCTCTCTTGCTTCTCGGCTAGCATTCTCCCATTCTTATCTTTCACACCCTTACTGTTTCCCTTGCTACCTTCCCTAACTTTCTTGACTTCTTCCCAGAACAGTTTCTTACTCTCCCTCCATTTTACACTCAGGTGCTCGTTTCTGTCTCTCGGAATCTTCATTCCCTCTACTACCCAACCACTCTCTATATGCTTTCTTCTTTTCTTCCACAGCTATTCTTACCTCTTCTGTCCACCATGCTGTACCTTTCACTCCCCTCCCTCTTCTCCTCACTCCACACACCTCCTCACATGCTGCACAGATCTCATCCTTAAACACCTTGCTCATCTCCTCCACTTCCTCCATAACTTCCAGGTCGAACCCACCTAGTCGTCTTTCCACTGCTCTCCTGTACTCCTCCCTGACTTCCTCCTCCTGCAACCTCTCCACCCTCCTCTCGCCTCCCTCCACCTCTCCTCACCCACTTCTTTTGTATCCTAACCTTAGCTACCACTACATAATGATCAGACAGACCCCCTAGGCATCCATCACAGATTTCTTCATTCGTTCATCCACACATACATAATCAATCAATGACTTTCGTTCCACCACTGTCTTATCCTTCATCGTCAACATCCGTTTCCACATGTACCTGTGGATCATTCTGTGTCGGAAGAAGGTGTTGGCTATCCACAGCCTCCTCCCCACACATACGTCCACAAGTGCACTACCATTCCCATTCACCTCTGATGGTACCCCCCACCCTCCCACCACTCCTCAACTTTCCTATCACCCACCTTACCATTCATATCCCCAATCAGAAATATTCTTTCGTTCTTGTCAAACTTCTCCAGGCACGCCTCCACATTCATCCAGAACTCCTCTTTCTTTCTTTCAAGTATATCCTCTGTCGGGGCATACACGCATACAATCAATACAATATTTTTAACATGAGGTTGCTTATTATAATTTGTACCTCTGCAGTTTCTCCATGGCTAACGAAAAAGGTCACATTCCTAAGAAGCCCCAACCAAAAAGGCCAAGCTTCTGTACAGAACAAATGCCACACCATTACCCTTATGGTGACCCTATCAAATAATCAAAACAACCACACTTCTTAACCCAATTCCCGCGGGGCCCCTCATATTCCGGTTATTTAGTAGCCTGTGAGCCAGGCCAGCTTTTGCAAGCAGCACGGATGGACGTCAGCCGGAGCCTACAGGCCCCGCCACGACACTGAGGTTTGTGTGAGAGAGAGTTCACTTATGTGCAGCGTCACACATAGCGAAAACAGAAAATAATTGGTAATTATTAGCGATTTCGCCTAGCCCTATCGGATTTGGTAATTTTTAGCAATTTTGCCCTTCGTTTGCAAGATCCTTACAAGAAAACCAGACGTCGTACAGGGATGATTCAGGAGTAATTTGAAAGCTATTACCGTACTTTCACGAATACATAATTGTATTACGCTCTGGCTTTTGCTTATGCATGAAAATGAGCAGGGAATGAAGGCAATTTCGGGCAATTATGCCTACTCGTACAGGAGTCCTTGGAGCGGCTTCGGTCGCGCCGGGAATTTCCACACCTCACACATCACACACACATCACACAGTTTTTCCTACACCGAGAAATGACTCTCCGGCTGTCATTTCTCGAAGACTTCTTCTAGCCGGAGACATTGAGAGCAACCCAGGACCCACCTACACATACATATGTCCAACTTGCTCAAAACCCATCGCTTCGAGTCGCCACACTAATGGTTCAGTTCTCTGCAATTCATGCAGGAAATGGACCCACTTCACCTGCACAACACTTGCCTCCAAGAAACACTACACGAACACCTGGACCTGTTCCTCATGCCCCTCCCTCTCCCAGTCAAATCCCTCGCCTAAAACCCGTCCACCTCTCCTCCCCAACCCACCTAACCTTCCCATATCATCCACTCCCCCCCCTAAAACCTGTCCCCCTCTCCTCCCTAACCCACCTAACCTTCCCATACCATCCACATCCTCAACTCAACATACCACACCCCATCCTAATCCATTCCAACCCCCATCTGCTCCCCAATCCCCACCCCCACCTCACTCATCCAAACCGCCAGCCCCTCCCGCACCCCCACCACCACCCCCACCCCATCCTCGTGCAGCAGCACCCAACATACATCGTGCACATAACATTAACATTTTCCAATTGAACATAGATAGCATCAACACAAAGAAACTCTCACACTTCATCAAACAACACAACATACACATTGCCATCTTACAAGAAACAAAACTCCGCACAACACCAAAAACACCCGCATTTCATGATTTCACCACCATCAGACAAGACCGGGCTGTCAGCGGAGGCGGTGGACTCATCACCCTGGTACACAAAGAAATATCATACATAGTTACCAGTGTACAAACCAAATCCCTCCTCCCCCCAAATGATAACACAACAGAAATACAATCAATTAAAATACGCACTGGCAACAACTCCAACATAACCATCATAAACACATACATCCCCTACAGTACCAAATGAATACAGACCACACTTACAACACATTACAAACACCCCACACATCATCCTGGGTGGTGACTTCAACGCCAAGACGTCGGCCTGGTTTGTCGACAACCCCGACACAGACAAAGGGCTGGTACTACAAAACCAAACTGATAACCTCATCATCCTTAACGACATCCATCAACATACCCATATTCCTCACCAAGCCCTCTATAACCCATCATCTCCAGACATCACCTTTTGCTCCCCAGAACTCGCCCCCACAACATCCTGGAGGGTGGTCAGAACCTTAGGCTCTGACCACCTCCCGATCATTATCACCACCAAAACCAGACTCACCCCAGCTAACCACAAACACATACACCAATTATAAAAGACCTAACTGGGAAGCATTCACAAATGAGACAGAACAGCACTTCACAACTCTAAACAGTACACCCAACACTAACATCAACAATGCTGTACACAAACTCAATAAAACTATCCAAAACACTGACAAGAAACACATTCCAAGAGGTAACAGAAAAAGACACAACCCCAACTTCACACCAGAAATTCAAAACCTCATCAGACAACGCAACATACTGAAACACTCCCCAGCACCCCACACACAAGGCATCACACAACAAATCCAAGCACTCAACACCCAAACTAACAACAAAATACAAGAACAACAAAAACTAAATTGGAATAACTTCCTACAAACACTTGATCACAAAACAAACCCCAAAAAACTCTACAAAACACTAAACAGCATCACACTTTCCAACAGCAACACAACACAATCACATGCTGCAATCACAACAACAGACTCTACTCCTTCATGTAAACAACAAGCAAACACTCTCATCAATCACTTCTCACATGTCAGTCACCTAAAACCTCACAAAGACGACCGACGTGTCATCCGACGTAGGAGACAATTCCCCACAGACCCTGACTATACACCCTTCACCAATCACCAGACAAAGCATATCATCAACAATCTCAAGCACTCACCCGCGTGTGGCCTAGACAACATAAGCAACATACACCTCAGACACCTGGGACCACAAGGCATACAAGCACTCACTAACATATCAAACTACAGTTATTCACACAACACAATACCAGACATTTGGAAGCATGGTCTCATCACCACATTCCCCAAACCCAACAAAGACCCCACGCTACCCTCCTCGCACCGCCCCATCACACTCCTTTGCTCCCCCTCCAAAGTCATGGAACGCCTAGTGTTACAACTAATTACACCCGACCTACCCCTAGCTCCAACACAACATGGCTTTAGGCCACTGCACTCCACAAACACTCTTCTCACAGACCTTACACAAAGAGCTTTTGACGGCATCAACTCAACTAGACCACCACACAGATCACTATTAGCCACACTCGACATTAGTAAAGCCTTCGATGCCATCCCCCGCCACAACCTAACAAACAAAATCTACAACACAAACATGCACAACAACACAAAAAGGTGGCTGGCCAACTTCCTAGCAGGCAGATGTGCACACATATCTTTTGCCGGTCAGTCATCTAAAATCAGAAACTTTCCAAACGGAGTCCCACAAGGATCCGTCCTATCGCCCGCACTCTTCAATCTGTACATGCACGATATAACTACACCCAATACGCCCCAAATAAACTTAGCCTCCTATGCAGATGACATAACACTCACATGCACACACCATGACCCAAAAAGAGCAACAGATCTCCTTCAACCCTATCTCAACACACTACATGGCTGGTGCACTACAAACAGACTTAATCTACCCCAGCCAAATCCACCGCAACCCTGCTCACAAGCTGGACAGGAGAACACAAATACATCCCTCAACTCACCATAAACAACACACCCCTAACACATACACACACACAAAATCCTAGGAGTAACATATGATACTCATATGACATTCAAACAGCACACCACAAACATTAAAAAGAAATGACACCCAGACTTAACGCCCTCAGGTCACTTGCTCACACAAAATTTGGACACAACAAAGAAACTACCACCACAGTATATAAACAATACATAAGATCAGTGATCATGAGAGGCACTCAATTCCTGGCAGTAGCCTCCACGAACCAAGACCACCCACTAAACTACATGGCAACACACCCACAGACACCAAGAAATATCAAAACAATACCCAGCACACGGTGTTACACACAATTACTGTCCTCTCTCCCACCCCGAACCATCTTCCAGAAGCACATCCATACTCATATCTCTCGCCGATCCATCCACTCACTCACAGACAACACGCAGCTGCAAGCACGACCTCCCGAAATCCATCCTTCCGAATCCTCCCTTCCTCGCGAGGACAGAGTCCACCTGGCCAGGCTGAGATGCGGACACCATCCAGCTCTCCTGAGCTATCAGAAGAGACTGGATGACTCCGTTGTCGATGCCTGCCCGGGATGTAACACAGCACCCCATACCATTAAACACATAATAGAAGACTGCATTTCACACAACCACTTACGCCAACAACACAATCTACACTCAATGAGAGCTCTGTGGGAAAGCCCGATCGTGGCCATGGCCTTCCTCAGGGACTCGGGGCTGTTCGGCCAGGCAGCTTAGGGAACAACAACAACAACTCGTACAGGATTAATAGCTTTAACCAAAATGGTCACACTCCTTAATGGTCTAAGTGGCCATAGCCAAAATGGCTACACTATATTCCTTCTGTACTTTCTCCATGCCCGATGAGATACATGATATTTTGATATATGTGGCACAGCCCTTGTATCCAACACAATACCCTGCGTGCAACCCCGCTCGAACCCCGCACAACGTTGCTTGCAACTTTAATTGTTATTATTATTATTATTGAATATGAACACTAAGTGAGGAAAAGCACTTTATTGACAACGTTTAGCATATACAGTAGCTTCATCAGGCCTGATGAAGCTATATGCGAAACGTTGTAAATAAAGGGCTCCTCCTTACATGGTGTTTTTATTAATTATGTATACTTTTCCAATTATATTGTTATCAATTGTTTTCATTATTATAACGTTTCACCTGCCACATTAAAAGTTAAGTCACCGAACAGATTAACTGCTTACGAGTTTAAGGTTAAACAAAAGTACAAGCTGAATTGATCTATACAGCTTAAGATACTCTAATAGTAAACACAAAAGTGAATTAAGCCAGTCTAGGTATAAACTCGTTCCATACGAAAAACAAATATATATAGTATGTAATTTCACTATAAATTGATGACTACAACTTAAACTTCCTTATAGCCTCAGACTCGCATTTGACGAATGTATTCATTGTCATTTGTGAAACGCTAATGTCACGCCCAGTTGAATTAAACTTGAACGTATCATTAGCATCTTTTAACATTACAGACTATTGAATTTTTAAGGTCGTGTTAACATATAATCAGTTTAACTCTCTCTGTGCAATGGTGCCTTTCATAAATAATCTGACAAGCATTATACGATTTTCTTCAGATTTGGAAGGACATGTGGGACTCAGAGGGCTATTTAATAATGACTCATCAATATATACAGTGTTCATTTATTCTTAAACTGAAACGAAGCTTCTATTATTTGTCAGAGGACAGAAAGTTAACGAAGCTATAATACTGAGGAAGTTAAGGGAACTTTGTGTTAATGAAACGTTCTCAATTTTATCTGATAATTCGTACTGATATTCCGTGACACCGGGTCTAACCTGTCGAAGAATAGGGAATGCCATGTGCAGTTCCCCACATAAGTTATGTTTCTCTCCATGATATACAGGGACAAACAATATGCATTACTGAATTACGATTATAGTTCCTTATGCAGTGGTTAACTCACTGAGTAGTCAACTGATAATTAAGAGAAACTACTATCGCAATTCATTCATACTAATTTTACTTCCATACATAAGATCATGACGAAGAACAGACCTCATGTTGGCAAATGTACACTGTAGTATTATTTATAATAAAACAGAAGAAAACACAAAATTGGACCTATGCATATCCTATTTGTAAATTTCGGGAATTTACTCATATTTGCTTCCATTAATGAGAGTTTTGTCTTCAGGACACCCATATTTCTTAGCCGCAATAGATTTGAAGTGTTAAGACATTCGCACCATTCGTTTGGCGATTTTAACCCCTACTATACCAGTGACATCTTTTCTATCATTTTTTGGCAACTATTTAACGATTTTATTCAGCTTAGCTTCATAAAATCGTCTTAACCCTCTCACGTTCTTGACGCAATTTTGAGCCTATTAGGGATACTTTAAAGCCTTTGTTACCATCAGGGGTATTTAGAAACCTTTAGTTTAGTTACTTCAAGCTCTGCAGTTGTCTTTGAGTTAGCTGTGGCAGAACACTAATTTTGGAGAGGTAATTTTATGAGTGAGAGAACTCTATTTAGTATTGCTAATCTGGCAACCTCTGCGTCATATGGTCGTGAGAGGGTTAATGTAGCTAGAGTAAAATTAAAAAGACGTCACCGGTACAAAAGGGGTTTACCCATCCAGCCCCATCGACGTCTACTTCTGTAACGTACAGCCCCAGCAACACCTGTTGGACGTTGGCTATTTTTACCTTATTAAAATAATGTTAGGTCTCTCAAAAGGATCGTAGAGGTCTAAAATGTGTACTCATGGTAGCTTAGAATGTGGGGTGGCATCCCACAGAGACCATCTTGGGCCACCCCATTATACAAAGGAGTACAAAGGAGTACAAAGGAATTCAAGTAACAACAGGTCCAGCGACCCCTCAAGGCTGCTTGCCCTCTAAAACACTGATGGTCAAGTGTCCAAACTGTGATTTAGAGTGGATAAGGGAAAAATGGAAAGGGGTCTTGAAGACTGCCGTGGGACAAATGTCTGTGGCAGGATTAGGAGATATTAGTAGGGGACAGCTGTTAGAAGAAATACAAAAAATATGTATATATACCGGGTATATATTAGTTTACAAATGCAGTCAGTCGTGGATTTAAGGCAAGGTGTTTGTCAAGCCGAAGTTTAAAAGAATCAATGGTGCTGCAGTCTATGACATCTCGGGGAAGCCCATTCCACAAGTTGACAACTCGATTGAAAAAGACATTCGTAGACTCGTGCGAGTTAAAAGATTTACCAATAATTTTGCAACCGTTCCCCCGTGTGTAATTTGATTGGTCGATAGTGAAATATTTATTACAGTTCATATTGTTGATTCCTTTGATGATTTTGAACACTTGAATTAAATCACTGGGTTAAAGGAAAAATATTTTAATTCTCTAAGACGCTCTTCGTATGGTTTGTTCTTTAGGCAAGGTATCATTTTGGTAACTCTACGTTGAACTCGTTCTAGCTTGTCTATATCTTTCTTGTAGTAAGGGCACCAGGATTAAACGTAATATTCCAGGAGAGGGCAGACTACGGAATTGTAAAGCGTTAGGATTACATCTTTGGATTTATGCTCAAATGACCTGCCTGTAAAGCCAATTATTTTGTTTGCCTTCTTAACAACTACTGAATATTTTTGACTCAGTTTTAGGTTACTCGATGTTGTTACTCCCAAATCAGTTTCTCTGTCTACACTCTTAAGCTGGGTGCCATTCATTGAATAGTTTGCTTTCTCATTTCGGTTTCCGATATGGAGTACTTTACATTTATCCGCATTGAAACACATTTGCCAAATTTGAGCCCAATGTGACAACTTATCTAGATTATGTTGCATATTTTCAACATGTTCATTTGAGAGTACGCTATTTGCAATTTTTGTATCATCAGCAAACTTTGAGATTGTACAGGTGAGACCCTCATCTATGTCGTTAATGTAAACTAGGAAGAGAATTGGCCCCAGTACCGATCCCTGGGGTACCCCGCTACTTACATTGATCCATTTGGATGCTTTGCCGTTTATGACAACTCTTTGCTTTCTATCACTGAGCTAATTTTCTATCAATTTCAACACACCGTCTAATGTTTAATGTAGTACAAAAATAAGCATATGTAAATAATGCCTGGGACTGGGTGTTACATAAATTTAATCTATGGATGAGGCTCAACGGCGTAAGACCTTTCGCCCCAAAGCTTGATAGAAGTTTAGGGAGCAAACTAACTTTCCCCTCCCCCCCCCACCCCTCAGGGTCGAAATAAGCCTATTATTATTAGGGGTTCGAGCCCTAGCCGGGAACCCTTATTGTAATCATTAAATCTTCTTATTCTTCCAAATTATTTTCCCACTCCATTGTTTATGCAATAACTCCGGAACCGCTTTTTGGATATTCTGAAATTAGTATAAACAAAAAATCTGTACACACACAACGTTTTCAGTCTTCAGTCTCTGCTTCCCCGAATCCCCTAGTTTTGCTTAATAATATTTATATTAATCATTCAGATCCATGCATTTTTAAAAATTAAACTCTCTCAATAAAGTTAAGAGTCCCTACGAATTCCACCAATTATTTAGCCAATCTACTTATACATACCTACCCTACCAAATAATAATGATAATTCAAATTTACTTTTGGTGAATAGCAGAGTATTGGCTAAGGTTTTTAACAATTCCTCACTTTTCCAAATGCTTACTTTAATAACAAGGATCTGGACCTTCAAAGTTTTGACAATTGCCTGTGTGACTCATATTTTAACCCTCCTCCCTCAACCCTAAAGCCGGTATCACACGAGCGCTTTTTTCCTCAACATTTATGCTTAACACTGGTCTGGCAGCTTGTGAGGTCAACATTTAACATTTTTCGGTTACGTAAATTCATCTATCATCAGGCTAGTTTCCGATACCAGTGCAAAATACTCCAGAAATGTTGCCAGGAAAATGTTAATTATCGAATGTTGACTAAAGAAGCTCTCGTGTGATACCAGCTTTTTAACTTAAGCTGAAGTTGGCTCCCGTTTCCCTATTCCTTATTCGTAATAATAACACTTTAAAGTTATTAGAATGGATCTAATGATACCATTGGATATTTTAATGAATACTCTTTATAATGAGATGTATACAGTATAATTGGTGCAAGTCAATGCATATACAGTAGATAATATCGCCTAGGGAGTGTTATTACAGTATTTCAAATAGGGAATAGGGAAATGGGAACCAACTTCAGTGTTACCACAGAGTGTTACCACAAAGTACGGCTAGATCCTTTCTCAAATGTCGCTAGCATGTTACTACATAGTCAAAAAATGCTAGAATAATGCCCCAATCTCTAAAGAGTTTTGGTTTGTTTGTTTTGCAAATTTTACAATGTAATATGACTAGAATGTCTGAAATGTTAAAATTATCCCTAGTAAATGTCTCTAGATATAAACAAATGGCTGTTAGATTGAAGTAAATACCTCTACATCTAGCAGTAACGTAGTGGTAAAACTTGGCAGCACTGGTATCCAAGGGGTAGGAAGGAGAATGGGGAGGAGGGAGGGTGGTAAAAGGAGGGGCCTCGATAAAGGAGATACATAGCTTCATATCTTGTGTATTGATCACTTTCATGTTATTATGTATGCATGCAGAAGTAGCATAAGACCTATGTGAAGAGTGAACACTAATAACTAGGCCATAAACAGTAAATAAGACAGAAATGATAGGGTAAATAAGGGGGGTAGCATACGCGAGACAGAGAGGGGGTGAGGTGTTGACAGTTCAGTGGTCTCTCTCTCATTTATTGCTGTCTTCCTCTCTCTCTCTCTCTCCTTTATCGCTCTCTTCCTTACGATTATGACATCCTAGTGCATGAGAACATAGGAAATAGGGAGCCTGCAGAGAGACGATTAACCCACACACGGCAGATCCCTTTCACAGTGAGGAACGGTGCACGACCAACGCAGAAAAGGTCTCATCTACCAGTCACAATGTCAAACAGATTTGAGATCTTGGTAGAGATGGAAGACGAACCAGAAGAGACCAGGCTCGTTGGGGATTCCATCCTACGAGGACAGGTCAAAGAGTTCTGCGACAGAGTCCCAAATCGACGAAAAAGATTTTGCATCCCAGGAGCTGGACTGGACGACATTGTGGAAGCCTTCGAAGATACCACAAATGATGCAAACGAAAATACCCTTTTTGTCATCCATGCTGGTTCAAAGGACATCATGCGCACCAGATCCGAAGAGTTGATGGAGAAATATCGCAAGATGATCCAGCACTACAAAAACAAGTCAAGGAATATCATCATCTCAGGCATTCTCCCCAAGATCGACGCACCTGACAAATTCTACGACAAGGCCTTTAGCACAAATAGCCGACTAAAATATTTGTGTCTGAAGGAAGAAGTTGAATTCATCAACCTCTGGGATAATTTCTATAACCAGCCTACTCTGTTCCGCAAGGATGGCACTCATCTATACCCTGTGGGTTCAGCACACATGGGTCGTCTCCTACACGAAGCAGTCCGCAGCCATGGATCAAAAAACGCCATCCGAGAAGAAGCAGCAGTGACATTAATCATCTAACGCCAAGCAAAAAACAGAGGCAACCGAGGACCACCAGCGATAAGGACTGAAGACAGCGAGGACCGAGGAAAGCCATGAACATAAATGTAGATCCGACAAGAACCAAAAATAGTATTAAAGAGCGTTCCGTGAGTTCTAAAATAACAAATTTAAAGGTTTTCTATGCAAACGCTCGTAGCATACGCAATAAATTTTCAAATTTAGAGGAGCTAGTGTTTACAGAAAATTATGATGTGATTGGCATAACAGAATCTTGGCTCAATACAGAAGATAGAGACATTTTAGCAGAATATTCACTTCCCGGTTATGTAATATTTGAGAAAAGCCGAATAAATCGATATGGAGGTGGCGTTTTACTTTATATCAAAGAAAGTCTTAACCCTACCCTCTTGTCAAAACCTCAAATTGTGAACGTCGACACATCTTTTGTGGTAATAAAGAATAATAAAGGTACAAAAATAATACTTGCGTTAATATACAGACCTCCAGCTCAATCAGTACAAACTGACCAAGAAATTTATGAACAAATTGCAGATGTAAGTAACTCACAAGCTACCGTAATTTTTGGCGACTTTAATTTACCTGTGACCAAGAGGGGCGATATTCTTACTTCACACTCCGGACATGACTTGTATACGAACTTGCAAGAGAGTTCGCTATATCAATTTGTTCGAACGCCGACCCGTGGTAATAACGTTTTTGACATTGTACTTGCAACAAAAGAAGAATTAATAGAGAATTTGAATGTTGGTGATGCATTCAGTAACAGCGACCATCGTACGATAACTTTCACTTTAAAGTTTACTAGTAACGAACCAAATAGTAGCATCGAAAAAGTCCCTAATTTCAAGAAAGCAAACTTTCATAAACTTAGAGCTATGTTTAAAGAAACTGACTGGAGCTTTTAATTAACAATAACGACATAAATACATCTTGGAAGTTATTCGAAAACACTTACATAAAAGCAGTGCAAGACTGCATACCATCGAAAATACGACGTCCAGGCCATAATAATAAGCCCAAATGGTGGAATAAAGATATTTCAAACTGTCTGCTTGCTAAAAAATTTGCTAATGATCAATTAAAATCCTCACAAAATGACGAAGTACGGGTGAAATTTGTAGAGCTACGACGCAAAGTCAAAAAGTTAATTAAGCAAAGTAAAAAGACCCTAGAGTTACATATTGCGATTCAAAGTAAAACAAACCCGAAAGAATTCTATAGTTATATCAGAAAGAAAAAAGTAGTTACTTCAACTGTTGGACCGTTAGTCGATGAAAATGGAGAATACACCAAAGACGAAGTACAAATGAGTAATGCCCTCAATACCTTCTTTGCATCAGTTTTTACAACAGAAGACCTCAGTGATATCCCTACACCAATCCGATTCAGATTGATAATTCAGATGTTCTAAGCAATATCACCGTTACGGAGAGAGAAGTATTGAACTGTTTAGATAAACTCAAGGTAAATAAAACGCCTGCACCTGATACAATCTTGCCTAGAGTTCTAAAGGAAGCTAAGGTTGAGCTCTCCAAGCCACTGACATTACTATTCAATAAATCCTTGCTGTCTGGAACTATGCCTGATCAGTGGAAGCTAGCCAACGTAACACCGATATTCAAAAAAGGCAGCAAATCCCTACCCCGTAACTATCGTCCAATTAGATTAACCTTAGTTGTATGTAAAATGCTAGAAACGGTCATAAGGAACAGACTCGTAAATCACTTAGAGGACAATAACATACTTAAAGATACTCAACACGGCTTTCGTAAAAAAAGTTCCTGTTTAACAAACCTCTTAGACTTCTTCCACGATATCCTCAACCTCTACAATGAGAGTAAAGCTGTAGATATTATATACCTTGATTTTCAAAAGGCCTTTGACAAAGTTCCCCACAAACGTTTACTGCTAAAACTAAAAGCGCATGGAATACAAGACGATGTGTTGAAATGGATAGAAAATTGGCTCATCGAAAGAAAGCAAAGAGTAGTCATAAACGTTAAGGCATCTAAATGGACGAATGTAAGTAGCAGGGTACCACAGGGATCGGTACTAGGACCAATTCTCTTTCTAATTTACATCAACGACATAGATGAGGGTCTCACCTGTACAATCTCAAAATTTGCTGACGATACCAAAATTGCAAATAGCGTACTCTCAAAAGAACAAGTTGACGATATGCAACACAATCTAGATAAATTGTCATGTTGGGCCCAAGTTTGGCAAATGAGTTTCAATGCGGATAAATGTAAAGTACTACTTATTGGATACCTAAATGAGAAAGCAAACTATTCGATGAATGGCACTCAGCTCAAGAATGTAAACAGAGAAACCGATCTGGGAGTAACAATATCGAGTAACCTAAAACCGAGTCAACAATGTTCAGAAGTTGTTAAGAAGGCAAACAAAATAATTGGCTTTATAGGCAGGTCATTTGAGCATAAATCCAAAGAAGTTATCCTAACCCTTTACAATTCCTTAGTCAGCCCTCTTCTGGAATACTGCGTTCAATCCTAGTGCCCTTATTACCAAAAAGATATAAACAAGCTAGAACGAGTTCAACGTAGAGTTACCAAAATGATACCTAGCCTAAAGAACAAACCATACAAGGAGCGTCTTAGAGAATTAAATTTATTTCCTGTAACCCAGCGCAGATTAAGAGGCGACTTAATTCAAGTGTTCAAAATCATCAAAGGCATCGACAATATGAACTGTAGTAAGTACTTCACTATCGACCAATCTAATTACACGCGGGGAAACGGTTGCAAAATTATTGGTAAATCTTTTAACTCACACGAATCTAAGAATTTCTTCTTCAATCGAGTTGTCAACTTGTGGAATGGGCTTCCCCGAGACGTTATAGACTGCATCACCGTTGATTCATTTAAACCTCGCCTAGACAAATATCTCGTATCAAACCCGCGACTGACTGCGTTTGTAAATGAATAACTTTATTTTATCCTCCCCACAGTTACTAACCCATCTGTCCCCTACTAACTTCCTAGTCCTGCCACGGACATTAGTTCCCTTTCCAATGTTCCCTTACCCACTCTAAACCACTGTTTGGACACTTGATCCTCAGTGTTTTGGAGGACAAGCAGCCTAGAAGGGTCACTAGACCTGTTGTTGCTTGATTTCCTTTGTACTCCTTTGTACACCCAACCCATCTCTCTCTCTCTCTCTCTCTTTCACAAATGAGAACATTAGAACATGAAAACGAGAATCTGCAGAGAGCTGATTGGCAGATCCCTTTCACACCCAACCCATCTCATCCTACCTAATTTTTTGTTGAAGCTTTATTGTTCTTGATCCCACTATAGCACTCAGTAGCCTATTCCACATATCTACAACTCTGTTACAGTGTTACCAAACAGAGGCAAATCCCTTACACAGCCAATCTCTCTCTCTCTCTCTCTCGCTCATGTTTGTTTGCACACCGGTACAAATGAGGCAGATCCCTTACATATGCAACTAAGATGAAAATGGGAGCCTGCAGAGAGACAAGTGGCCCACAAAAGGCAGACCCCTTTCACACCCAACCCATCTCATCCATATCCCTATCTGATTTTATCTTGAAGCTTTCTATTGTTCTTCATCCCACTATAGCACTCGGTAGCCTATTTCACATATCTACAACTCTGTTACGGGAGGCAGATCCCATACACAGCCAATCTCTCTCTCATTTGCACACCGGTATACAAATGAGGCAGATCCCTTACATATGCAACCAAAATGAAAATGGGAGCCTGTAGAGAGCCATTGGGACACACAAGGCAGATCCCTTTCACACCCAATCCATCTCATACACATAAGTTACTTACACTACTTGCTATACACCAATGTTATCATATACCTGCAACCAAGATATAATTGTAAGAAATAGGAACGTAAGAAAATCGGAGTCAGCAGAGAGCCAATTGTTCCATACAAAACAGATCCCTTTCACACCCAACCCATCTTATAAACTCTCTCTCTCTCTCACACACAAATGAGAACATAAGTAAACAGGAGTCTGCAGAGAGCTGATTGGCCCACACACAGCAGATACATTTCACGCACAACCCATCCCACTCTCTCTCTCTCTCTCTCTATCGTGGATTCACGATAGTCAGTGGTATAACCTACATTTTCTATGTATCATACCCTAGATACAGTTTGTACAGTATGAAAGCTTAATAAGTTAGATAAGGCCTATTATACGAAAGTATAGTATTTAACCCGTCCAGCCCCGGCTAGTTTTGTAATGTTTGTTCACCAGAACCCGACCGGTTTTCAAAAAATGGTTTTATTCCAGAAACAATAGCGAATGGGTTTGGAATGAAGGAAAAACCACGAAAAACCGCTCAAAAAGCTTAAAGAATGGTCCTACAGAGCCCCCGAAAACATATTTTACAAGAGTAAAAAATTGAAGGCAATTACCCCAAAAAAACAGGTTATTGCGCGCTCACGCGCACGCACGTGGACTTTGAGAGTTTTCAACCATCGGCACGGTTGCGTGAGATACGTACACAGTTCTCATACAAATCTGTACCCTCTTGAGTGGCTACACCTGAGGTTACGTCGGCGCAATTAGGGTGACGTGCCAGGTGCGTCTCTGGGGCTGTGCGTTACATACATCGCCGACGCGTCAGGCGCGTCGCTGGGGCTGTACGGGTTAAGAGTCTTTAGGAATGCATATATGATTTATCATATAAATCATGCTGTAATATTATGTAAGCGGTGCGATATTTACCGCTAGATATCGGCTACTAACTTAGCAGTAGCCGCTAGATTCGTAGCGTAAGACGATGACGTCTTGGATTGTGGTGCACCGCGGCAGAGAACTTTTATACTTCATCCAAGCAACACCTCCACTCTTTAGTTCGCCGCGATCCTGGTTCCGGTTTCATCTAGCTCTCATCATAAACTTAAACTCAATTACATCCTACAGACAGACCGACTGACAGCTAAGCCTTATTATCATGATTTAACTTTCTTTAACCTTAGTTATTCATTCTTTATTAGTTCAGGTGCATCCATGCGGTCACCTTAGTGTAAACATCCGATGGTGATCGTATAACAGCCATTTGCCTACCATCTATCAGCAACTCCATCAGCATTTCCACCTTGCCTGACTGTAATATTCTATGGTGATTTAATAAGTGAGTTACACTCCCGGTATTATTATTTATTTACATTATATGAGCGGACCTTTTCAGTCTTAGGTAGCCTAGAGTAAACTTATCTTCCTTAAATCCGCCATATTGGTGCCCAGACCCGGGACTTTGGCCCACAGTTAAATTTCCATAGTTGGGCATGAGCAAGGGCAATGTTAAGGGAGGTTGTATATCAAAGGATCCGGGGGGGTGTAGGTCTGGGATATAAACCGGTGCAAGTAGTGGCCGAGGTAGATCGCATAGCGATCTTTGGCCACTCATACGCAACCCGATTGAGGGCAGCAGACCAGGGCCCTGTTGACTACAGGGGAGCGACCGGGGATCGGAAATTTCAATTCCGCTACTTTGGAGTGCCGGGGGCTAAAATCACGAGTCTTAAGTCCTCCGATGAGTGGGGTAAGCTAGTATTATACCGGCCCCTCTACACCTATTTACTCATCGGGGGCAACGACATAACCCCCGACACCGAACCCCGTGCTCTGGCTGCGGCACTAGGGAACCTGGCTCTGGCTGTCAAGAGGGACACGGGAGGGAAATGCATCCTGATTTCCCTGGAATACCGCTCTAGAGTATGGGGAATGCCAGCTAAGCAGTTTAATAAAATCAGGAATTCGGTTAACCGTTCATTGCGCTCTAAGTTAGACGTAACGTGCCATCGCTTTTTGTCGGTTTCGTCTAAACCGCAGGATCTTGACATCGACGGTGTCCATCTAGACCTCGACACTAACAAGATCCTGCATGACAAGATCACGGCCATGACTAAACGATGGCTAGAGCGTGATGCCGGAGTAATTAGCCTGCGACTCCCTAAGTTCTGTATCCCGCCCATCACCTTCCCCCAGTAACTTATCCTTTTTTCTTTTTTCTTTTCTTTATTTTGTTGTTAACCCTGCATTTGTTTCCCTAATTTCATTATTATTTACTTTTTGACTTAAGACTGACCTACCATCTCATATTTCCTTCATATCCCAATCTCTCGTGGTTCTGTATTGTGTAAGGTAAGCGGTTTATATAGTCTTTACTTTACCTCTTTAGTTTAATTACATTATTCTATAAAGGGTAGGCTAATGTGATGTAATATTGCATATGTGGACTGAAATTGTAAGTACATATGACAATTACTAAAGGGTGTGCTTATATTTCACGATTGAGACTTATTATAGAGGTCCGTATTGGCTGACGAAGGGTTAGGCTAATTCGTGTAATTTAATGGCTAGTAAATAGAGGATAAAAAAACATAATTATGTCTATCACAGTCTCGAAAAACCAGAGAGGGGGTTTGAGGGGTCTCATCACTAGGCTAATGTCCGATTTGGAAGACTTTGTAGTTAGTGCAACTCCTGCACAGCTAGAGGCTAAGTTGGAATACCTACAAACTACCTATGATCGGATAGCTACCCTAAATGAAAGTATAGTATCAGGTTTGGAGGAAGAGTCAGATATTCAGGCGGAGTACGAGCAGCGCGCTGTCCATGATATCGCCCATTTAGAGGCAATACATTTACTGCGAAGGGCGGTGAAGAAGGTAGAGATAACCTCGACTAGCAGCGCTGCCAGGCAGACAACCCCCGTCGTGAAGTCAACTTGCCCAAATTAAATTTACCGAAGTTCAGGGGAAACTTGACCGAGTGGTTAGCATTTTGGGACGTCTTTAAATCCACAGTGCATGATTCAAAACTTGACGATGTATGAAAGTTCCATTATCTGAAAGGCCAACTCAAGGATGAAGCTTTACATGTGGTAGAAGGTTTTTCCATTGTAGGTGAAAATTATGACAGTGTTGTGAGGTTATTACAGGCGACGTATGGAGACACTGACCAGCTCAAAGTAGCCCACGTGAATGCCCTGTTGAACCTAGCACAGCCTAAGTACAGGGTTGATGAACTGACAAAGTTCAGGGCAGATATGGAGTGTCATACAAGATCATTAGATGCGTTGGGGGTAACCTCTCAAGAAATGCTGGTCATAATTTTAAGACAGAAATTACCTCTAGCTATTCTAGATAAGGTTCGTACCTTTAACTTAGAGGAGTTCAAAGAGGGATTTAGCAAGGAGATTAGCAACATACAGTTGAACAATGGTAGGACGGTGGGAGGGTCAGAAGGGACAACAGCAAGGGGTTCAATTAATATGATGGTATGTTCTAAACGGAAGGTTGAAGAGTCACGAAAGAAACCACAAATGTCATGTAGGCTATGCAACAATCCCAAGCATAAATGGCTAAGCTGTACCAAATATCAAACCAATGAAGCCAAATTAGCTCAAGCAAGGAAGCTAAAATTGTGCAAGGGTTGTCTGAGTAAGGACCATGGTATGAAGGGTAAATGTACTGCTTCCTATTTGAGGCCCTGTCGCAACTGTGAGGGTCATCACTTTGACAAGTTATGCCCCACATGTAGTCCAGTCAAGGAGGAAAAAGTAGGGGATACTGCAACATTAATGCTAGGCAGTAGGAAGGACACCACCATTTTACCCACAATCAAGATACCCATAGAGGGTTATGACAGGACACAAGTCTGTCGGCTACTCCTAGACCAGGGCTCACAACGATCCTTTATAAGGAGATCGGTGCTGGACGGTCTAAAACACCGTGTAGTAGGTAGTGAGACCCTTAGGTTGCAAGGTTTTACAGGAGTGACCGACAGTAGAGAATACGAAGTTGTTGAAGTTGCTTACATCTACCGTAAGAAGAAACACTTCTTCCAGTGTGTAGTGGTAGATGAACTCCCAGACTATCATCTGTAGGAATTAACAAAGTAGAGCATGCACTTCGTAGGAATGGTATTTACCTGTCTGACCCCGTAGGTGACTTGAAGGAGGTGCACATACTGTTAGGAGCAGATTATTATTATGATGTAGTACATCCGGATTTTAAAAGAGAGAGAGGAGTGATCTTGATCCCCAATAAGTTTGGCTACTGCATGAGCGGTACAGTCCAAACTACCCAGTCAAATGTTCTGGTTGACACGGTATCCGTGTTGAGGATGAGCACGACCGCGGCAGAAGAGTTCACCGAAGATGATACTCACATTGAGGACCCAAAGTTAGCTGCCGAGTTCAATCTAGAAAGACTGTGGAAACTAGACCACATAGGAATTCATCCTGTGGAGAACGACCGGGAATCAAATTTCGCGATCGAGAAGTTCTCGGAATCTGTGCGTTACTTGACCACGGAAAAGCAATACGAAGTTTGTCTACCCTGGAAACATGATAATATCAGTTTACCCACTAATTATGGTTTAGCGTTGGGTAGGTTACGCGCCTTGCAGCGTAAACTAACCCAAGAACCTAGCACCTACAAGGCTTATGACGAGGTTTTTAAAAATTATCTCGACCGAGGGTTTATCGAGGCCGTCGATGTGGATGAACCAGGGAGTGCTGGGAAGGTCCATTACCTCGCACATCATGGGGTAAAGAAGGATAGTGTTACCACTCCCATCCGAGTGGTATATGACTGCTCAGCCCACCTAGGCCATAGTCCCAGTCTAAATGACTGTTTGTTGACCGGCCCTTCAATGGTGTCGGATCTATCTCAGCAATTGCTGCGATTTAGACTGGGCCGATACGCATTCACCAGCGATATTGAAAAGGCCTTCTTGATGGTGAGACTACAGAAGGGAGATAGAGACGTCACCCGGTTCCTCTGGTTCAAGGACATTGATGACCCCGAGGGTCCCATACTAACTTATCGGTTTAGGGTAGTCTTGTTTGGCGCAACTAGTTCACAGTTTCTATTAAACGCGACCATTAAAAAACATCTGGAGGATTCTGAAGAAGACACGACTGAACTCGCTCGCGGATTATATATAGACAATTTACAGGGGTCTAGTGATAGTGAAAAGGAACTAGTTGCAAGCTATAGGCAGGCTAGTAGGTTATTCACTGAGGCTCATCTGTTTCTCCGCGAGTGGGTTTCGAATTCTGTGTTGCTTCGGGATGGTCTCATGATAGATGGGGTAGCTTCTGATAACCAAGAATATGCCAGAATCTTGGGGATGATATGGCAACCAGGGAAAGACATACTGATGTACCGGAACAAAGGTTATACTGAACAGGCAGGGACGCACACAAAACGTAGTCTGTTGAGTAAGGTCGCGCAATTTTTTGATCCATTAGGTTTAGCATTACCTGTTACCATCAGAGCTAGGATTCTAATACAAGAAATATGGAGACGCAATATAGAGTGGGACGAAAATTTACCCGATGATCTTAGTGAACAGGGTAGGTCCTTACTAGAAGATTATAACACCCTATGTACATTAGAGTTACCGCGCCAAGTGGCCGCATTTGGACCCATGTCTTTACATGCATTCTGTGATGCGAGTGCTACAGCGTATGGAGTAGCTATTTATTGTGTTACCTCGTTTGGGATTAATTTATTCACCGCCCGGGCTAAGGTTGCACCGGTAAAGGGGGTCACGATTCCCAAATTGGAACTAACTGCCATGCTGCTATTGGGACGTTTGGTTAATCATGTACGCATTTCATACGATAAGGAACTGCAACTAAGGGCGGTACACGCATGGTGCGATAGCCAAATTGCACTAAGCTGGGTGCATAGTCAAAGGACATTGCCCGTCTATGTGCGCAATAGGGTGGATGAAATACGATCCCTACTACCAAACGCCTTCTATCATTATGTACCAACCAAAGAAAACCCCAGTGACCTAATAAGTAGGGGAGTAACGGCGTCCAAACTGATTAAGTCCGACCTGTGGTGGCAAGGCCCAAAATGTCTGCTCCACGAAGGGGATTGGGCTATATGGAATGCCGAGGTTGAGTTAGCTTTGCCATTAGAAACGGTGACAGCTGTCATTCAACCGACATCAACACCGAATCCTATGTTAGTGTGGGTAAGGATCGGTGGGTACAATAAATTAGTCAGAGTCGTAGCTTGGGTGTTGCGTTATATCACCAACATAAAGGCCAGGCTACAAGGACGACTCTGCAATCTGGGTCAAAGCTTAAATGCAGTAGAAATAAAAGCAGCTGAGGTAACACTAATTAGATGGGCTCAAAGGGAATCCTTCAGTCAGGAATTAGAATCCATAAGAAGTTCTAGTAAGAATAAAATGCCTAACATTGTGTGTCAACTAAGGCTACACCTGAAGAATGACTTAATTAGATGTGAGGGACGTCTAAAGTGGTCAGGTGTAGACGACTGTGCCAACAATCCTATCCTGATGCCTGCAACACACCATGTCACCGATCTACTGGTACAACGCACACACGAGGAAGTAATGCACTACGGGGTCCACCACGTTATTTCTAAATTGCGTCTCAACTGGTGGATACCCAGAGTTCGGCAGGTAGTTCGACGAGTAGTCAAAAGGTGTGTGGTGTGCCGTAGACTAAAAGGAAGACCATTTACGACTGGACCTGCTCCACCCTTGCCAGAGTGTCGCGTTAATCATCTAGAACCCTTCAGAGTTACACGACTAGACTATACCGGCACACTGAGAACTAGGGAACTGGACAAGGTTTATGTGTTGCTATTTATTTGTGCCACTTCACGTGCAATACATTTAGAACTCTGTGACAATATGTCTTGTGAAGAGTTTATGCTGGCATTCAGGAGATTTTGTGCACGTCGTTCCTTCCCTCATTTGATTCTTAGCGACAATGCTCCCACTTTTCTTCAAGCTTCCAAGTACTTGATAGATATGAGCGACGATCCAACGGTTGTTGCTTACTTGGGAGAGCGAAGGTGCGAGTGGAAGTTTATACCAGTCAAAGCGCCGTGGTTTGGTGGAATGTGGGAACGGTGTATAGGCATCGTGAAGTCAGGCTTACGGGCGGTTGCAGGATGCGCCTTGTTAAAAAGGAGCGAACTAGTAACTGTGCTCACTGAAGTCGAGGCGGTTGTTAACGATTGTCCTCTCACTTACGTATATACCGACCTGCATGAACCACTGCCACTAACACCAGCGCATTTGCTCTACGGCAAGCCAATGACTGCCTTTCCTACTGATCTGCAGTCACAGGCAGAGTTAGAGGACCCTTCGATGTTCACCGAGGCTGCGGTGTCACAACGTTACCAGTATAATTCTAGGGTTATAGGTGATTTTAAAAAGAGATGGGTGAATGACTACTTATTGGCACTACGTGAGAGGGCAACTAAGACTGCTGGTCAACCATTAGCACCTTCTGTAGGCGAGATAGTGTTCATCCATGATGATAGTCCTAGATTGTACTGGAAGTTGGGCCGCGTAGTGAAGGTGTACGAGGGCGAAGGCTCGGTGGGGCGAGTAGCGCTGCTCAAGACAGCTACTGGGACTACTGTTCGTCCGGTTGCACGACTGTACGCTATGGAGCTTGGCTCTTCTACACAAGAAGAAGCTCCACCTGATGATGCTGGATCCGAGGAGGCTGCCTTAGCCGATCCACCACAACCCGTTGGGGATCCGCCTCGGATCGGGACTAGTCCCAGACGCGCAGCTCGTGGTGCCGTTGATATGTGGCGACACAAGATTGCTTCTGGGCAACTCTAGATATAAGGTGGGGTTCAGGTATTGTGTTGAGGGGGGAGTGTATCGTGGATTCACGATAGTCAGTGGTATAACCTACATTTTCTATGTATCATACCCTAGATACAGTTTGTACAGTATGTAAGCTTAATAAGTTAGATAAGGCCTATTATACGAAAGTATAGTATTTAAGTGTCTTTAGGAATGCATATATGATTTATCATATAAACCATGCTGTAGTATTATGTAAGCGGTGCGATATTTACCGCTAGATATCCGCTACTAACTTAGCAGTAGCCGCTAGATTCGTAGCGTAAGACGATGACGTCTTGGATTGTGGCGCACCACGGCAGAGCACTTTTATACTTCATCCAAGCAACACCTCCACTCTTTAGTTCGCCGCGATCCTGGTTCCGGTTTCATCTAGCTCTCATCATAAACTTAAACTCAACTACATCTTACAGACAGACCGACTGACAGCTAAGCCTTATTATCATGATTTAACTTTCTTCAACCTTAGTTATTCATTCTTTATTAGTTCAGGTGCATCCATGCGGTCACCTTAGTGTAAACATCCAATGGTGTTCGTATAACAGCCATTTGCCTACCATCTATCAGCAACTCCATCAGCATTTCCACCTTGCGTGACTGTAATATTCTATGGTGATTTAATAAGTGAGTTACACTCCCGGCATTATTATTTATTTACATTATATGAGCGGACCTTTTCAGTCTTAGGTAGCCTAGATTAAACTTATCTTCCTTAAATCCGCCATACTCTCTGTCTTCCTTATATTTACGACATCCTATTCTCTATCGCTATTCTTTCTCTCTCTCTCCCTCTCTCACACACAAATGAGAACATAAGAACATAAGAAAACTGAAGTCTGCAGAGAGCCGATTGGCCCACACACGGCAGATCCCTTTCACACCCATTCCATCTCGTCCTATCATATTTAATGTTGAAGCTCTATTGTTATTCATCCCACTACAGCACTCGGTAGCCTATTCCACATATCTACAACTATTACCAAACGAATAGAGGCAGATCCCTTACAAAGCCAATCTCTTTCTCGCTCTTGTTAGTTTGCACACCTGTACAAATTAGGCAAATCCCTTACACATGCAACCAAGATGAAAATGGGAGTCAGCAGAGCCAAGTGGCCCTCACAAGGCAGATCGCATTCACACCTAACTCATCTCATAAGCTTTATATATTACTTACACTACTTACTATACACCAATGTTATCATATACCTGTAACCAAGATATAATTTTAAAAAATAGGAACATAAGAAAATGGGAATCAGTAGAGAGCCAATTGGCCCACACAAGACACTCGGTAGCCTATTCCACATATCTACAACTCTGGTACCAAACAATTAGAGGCAAATCCCTTTCACAGCCAATCACTCTCTCTTTTGCTCTTGTTTGTTTGCACCCATGTACAAATTAGGCAGCTCTCGCTCTCTCTCTCATTTATCGCTGTCTTCCTTACGATTACGACATCCTAGGCTCTCTCTCTCTCTCTGACAAATGAGAACATAGGAAAACGGGGGTCTGCAGAGTGCCGATTAGCCCACTCACGGAAGATCCCTTTCACACCCAACCCATCCCTCGCTCTCTCTCTCTCTCTCCTATTGGTACTAGGACCAATTCTCTCGGTACTAGGACCAATTCTCTTTCTAATTTACATCAACGACATAGATGAGGGTCTCACCTGTACAATCTCAAAATTTGCTGACGATACAAAAATTGCAAATAGCGTACTCTCAAAAGAACAAGTTGACGATATGCAACACAATCTAGATAAATTGTCACATTGGGCCCAAATTTGGCAAATGAGTTTCAATGCGGATAAATGTAAAGTACTACATATCGGATACCTAAATGAGAAAGCAAACTATTCGATGAATGGCACTCAGCTTAAGAATGTATACAGAGAAACCGATCTGGGAGTAACAATATCGAGTAACCTAAAACCGAGTCAACAATGTTCAGAAGTTGTTAAGAAGGCAAACAAAATAATTGGCTTTATAGGCAGGTCATTTGAGCATAAATCCAAAGACGTTATTAACCATAACCCTTTACAATTCCTTAGTCCGCCCTCTTCTGGAATACTGCGTTCAATGCTGGTGCCCTTATTACCAAAAAGACATAAACAAGCTAGAACGAGTTCAACGTAGAGTTACCAAAATGATACCTAGCCTAAAGAACAAACCATACGAAGAGCGTCTTAGAGAATTAAATCTATTTCCTTTAACCCAGCGCAGATTAAGAGGTGACTTAATTCAAGTGTTCAAAATCATCAAACGCATCGACAATATGAACTGTAGTAAGTACTTCACTATCGACCAATCTAATTACATGCGGGGAAACGGTTGCAAAATTATTGGTAAATCTTTTAACTCACACGAATCTAAGAATTTCTTCTTCAATCGAGTTGTCAACTTGTGGAATGGGCTTCCCCGAGACGTTATAGACTGCAGCACCGTTGATTCATTTAAACTCCGCCTAGACAAATATCTCGCATCAAACCCGCGACTGACTGCGTTTGTAAATGAATAACTTTATTTTTTCCTCCCCTCAGTTACTAACCCCTATGTCCCCTACTAACTTCCTAGTCCTGCCACGGACATTAGTTCCAGGGCAGTAGTTCCCTTTCCAATGTTCCCTTACCCACTCTAAACCACTGTTTGGACACTTGATCCTCAGTGTTTTGGAGGACAAGCAGCCTAGATGGGTCACTAGATATGTTGTTGCTTGATTTCCTTTGTACTCCTTTGTACTCTCTCTCTCTCTCATTTATCGCTGTCTTCCTTACATTTACGACATTCTATTTTTCTTTTGCCATGCTTCTCTTTCTCCCTCTCTCTCTCTAACAAATGAGAACATAAGAACAATAAGGAAACAGGAGCCTGCAGAGAGCTGATTGGCCCACAGACAGCAGATCCCTTTCACACGCAACTCATCTCGTCCTATCTAATTTTATGTTGGAAACCTATTGTTCTTGATCCCACTATAGCACTCGGTAGCCTATTCCACATATCTATAACTCTGTTACTAAACAAATAGAGGCAGATCCCTAGTGCAGCCAGTCTCTCCCTCTCTTGCTCTTGTTTGTTTGCACACCGGTACAAATGAGGCAGATCCCTTACACATGCAATTTGGGAATCTGCAGAGAAACAAGTCGCCCACAAAAGGCAGATCCTTTTCACACTCTACCAATCTCGTCCATATTTTATCTTGAAGCTCTTTATTGTTCTTGATCCCATTGTAGGACTCGGTAGCCTATTTCACATATATATATACAACTCTGTTACGAGAGGCACATCACTTACACAGCCAATCTCTCTCTCTCTTCGGCCGGTTCACACGGACAGTTTTTATCCACCGTCCCTTGGGGGCTGAGGATTCGAATGGCAAATTTCGCCGTGGTGTCATATTTCACTGGGGAATTGGGGGAACGAACGTGTTGGTTTTTTGAGGAATTCACTGCTCCCTGTTCACGGCGTATCTTTCAATCCAAAGGCTTGGCCGCCTCCCGTATGAAAAGAAACACAAAAGACGTTCAGTATTGCGTGTTTTTTTATATTCATCCCAAGGCCCCCACATTCAACGTCAAGAAACAAAAACGATATATTTAACAGGCCATATACGAAGTAGATATATGATAATAATTCGGAGAAAATAAGAAGAATGAAGACCCAAAAAGAATAATTTTAAAGAAATATGAAAAGAAAGATAAAAGTCGGTCAACTCATTCACGTGATAATAACAAAAATAATTGTAAAGCCAATCTCCCTGACCTAACATTGACCAAGTCGTGTATAGCCTAGGCCTACCATTCGCGACGACTTTTCTTTTTGTTCTTATCTGATTATAATATTTTATTAGATTAACCTAACTTAAATAACCTAATATAATTATGTATGACAAAAATAACAAAATAAAAATATAAAATACTTCGGATCCGAGCAGGATCGAACGATTGTTTTCCTGTTCACGAGATCTAGCCCTTACCGACTGAGCTACGAACGAACGACATGTCAAGAATGGTGTGAAGGCTATTTTTAAACACGGTTGGGCTGCGAGAGTGACCATTGAAGAAGGCGTGGGGTGGAACAACTAGAGCTACCTCGTGTATTTATCTCACCCCTGCTCATTATAACCACCACCCTGCACCCCTGAGACCCTCTACACACATGAGTGATCCAAATATGCACTCATATCACTATGTAAATTGATACATGTGCTTTCTGCTTGGCAATTCTCCGTCCACAATCCCTACCTTTGACTCGTCTCTCTCGTGTGAACACTTTTTGAATTTCGCCGGAAATTTTACAGCAACTCTCCTCCGTCCTGGAAGGACGGGAGAGAGAATTGGAAACAAAAATTGTTTGTGTGAACCGGCCTTAACCCCTCAACTGCCCCTTACAGCATTACCCTGAAGATGCTAGCTGTGTCTAGCGAAACGTTGGTAAATAATCATGAACTTTGCTACCCTTATCCACCTTCTTATTGAACCACAACGAAAACTGATCAGAAATATTGAAATGATTAACAATAAATTTGTGAATGCTGAATTAGCTTCTTCATAATTTTAACCTTGTATGTCTTAAATAATAACAAAAACAAATATATATATAGCCTATATACTGTATATATCACTATTTATTCCTATAACTACGAATCTACTAGTGTTGGGTACGCTTTGAACCAGATTACTAACCCAGATGGGGTTTTACAATAGTCTGTTAACTCATTTTAACCCATCCAGCCCCGGCTAGTTTCGTAATGTTTGTTCACCAGAACCCGGCCGGTTTTCAAAAAATGGTTTTATTCCAGAAACAATAGCGAATGGGTTAGGAATGAAGGAAAAACCACGAAAAACCGCTCAAAAAGCTTAAAGAATGGTCCTACAGAGCCCCCGAAAACGTATTTTACAAGAGTAAAAAATTGAAGGCAATTACCCCAAAAAACCAGGTTATTGCGCGCTCACGCGCACGCACGTGGACTTTGAGAGTTTTCAACCATCGGCACGGTTGCGTGGGATACGTACACAGGTTCCATACAAATCTGAGCCCTCTTGAGTGGCTACACCTGAGGTTACGGTCGGCGCAATTAGGGTGACTCGCCAGGCGCGTCTCTGGGGCTGTGCATTACATACATCGCCGACGCGTCAGGCGCGTCGCTGGGGCTGTACGGGTTAACTCTGTAGTCATTTTGGTAGACAGCCAATCGCGCCAACACATGCAGAACAAGGCGCCCAATTCAGTATTTGTTTGCACTAAAATTGCGAGTATATAAAATTAAATAAAGCCAGACTACCCTGTACTCTATACACCCCGGCACAAATCTCTATTCACTGGGTCTGACACCGGCTTTGGGAATGTATCAAAATGTATTATATCCATTCCAGAAGCTCTTTTATTTTACTTTCATAGGTTGTAATATTTTTTCAACAAACATATTTATATTCTATGTTGCTATAAATAAGTTCATTATTGTACATACCAGGTACAGCAGCATACCTGTATATCGTTTTGTTTGCATTGGTTACTTTTGACTGAGAACAGTATTCACTTTTTAGTCGTTCATTATGATAAAATGTATTACATATTTTCTCTCCTGCTTTATAAGTATGTATATATATTTTTGCGAAAATTTCCTGTAGCACTGCAAACCAAAAAATGCTGGTGAACTGAGTTACTTCAACGGAAATTAAATAAGCTATTTTAACAGACCTAAACATTTTCTTTTTAAAACATTGAGGAAAACCAGACAAGAGATTGTGGCGGAAAAAATGCACGATGTGAATATAATATCTTAAATATAATAAACTATATGGTATGGACATACTTTTCTATAGCTTCTGAAGGGCGAGTCTCATTAACATATTCTACTGCAATGAAAGCCGACATTGAAAGCTGACGAATTAGATATTTCACGTTCATCATTATCTCTCTCTCTCTCTCTCTCTCTATATATATATATATATATATATAGCGGAGTTAATTCAGTTGTCGATATCAATAGGCAAGATAGTATTTAAGTTGCCAGAATAATAAACACAAAACTTCCAGTGACTACGCCTTCAATCTTCCTTCAACACTTTGTATGATGACGTTTTTTTTCTTCAATAACAATCTGGCCAGCATGAACAGATTTTATTGAACTTTGGAAAGCCCTTAAGTGTCAAGAGATTTATGGATAGAATATGTATCCTTTGTGATATCTAGAGGACCTTTATAAGATTAACCAAATGGTTTAATGCCAGCAAAAAACTTTGAAAGTGCCGTCGACGGACTGAAAAGGAATGTCTAATGTCTAATACCTGGAGCAAAGCCGATCACAATGGTGGTGGTAAAGCCTGACTCATCCCCAAGAAGAAGAAGAAGAAGAAGAAGAAGAAGACGAAGAACAAGAAGAAGAAGATTGTAAACAAAACAAAAAGATAGGAGGGCCGAACAAAAAATGAAAAAGAATGAAGAAGATAGGTCCTAATAGAAAAAAAGACGAAGAAGGAATGAAAGAAGTAAAATAGGAGAGAGTAACAGAGAAGCAACAGCATGGGCAGGTAGTGGCTTTGTTTACCCCTTCTCCCTCATGCTTAGCCCCATTAGTTTTGAGGTTTTAAGGCGTTTGCTTCATTAGTTTGACAATTTTATGACCTTTTGTGCAATTTAGATGTCGATTTTATCCTGGCGAGCGATAGCGAGCCTGTAGTTTTAGGAGGAAAAATTTTACAAATGTATCTTGGAAGGGGATCTAGAGGGTGTTTTTTTTTAAGCTTGATGGAGGTCTAGCGAGGAATCTAAAAATAAATAAATAAACAAATATATTGACCAAATAATAAACACAACCCCCTTAAGCTAGATGCGTGAACAAACAGATAAGCTGTGTTGCTGCAAGTGCTATGACCACAAATATTGAAAGATACTATTAAGGGGAGGTTTTTAGTTTGTTCCCTAGACCTCCAACAATCTTAAATAAAAATAACCGCCTGAAGCCCCCCATCGAGATAAATGTGTACATTTTGCAGTAGAAAAATGTCCTGGCGAAGGCCGGTTCCTCCTAAATTACAGGTTTCCTATCGCTCGCCAGAAAAATATCGACACCTAAATGGTACAACATACCTAAAAATCGCCAAACTAATGGAACGAACGTCTTAAGATCTCATAACTAAATTAATTTTCATAACATGAGTGATAATGGGTCCCCAAAAATGGAACTACCTGCCCCTTAACCTAAATGTGTGAACACATTCACAGCTGTGTTGCCGCAAGGCTTGTGACCACAAACATCGAGAGATACTATCAACGATATAGTATTTCAAAGCATACCTGAAAATTATACAGCACGGAATTCAATTACATCCTGTGTTCCACCTAGAGCTGGGTAAATAGAATTAAGCAAGCATTATTTCCAAGTTATAATATATATTTCAATGGTAATCAACACACAAAGGGTGGATTTGTTGTAATTAATATGTTTTTTCCACCAACTAACTTCACATCTAAACTCAATTAATGAAATCAACAAATACATGTGGCACTCCAAGTACTCGAACCTAGGATACTCACATCGAAAATCCGCGCACTTATGCATTACGCTATCAAGACAGTTTGTGATTATACTGCACTTGTGTCTATAGTTATACTGCACTTGTGTCTATAGTTATACTGCACTTGTGTCTATAGTTATACTGCACTTGTGTCTATAGTTATACTGCACTTGTGTCTATAGTTATACGTTTTCGTTTTTACTTATCAGACATTTGAGTGTCATATAATAATTGAATCATTATTATGTAGTTGGGAAAACATTTTAAAACAAATTACCTATTTGATCCAATAAATGTTCTGTTAGCCAAATGATGAATTATGTGTTAGCCATCATACATAACGGACACGGAGAGAAAGTCAGGGTAACTATCAAATTACTTATGTGTCAGCCATCATAGATAACGGACACTGAGAGAAAGTCAGGGTAACTATCAAATTACTTATGTGTTAGCCATCATAGATAATGGACACTGAGAGAAAGTCGGGGTAACTATCAAATTACTTATGTGTTAGCCATCATAGATAACGGACACTGAGAGAAAGTCAGGGTAACTATCAAATTACTTATGTGTTAGCCATCATAGATAACGGACACGGAGAGAAAGTCAGGGTAACTATCAAATTACTTATGTGTTAGCCATCATAGATAACGAACACCGAGAGTAAGTCAGGGTAACTATCAAATTATTTATGTGTTGGCCATCATAGATAACGGACACCGAGAGAAAGTCAGGGTAACCATCAAATTCACACTTTAGTGAGAAAGGAGGATTCTTACCCTTCAAAACCTGTCCATCAACGGCCTATAGACTCACCATTACCTCTAATAGCCTCTGCCCCAATCGAAAAATAAAACAAAATCAATAAATAAACAAAAATATAGGAAAATAACACACACATACACGAGCCAACTGACCACATGCACATTTTGAGCTATGAATGTGTAGCTTTAAACATCGATGTTTAACGGAAATATAATACTTATATGATTTGTTGATGGATAAAAAGTTAGTTGCATATAAAACTATAATGATATATGAACTAAAAAACGTATTTTGGACAATGATTCTAATATATATTTTTGTCTACAGCTCCAACTTTCTCATAGATAGAAATAGCGGTCAATTGATAACTCATAGTAAGTAAATACTACCAACAGTGAGGATCCTGAGAGTCAACAACTGTCTAGTAAACGCAAGTATTCGGTTTGTCCGAGACTTTCAGAGCACTTTGGCTTAGACTGATTTATAAATTAATGTATTCAAATTAACCCCTGTCTATCGGGGCCCGACTTAAGTCCGTATCTAAAAACCTGGACTATGTGGCGGGGCCCGACTTAAGTCTGTGTGCAATTTTGGCGCAATATTGGCTCTGAGAGAGAGCCGAGCGGTGGGAGGAGCGTAGGTTACCTCATGACCGCTCGCCACGACCGTCTGGGCCCACTGACATGTACTCCACGCTACTCCACCCTCTCTCACTCGCTACACACGTAATTATGTAACAATGACCGTATTTTAGCGATTTTGCCCTTCGGTTGCACGATCGTTGCAAGACAACCAGTGATCGTAGGAGGATGGTTCTGGTGTCATTGGAAAGCTCAATTATCGCCCTTTCACGGATACATACTTGTATTACGCTCTGGCTCTTGTTTATGCATGAAAAAGAGCACGGAAACAACGCCATTTATGGTAAAAAAAAAAAACGCTGGGCGGCACGGTCAAATATACCGCCTAGGCCACTCGTTGAGTGTTAAAAAAAGCTTAGTATCCCATGCAAAAATTAAAGTACAAAACAGTATGTAGTACGTACATTGAAATGTATGGAGCTGATTTTTGTTATTTATTATTATTGTTTTAAATACTTTTATAAAAATACATTTCGAAACCTCTTTCCTGGGTGACCCTTCCCAAATGGTAGAAATATTAGCTCAATTACTCTCGTCGTTTATGAGTTATAGAGGTTATTGATCAAGAGTTTTGGCCTACTTATTTGGAACAGGGTAAGTTATTGTTTATATATTCAAATTCATATAACTCATCGACTATCATCGATGGTACTATTACTTTCTATGAGGCTGGCCACCTGTACCAGAACTCCAGGCATCTATAGCTATGATTATAGGTAGGCCAGGAATCGTGATCCCTAACCTCTGTAATTCAAATAGGGCTACAGGAAATGGGCGGTACCCCATATGTTCCCTGGCCGACCCTTCCTAAATGTTGGAAATTATTAGTTCGATTACTCTTGTCGTTTATGAGTTTTAAGGCGCGTGGTCAAGATTGTCAGCCTACCAATTAAGAACGGACTATACACTCCACTACTTTCAGATAAAGAAGGACGACGGCTATTAGCTCAACAGCACCCCTCCTTCACCACTCAACCTGAGGAACAGGGTGCGGCCATCTCCGCCACGTTACTCAAGACTTGGGGTGTTTCTATAGAATATTTGTAAAAGGCTTTGACAATGTAGCTCGCAGTGAATATTATGTATTGTCTCAATTTCAGCTCCTTAAATTAGGCAATTTAAAACTACTATACTCTCTCTTTCTCTCTCTCTGTGTGTGTATATATATCTACTATATATATATATATATATATATACAGTATATATATATATATATATATATATATATATATATATATATATATATATATATATATTCTCTTTTAAACAGACGAGGTTAAAGGCAATAGCAGTTTCAGCATTTAGTATTTTATTGTTACAGTTTTCAATATTTCTAACAATTTTCCTCTGGGGTTCAGAGATGAGGTACAACAGGTTAGCAAAATTCATGGTGGATCCAACGTTTCACAAGTAAACATCTTGCATCTTCAGGGAATGGGCAGGTAATGATTAGAATAAGGACAAAGCAACATATTTATACAAAATTCGAGGATCAAGAATAGGTAGGTGGGCGGAGCTACTGGGTGTGGGGTGGCTGTTCATTGGTGGAAGGCAGTCTATTCGCGAGACGGGCACTAAATATTATCGGTGGTTGGTTGTTGGCTGTGGGTGGCTGTGATTGGTTGGTGTTGTCAGTAGTGTGCTGATCGCGGAAAGGTACGGGAGGGGGGCACAGGGCGAGAGGAACGAGGGCAGTATGCCTGTAGCGCTTGCCTGAAGGAAGAATTTGAAGGTCTTGTGTTTGGTTGTTGATGCTGGGGTTGAGCGTTTGGATATATAGAGCTTCTAAAATAGCTAGTCTTCTGGGGTCTGATTCTTTGTCGAGTATGGTAGTTTGTTTGTCTAGGTCAGCGCGATTTAGGGCAAGATGGTGGGGGGCTTGATAGTGATCTTTTATAGCGCCAGATTGAAGGTGGAGGGTTAGTCGACGGGAAAGGCGAGTCTGTGTCATTCCAACATAGGATAGGGGTCCACAGTCCCCAGAGGTGCAAATATGCTGGTATATCACATGATCGTCTTTCGGTTGGTTGGTGGAAATGGGGCGGTTACGGAGGACAAGGTTGGAGGTCTTAGGAGATTTGTAGTAAATAATGAGTTTTATTTTATTGTCAGGGTTGGTGGGGAGGACGTTTTTGTGAATTATTTCTTTCATAATGGATTCGTCTGTTGTGTGGTCGGAAGATATGTAGTTTCTGTAGAAAAATGTAATGTCATTGGCCGGGTTGGTGCTAGGGGGGTCTTGTTTGTACCATTTTTCTAGGTGGTGGTTGATGGCATTGGTGACGTCAGTGTTGGAATACCCATTGTTGACTAGGACCTGGGTGAGCCTTTCCAATTCATTGTGTGTGTCATTCCAGGTGGTGCAATGGGTGAGGGCTCTCCTGACATAGGCGGCGATGGTGGACTGATGGTATCTTTTAGGGCATTCACTTTCCCCATTAAGACATTGGCCATTGTTAGTAGGTTTGGTGTACACCGTAGTTTTGAAGCCGTGGTTGTGGAGGGAGACAAGGAGGTCGAGGAAGGGTAGATGACCATCGGTGGTTTCTTCGTATGTGAAGTTGAGTCCGGAGGCGGCCATGAAGCGCTGCTGGAGGTCCCTGAGTTCGCCCAGGTCCTTCACCCGCACGAAGATATCATCGATGTACCTGCAGTAGACAGTGGGCCGGTGGGCAGCCAGGAGTTCCTCTTCGATAGTTCCCATGAAGAAATTGGCGAACAGGACCCCCAGGGGGCTTCCCATCGCTACACCATCGATTTGCTGGTACATATTCCCGCGGGGGCAGAGGAAAGGGGACTCCTTGGTACATAGTTCCAAGAGCGTCTTCAGGGCCTTCTCCGGGATGTCCAGGGGGGGCGTATTAGGGCAGTGGTAAACTCGACGTAGGATAAAATCTATTGTCTTGTCAACGGGCACGTTGGTAAACAAACTCTCTACGTCGAGGGAGGCGATGATGTGGTCGTTAGCAGGGGGGGCATCTCATAGAATTTCAAGGAAGTCATAAGCAGAGTTGAGGTTGTATTGCCGAGGAACAAAAGGGGTGAGGAGTTTGTTCAGGGCCTTGGCGGTCTGGTAGGTAGCAGTAGGGATCTGTGATATGATGGGGCGGAGGGGGTTCCCGGGTTTGTGGGTTTTTATAGTACCGTAAGCATAACCTGGGGTGAATTCGCCGATGAGTTTCTTCAGGTGTACGCCATCGGCTTTGGCGTTGATAGCAGTGATGGTGGTGTTGGCTTTCCTTTTTATTTCGTCAGTAGGATTGCGAGTGATCCTTTTGAATTTGTTTTTATCACTAAGAATGTCGTCCATTTTCCGTAGGTATTCTTCTTTTCCGTGTATCACAAGGCAGGAGGCCTTATCAGCTCGTCGGATGATGATGTTGGGGTTCTCTTTAAGTTGTTTAGCGGCTTTTGTTTAGCGGCTTTCCTACTGACGAAATAAAAAGGAAAGCCAACACCACCATCACTGCTATCAACGCCAAAGCCGATGGCGTACACCTGAAGAAACTCATCGGCGAATTCACCCCAGGTTATGCTTACGGTACTATAAAAACCCACAAACCCGGGAACCCCCTCCGCCCCATCATATCACAGATCCCTACTGCTACCTACCAGACCGCCAAGGCCCTGAACAAACTCCTCACCCCTTTTGTTCCTCGGCAATACAACCTCAACTCTGCTTATGACTTCCTTGAAATTCTACGAGATGCCCCCCCTGCTAACGACCACATCATCGCCTCCCTCGACGTAGAGAGTTTGTTTACCAACGTGCCCGTTGACAAGACAATAGATTTTATCCTACGTCGAGTTTACCACTGCCCTAATACGCCCCCCCCTGGACATCCCGGAGAAGGCCCTGAAGACGCTCTTGGAACTATGTACCAAGGAGTCCCCTTTCCTCTGCCCCCGCGGGAATATGTACCAGCAAATCGACGGTGTAGCGATGGGAAGGCCCCTGGGGGTCCTGTTCGCCAATTTCTTCATGGGAACTATCGAAGAGGAACTCCTGGCTGCCCACCGGCCCACTGTCTACTGCAGGTACATCGATGATATCTTCGTGCGGGTGAAGGACCTGGGCGAACTCAGGGACCTCCAGCAGCGCTTCATGGCCGCCTCCGGACTCAACTTCACATACGAAGAAACCACCGATGGTCATCTACCCTTCCTCGACCTCCTTGTCTCCCTCCACGACCACGGCTTCAAAACTACGGTGTACACCAAACCTACTAACAATGGCCAATGTCTTAATGGGGAAAGTGAATGCCCTAAACGATACCATCAGTCCACCATCGCCGCCTATGTCAGGAGAGCCCTCACCCATTGCACCACCTGGAATGACACACACAATGAATTGGAAAGGCTCACCCAGGTCCTAGTCAACAATGGGTATTCCAACACTGACGTCACCAATGCCATCAACCACCACCTAGAAAAATGGTACAAACAAGACCCCCCTAGCACCAACCCGGCCAATGACATTACATTTTTCTACAGAAACTACATATCTTCCGACCACACAACAGACGAATCCATTATGAAAGAAATAATTCACAAAAACGTCCTCCCCACCAACCCTGACAATAAAATAAAACTCATTATTTACTACAAATCTCCTAAGACCTCCAACCTTGTCCTCCGTAACCGCCCAATTTCCACCAACCAACCGAAAGACGATCATGTGATATACCAGCATATTTGCACCTCTGGGGACTGTGGACCCCTATCCTATGTTGGAATGACACAGACTCGCCTTTCCCGTCGACTAACCCTCCACCTTCAATCTGGCGCTATAAAAGATCACTATCAAGCCCCCACCATCTTGCCCTAACTCGCGCCGACCTAGACAAACAAACTACCATACTCGACAAAGAATCAGACCCCAGAAGACTAGCTATTTTAGAAGCTCTATATATCCAAACGCTCAACCCCAGCATCAACAACCAAACACAAGACCTTCAAATTCTTCCTTCAGGCAAGCGCTACAGGCATACTGCCCTCGTTCCTCTCGCCCTGTGCCCCCCTCCCGTACCTTTCCGCGATCAGCACACTACTGACAACACCAACCAATCACAGCCACCCACAGCCAACAACCAACCACCGATAATATTTAGTGCCCGTCTCGCGAATAGACTGCCTTCCACCAATGAACAGCCACCCCACACCCAGTAGCTCCGCCCACCTACCTATTCTTGATCCTCGAATTTTGTATAAATATGTTGCTTTGTCCTTATTCTAATCATTACCTGCCCATTCCCTGAAGATGCAAGATGTTTACTTGTGAAACGTTGGATCCACCATGAATTTTGCTAACCTGTTGTACCTCATCTCTGAACCCCAGAGGAAAATTGTTAGAAATATTGAAAACTGTAACAATAAAATACTAAATGCTGAAACTGCTATTGCCTTTAACCTCGTCTGTTTAAAAGAGAATCTATTACCTGGCTATACTAACATATATATATATATATATATATATATTATCACTCCCAAATGAGTTTGTAGCCTACAGTACATCATTTGTGAGTGAGTTACAAGTACTAGGCCTGTATTGCGGGGGCCTGGCGCGAGGCTAGGTTGCTACAAGGTCCATAGATACATCAGGTCAACCCACGGGGTCGCTCAAACTCCCTATCCACGCGCATGACGTCAGAGCGTTGAAGGGTGAAGGGGTCACCAGTTTCTTCCCGCTCATTCTCAAAATCACAGCCGTTGGAGCAGCATCCTCCGTTTTCTATATCTTCGTGCCGTGAAAGTATAGCTTTGATATTTTATAATACAACAGTGACCATAATGCCGTGTAACAGTTGTTGTTGTTGTTGTTGTTCCCCAGGCTGTCTGGCCGAACAGCCCCAAGGTCTCGAGCAAGGCCAAGGCCATAAACGAGTGCCCCCACAAAATCCTCCCTGCTTACCACTAACAAAGCCCGGGTGACCGAAGCCACTCCAGGGCAGGGAGCTGAGGAGGGTGCGGAAACGCCCGGGAAACCAAAGCCCCACCCAAGGCCCTGTGCCCCTCAGCAATTATGAAGGGAAAGTTGAGGGGTAAGGGAAAAATGTGACACTTTGGCTCCCAATCTGCCAACTTCTAGGTTGGCAGTAGGGAGGTCAATCCACGGAAAAGACGCCGCCACTTGAGATCTAGAAGATATATAAGTAAAAGGAACAGTCAGAGTAAGCTATGGGTATGGCAGAGATCGCTCAGTTCTCACTCGGATTGACCAGCCCATCACCACATGACTAGAACCCAATCCTCTCAGCATCAGCTAGGAAAGGCCCTAGAAAGCTGCCTTTGGTGGGGGGATAGCTCCCCTATTTCAACTCCTTTCGGGGTTGGGCACCCGCCCGTGTAACAGTGTAGCTCTGCTATTGTAAGTGAACAAAATGCCGTTATACTGTGAAGTTGTTGGGTGCAAGTCTGTATTCATTAAACAAGGAAATGTAGCATTCCATCTATTTCCCAAAGATGAACAACTGAGGGCCAAATGGACTACATTATGTGGTAAAAAAAACAGAGTTACTCCACAATGTGCAAGAATTTGCGGCAAACATTTTGCCATGGGAAGTGATTAGTTTGTTTGTAAAATTTCGAATGTTCTTTAGAATAAGAATTTTGAACAGAAACATGAATGCCAATGATCCAAGAAAAACTAAATCTAAAATGTCTAAGTTAATGAAATAAGTGTGAAATAATTGTTGGGACTTATTCTATGATGTTTTTATAAGACTAATTATATGGTGTATATATAAGAACATACGAACACTTGAATCTGCAGAGAGCCGACTGGCCCACACACGGCAGATCCCTTTCTGCAGACTCCCGCTTTCTTATGTTCTTATGTTCTAAGTTTTTCAAACTGTTTTCATATTAATCATTTATATCAATTTCACCACACCACCAAACTCCTCCAATGAAATTAATGAAATCATATATGTGATCCGCCAGGATTCGAACCCGGGTTATCACACACAGATTATTGACACCTTAACCATTGTCATATGTCAGATTTCTAATATTATGGAAAATGTGTGTAATTCTGCTATGTGCTCGCTCCAAAGAATCAATGTCCATTTTGTAATAAAATCACCAAACTTGAACTGCATAATCCATATGGTTTATCACTAATAACAAGTCAAGTTTTAAGATATCATCAACAATTCTGTTAATCACACTCCCTGAAATGAACCAGAAAATCATGTTTGCATTGTTACGAATGCTAATACATTACACTGTGTTCTATGTTTTAAATCATTGCCAACAAACACACATAGCTTTTTCTCACATTCTGAGTTTTATAATTTCATATTAGCTAGTTTATATTTTGCATTTGCATTAATCTTCTCTATCCTTAATAGCTTGCATTTGTTAATATTAAAATGTATCTACCAATTTACTGACCATGTACTGTATGTATAAGGCTAATTTTGATATGTATTTATAAGGCTAAATTTGAGATATATTTATATGGCTAATTTTGAGAGCTTCAACATCAAACTAGAAAGGCATAAGTACGAGATGAGTTAGGTGTGAGAGGGATCTGGCTTGTATGGGCCAACAGGCTTTTTGTACTCACTTCTATTATGTTATTATGTTATTATTGTTTTGTAACCTGTCCAATGTTCTTCATAATAACCTTACGGAACCTTACGATGATACTGGACGCAGGTCTTGTCAGTGCTCTAAGTCCAAATCTTCATAATTTAACTTGAATGGACACATGTATATATTAATAAAATAAGTGTGTACCGAATTTTGTGAAATCCTTATCCCGCTTTGTGCAACCTAGTTGTAAGAAGAAATTCGAATAATAACCAATACCTATACATTAAACCTGAAAATAGTTATCCCATTTTGTATATGCTAAATATAATATTATAATATTATAATAGTAATATAGTAATAGCCTACATTTGATATGAAAATGATTGGACCGGGAAATAAATATACAAAGTATTATAAGCTTGTGACAATGTATAGGCGGGAAGGTGCAGAAGAAAAGGACACACTGAGAATATTGAGAGAAGATGAAGGATTGATTTTTGTAATGTTGAATTGTAAGGTATAGTCCTCTGGGAGTTCCGGACGGGTAGTAAGATAGAGAAATTGGGTTTTGGAAGCATTAAAGGCAACAAGGTTTTCTCTGCCCCAATTGGAAATAGTAGTTAGATCAAAAGATAAGTGTTGCATGGCTTCATTACGTTTGTTTTTGTTAGGAGGGTGTGTGGATCAGAATTTTGCAGTAAGACAGCTATGCGAGAAGTATTTAGAGAAGCATAAGGAGATACTTTGGCCTTTTATGGATTCGGAAAAAAAAACGTATGATCGTGTGGATCGAGGAGCAATGTGGAAGGTGCTTAGGATTTATGAAATTGGAAAAAAATTGTTAAGAGCAGTTAACAGTTTTCATGAAGAGAGAAGAGCGTGTGTATAGAGTAGGAAATAATGAGTTGAGTGAATGGTTTGAGGTAAATGTATGTTTGCGACAGGGTTGTGTAATGTCACTGTGGCTTTTTAATGTATATATGGAAGGGTTGGTGAGGGAGGTGAAAATGAGAACTAAGGGTAGAGGATTGGGTTTAGTAGGAAAGAATGGTAGAGATTGGGAGTTGAATCAGTTGCTGTTCGCTGATGACACGGTGTTGGTGGCGGATTCTGAGGAGAAACTGCAGCGGGTAGTCAAAGATTTTGGTGTGTTTTTGGGGAGGAGGAAGCTGGAGGTGAACGTCAATAAAAGTAAAGTGATGATGTGTAATAGGGGTGATCGTAGGGCGAATCTAGATATGGGCCTGGAAGGGGAAATATTGGAACAAGTATAGTGTTTTAAATATCTAGGAGGAACATAAGCAGGAATGGAGGTATGGGAATGGAAGTAAAACAGAGAGTATGTGAAGGAAGGAATGTTTTCGGAGCAATGGGAACTATGTGGAAGGTGAGAAATCTCGGAATGAAAGTAAAAAGTGCAATGTATCAAGGAATTGTTGTGCCAACAGTGATGCATGGGGCTGAGACATGGGCTCTGAAGAAACAGGAGAGAAGAAAGCTGGATGTGATGGAGATGAGCTGCTTGAGAATTATGTGTGGAGTGACTCGTATAGACAGATTGAGGAATGAAGAGATACATAGGAGAGTGGGGCAGCAGGAACATTTGTCAACCAGAGTGGACAGAAGGGTGCTGAGCATGTATGGTCATGTTGAACGAATGGAAGATGAAAGGTTTACAAAGATAATATGTGAGTCAGATCAGATGAAGGTATTGAAGGATAAGCCTTTACAACGGCACCTCGTATTTAGATTCTACTTTTCCTATTTTTCTGAAGAGTGTAGAGAGGCAAGAAGGGGTATTGGAGAGAGAGGAAGCTGTTTGAGTGGCTTTGGTATGTGTGTTTAGTCTGTATACGTCGTCAGGATGTCCCCTGACTGGGTGTGAGCATGTGAAACATGCTAGGACGCACTACCACACCCACTAAATGTCCGCTGTGGCAGGGATTCGATCCCGGGTCTTGCAGATTCACACTTATGCGTGCTCACCACTCGACCGCCGCGGCCGTGGCCAGATACAAGGGGAGATAGAGGGGTAGGAAGACCCCAATTGAGATGGAGAGACTGTGTAGGACAAGCTTTGAAAGATAGAGGAATGACTATAGATCAGGCAAGGGAAGGGGTAATAAACAGGAATGAATGGAGAATGCTTGTGAATAGATGAGTGAAAACGCGGTCATTCGGGCGCTATTTGGACTAGATAATAGTCCTTCACGCACCTGGCCCGGGTAGCTGGTATATATGAAGGGTGCGCCTGGAAATGTAATGGATGGGCTTGTGGTGGCGGCATCGCTGCATGTCTGCCTGCTGAGACCAGAACTTCTCCGGGAGGTCGGGGGCAGGGGGATGCTGGAGAGGCCTAGGTGATCCCTGGTCTCTGGGTCTTCTCCTGGGTGACCTAGATGTATATGAATTTGTGTTTTTGTTTTTGACCACCGTGGACATACTGAACTGTATTCTACTTTCCCCCCTCCTTTCTCACTCGCTACACAGGGAATTATGTAAGGAAATTACCTTATTTCAGGGTTTTTGCACTTGTGTTGCACGATCGTTGCAAGAGAACCAGTGGTCGTACAAGGATGGTTCGGGTGTCATTGGAAAGCTCTGTTTACGCCCTTTCAGGGATAGATACTTTTTTACGCTCTGGGTCTTATTTAGGCATGAAAATGATCACGTAAACAACCCTATTTAGGGTTAAAAAAAAACGCTGGGCGCTACGGTCAAATAGACCACCTAGCCCGCTAAATAAGGGTTAAGAGATAGAAAGTAATACCGTGATTGTTGTAGGTTAAGGAATATGAATTAAGTTATAAAAGGCCTATTATGCTGTCATGTAATATTAATAAGGCCTTTTGCAGTATATATGAATATTATCATATGTATTATTGTATTAAATCATTGTATCAGCGAATCCGGTGCGATACGATTTTTTTCCTAGCTAGCGGCAGAAAGCTAGGCGATCAGCAGAGCATTGAAAGATTTCACTCAGTAAACAACTCTTCCCTTAGTCGTGATATAGTGCCTTCAGATACATCAAATGGCCTTAATTTGTCGCCCATCATCATCATAGACATTCTCACTAACGCTGGACTGACAGATAAGACTTATGTTCTCATCTTCATGATCATGTAACATCAATCCTTTATATTTTCATCTTGGTGAACTATTGTGCCACCTAGCTACTTGTCCCTACCAACCGCCATTTTTACCGGCTCCATTCCAAACCATATCACTGTGTTGTTTTTCTATGTAAGTGAGGGAGACAAAAGGCAGAATTGCCTGTATCGAGTGCCTCCCCTAGAGTTGAAAGAGTGACAGGGCCAAAATCAAGGGACAGAGTTCCAAAGCTCAGCAGTTGAATAGAAGAAAGACTGAGAATAACGTTTCACTCTTGCAAGGTTGGCGAGTTGCACCGAGTAGGGGTGGGATTGTGTTGCAAGACGGGTACTACGTACCCTACGTAGAGGAGGTGATATACATTGGGAAAGCTCTGAGAAAAGTTGATTATTGTAGTAGCGATAGAATAGCGAGAGAGATGTAACATTGCGACAAAGAGAGAGAGAGATTGCAGAGCATTGGTGAGTGGACGGGAGTTAATGATACAAAATGCTTTCCTTTCTACTTTGTCTAGGAGTGCGGTGAGAGAGGATTCTCCCAACACAAGTGAACAATACTCAATACAAGGACGCACTGTGCCCCTGTACAGAGCAAGAAGCTGTGCAAGGGTAAAGAACCCCTTGAGGCGATTGAGCACACCCAGTTTCAGGGAGGCTGCTTTAGCAAGACTGATAATATGGTCCTTGCAAGTGAGAGCAGAATAAAAAGAGGCAGAGAGAAGATGAAGGATTATTTTTTGTATTATTAAAGTGTAATAGTAGGTAGCTAGGAATATACTGTACATGTATTGTTTGTATTATTAAAGTGTAATAGTAGGTAGCTAGGAATATACTGTACATGTATTTTTTTGCTGAGATTTACTATGCTTGCAAAAGTTTGGCCAATAGTATAGGGCCATTCCTATGACCACTGGGGTTACCTCTAGGGGTGGGGCCAAACCGGCATTCCATTTGGGGGGATGGGTGTTTTGTTTTGTTCAGGCACGAACAAAACAAAACAAAAGCGAACAGGTACATCATTTAAAATTAGAATTCTTCGGTTTCGGGACGACTTTAGCGCTCCCTCGCCCCCTTCTCTGTCTCTTCTAGTAGGTGAATTTTACAAGGGGAGGAGGATTCTTAGCCCCCTGCCCCCTAGAGTAATCGAACTATTATTTGTTACCACTTAGGAAGGTTAAGCCAGAGAATAGGTGATAATATGTACCGGTACAGCCCATTTACTCTCGCCCTTTTTTAATTACAAACATTAGAGGTCACGCTATCCGGCCTACTTACAATGAATGGAATTTAGTCGAATGTGAGCCAGAATAGAATGATAGGGACGTCGCTATTCTGAAAGAGATAACCCATAATTTCTAATACCCTGAGCAAAGTCGATCACAATGTGGTGGTTGTAAAGCCTGCCTCATGCACAAGAAGATGAAGAAGAAGAAGAGGAAGAAGAAGAAAAGGAAGAGGAGGAGAAAATTAAGAAGAATAAATGAAGAAGGTAAACTGAAGAAGAACATAAGAAGAAGAATGAAGAAGAAATGCAGATGAAGTGAAAACTATAAGCAAACATTTAGAAGAAGAAGGCGAAGAATATAAGGAGAAGAAGAAGCAGAAGAAGAAGAAGAACAACAACAACAAAAAAGAAGAAGAAATGAAGAAGAAAATAAGAAGAATGAAGAAGAAATGCAGAGGAAGTGAAACATAAATGAAGTAAAAATCAAGAAGAAATACAAAGAAATTATAATAATAATAATTATAATAAGAAGAAGAAGAAAAGTACACAGGAGAAGGGAAGGAGGAGGAGGGAGAAGTGGGAAAGGAGGACAAAGTTGAAGAAAGCTGATACACTTGTGTCCAATCTTTACTTCCCCTGACTCATGAAAATGGTTCTTCAGTTACAGTATGAAAAAGGAAGGAGAATCAACGTGAACCACATTTTCTCACTAAGATACCTAACAATACGTAAGTAATGTAGATATAGTTACTCAATCACTTATTCCACCTACGTTCGAACAGTAATATACATATATATTTAGGGATATTACGCATCTGTGTACAATGAAGCAACTTGGTTGAGCCCGAGAACAGTCTTCTACTGTACTTCTCACTTCGCAGCTTGTTCTTCCTCTGTCCAATTACTCTTCTTTCCTATTTTACTCCAGCCATCTGGTCTGGTCTGTGTTGATAGCTAGACCGGTTATTGTGCAATACGTTAGTTAGGCTATAACGTTTGTTTCTATGATTAACCCTTAATTGGCAGCGCGCAACTTATGTCGTGTGAAATAAATATGGACTATGTGGCGGTTCACAACTTATGTCGAGCGCCATTTTCAGCACGTAATGTTGCTGAGAGAGAGCTGAGCGGTGGGACGAGCGTAGCAACGCTATAACCGGTCCCCACGACCACCGTGGACATACTGAACTGTATTCTACTTTCCCCCCTCCTTTCTCACTCGCTACACAGGGAATTATGTAAGGAAATTACCTTATTTCAGGGTTTTTGCACTTGTGTTGCACGATCGTTGCAAGAGAACCAGTGGTCGTACAAGGATGGTTCGGGTGTCATTGGAAAGCTCTGTTTACGCCCTTTCAGGGATAGATACTTTTTTACGCTCTGGGTCTTATTTAGGCATGAAAATGATCACGTAAACAACCCTATTTAGGGTTAAAAAAAACGCTGGGCGCTACGGTCAAATAGACCACCTAGCCCGCTAAATAAGGGTTAAGAGATAGAAAGTAATACCGTGATTGTTGTAGGTTAAGGAATATGAATTAAGTTATAAAAGGCCTATTATGCTGTCATGTAATATTAATAAGGCCTTTTGCAGTATATATGAATATTATCATATGTATTATTGTATTAAATCATTGTATCAGCGAATCCGGTGCGATACGATTTTTTTCCTAGCTAGCGGCAGAAAGCTAGGCGATCAGCAGAGCATTGAAAGATTTCACTCAGTAAACAACTCTTCCCTTAGTCGTGATATAGTGCCTTCAGATACATCAAATGGCCTTAATTTGTCGCCCATCATCATCATAGACATTCTCACTAACGCTGGACTGACAGATAAGACTTATGTTCTCATCTTCATGATCATGTAACATCAATCCTTTATATTTTCATCTTGGTGAACTATTGTGCCACCTAGCTACTTGTCCCTACCAACCGCCATTTTTACCGGCTCCATTCCAAACCATATCACTGTGTTGTTTTTCTATGTAAGTGAGGGAGACAAAAGGCAGAATTGCCTGTATCGAGTGCCTCCCCTAGAGTTGAAAGAGTGACAGGGCCAAAATCAAGGGACAGAGTTCCAAAGCTCAGCAGTTGAATAGAAGAAAGACTGAGAATAACGTTTCACTCTTGCAAGGTTGGCGAGTTGCACCGAGTAGGGGTGGGATTGTGTTGCAAGACGGGTACTACGTACCCTACGTAGAGGAGGTGATATACATTGGGAAAGCTCTGAGAAAAGTTGATTATTGTAGTAGCGATAGAATAGCGAGAGAGATGTAACATTGCGACAAAGAGAGAGAGATTGCAGAGCATTGGTGAGTGGACGGGAGTTAATGATACAAAATGCTTTCCTTTCTACTTTGTCTAGGAGTGCGGTGAGAGAGGATTCTCCCCACACAAGTGAACAATACTCAATACAAGGACGCACTGTGCCCCTGTACAGAGCAAGAAGCTGTGCAAGGGTAAAGAACCCCTTGAGGCGATTGAGCACACCCAGTTTCAGGGAGGCTGCTTTAGCAAGACTGATAATATGGTCCTTGCAAGTGAGAGCAGAATAAAAAGAGGCAGAGAGAAGATGAAGGATTATTTTTTGTATTATTAAAGTGTAATAGTAGGTAGCTAGGAATATACTGTACATGTATTGTTTGTATTATTAAAGTGTAATAGTAGGTAGCTAGGAATATACTGTACATGTATTTTTTTGCTGAGATTTACTATGCTTGCAAAAGTTTGGCCAATAGTATAGGGCCATTCCTATGACCACTGGGGTTACCTCTAGGGGTGGGGCCAAACCGGCATTCCATTTGGGGGGATGGGTGCCCCCCCCCCCCTTTTACGCACAGGGGCAATTTTATTATTTTCGTTATTTTTGTCATAGAAGGCTGATTTTGGGCTCGAAATACTCAGGATACTGAGTATAATCCACCAAAATTGTGTATTCTAGTTTATGAAACCCCCATGAGGAGATGGGGGTCACCCCCCTCCCACTTAGGGGGTAGTTTTACCATTTTCATTCATTTTTGTTGTAGAAAGCTGATTCTAGGCTGAAATTTATCTTAGTAAAGTATATGAAAAACTGAAAAGAAATATTATATATCTCACTTAACTCCAAGTGACAGCACACTTTCCTCCAGTTAGGTCAAAACTTGAAAAGGTCATCCCTTTGCTAGATTGACATGGAATAAGGTTACTGAAAGATACAAAAATAAAAAATATATTGTGGTGCAAGGAATTAGTAGCCTAGGAGATGTTTACATCACATATATAGACAACAACACAGTTTGCCATGTTGATCCTGGAGACGATATGATGGGCAAATTCATGCAAGAAGAAGCTGACACCAGGATCATTGTGCACATTCTTCATGCACTGAAGTCTTCATGCTCCTCCATTCTTGTAAAAACTTCAGATTCGGATGTAGTGGTAATCCTTATTGGCAATTATTATCGATTTTATGATGTCAGTGAAGATGGTCAGATTCATGTCCTTTATGGAACTGGAAAGCATGCAAGACTACTGAGCATCGGGTCAATGAGCAATGCTTTGAGCCCCAAGAAATCACTTGCCCTTCCTCTTGTTCTCACTCTTGCAGGCTGTGACACAACCTCTGGCCTAAAAGGAAGGTCAAAAGGTATTTGCTTTAAAGCGTAGAAAAAATGCCCAACAGGACTGACTGACACTTCAATTGAACTCCTCCAACAACCCTTCCAAACCTTCAGCGAAACCTCTGCTAAATTAAAAGTATTGGAGAGCTTCTTTATTACTGTATATGGTGGGAGTCTGGCTCAATCAATGAATGTCGCCGAGCAATGTTTTGTGAAAGACATCAGAATATTGAACGCATTCCACCCCCATGTTTTTTTTTTTGTTTTTTTTCTATGTGATTGAGGGAGGCAAAAGGCAGAACTGCCTATAGCGAGTGCCTCCCCCATAGTTGAAAGAGTGACAGGGCCAAAATCAAGGGACGTTCGAGCCAAAATGCCTGGACACACGGAGTTTGAAGCAATTTAAGTCATAGGAAGAGGGAAAGACTGATTCTGGGAGAGAGTTCCAGAGCTCAGATGTTGAGTAGAAGAAAGTTTGAGAGTAACGTTTCACTCTTGGGTTGGAGAGTTGCACAGAGTAGGGGTGGGATTGAGTTGCAAGACGGGTACCACGTGCCCTACGTAAAGGAGGTGGTATGCACTGGGATAGCTCTGAGGAACACTGATTATTATAGTAGCGATAGAATAGCGAGAGAGATGCAACATTGCGGCGGAGAGAGAGATTGCAGAGAGTTGGTGAGTGGACGGGAGTTAATGATACGAAAGGCCTTCCTTTCAACTTTGTCTAGGAGAGCGGTGTGAGAGGAACCTCCCCACACATGTGAACAATACTCAATACAAGGGCACACTATGCCCCTGTACAGAGCAAGAAGCTGTGCAGGGGAAAAGAACCCCCTAAGGCGGTTGAGCACACCCAGCTTCTGGGAGGCTGCCTTAGCAAGACTGGTAATATGGTCCTTCCAAATGAGAGCAGAAGAAAAAGAGACACCAAGAATATTGAGAGAAGATGAAGGGTTGATTTTTGTATTGTTGAAGAATAAGGGATAGTCCGCTGGGAGATCCTGACGGGTAGATAGATGGAGAAATTGGGTTTTGGAAGCATTAAAGTTAACAAGGTTTTCTCTGCCCCAATTGGAAATAGTATTTAGATCAGAATTTAAGAGTTCTATGGCTTCATTACGTTTGTCGTTGAGGGATTGCTGGCTGGGGCGTTCTGAAAAACTAATGGAGTAGTGTAAGGTTGAGTCGTCTGCGTATGAATGGATGGGAATTAAGGTACAGTTAAGGAGATCATTTATAAAAATTAGAAAGAGAATAGGAGATAGGACAGAGCCCTGAGGAACACCGGAGTTTATAGGGTGAGGAAGTGAACAATGGCCGTCCACAACCGCAGCTATGGAACGGCCGGAAAGGAAATTAGAGACAAAGGCACAGATGGAGGGATAGAAACCGAAGGAGGGTAGTTTAGAAATTAAAGATTTATGCCAGACTCTATCGAAGGCTTTCGATATGTCTAGTGCAATAGAAAAAGTCTCACCGAAGTCCCGAAAGGAGGATGACCAAGAGTTAGTAAGATATGAAAGAAGATCACCAGTAGAGCGACCCTTAAGGAAGCCATACTGGCGATCTGAGAGCAGATTATGAGAAGAGAAATGCTTAAGAAATTTGGAAGCAAGAATAGTTTCAAAAACTTTAGAAAGACAAGAGATAAGAGCAATTGGACGATAGTTGGAGGGTTGAGAGCGGTCACCCTTCTTTGGGACAGGTTGAATGTGAGCAAACTTCCAGCATGAAGGGAAGACGTTAGAGGATAGACAGAGACGAAAGAGTTTGCCTAGGCAGGGAGTCAGCACGGAAGCACAGTTTTTGAGAACAACAGGAGGAACACCGTCCGGACCGTACCCCTTATTAGTGTTAAGCCCAGAGAGGGTAGAAAGTACATCTTTAGAAGAGATTAGGATATTAGGCATAAGTAAGAGAGAGGAGGGCGGAGAGGGAGGAATAGCACCGGAATCATCCAAGGTGGAGTTTCTAGCAAAAGTTTGTAATGCATTTGGGCTACAGTTCATGACCCCAACATTGAGGAGCCTGGCCCCTGTGTGTATGGCTGGAAGAAGGGAGCTGATGGAATGTATAACCATTAATGGATGACAATACCACAAGTTTCTCAAGTGTGCCGGGAACTTGTAAAGTGCAGCTGTAAAACAAAATTTGCGCTAATGTGGATATGTGTCAAAGTAAATCTCACATGCACAGACTTATGCAAATATTTATGTCTTATAGATAAATAAGTTTTCTAACCAATTTCTATTCAATGTGATTACAGGAGTACATAATTATTTCCAAAAAATCTGGCAGTACATTAAATTATAGCAATTCTTAATTAATGTATCTATTTGATTTGCCTGTATTATATGTACATAGAAAACATAACTTAGTTTCTCATAATACTTAATATTGTATTCTTATGTTCTGTACACCAACCAACTTTATTTCTAAACTCAATTAATGAAATCAACAAATCCATGTGGCAGTCAGGGGATTCGAACCCAGGACGCTCACACCGAAAAACCCTCAATTTCCATAATATATTTATAGATTTTATAAAAGATATTCATTTCAACTCCATTTCGGTTTTCTCAAGAAATATAAAGTAAATAAATCTAACTGAAAAACTCTTTTCTGGAAAGTGAGCTATCCCTTGGAGTGCAATTATATATAGAGTATTTCTTGTGTCTTTGTTATAATCTTTACTATGAGTATTTTAAGCATAAAATCATTTTTCTACAACAATACTTAATGAAAGCAATCCTTCCACCTCTCTTTCGGTCTACCTCTCCCTCTCTCTCCCTCCACCACGCTCTCGTACACCCTCTTAGTCATTCTCTCGCTTTCCATACGTTCCATATGGCTGAACCATCTCAAGTTGTTCCTTTTCACACTTTCCAGCACATCTACCTCCACACCACACCTCCTTCTTACTTCCTCATTAGTCTGTCTATCCCTCCATGTAACTCCGCACGCACTTCTTAAGTAATTAATTTCCACTGCTCTCACTCTTGGTCTGAGTCTCTCAACCAGCGTCCATTCTTCGCTTCCGTAAGTCAGTGTCGGGATTACCACACTGTCATGCAAGGACTTCTTCACTTCCATACTGACCACTCTATTTCTTGTTACTGCTTTCAGCGTTCCTACAACCCTCTTCCCCTGTTGTACCCTCTCCCGCACTTCTTCATCCAGAGTCCTATCTTTACTCAACACACTGCCCAGATACTTAAAAAGAGTCGACGATCTCCATAGCCTGACCGTTCAGCTTCACCTCACACTCTGTGACTTCACCCCTTTCGAAGACCATAACCTTGCTCTTCCCCGCATTTACCTTCAAATTCCGTTTTTCGCACACTGTTCCAAACTCATTTACCAGACCCTGCAACTCCCATTCATTATCACTCATCAGAACTGTATCATCCGCAAACAGCAGTATAGGTAGCTTCCACTCAATTCCCTCCCTTTTCAGCGATACACCAACAGCCACTGCACTTGATAGTATTTCTTTCATGACTCAATCCATATATACAGTAAACAACCACGGGGACATCACACACCCCTGTTTCAAACCAACATTCAGGTCAAAGAACTCGCTCTGCTCACTCTCCACACGTACTGCCGCCTTTGCACCCTCATACATGCTCTTCACTGCTTTCAGCAACTTGCCATCTACTCCATAATTCTAAGTACTTTCCACAAACCTTCTCTATCCACTCTGTCATAGGCCTTCTCCAAGTCCATAAAGGCAACATACACCTTTTGTTTCTTCTCCAGTTATTTCTCCACAACACAATTCAGGGTAAAAATCTGATCTACACATCCTCTTCCCTTCCTAAAACCTCCCTGCTCGTCGCCTATCCATTTCTCCGTTCTCACTCTCACTCTCTCAATCACTACCCTACTCTATACCTTCCCTACTACGCTTAGAAGACATATTCCTCGGTGGTTACCACACACTCCTCTTTCCCCTTTGCCCTTATATAGGGGGGCTATTATGCCAGTCTTCCAGTCATCGGGTGCACTCCCCTTCTCCCACGCTAGTTTGCACATTTTCCATACCTATTCGATCACTATCTCACCACCATACCTCAACATTTCCCCACACACTCCATCTGACTCCTATTTATAATCCTAGCGATAACCACGAAGAGGCATACAACATGAGTCATATAAGAACACGCAATGTTGTTGAGAGAGCTTTTGGTATTATGAAAAGGAGATTTTTATATATAGGACAAAAAGTTAGGACATGCCTTGACACTACCAAAAACATCATTGTGGCATGCACAGTTATCCATAACATTGCAGTCACTACTAGGCAATTAGCAGAAGAGGAAAGAAGAGGAGACTCTGATGATATCGTAGGAGAATTGGCTGAAAACAGGGGAGTAGTCCAAGGTGATTAACCAAAATGCAGTAAACAATAATGCAAACAGGCAAGGTAGGATAAAACGCGATCAAATAGTCAGAGATTATTTCTAAATATGTTTTGTTAATTGCCTAATCAATTACTCCTATTTGGTTAATTATTAGCCTATCATAATCCAGTTTGGTATATGTAATGCTCAGATTAATATCCAGTACGGTATTTAAGAAAATGGATAATATATTGTAGGCTTCTGCCTAAACCAAGGGGTTGCGAGTTACATTAGTAGGCGTCTGTGGCTGGATGGGTTGACAAGGGGTGCAATATTAATCATTTTAAACTTTAACAGTGCCAAAATATTATATATGTATGTAATAATTACAATAAATGTTGTTACCTTTAATTATATTGTTCAATTTTCCTTACACTCTGTACCTATAATTGTCCAAGCTTCATATACTGTACTTTGTAATTTTGTTTTCAGTATATCACTGTACTGTTAACATGGCAAGTCTTTGCTGTAATTCTATGCAGTAACACTATTAAATATGAATATGTATACACTCAGGCGCATACCCCATAGCTTGGGGTGGCCGATCAATAATTATGTAAATTATACGGTGATTATACAACAGTATGTTGGTGTTGACTTGAAACGCAAACCATTCGTACTCTTATATGCTTTCAAATATCAATGCGTTGCAGGAAATTGCTTAACAAATACAGTACCCAGTACTAATTTACTGTAGAGAGGTGGAAGGGTGCTGTTGCTACTGGTGATAAGATTGTAATGATAAAACAAAATGCATATATAAATTGTGCAGCAGATGGAAGACCATTTCAAAAAAAAAAAATTTGTTTTACCGGTACTACACATTGGCCAATCCTATGCTTGGAGTGTCCTAATTCAAATGTATTAAGCAAATATTTTTTGTTTGCAATATATAAGTCATGTACACTTGGTCACAAAAGTATCTGCACCCTTACGCTGATCATCTGGTGTGTACAGCTTGATAAGCTTGGCACCTCTGCCTGCAACTATATCTATATATCAGAGTACCGTCTCTTAATTCACACATGTATATACTTGCAGGCAGGGGTGCTAACCCTACCGAGCTGTACACATCAGATAATCAGCGTAGGGGTGCAGATACTTCTTTGACCGGGTGTACATGTACAATATATCTTACCTAAAAACATTGACATTTGAAGAAAGTGTCTCGCAAACGGTCAATTTCAAAACCTGCGAGAAATAAAGGATAAAAATGAAATTGGTAATCATATACATTTATTTTATTTAATATTAAATATATTAATGCACATTATTGCAGGTTGTGGTAATATGTACAAAATAAAATATTAACAAATACAAAAATAATACTATTTAAATCATATTAATACCTTGCCAATAAACACCATATCTGTACCACTCATAGACCCCTTTACATAAGGACTGGAAACGAGCACTCTCGGGGTTTGAAACTTGGGTCCATTGCTTAAAAGCAGTATCATGAAAGCAGTGGTCTCTCCGACACAAACTATGTACACAAACACAACTTTACATATAAATGCATGTAATTTCACACGCAATCGTCCATATCCCCGCCATATTGGCGACATAATGTCTCGCCAGAAAACGAACAACCCAGGACGATGCCAGACGCCAGTCACCCACGAGACACGTTAGAGGCAACACATTTGTGTTCTGTTGTTCGTTATCTCTCAGCTTATTGTAAGTAATTTTCTTATAAATACTTACCAGTCACAAAAGGATCTGTGTTAACAACTTATTTAGCTGATAAATATTAGAATTGAGCTGATGTCAACGGGTTGCTTTGATATGTACTGATAACCATTTTACAACTATTCTTGTTTTTTTGCTTTACAGGAACAATGCCGAAAAGATGTGCTGCATTCAATTGTCGTGGAAACTACAGGGGAGAGCCATACAGTCCTATGGTGTGTTTCCCGAATGAAGAACAAGAACGACATGCATGGATTAGTGCTATGCCAAATAGCCCAGAAAGTTTGAGAGACAGGTCGAAACTATGGATTTGTGCATCACACTTCGACTGCGATTGGGTCACAGTTCGGGGAGGAAAACGACCAGCTGGGCCTCCTACAGTTTTTAAAGGTGTACCCAAGTCTTGCCTCAAACAACTTACGTCAGCTCCTAGGTTAACTAAAACAGTGACAAGTGAAGCAAGACTTAAAAAACAAACTGAATTTGAAAATGAACAAGACAAAATGCATAGTTATGACAAATTTGCAGGAGAGATTGGAAAACACTTCCCTGAGTTTTATATAATGCAAAATGGTAGAGAACTGACAATGTTTAAGACAGATGGTAATGGTAGAGCAGTTGATAAGTTTCTTCATTTTAAAGAGGTACAGTCTCCTTTTGGTTTTCTGCAGCTGGTAGTAGCAGAGAAAAGTGGCTTGGAGATACCAAAAAGTAAACTGAATCTTCAAAAAAATAGCTTGGTAAGTAAGTGGTCTCAAATTGAAGAAATAGTGAAAATTATGAACACTCATGAAGCGACTAATACTGACCGCTTAAAAAGAATAATTTCAGAACTTGACTCTATCACAGAATTTCATGAAATTGAAGGTTTTCAGTTCATTCAAGCACAGTTACAACTCCTTCTTATTCCTCCTAAAAATCGCCGATATACAAAGCATATGTTAATTCTTGCAGCAGAACTGTTTTGTATATCACCCGCAGCATATAGAATGCTTAGAAACTCCAAAGCAATTAGTCTTCCTTGTGAGAAACAGATTCGCCAATTGTTATCTCGCACTTATGCTGACAAGTGTCTCCCAATCCTTTTTGATCAGTTGAAGCCACAACAGCGGTTAGTTAACATTTTGTTTGATGAAGTCAAGCTTAAGCAGGCCCTTAGATTTACAGGAGAGCATATAGTAGGCTATGCAACAAACGGACCAGAAAATCTAGCAACATCTGCTCTTGCTATTGAAGTTGTTTGTCACTATGGAGGACCACGGTACATCATACGAATTCATCCTGTATCAAAACTGAATGCTATTCAACTGAAGGAAATATTACTTGAGGCTGTATATGTTGTTAAAGCTAGTGGTGGCCATCCAGTATCGTTCGTCTGTGACTACTGTCCACTGAATCAAGCTGTTTACAGAATGCTTGGGGGTCCTGGAAAAGTAACACTAGCACCAGATGGCATAAATGTTTTCCTTGTCTATGATTATGTTCACATCCTCAAGAATATGAGAAACAACTGGATCACAGAGAAATGTCAAGAATTACATTTTAGCAAGGACGGTACAGAATATTTGGCGTGTTGGAGTGATGTTAAAGCTCTTTACAATGAAGATCAGAAGACACCACTTCGTCTGACAAAACTCACACGCTCATCAGTATTTCCTAAACCATTGCATTGTCAGAGTGTGCCCTTAGTTTGCCAAGTGTTCAATGAGAAAACGATTGCTGCATTTGAAGGTCTTAAAGGAACTGTTAAATTTCAGGATGGAACAGTGATATACATAACACTGGTAACCAATTGGTTTAAAATTATGAATGTTAAAAGCAAGTACAGCGCAGTTCATTTACGAGACCAATATCGTGAACCTTGGACATTAAACTGTACAAACTTCAAAGCTCTGCAGGAAATGTGTACAGTTGTATCCAGCTGTCAGTGGACTGGTGGGCATGGCAGAGAGAAGAAACTAACACAGTCAACAGCAGATGCCTTTGTCATCACAACAAGGTATAAAATAGAAGCAGCATAATATCTTTTTGAAACCCATGATTTTGCTTACATCCTACCTGCTGTTTTTTTCACAAGATCCCCTAGAAAAGTGTTTTGGTCAAGCAAGACAACGTAGTGGAGGAAATTTTTACATTGACATTGGGGATGTTCAAGCAGCATCCAAAGTACAGCAGTTGCATCAGCTGTTGAAACGTGACATCGTTCCTGACCGAGCCAAAGAAGTAAGCTGTGAATTTTGTACAGCAGCAATAGATGATGGTGATTTACAACTTCTGGAAGAGCTGACATTACAAGACACTCAACTACTTCTAGATTCAGATGATACTTTAAAACATAAAATTTTCTACATTGGGGGATTTTTAGCTCATAAACATGGACAACAGGAAGTAGATTCTGGGGAATGCTTGTCATCAGAGTTTTTGACTGCGCTCAATCGAGGTGGGCTGAGTATGCCTACACTGGCTACTGTCTTCTTTGTACATAGTGGCATCACCCATCAAATGTCTCTTCAAGACTCGAAAAAGTGTTGTCGCAATTACTTGAAACAATGCTTGTCTTATGTAGATGCTCCTTTAGCTAGCCATTCAGGAGCATGCCAGACATTGTGTAATGTGTTGTTTAAGGCCTTTGTATTTAATACAAGCGATCGGAGTGTACACTAGGCTGCTTAAGGCGACAAGAGAAACTTTCTAATGTTTAAGTTAATTATTGTGTTATGTGACTTTTGATATATGTAAAATTATGTGTAAAGTAATATTTTGCAAAGGTTTTACATTAATTTCTTCTAATATTTAATTAATGTAAGTCATGGTATGATGCTTTGCTTGTATAATACATGTTCGTTAAACTATCTCATTATAACTGTATATTTTCCTATTATGTTCAATCACGAAAGAGACTTATGAGTCAATCAACCAAAAACAAATGTTTTATTTTCCTTTACTTGGTTGCTCTAGTTAATAAGATGTTGTAGAGTAAAAACACAAAGTCCCATATCCAGTAAAACTAAAATAAGACCTCAGTTTGTGGGCCTGACAATGGACCCAAGTTCCGGGACCCGAGTATGGCCGACGCCAATCCTTATGTAGAGGAGTCTATGGTACCACTACACGAGACAGTAGGTTGGTTTCCCACGCTAGTATCTCTCCATATCACATCCTTTCCCCCTTCATACCCCTTCCTCCCTCAACCTTTTTCAACTGTTGCGTAGTTCCCGGCCTTTGAATATGGTACCTACATTTCTTTACTTTTATTTTCCAATTCTATTTGGCTAAGCAGTAGCCTTGTTTGTACCTCCTTTATGCGTAGTTTCTCCTCTACTTGGAGGTCCAGAACCTGTTGTCTGGTTTTGAAATATAGACGATTTACCTCTCCTTCGTCGGTTACCTTTTGAGCCACGGCTTCTCCACTAAATTTACTCGTCCTCTTTTGTTTCTTTTGTTTGGGTTGTGAATTGGATGGTACCTGAGTTGATGGAGGTGGTACCGGTGACTCAATATTGACTTGTGACGTCTGGTTTGTCCTTCCCGGAAACCACTCGTCGTCATCAGAGCTGAGTTCTCCAATGTCGCAGACCTCACTCACACTAAAGGACATTCGACTGTGATTATGTGAGGTGCTCTCAGCCTCCCCAACAAGTGCTTGCATGGGTGCCGTCGCAGGATAAACCCTAACCCGTGGGGTAGCACCTAGGTAGGGCTCTTGGAATGTGTTGGCAGATGTTGAAGGTCGCATTGACGCCTGCACAATTAGACATGCAGGCACCACCGATGGCCCAACCGTTGCCCGTGCCACCCCAGAAGATGACCGCGCAACATCTGAAAAAAAATAATGATAGATAATTCAACACCGTCAATCTAGTTTATTGTACACCATATGGGTACTGGTACCGGTACTATAACAATAAAAGAATACACAACTTCTCACAACATAAAGTAATTATTAACTTTAATTTCTCTCTGGTGGACATTACTAATGCTTACAAAATTACCTACAAATTATTTGTCAAGAGTTACGTACCGGTACGCAGTTGAAATTCAATTATTTTAAGTTGTATTAATGTCAATTTTGGGGGGATATTACAGTACTACACTGAACAAAAATACCTTACTGAATGAAAAACAATATAACGGACACACAATAACCCTCCATCAAAAAATCCACTTGAAAAACACAATATTAACACTCATGATCTATGCAGCACAAATTGAACAACTTTCAACCAAAGAAATATGATGTTATAATGGGTTATAAGCTGATTGGTGCGAGAAAACATTAATTTGCCAGCCTCACCGAAACACGAGCATTCAGTTGCAAGCGGTATGTTAATGTAGCTAATTTTGAAATGTCAAAGGTTATATGGCCAAATATCCTTTACATTAAAAAAATGTATACATTGTTGTACCTGTTGCAGCAGAAACCTTTGTTTTGGTCTGGATAGCCGATTAGTACCTTCTCGCATCAAGGCCCTGAATAATTATCTTCAATTGACAGTCCCTCCTTTACTCACAGCTGATGATAACAAAAAAAATCAAAATCATCAGACATTCCGTAACCAAAAATAAATCGCTCGCATACAAATACCCTGACCTGCCAATATACGTGCAGTTTATAACTTACAGTTTGGTGAGTCGCTGTCAAAGTTGTTGCCCGTGTCGTTGACTTCTTTGTCGATGATGCTCAAGATCTTGGCATCATCGTCTGGCAGGTCAGAAGGTGGTGGACCACCACCAGTCTTGAAAGTTTCCCGCCTCCTGATGGCAAGGGCACTCTTCACTCTGAAAATAAACAAAAGTATGTAATTTATCAATTTTTAATACGAAAATATAAAAAATCTAATTTTGAATGTCTTATATGATACACTCGTTTTCAACGAATAATTATTATTTGTGAACCTTCAGGAGCCACACAAGTGTGCTTAGTTAATAGGCCTAGGCTAAATTGTAACAAAAGTTTGTAGGTTTGTATAGCCTACCTAATACTGTACAGTAAATATGAATCAGTGCGGTATAGTAGTAAACATAGTAAGATCCTGTGTTGCGGGTTGAATTGATTTTCAGATGCCTATTTACTAAGATACATTGACCAATATCTTTAACCAAACCTAAGTAAAAACCTATCCTAATATAACCTAACCTTACCTAGGCCTATGTACAACAGCTGTGTATAGCTTAATAGTCTACATGCAAAGCACTACAGTATAATAAATATAACAATGGACTAAAAAACAACTGAGTTTGGCCAAGCAAATCAAAATTATGATACAATGCTTTCAGCTAGTTCAACCAAAAAATGCAGTCAACTGGCCTAGGGTAAATTATAACTATCGGTATGTAAAACAGCTGTTTATAGCTTAATTGTGTACATGTAAAGCACTACATTACAAAATAATTTAATAATAGACTCAAAAAGGAGGCCTAGTCAATCAAAATTATATCATATGCTTTCACCTACTTGAATACAAAAATGCAAAGCTAACAGGCCTAGGCTAAATTATAACTAATTATAGGTGTGAACAGCTTAATAGTGTACCTGCAAAGCACTATGCCTATAGTAAAAATAAATCTAACAATGGAAACTGTTATGCCCTGTTTTTCTACAGGTTTAACTTGGGTAATGTGAGTTCTAACTGACTGGGTATATAAGGCTGCATGCACAATACAAGGTATGAGGAATAGAGAACACAAAAGAAACACACGGTAACAAGACACACGATCACGTTTATTAATATGCCACTGCTGAATACTCGTGTAAGACAATATGATAGAAATGAACAACACTAGCATAAGTGGATCTGGATGGAGCCTAGTCTCCCACTTCCAACGTTCAGGTATTAATCTTCTGATCACTGGCTTATTTAACAGGTTTATATACTGGAGACCATCAATGTTACTTATAGATTCATATTCACTGTTAGATTTATTACTGGTAGCTCTGGTGCACAAGTAATAGTTCACAGACTAGATTAGACACACGTATTTTAGAGCACGGGAATTCTAGTAACCTCAGGGGGGTACTGATCTAAGTTTTATATTCTTATGGCAGAAATACATAGAACACAAATCAGCGGGCGAACGTTAGATATCACTAGGGTTTTACTCCTATGTAATAATATCTGGATAAAGGTAATTACGAGAGTTAATGTCGACTGTTAATTAATAAACACTGATACGCTTAGCACTTCCCAACTGGAATGGTTATATATGAATTACACTGGGCAAAGATATAGCCACTTCGTAGAAATATTAATAAGTGAATCTCTAAATAGCACTGTAACAATGTAGTACTGATAGAGTGAATCTTGGGTAGTATCTGATAGGTCTGGTCCTGGTTATCTTGAGTCCATGATGTTGGGGGCTAACGACTGGTTCCGCGGCCGTCCAGGGTGTCCAAATGTATGAAGTTCTCAAATACGTGGACAGGTCCTTCTATCCAAATCTGCCACGGAGTCTGCCAGCTCTGGAACTCACTTCTCAGCAACTAGCAAGGATAGAGCTCAAGGCTAACTCTGGTGACCAACCTGGGTTGGTGTCTATCTTTCAACTGATTTTACTGGGAGCTGGAGCTGGGTTTATAGGCTCGGTTTTGGGCCCTGTAGGCCATAGGGATCTCGAGTCTTATGGACTTATTTGAGTTCTCAATAGCTACGGGGACTATGTAAGGTGGTGATTACTGTTGTGGCACATGGCTATAGGAAGCCTTCATAATATGATATAACTGAGCCTTAGTAAGAGGTACTATTTTGGCTATACTGGAAGTATTTAGGGGAGAGAGACTGGATCTACTTTGCGAGGAGGATGGGGACAGCTGTGATAGGAGAGTCTCTCTTAGATTGTTCAATCTTCGTTCTATGGTATAGCTGAGGTGCTAATTTAGTGATCAGAGTATGCAAGAAAGGTAAATGGTTTATTGTGAGTTAATAGAGGTTAGTAAAGGTGTTAGTCATGCATGGTTAGTTCATTGATAGGAAGAATTCCTGTGCTACCTGGCAATGACCCGGGAGTCAAAACAGGGGTCAGGTATACCTCCGCGGGGGTGGGGGTCTCCCTCCTCGGGTGGGTAAAAAAGGGGTAGCTGGGCGCCCTCTCTCTGGGATGGTCGTCCGGCGGCTGTGGCTAGGGGCTTGCCATATCACCAGTGTTTGTAATAACCCTCTGTTTATGAGACAGATGTGGGTGTCCTTAATACCAAAACCGAAGGTGCCTTGGCTAGCTGGTTTTAATCGATTGGTTGTTAATTGTATGGTTTGCTGGATGTGGTGGAGACTGGGTTGCTAACTCTGCCGCATTTATCTGGAAGTATGGCAATAGAAGTTAGTTACTGGCGAGGCGGCTAGTCTCGCACCGACGACCATGGGGTGCAGGGTTGTGAATGGGTTGTAAGAGAATAGATGGCATGCAAGGGGTTAGTAAAGTTCTAATGTTGTTCCGGCCTACTAAGGAAAGGTAGGCTGGATAGGAGTATAATTATATAAAAGGTTGGAGAGCTTTAGCAACGGAAAAATACAGGATCTTCAAGAGGTATGAGGGAGAGGCTAGGTCGGACAAGAGTCGAGGAGCGCGGGGTGTTAATGAGAGGGGGGGGAGTTCAGGGGGCTAAGTGGAAATTTGACCCTATGGTCTCCGGGCGTGGGGGTGGCATTAGGCTACAGTTGATTTTGGAGTTGGAAAGGACAGTGAAAGTCGTTGGCCAAATGCTACCGGGGGATGCAACTATGGGGGGGTATATGAGTCTGGAAAAAGATAGAATCATGTGGACTGTGGGGCCGTGGGGTTGAAGGAGGTTAACTGTAGGTGTGGGCTTGACTGTGGATAAAGTAGGGAAAGACATGGTGTATTATTACTCGTCAATACGAGGGGTTATGGACACTATTAGCTGACACAAGTTTTTGTACGTCTAGTTGTCCCTGGGAACTGCATTTTCTATGAAATATAGACCAAGGAAAAGCGGCGGTTCGTAGGGGTACTTCGTTAGTGTTTCGTGACACTATGATGGCAATGGATAAAGAAAAGGTTATATAATTATACAATCTCTGGTTGGGGTAAGCATTAAGTTATAGCAGGGTGGCTAACATCTGTAGTCACGGCGGTCTAGGTCTTACGGGGGCAATAGTTCTAGATCACTGGTGTACCCGTGGGTATCTTAATCTCTTATTAATTTGGACATGGGGTTTTAACATCTATTTTGCGGATGGAAGAACATACATAGATATATGGCTGTCAGATTTGGTTGGCATTGGCTCAACCGAGGGACAGGGCATGGGTGTTTTTAATGTGAATGTATATTCCTGCTCATCATCATGTAGGTAGAGTCGGGCGGGTAAGAGGTGTAAAACACGAAGCAAATTGGAGTAGTGTGGACTGTAGATACGAAGGAGGTGAGGGGAAGACGTATAACAATTGTGGAAAAGTAAATGGAAAAGATGAAACACAATGGCGGATAAAGATAATTAACCTAAGGATTGAATACATAGATCTATGGGGGCGATTGGTCTTCAGAAACTTAGTCTGGCAAGACAAGGTATTTGAGGGTATATGGATATTAATACTTAACCTAAGGATTGCATACATAGATTTATGGGGGCGATTGGTCTTCAGAAACTTAGTCTGGCAAGACAAGGTATTTTAGGGTATGTTGATATTAATAACTAACCTAAGGATTGAATACATAGATTTATGGGGGCGATTGGTCTTCAGAAACTTAGTCTGGCAAGACAAGGTATTTTAGGGTATGTTGATATTAATATCCTAACTTAGGGACAGGACATGGGTGTATGAACTTAAGGTGTATTTATGTTCATCATCAGGTAGGTAGAGGTGTAGGACACGAGGGGTAGTATATACGCGAGGTGGGGGAAAGGGTTGTGAATTGTAAAGGGGTTGGTTTGAGGCTAGGCGCCGCGCCGCTCGTGACCTAGGATAGTGACCCTTAATGTGCTGGACATAGGGGTGGCATCTCCCTACGATCGAACAGGTAGAGTGGTGTGTGCAGCGGGGCGTGAAGGATAAGTGGACAGGATGACCCAAACAGGGTTCCCTGAGCAGAGGGTCATGAAGCAAAATAGAGTAGTGTGGATTGTGTATACGAAGGAGGTGATTGGAAGACGTATAACAATTGTGGAAAAGTAAATGGAAGAGATGAACACAATGGCGGATAAAAGATAATTAACCTAAGGATTGAATGCATGCATGAATGACGACATTATAGCCGTCGTCCTAATAAGAGGATGAAACCTGGTTGGTCTGCACGTGGCACAATACGACACAAGGACAGTGCTGCTATGTTGTATCAATACTGGTGGCATACTCCGGTTAATGTTATATATACACTTAGTTACTAGAAGAACAAGGCAAGGGGGCGACTGAGCACGGGGGTACATATATCTATACTCGTCATGGAAAGGAAGATACGAGGTAGCTTTCCTGCATCTCTCCTGATAATCGTCTGCAGATTGGTCATAGTGAGTTTATCCGAATTAACAGGCCTAAATCAATACAATAACTGGCATAGGGTTATCGGGTGTATAGAGTCGTGGTTAAAGGTTGGGAATCTATAGTTAGTGGATAAAACCACGGGAGGTTAGAGACTTAGAATTGGGGGCTATATTTGTTATATAACTAAATACAGGGCTGACGTAATCACGATCTGATTTGGTATGAAATGGAAGTTAAGGTTTCTTAGATCGCCTCGAACCTACACAATGAAAGTATTATAGCCTGTATGGTGGTTACCTAATTAAATTCATACTTAGGTGGTACATGAAGAATATCAGTGAGTAAAGTATTGTGGTTTGTATATTAGAAGTCTGTGATTTAGAGACGTATAATATGTGGAATGAATTGAGAGAGAAGGAGAGAGACCAATTCGGAAAAAGGAAAAGGGGCCTGGGATCTCGTTGGGATGGTAGTTTCGCTCTCAGGATTTTCATTCCTGTGGCTCGTTAGGGTTGGAGGTTTCGCTCTCAGGATTTTCGTACCACAGCGTTCCTGTGGCATTTTACGTCCGTCGCCTTTATATTAGGTACGACCTCGTACCTCAAGGTTGGAGTACGTAGGTTTGTTTAGGGGGGCCAGGTCAGGTCGGTGAGGGGGTTAGGTTGGAGGGAAAATGGCAGCCTGTCGGTGAGGACGAAGATTACTGTCATCCCGACTAGCAACAGACTGTTCAGAAAAGAGAGACAAAAACTTAAAACATTTTTTCCTGGAATGTGAATAATATAATGAAATTAGGAAAAATATTACTCAGGCCACATATCTAAGACACTTGAAACTAGTAGGAGAGTTACTATTCAAGAACAAAAAGGAACGAGGGAAGAAAATACATAGATGTTGGAAAAGGAGAGAAAAGATGATAAAAGAGCTTGACGAAAGGACAGATAATTAAGAACACAGGAAAATTAAGAAGAGCTAAAGTGTTTAACAATGTATAAAACAAATTTAAAAGATAGTCAGAAAAGTGTAGGTTAACAAGAAAAGTAGTATGACTAAGGGAAAAAAATATAATATATACAGTATATGGAAAACATGTAAATTTAAGAAAGAACAGATAATTAAGAACACAGGAAAATTAAGAAGAGCTAAAGTGTTTAACAATGTATAAAACAATTTTAAAAGATAGTCAGAAAAGTGTAGGTTAACAAGAAAAGTAGTATGACTAAGGGAAAAAAAATATATAATATATACAGTATATGGAAAACATGTAAATTTGTAGAATCATGCCCAATCGCTTAGGAATTGAAAACAATCAAAACAAAAATTTCATGGAAAATTACCAGTACAATAATATCCTCATCATCATCAAGGGGGGGTTTATTTAGGGTCGCCGTTAGTCTTGGTGAAGGTCTGGTTTATTTGGTAGGGGTGGTGGTGGTGGTTGTGACTTTGACCTTGGGGGTTCACTTTCACTTTGGAAGGGAGGGGTGGATATACTGTTAGTTCTGTCGTTAGGAATGTGGGTCTGGGTGAGAGCTGGCCCGGGGCCAGTTTTGGAGGGTGGTTTAAATGGTTTCGGTCGGGCGTAGTGATAGGGGGGGTTTAAAGGTGAAACGGGCAGGTCGAGTCGGGGTTGTTGTTGCGGAAGAGGTTGGTGCTGGGGAGGGGTTGAATTGTGTAGAGAGTTGTGGTCGTGAGTGGGGATGGGGGAAGGGTGAGTAAGGCTGGAGGTTGAGAGTTTATGATGATCGGGTGGTTTGGAGGTTTGGAGTGTGGGGATTTGATAGGGAGATGGTGGGGGGGGTCTGGGCAGGCAGGGTTGTGGTTTGAGAGGGGTTGAATTTGGACTGATTTTATTTTCGGGAGAGACGTGAATGGGATTTCGAGGAGTGGTTGAGGTTGAGAGGTTGATTATGTTGTTTGGGGTGAGAGAGAGGGTAGTATTTTGGGGGTTAGCCAAGGTGGAAAAAGTTTTGTGGTTGGATTGGGATGGGCGTGGTATTTTGTCGAGCGGGATCTTTGGGGGTGGAATTTGGGGCGGATGGGGTAACGGTGAAGAGGGGGGTAAGATAGGGGGGGGGAGAGGAGGTAGGGGTTATGTACAGGGGTGATTTTTCGTTCTGAATGTGGTCGTGAGAGGTTAGGCTGGCAGGGTGGGAATTGGTGGAGGTTGAGAGTTTAGCTGGGCTAATTATGGTGGGGGACCGACTGGTGAGCAGGTGCTCAGTACGCATGAGGGGGGGGGAAATCACTTTGGTGGGGGTCACGCGTGAGGGGGGGATTAACGGCGTGTGTGGGAGGATCAGAGTGGTGAGGTGTGTCGGTGGCAGTGACGGTTTGTTTAGAGATTATATGGGATTGGTGGGTTTGTCTGTCATGAGGGGGTGAGTCAAGTGTGGGGTTTTTGGAGTTTTTTAGGGGTGTGAATTGTGGGGGGGGGGGGGGGGGGAGGGGGGTGGAAGGGAGCTACTGATGGAAAACTGTCACAAGGGAAATTTTGTTGGTGGGGGAATAGCTGAGCATTTCTGGGGGCATGGGGAAAACATTGTTGGGTACATAGGTCGGCATTTTCCCTGGAAACACGTGCACATAAATATTTGTTAGCATGGTTTTTACATATATAAGAGTCTGTCCTGGAAACATGGGAGGATTGAACCTGGACAGATGGGGGTCTGGGTGATTGACAGGTAAATTGTGGGGATGGGGTGAGTAGGTCAGTTTGGAGAGGTTGTTGCGGAAGAGATTTGTCTCGGAAAACAATGGAATTTGGTAGGATGGATGAAGGAGACATTGATGGAGATTTTGGTTCTGGTGCTGGATTATGGGGCAGAGGTAGGTTGGTGAGCGGGGGTGTTACTGGAGGTAGATTCAAGAGCGGTTCGGGTAATGTTGGAGAGGGTGACAAGGGAGGGGGGAATAGGAGGTAGGCGGAGCTGTAGTATTCTTGGTTGATGCGGGTGTTTGAAGGGGTTCACCGAGGTTGGGCATGTGGGGAGATGATGGTGGGGGGGCTGAGATTTATAGTTTTGAGGGGGGGACAGGTGATGAATATGAGGAAGTGAGAGGCGTGACAGGTTGTTGAGGGATTGACGGGGGTGAAGGTTGGTCTTGGGTGACAGGGGCATGTGAGAGAGTGGAGGGGGGCTCATTTTCTGACCAGCATTTTTCAGGGGTGACATTGAAAGATAATCGGTTACGGTGGGGGTGACCATTTCTGCGTGCTGTGGTTTGTTGGCAGGCATAGAAAAAGGATGGGGTTTATGGGGTGACACAATTGATGGAAGATAATCGTTGGTGGATGGTTGGGCAGGGGAAAATTTAGGGATGGTCAGAGAGGATAGAGGCAAGGAAGAGTGCACTGGGGTTGGACTTTCACCGGAAGTCATTTTGGAAGGGTGCACAGAGTTTTCTTTAGGGGGATGGAGGGACTTATCCATGATAGTGTTCGGTGGAGGAATACGTTTACTTTCTTGGATAGGGGCTGAATGGTTGGATAGGGGATTCATCGAACTGAGTTGGCATTTTTTTCTGATGGAGAGCATATGTTCTTCGAATGAGCCGTACGGGTCGAGATGGGCGGTGATGTGGGGTGGGAGGATGTCTAATAATGCGGTGAATAAGAGTTCATTTTGTTGCTCGTCATCTTCAGAGCTATACGTGGTCCTCACGTATCTGTAGAGTTGTATGAGGGTCACATTTATATCCCCTTCATACTTGATCTCGTCGACTTTTTTTATTATTTCGGGGGCGACGAGGGAACCCAAAAGTGGCCCTAAGGTCCGGATCACGAGGGATCGAAACTGATTCCAGGTAAACTCTGGCGTTACCTGTTTAACAATTTGGGAAACGGCTTTTCCCAACTGCATAATGTGCAATAATGCAACAGCGATTTTGTCGCGATCATTTTGAAGTGCCACATCTAAGACTGGCTTTACTATGTCTAAGTAAGTGGCGATATCATACGTGTTTACATCATACTTGGGAATGTGTGTGAGTGTCATAGCGAGCTGCCATTTTTGCGATGTTCCCATGTTTCTACTGTTCCAAACTTGCAGTGTAATGCAACCTTTTATTCGAATCAAGAACCACCGCTGCCGCCAATGTTATGCCCTGTTTTTCTACAGGTTTAACTTGGGTAATGTGAGTTCTAACTGACTGGGTATATAAGGCTGCATGCACAATACAAGGTATGAGGAATAGAGAACACAAAAGAAACACACGGTAACAAGACACACGATCACGTTTATTAATATACCACTGCTGAATACTCGTGCAAGACAATATGATAGAAATCAACAACACTAGCATAAGTGGATCTGGATGGAGCCTAGTCTCCCACTTCCAACGTTCAGGTATTAATCTTCTGATCACTGGCTTATTTAACAGGTTTATATACTGGAGACCATCAATGTTACTTATAGATTCATATTCACTGTTAGATTTATTACTGGTAGCTCTGGTGCACAAGTAATAGTTCACAGACTAGATTAGACACACGTATTGTAGAGCACAGGAATTCTAGTAACCTCAGGGGGGTACTGATCTAAGTTTTATATTCTTATGGCAGAAATACGTAGAACACAAATCAGTGGGCGAACGTTAGATATCACTAGAGTTTTACTCCTATGTAATAATATCTGGATAAAGGTAATTACGAGAGTTAATGTCGCCTGTTAATTAATAAACACTGATACGCTTAGCACTTCCCAACTGGAATGGTTATATATGAATTACACTGGGCAAAGATATAGCCACTTCGTAGAAATATTAATAAGTGAATCTCTAAACAGCACTGTAACAATGTAGTACTGATAGAGTGAATCTTGGGTAGTATCTGATTGGTCTGGTCCTGGTTATCTTGCGTCCATGATGTTGGGGGCTAACGACTGGTTCCGCGGCCGTCCAGGGTGTCCATATGTATGAAGTTCTCAAATACGTGGACAGGTCCTTCTATCCAAATCTGCCACGGAGTCTGCCAGCTCTGGAACTCACTTCTCAGCAACTAGCAAGGATAGAGCTCAAGGCTAACTCTGGTGACCAACCTGGGTTGGTGTCTATCTTTCAACTGATTTTACTGGGAGCTGGAGCTGGGTTTATAGGCTCGGTTTTGGGCCCTGTAGGATTGTGTATACGAAGGAGGTGATTGGAAGACGTATAACAATTGTGGAAAAGTAAATGGAAGAGATGAACACAATGGCGGATAAAAGATAATTAACCTAAGGATTGAATGCATGCATGAATGACGACATTATAGCCGTCGTCCTAATAAGAGGATGAAACCTGGTTGGTCTGCACGTGGCACAATACGACACAAGGACAGTGCCGCTATGTCGTATCAATACTGGTGGCATAATCCGGTTAATGTTATATATACACTTAGTTACTAGAAGAACAAGGCAAGGGGGCGACTGAGCATGGGGGTACATATATCTATACTCGTCATGGAAAGGAAGATACGAGGTAGCTTTCCTGCATCTCTCCTGATAATCGTCTGCAGATTGGTCATAGTGAGTTTATCCGAATTAACAAGCCTAAATCAATACAATAACTGGCATAGGGTTATCGGGTGTATAGAGTCGTGGTTAAAGGTTGGGAATCTATAGTTAGTAGATAAAACCACGGGAGGCTAGAGACTTAGAATTGGGGGCTATGATTGTTATATAACTAAATACAGGGCTGACGTAATCACGATCTGATTTGGTATGAAATGGAAGTTAAGGTGTCTTAGATCGCCTCGAACCTACACAATGAAAGTATTATAGCCTGTATGGTGGTAACCTAATTAAATACATACTTAAGTGGTACATCAAGAATATCAGTGAGTAAAGTATTGTGGTTTGTATATTAGAAGACTGTGATTTAGAGACGTATAATATGTGGAATGAATTGAGAGAGAGAGAGAGGGAGAGAGACCAATTCGGAAAAAGGAAAAGGGGCCTGGGATCTCGTTGGGATGGTAGTTTCGCTCTCAGGATTTTCGTTCCTGTGGCTCGTTAGGGTTGGAGGTTTCGCTCTCAGGATTTTCGTACCACAGCGTTCCTGTGGCATTTTAGAAACAAAAACAAATGAGTTTGCCCATCCAATTCCAAATTATCATACCATGCTTTCACCTACTGTAGTTCAACCAAATAATGCAGTTAACAAGCCTAGGCTAAATTATAACTACTGTATGTAAAACAGCTGTGCATAGCTTAATAGTCTACATGCAAAGCACTACAGTAGAAATAAATATAATAATGGAATAAAAAGCAACCGAGTTTGGTATAAGCATATCAAAATTATGACCCCATGCTTTCACCTACTTCAACCAACAGATGCAATATTCAATAGGCTATGTTGTAGGCCCTATAGCTACTAAATGCTCAGGCTCAGCCCTCCAGAAGTAATATATGACATGATAGGTTAAGACTAAAATAGTCTGTTGCTGCCCAGTGCCCCAACAAAGCAAAATCAGTAGCCCATGCAAATCAGTAGCTTTCATATACTTTTACTAAAAGTTGGCAACTTAATATGTAAAAATTGTACTAACTAGGCCTATTCACCTAAGGTAAGCAAATCACTAATGTAGGCTACACTTACTTCACTTTCATGCGGTCCCAAATTGTTTTCTATTGGGCTACAGTACTGGGTGGTCCCAAACCTTCTGCATTCATTTTGGAGCTTATCCGCTCCCAAGCCTGCTTCTTTAACAAGCAAACTCGTCCATCCGTCTCCTTATTTTTAAGTATGGTCTCTTCCTTAACAAACTCCTTAAACAAATCACTCTCTGCCTTTGTAATAGGAGTTGCTCTTGCATGGTCCATCTTCAGGGTTGAGTAGCACGTAGCAACAAGTAGGACTGTAGGAGAGGCAAGTTCTTCTTCTTCTTCTTCTTCTATTTTGGGTGTGCAGTCAGTCAGTGTACACGGAGTGTCTCTCTCCCGATAGTTGCACAAGCGTTATTGGCGTAGAAAGGTTAATTGATTAGTTAGTTAGCTATTTGGGTTACTTGAAGTATATTACAGTACAGTACTGTACACATGGCATCAGTCTGAAAAAAGAAAGTATTGTTGAAGAGTTTATTTAGTTTTTGTGTCTGTCAACAAGTTGTTTGGGATTTTAGTCAAGATGAGTTTGTTGTTAGTTATTTAGGGTTAGTAATGTTAGTTTGTTTAAAGTTAGATGTTAGTCGATACCGGTAGTTAGTCATAGTGGTCTTGGGCACTTTGTGGGTCATGGTTAAGTCTGAAATTGATGGTACTGTATTTGTCAGTTCGAGTCATGTACTGTACAGTACATTACATTCTGCAATTTATATGTCTGTCAGTCTGTTTGTTACTCTTAGGTAGGTTCTTAGTGCACTGGCAATTGATTGCTTGTTGTCTGGGGGAAGGTCACCTCCACCTAAAATGTGCTCTAGAGTGAACAGACCGCCTCGTTGGCTGATTGTCCCTCTAAGGGTCGTGCGGGTGCTAAAGTGTCGGTGGCAGTGGAGTAAGTAGTGCTCTACTGTTTCTGGTGTCTGGCAAAATTGACAGTTTTCAGTGTCTGCTAGATTCATCCTGTACATATGAGCTCTAAGTCGTGAATGGCAAATTCTGAGTCTACGAGCGGCTGTATCAATAGGCTTGCTTTTGTACCTGGTGTGCTCCCAGATTGACCATTCTTTCTTAACAGATCCATAGTGTGTCCCTGAGATGGTTACATTCCATTCATCTTTGAAGTCTTGCAGGATGTCCTGTTTGAGTATAGTGGTTCTATCAGATGTAGTATATGGGAGGTGGGTGGTCCTTTGAAGGGAGTGCATTCCTTTGGCAAGTTTATCCACAATCTCATTATGGAGTATGTCCGAGTGTCCAGGGACCCATTGGAGACTTAAGGTGTAGCCATGGAGATGATGGCGTGTGATTAATTGGAGAATGGGATATAACAGCTCTTTGTGTTTCTTTGTTGTGTATGAAATGGATTGTATGGCACTCTTTGAATCACAACAGAGAGTATATGCACCTATTGGTAATGTACTTAGGATTTCTAGGGCTTGGTATAGTCCGTAGAGTTCTGCTGTGAAGACTGAAGTGTGTTTTGGTAGTTTCCAGCCCATTATTAGGTGAAAGTCTGGAATCCATAATGCTGTTGCTGTGGATGTGGTGTTACCTGTTGTGATGAGGGATCCGTCTGTATATATATGGATGGTATTGGAGTGGTGGGTTGTAAGTGCTTGGAGGAAATCCTGCTTAAGTTCACTAGGGTGGATGTTTTTCTTCCCTGATGTGGTTTCAAGGTCTGTGTATATGGCAGGTGGGGTATATTCCCAAGGTGGAACTGGATGGGTGATGGGGTTTGCATGGCATCCAAGACAGATTGTAGCCTTCCTATGGATGATATGGTAGATTCTCTCTCGGTAAGGGGCTTTGTGTGACTGGACATCCTGCGGTCTAACTGGGACTCTTCTGAGGGAGGCGGCGAAGGGGTGTGATGGAGGGGCGCTGTATGTGGTGGAGAAATATGAGGCACATAGCATGTTTCTTCTTGTTTTCAAGGGTAAAAGGTTTGCCTCACCATGGAGGCTGGCTATTGGGGAAGATTTGAGGGCACTGGTTATAATTCTCATTGCTGAATTTTGAATTATTTCTAGTTTTTGTAGTGTGGTGGGTGCTGCTGAAGTGTAAGCTTGGGAGCAATAATCTAATTTATTTCTAATGTAGGATATGTAGAACATTCGGTGAGTAGTAGCGTCTGTTCCCCATGTTGTTCCTGTGAGGGCTTTCATGATATTTAATTGTTGGCTTGTGCTCTGTATTAAGTGATCTACATGGTTCTTCCATGTCAGAAGCGGGGCGTCGAAGACCACCCCAGATATTTATGACTTAGGGTTTGCTTAATATCTTCACCATTTAGCTGTAGTCTAGTAGGTGGAAGGGTTTTTTTTCTGGTAAAGACCTGATAGACCGACTTTGCTGGGTTGATCTGAGTCCAGCTTTGTTGGTCCATTCACTTAGGGTATTTAGGGCATTCTGGATATCGTTCATTGCTGTCTGTGGGTCATGATTTGTAGTGTAAAGCGTGATATCATCGGCGTACAATATAGCATGTGTTGGTGTTAGAGTGGGAAAATCAGATACATATGCTGTGAAAAGTTTGGGGCTGAGCATTGACCCCTGTGGGAAACCTCTGGATATACTGATGTTCTTTGATGTTTGGCCCTGTAGGAAAACCTGGCTAGTTCTGTTTGGGAGGAATTACTGGATCCATGTGAGCATTCTTCCTTTTACTCCCATGCAGGCGAGCTTTGCAAGGAGTTGCATGTGGGGGGACTGTGTCGAAGGCAGCTGAGAGGTCGAGGTATACAACAACACAGGTCTTTTTGTTTGCGAGTGAGGAGAGGATTATTTGTTCCAAGTTTAGCACCTGGTCTACAGTTGAGCAGGTAGGTCTGAAGCCTGCCTGTATTGATGGGATAAGGTTGTTTTCTTCGAGGAACCAGGCCAGTCTTGTGTGGACGATTTTCTCTGCTAGTATATTTATGCTGGATAGGAGGATTATAGGTCTATAGGATGTTGAAAGTGAGGGGTCTTTCCCTGGCTTAACCTAAGACGTGCGCATGGGGGGTATGAGACACCACACGCCTGTGCGCACGTATTTGAGCTGTTCCCATCACTAACATCGTTATTTTACCATAAATAGCATTAATATTGTGACGCCTACCAGCGTTGGCAGAATCGCCTTCCGTTAGCCTCTAGCGCTCGCCAGGGCAGTGAAATGGGCTACAGTTATCAGAGAATGTTGTACTTTCTTTCATAGTACTTGCATTGTTACAGACAGTCCAGTGGTGGTCTTTATTTTTGTCTGTAACAACGGGAAGTATTTTATATCATGAGTAGAACATAAGATGCATTGTAGTGAAGTCGAGAGAGAGAGAGAGCGAGCGAGCAGCGTGGGGGCAGTGAGTGTTGCTTTCCTCCTCCCTCCTCCCTCCCGGATGAGTTTTCCGCCCGTGTGGCCTTTCTCTCGGTTTTGATTGGCTGGTGGTTCCTGGCGCCTTCTGGAGGCCTGCTGCTGTGTGACGTAGCGGCCTGTGATTGGCTGACCACCATGCCTTTGTGGGATCCTGGGAGTCCCGAGGAGCTACTCTCTTTAGAGCAGGCTAGGGACACACATGACTAACATCCTTTTTACCACTGTCTCCCATATCTCCACCATTCTGATACTGTCTCTCTTTCTCAACTTCTTCTCTTTCATTCCTCTTATCTTTTAACGTCACAACACTCCCTTTGGGTTCTGCACACGATTTCATATCGGCCCATCGTATTATGTGCGTCGCTCTCTGAGATATTTACATGTACTTAGAATAGGTTTGAGGGTTCTTAGTTAGTAGAGGTTAAGAACTCGGTGTGTGTCTCCATTATTGATTTAGTGCTCTGCTGAGTTATTTAATGCTAGACTGGGATAAGGCTTCTGTTGTCGTTGTCCACGATGTGTGTACGGTTCGCTTATACCTACACGACTTCGACGGTTTTTGTGGTAGCCTAGGTTGTCTTTTTGGTTGTGCCTTTTGCGAGTGCAGCATCGTGTGGTAAGAGGACATTAGCCTACTACCTTGTCACACAGTGCTGCCTCTTTGCTTGACTTTAGAGGGATCGCCAGGGTAGAACCAGATACTTGAGATCTGGATCTACCAAGAGAGCATCCCCGTCACTAACGTAACTTTAATCATACCGCCTTAAGGACAACGCTAGGCTATGAGCCAGTCTTGCTCAGCCACAGTTTCCCTAACCTTGATATCCCAGCTAGACTTTATTCACCTAGCAGACACTAGTTAGGATATGAGCTCTTTATGATATGTATGCATTATTATTCACGGCATTTATTAGGCTAGGTTGTTGTTGAGTTGCACAACCATAGCAGACTGTTTCGTTGATGAGGAAGCATTTCTTTTAGTGTCGAGCATTACTGCCGTTGCGCATTTATAGTATTCCTGTGTCAGTTAACATTATATGTCCTATCTTTTAGTGTATTCAATCTACACGTATGGTGTCCTGCCTCCTGCCTTTATATAATTTAAGATACGAGCATCTTATGAGCATCAGACTTTCTTCAGAAGTTTCCAGGTCTATGCTGTAGGACTAGACCTCACTTTCTTTCAGATAGGAGTGAAGAGTTTATTGTTGTTTAGAGTAACTGTATTGAAGCATCTATTTATTGTATTAAATCTTACAGTGATTTAATTGATCTTTCCATAGCTTCCCTTTTGTGCATTTTAACGTAACTTGCATCTTGTTTGTTATCAGGCTATACCAGTGTGGGTTATCCTGAAGTAGAGTACATTTATGCCCAGTTAAGGATACCCCGTTATCGCAGATTAACTTTGGAGGGTATAGGTGTTTTTGTTAGCTGGCATATAAGTTCAAGGGTTTGGATCTAGCATACCGTTGTTGCATAGTGCCCTATTACTAGTCCAATCTTTAAGTGCCCTTGTTTTATTCGTAACCCTGGTCGTAACAAATGGCGACCTTGCCTAGTATCTTATCTTATATAAGGTCGTCATAACAAATGGCGACCTTGTACAGTATCTTATTTTAGTAGAAACCAGGATCCATTTGTTGATTATTGCAGTAATAACAAATAATGACCTTGCCTAGTATCTAAGAAAGAATTGCAGGATTGTTGGACATTTGTTTTTGAGGAATATTTTGGACACGTGGATGTTTTTTTTGGCAACGTAGTATAGCACTTGAGTTGCCTTCGAGCAATTTATATTTTTGAGTGACTAGTGCTACATGAGAGTTTAGGTACTCCTTTTTTTTATAAACGTTGAGAATTTTTGGTGGACACTATGTCGAACGACGGATCAATGTACAGCGAGGACACAGTACGGGAAGCAGACTCTGAGGTGCAGCAGCGGGGTTTGTTAGAAGGTATTAGAGTGATAACTAGTGAGGAGGATGCAAGGAAGTTTCTGGAGATACCTATTACTGTTGACCGGGTGTCGGGGATTGATCGGTATGGTCTCCAGTGTTTGGCCACGGTCATGGGGCATGTGGGCACTAGCAGCATGTCGAGAGGTGACCTGGTGGCCTGGGTGCTCGGCGGGGTGCGTGGGGCTTCGGGTGGAGCGGGAGCTGGGGCACCTTCGACCCAGCCCCCATTCCACTCGACTCCTACCATGGTGCCCCCTCGGGCTCCGGAGCCGGGTACGTTCCCGCAGGCCGATAGTCACTGGCAGCGTGGTTTGCACTTGAGTGGGTCTCCAATTGTTGCATCTCCTCCTCCTCAAGGGTTAACTACAGATATGATCTTCCAGCTTGAGATGGCTAAAATGCAGGTTGAGCAACGTAGGCATGAGGCTGAGCTTGAACAACGAAAACATGAGCTCGAGCAACGAAACATGAATCTGAGATTGAGATGGCCAGGATTCAGGCTGAGGAGAGAAAGGCCATGTACTGTGCAGACAGAGATCTTGAGAAGTCTCGGGTGGAGTCGACAGGGCAGCGTCTCGGTGCTGGGAATCGAGGTCTTGATCAGTCTTTATCGCACCTTCTTAAGTTAGTCCCTGTATTTGACGAATCGGGTGTCACCGAGTTTTTCCTGCATTTTGAGAAGAAGTGCCGGGAGCACCAATGGCCCGAGGTTAAGGGGGCAGCCCTTGTTTCCTCTAGGTTGGTTGGCAAAGGACTCAAGGCATATGATGCGTTGCCCTTGGAGTCTTGCGTCGATTATGAGGTACTGAAGGAAGCTGTTCTGCGGGCGTACGAGTTACAACCAGAGACATATAGGTTGAAGTTCCGGGGTGTTACGAAGGGTCGTGAGTGCACTTTTCTAGAACATGCCCAGGAACTGTCTGATGCATTGAGAAATTGGCTGAGGTCAGAGAAGGTGACGACGTTCGGAGAGCTTGAGCAGTTAGTCCTTCTAGAGCAATTTTTCAAGTGCACAGGCGGCGACCTGACTTTGAACCTCAAAGAGAAAAAACCTAAAACTCTACAGGAGGCAGCTGAGATGGCTGACCTTAGGCTATCGCTGATTCGTGGGTGCGGGTCTGCACAACGGAACGATGCAGGTAACAAGGGGCGCAACACTCCACCCCCCCGAGTCAGTGATGCACCATATAACAATAAAAACAAGAGCAATGATATTAAGTCTGACCATAAACCTAATACCGTCCCGTTTAAGAAGGATCCGGGCCCTTCCCCACCTCAAGGGAAGCCCAAAGGGGAGTTAGAGTGTTTTCATTGTCACAAAAAGGGGCATTTTGCATGATCCTGTCCTAGCAAGATACCTACAGCAGTCGTGTCTTTGGCTCGCAACATTGGAGTGTCTTTGAAGTCGTCTGCGTTTGCCCGGGGTAAACGGTCAGAGGCTGGAGCACTGCCAGTGAAGAAGTATCCGGAAGGCTTGACACCTGTCCGGGATACTTTTTGTGACCATAGAGGGCGCGGCTGCGTGAGTTGGGCGGGTTGCAAGCATGGAGTAGAAGTTTTGCGTGATACGGGTGCTTCCTTGACATTGATGAAAAACTTTACAGGCAAACCTATAAACGCGACACGGGTAGTTGTGGTGCAGGGTATCAATGCTACAAAGTCATACCCGTTGGTCCGAGTGGAGCTGGAGGTAGAAGGTGTGACACGAGAGTTGGATGTCGGAATCGTGGAGAAACTGCCAGTAGAGGGCGTCGACCTTCTTCTCGGCAATGACTTTGCGGTGACTACTCCTGAAGTTCCACCCTTAGTCGTTGTCGAGAGGGCGGCCGACGTGAGTAGGGAGGGGCAGGAGTTGGTCGAGAGGTGTCAACTAAAGCAGATGGCGTGTGTTGTCACCCGTTCTCGTGCATCCAAAGTGTCACAGCCTAGTCCACAGAGTCCACAGTCTCTAGACCAGCGGAGGAATGGTCGAGAGGAGAAGGCTAAAGTTGGGAAAAGTTTTGAGAGTTTTGAACCAGCAGCTCTCCTTGGCGACTCAGTATTAGCACCTATGTTAAGGTCCGGAGTGGCCCCAGAACCTGCCACACTTGTTGGGGAGGAAGGGCGTGTAGAAACTCCGAGACAGCACCGTTACTCGCAAAAGCAGGATAGGGTCGAACAGCCTAGTACCGGGGGAGGCCATAAGTTGCTCCGGGAGCATCTCGATAAATTGGCTCCTTCGGATATCTGTCGGCTGCAGTTGGGTGATCCTGAGCTTCAGAAGTGCAGTAATGGTGCAATTGAACTGGAGGAGGACGGGGATGCAAAGCCGGGGGACTTCTTTCGTGTAGGGGGTATTTTGTATAGGCGTTTTCTAGATCCCAGACGAAGTTGGGAGGGGGGGTCAAGAGTGGTTGATCAGTTGGTAGTGCCTCGTGTGTGCCGGGATAGCCTACTGAGGTTGGCACATGACGTACCGTTGGCAGGGCATTTGGGTGTACGTAAGACGGTAGCAGCATTGGAGAAATTGTTTTGGTGGCCAGGGATGAAAGCACATGTTGCATCATGGGTGGCGATGTGCAGTACCTGTCAGACAGTAGGCAAACCAAACCAGTGTATTCCCAAGGCTCCGTTACACCCTATTCCTGTTATCGGGCCACCTTTCAGTAAGGTTATAATCGACATGGTTGGCCCTCTACCCCCTACTAGTGCAGGCAACAAGTACCTCCTCACCATTATGGATGTTGCCACTCGTTATCCGGATGCATACCCCATGCGAAATGGTACTGCTAAGACTGTTGTTCGTAACTTGCTATTGTACTGCTCTAGGTACGGGTACCCGCAGGAATTGCAGTCGGATCAGGGATCCAACTTTACTTCTAACCTTTTTAAACAGACCATGCAGCAGCACGGTGTTAGTACCGTTGTCTCTTCAGCCTACCACCCAGAGAGTCAGGGGGTGTTGGAGAGGTGGCACTCGACTCTCAAGAGCATGCTGCGGTGTTAAGGTGCTGAGAATGGTAAAGATTGGGATCTTGGGTTGCCCTATGTATTATTCGCTGCTCGGGAGGTACCTGGTGAAAGCCTAGGGTTTAGTCCCAATGAGCTCGTCTTTGGACATCAGGTCAGAGGCCCCCTCAACATGGTTAGAGAAATTTGGGAGGGCACAGCAAAACCATGTTCCCTATTAAAGTATGTCCTCGAGAGCAGGGAAAGAATGTTGAGAAGCCTTGAGTTGGCGGGAAGGAATTTGGTAGGGTCGCAAGCACTTATGAAGGACAGGTACGATGAGAAGGCGAAACTCCGGGAGTTTAAGGTGGGACAAGAGGTGTTGATTCTGTTGCCTCTGCCAGGTCATCCTTTGTCTGCCAAGTACGCCAGTCCTTATAAGGTGGTGAAAAAGATCTCTGACCTAGATTACCTTGTGGCTACTCCAGATAGGCGTAAAAAGAACCAGCTGTGCCATGTGAACCTGGTAAAGGAGTTTGTGAGGCGCCCCCCTGAGCCTCTCGCTGTCCCTGTGTTGACCTGCAGCGGTCATGGAGGAGAAGAAGTGAGGGACAGTGAAGCTCAGGTGGAAGATAACTGGGTGTGTCATGTCTCTGCGGACCAGTGGGCGGGGAACTCCAGACAGGTGGCTGACGAGGCTTTAGTGCACCTGCCTGAGCAACAGTGTGTAGCCGTGCAGCGCCTGTTTGATTCATACCCCACTGTGTTTGCAGAGCATCCAGGCCTCACAACTCGGGTGGTGCACGACGTAGACGTGGGAGATCACCCCCCCCCTTTAAATCAGTACCCTACAGAATTCCACCTATTAAACTCCCAGCCCTCAGAGCGGAGTTAGAGTATATGTTAGAACGGGGGTTGATTGAGAAGGGGGCAGTTAGGTGGACATCTCCTGTCACTCTGCAGCCCAAGCCTGACGGGAAGGTTCGCTTCTGCATTGACTTTCAGAGATTGAACGGGTTGACTCCTACCAATGCTTATCCCCTTCCCCGTGTGGACGATAGCGTAGACAAGATTGGTAAGGCACGGTTTCTAACTAAGGTAGACCTAGTGAAAGGCTACTGGCAGGTGCCCTTGTCTGAGCGGGCGAAGGGGGTATGCGGGTTTGTGGTTGATGGGAAGACCTACCGTTGCAATGTGATGCCGTATGGTCTTAAAAATGCCCCAGCAACCTTCCAGAGTCTTAAATGAGTTAGTAGCTGACATCCCTAACTGCACTGTCTACCTAGATGACGTTATAATATACGATGACAACTTTGAGAGTCACTGTGAGCACATAGAAGCCTTGTTTCGGAAGCTTAGTGAGGCCAGTTTGGTGGTTATTCTGGGCAAGTGCGACTTTGTCCGGGCAACTGTGCAATATCTTGGGTTTGTGGTCGGATTAGGTCAGGTGTGCCCCCCCCCCTAAAACAAGATACAGGCTATTAACCAGTTCCCCAGGCCGTCCACTAAGCGGCAGATCATGAGATTTTTAGGCATGATCGGTTACTATCGCCGCTTCATTCCGGGTTATTCTACTGTGTTAGCTCCTCTGACAGATTTACTAGCAAAAGACAAAAAGTACAAGTGGGCACCTGAGTGTGAAAGGGCTTTTTGCTGGTTAAGCACCTATTATGCACTCACCCCATCCTCAGGTCCCCTGACTTTGAAAGACCATTCCAGCTGGCAACGGATGCTAGCGGTGTAGGGGCTGGTGCCGTCTTAATGCAGACAGACGAGGAAGGTTTGGAGCATCCAGTCAGTTTCTTTTCCAAGAAGTTTAATTCCACTCAGAAAAACTACTCTGTGGTAGAGAAAGAAATGCTGGCAATAGTGTTGGCGCTCAGGCACTTTGAAGTATATGTTCCTGCCTATGGGCCAGTCGTGGTGATTTACACCGACCACCACCCTCTTAAATTTCTGAACCAATTCCACAACCGGAATATGAGGCTGACACGTTGGTCACTCATGTTGCAAGAATACAATCTAGACATTCGCCATATTGCCGGTTGTGAGAATGTGATTGCAGACTGTTTGTCGAGGGTGGAGGATCCGCCGTAGATCACCACAGGTGTGTGGGTTGACTGGAGAAAAATCAGGCTTGCCCCTGTAGAGCAGCCGTCAAAAACAACATTAAAATTAAATACAAAAAATCACATAAAAACTCTTTCTTTTGATAGTTAATTGTAAGTTGCCAATGTTATAGCTAAAGTCCTTAAGTTGAACCTATCTTTCACTTAGTAGGCACTTCACTCTGTGAAGCTCGCTCTGGGAGCATAACAGGCTAAAATTATACTATTATGTTTGGGAGGGGTTATAAGATTTTATTTAGGCTAAAATGTTTTTTTTTTTTTTTTTTTATAATTGAGCTTTACATTTCATTTCTGGCGGAGTGGCTGGTTGTGGCGGGTCTTGTCGGCATTCTGCCTTGTCAGATATGGTGCTCGCCTAATGTTGAGCGTCCCATATCTTGGGCGGGGTGTGACGCCTACCAGCGTTGGCAGAATCGCCTTCCGTTAGCCACTAGTGCTTGCCAGGGCAGTGAAATGGGCTACAGTTATCAGAGAATGTTGTTCTTTCTTTCATAGTACTTGCATTGTTACAGACAGTCCAGTGGTGGTATTTATTTTCGTCTGTGATAACGGGAAGTATTTTATATCATGAGTAGAACATAAGATGCATTGTAGTGAAGTCGAGAGAGAGAGAGAGCGAGCGAGCAGCGTGGGGGCAGTGAGTGTTGCTTTCCTCCTCCCTCCTCCCTCCCGGAGGAGTTTCCCGCCCGCGTGGCCTTTCTCTCGGTTTTGATTGGCTGGTGGTTCCTGGCGCCTTCTGGAGGCCTGCTGCCGTGTGACGTAGCGGCCTGTGATTGGCTGACCACCATGCCTTTGTGGGATCCTGGGGGTCCCGAGGAGCTACTCTCTTTAGAGCAGGCTAGGGACGCACATGACTAACATCCTTTTACACACTGTATCTCCACCATTCTGATACTGTCTCTCTTTCTCAACTTCTTCTCTTTCATTCCTCTTATCTTAATGTCACAACACTCCCTTTGGGTTCTGCACACGATTTCATATCGGCCCATCGTATTATGTGCGTCACTCTCTGAGATATTTACATGCACTTAGAATAGGTTTGAGGGTTCTTAGTTAGTAGAAGTTAAGAACTTGGTGTGTGTCTCCATTATTGATTTAGTGCTCTGCTGGGTTATTTAATGCTAGACTGGGATAAGGCTTCTGTTGTCGTTGTCCGCGATGTGTGTACGGTTCGCTTATACCTACACGACTTCGACGGTTTCTGTGGTAGCCTAGGTTGTCTTTTTGGTTGTGCCTTTTGCGAGTGCAGCATCGTGTGGTAAGAGGGCATTAGCCTACTACCTTGTCACACAGTGCTGCCTCTTTGCTTGACTTTAGAGGGATCGCCAGGGTAGAACCAGATACTTGAGATCTGGATCTACCAAGAGAGCATCCCCGTCATTAACGTAACTTTAATCATACCGCCTTATGGACAACGCTAGGCTATGAGCCAGTCTTGCTCAGCCACAGTTTCCCTAACCTTGATATCCCAGCTAGACTTTATTCACCTAGCAGACACTAGTTAGGATATGAGCTCTTTATGATATGTATGCATTATTATTCACGGCATTTATTAGGCTAGGTTGTTGTTGAGTTGCACAACCATAGCAGACTGTTTCGTTAATGAGGAAGCATTTCTTTTAGTGTTGAGCATTACTGCTGTTGCGCATTTATAGTATTCCTGTGTCAGTTAACATTATATGTCCTATCTTTTAGTGTATTCAATCTACACGTATGGTGTCCTGCCTCCTGCCTTTATATAATTTAAGATACGAGCATCTTATGAGCATCAGACTTTCTTCAGAAGTTTCCAGGTCTATGCTGTAGGACTAGACCTCACTTTCTTTCAGATAGGAGTGAAGAGTTTATTGTTGTTTAGAGTAACTGTATTGAAGCATCTTTTTATTGTATTAAATCTTGCAGTGATTTAATTGATCTTTCCATAGCTTCCCTTTTGTGCATTTTAACGTAACTTGCATCTTGTTTGTTATCAGGCTATACCAGTGTGTGTTAGCCTGAAGTAGAGTACATTTATGCCCAGTTAAGGATACCCCGTTATCGCAGATTAAATTTGGAGGGTATAGGTGTTTTTGTTAGCCGGCATATAAGTTCAAGGGTTTGGATCTAGCGTACCATTGTTGCATAGTGCCCTATTACTAGTCCAATCTTTAAGTGCCCTTGTTTTATTCGTAGCCCCGGTCGTAACAATACTTATCCATATGCGCCTATTTTACGTTGAATATAAAGGTATTAACCTGTTACAGCAATAAAAGAAGTGGAAACAGCATTTGGATGGTCAAAATCGGCGATACAGGCCGGGAGTTACATAACCAAAGGCTGAGGCAACCTCCCTCCCCTCCACGCCTCCCCACGTCTGGAGAGAGATTGTCGATCGATACTCTCTCTCTCTCTCTCTCTTGCACTCGCTTGGTAACAGTGATGACAACTCGCTAATGTTAGCACGAAAATAGACCACAGAATAAGGGAATAACAGGGAAAATAGGTGATAACTGAAGGAGGGTGGGGGGGGGGGGGGAAGTGGGGAAGGAGGGGATGTGGAGGAGTGATATTTGGCATGGCCCAGGGGCAAACAAAAAAAAGGCTTCAAGTTTTTTTGGGGTGTTTTAAATAGATTTTTTTAGGCCCAGGATCTTAAGAGTCTTCCCGCAGTCGCCCGGGGAAACTCTTAAGAGTCTTCCCGCACTTTCCGGGTTAAGGAAGGGCATGATAATTCCATTACGCCAGGAGTTAGGGAGGTCACCTTGAGTCCATGTCGCATTGATTAGTTTTAGTAGGAGTGGATGAAACGATGTGGCTAGGTATTTGATGAATTCATAGAGAATATTATCCTGGCCAGCTGCCTTCCTTGTTGGGAGACTGGTTAGTGCTATCTACAGTTCGTGTGATGTGAAGGGGGTGTCCATTTGGGAGGGATGTGCTTTGGCGGATGTGATGATTGTGGTGTATCTGACGAAGTCTGCGTTAGCTGGGGCGACTGCAATTTGTGTTTCTTGGATGGAATAATTTGCCACAGTAGTTCCTCCAGTAGGTTTTGCGTGTTGATCGTATGATTTTCTTTGCTTCTGCTGTAGCTTTCTTAACTTCTATCCAGTTTATCAGTGATTTGCATCTTCTATGTTTTTTAATTGCTCTCCGTCGTTTCATTCATGTTAGTGGCATGAATGATGGCACAAAAGAGAGAGAGGTTCTGGAAGTGTTAGTGAATGCCAGGCTGGATGTATGTGGAATGACAGAGACCAAATGGAAAGGTTCAGATGTGAGAGAGTGGGAGTGTGGAATGGGTGTGTGTGCTGGAGTGAGTGAAGGAACAGCGAGAGAAGGTGCATGTTTGTTTGTAAGTAGCAAATGGAAGGAATGTGTAAGAGAGTATGGGTCTGTGGGTTCAAGGATTGTGTGGGTGAGAATGAAAGTAGGAATACAAACGTGGGTGATTGTATGCGTGTATGCCCCGACAGAGGATATACTTGAAAGAAAGAAAGAGGAGTTCTGGATGAATGTGGAGGCGTGCCTGGAGAAGTTTGACAAGAACGAAAAAATATTTCTGATTGGGGATATGAATGGTAAGGTGGGTGATAGGAAAGTTGAGGGAGTGGTGGGAGGGTGGGGGGTACCATCAGAGGTGAATGGGAATGGTAGTGCACTTGTGGACGTATGTGTGGGGAGGAGGCTGTGGATAGCCAACACCTTCTTCCGACACAGAATGATCCACAGGTACACGTGGAAACGGATGTTGACGATGAAGGATAAGACAGTGGTGGAACGAAAGTCATTGATTGATTATGTATGTGTGGATGAACGAATGAAGAAATCTGTGATGGATGCTAGGGTGTATAGGGGTATTGGAGGGGGTCTGTCTGATCATTATGTAGTGGTAGCTAAGGTTAGGATACAAAAGAAGTGGGTGAGGAGAGCGGGAGGGAGGCGAGAGGAGGGTGGAATGGTGAGGAGAGTGGAGAGGTTGCAGGAGGAGGAAGTCAGGGAGGAGTACAGGAGAGCAGTGGAAAGACGACTAGGTGGGTTCGACCTGGAAGTTATGGAGGAAGTGGAGGAGATGAGCAAGGTGTTTAAGGATGAGATCTGTGCAGCGTGTGAGGAGAAGAGGGAGGGGAGTGAAAGGTACAGCATGGTGGACAGAAGAGGTAAGAATAGCTGTGGAAGAAAAGAAGAAAGCATATAGAGAGTGGTTGGGTAGTAGAGGGAATGAAGATTCCGAGAGACAGAAACGAGCGAGGTACGTGGAGAGTAAGAGGGTGGTGAAGAGAGTAGTGAAGGAAAGTAAGAGATGAGTAGATGAGAAATTTGGAAGGAATCTGAGTGTAAAATGGAGGGAGAGTAAGAAACTGTTCTGGAAAGAAGTCAAGAAAGTTAGGGAAGGTAGCAAGGGAAACAGTAAGGGTGTGAAAGATAAGAATGGGAGAATGCTAGCCGAGAAGCAAGAGAGAGTCGAAAGATGGAGGGAGTACTTCAGTGAGTTGCTAAATGAAAGGAATGAAGAGCCAGCAAACATAGCTGGATATGGTATGGGAGGGAGAAGAAGAGAAGTAGTGGAGGAGGAGGTGGGGATCAGGAGGTCAGAAGTGTGGGAAGCCATGAAAAGAGTGAAGTTGGGGAAAGCACCAGGAACAGATGGAGTGTGTGGGGAAATGTTGAGGTATGGTGGTGAGATAGTGATAGAATGGGTATGGAAAATGTGCAAACTAGCATGGGAGAAGGGGAGTGCACCCAATGACTGGAAGACTGGCATAATAGTTCCCCTATATAAGGGCAAAGGGGAAAGAGGAGTGTGTGGTAACCACCGAGGAATATGTCTTCTAAGCGTAGTAGGGAAGGTATACAGTAGGGTAGTGATTGAGAGAGTGAGAGTGAGAACGGAGAAATGGATAGGCGACGAGCAGGGAGGTTTTAGGAAGGGAAGAGGATGTGTAGATCAGATTTTTACCCTGAATTGTGTTGTGGAGAAGTATCTGGAGAAGAAACAAAAGGTGTATGTTGCCTTTATGGACTTGGAGAAGGCCTATGACAGAGTGGATAGAGAAGGTTTGTGGAAAGTACTAAGAATATACGGAGTAGAGGGCAAGTTGCTGAAAGCAGTGAAGAGCATGTATGAGGGTGCAAAGGCGGCAGTACGTGTGGAGAGTGAGCAGAGCGAGTTCTTTGACCTGAATGTTGGTTTGAAACAGGGGTGTGTGATGTCCCCGTGGTTGTTTACTGTATATATGGATGGAGTTATGAAAGAAATACTATCAAGAGCAGTGGATGTTGGTGTATCGCTGAAAAGGGAGGGAATTGAGTGGAAGCTACCTATACTGCTGTTTGCGGATGATACAGTTCTGATGAGTGATAATGAATGGGAGTTGCAGGGTCTGGTAAATGAGTTTGGAACAGTGTGCGAAAAACGGAATTTGAAGGTAAATACGGGGAAGAGCAAGGTTATGGTCTTCGAAAGGGGTGAAGTCACAGAGTGTGAGGTGAAGCTGAACGGTCAGGCTATGGAGATCGTCAACTCTTTTAAGTATCTGGGCAGTGTGTTGAGTAAAGATGGGACTATGGATGAAGAGGTGCGGGAGAGGGTACAACAGGGGAAGAGGGGTGTAGGAACGCTAAAAGCAGTAACAAGAAATAGGGTGGTCAGTATGGAAGTGAAAAAGTCCTTGCATGACAGTGTGGTAATCCCGACACTGACTTACGGAAGCGAAGCATGGACGTTGGTTGAGAGACTCAGACCAAGAGTGAGAGCAGTGGAAATGAATTACTTAAGGAGTGCGTGCGGAGTTACATGGAGGGATAGACAGACTAATGAGGAAGTAAGAAGGAGGTGTGGTGTGGAGGTAGATGTGCTGGAAAGTGTGAAAAGGAACAACTTGAGATGGTTCGGCCATATGGAACGTATGGAAAGCGAGAGAATGACTAAGAGGGTGTACGAGAGCGAGGTGGAGGGACAGAGGGGGAGAGGTAGACCGAATATGAGGTGGAAGGATGGAGTGAGGAACTACATGAACGAAGGCGGTGCTGGTTGGGGGGAGGGGCATCGACTGACTGGGGACAGAGGTGCATGGGGGCAGTTCGTTCGTGGCCACCCCTTCGGGGATCACGGCGTCAGGCAATAGATAGATAGATAGATAGATAGAGAATATTATCCTGGCCAGCTGCCTTCCTTGTTGGGAGACTGGTTAGTGCTATCTACAGTTCGTGTGATGTGAATGGGGTATCCATTTGGGAGGGATGTGCTTTGGCGGATGTGATGATTGTGGTGTATCTGACGAAGTCTGCGTTAGCTGGGGCGACTGCAATTTGTGTTTCTTGGATGGAATAATTTGCCACAGTAGTTCCTCCAGTAGGTTTTGCGGGTTGATCGTATGATTTTCTTTGCTTCTGCTGTAGCTTTCTTAACTTCTATCCAGTTTATCAGTGATTTGCATCTTCTATGTTTTTTAATTGCTCTCCGTCGTTTCGCGACTGCTTTTGAGCAATCTTCTGTCCACCAGGGTTTTAAGGTTTTATTTGAAGGGTGTCCTGTAATAAGCTTGAAGAGTTGTTTGGCGGCTATATTTGTGACTTCGATCAATTTCTCAGGCATGATGGTTGGATCTATGGAATTGAAGTCTGGTACTTGGATAGTTTCTCGCCAAGTGTTCCAGTCGAAATTGGCAGGTATTTTCCACTTGGGTAATGAGATAGGGAAGATAGGAGGAGTGCAGTTTTTGAATTGTATAATAAGTGGGCGGTGGTCTGTGGGTTGTACAGAGGAAATAATATCTGGGAGGAGAGTGCCGGATCCGAAACATATGTCTATGGATGATGAATAGTTAGTCTGTAGGTTGAAGTATGTGGGGAAATAAGGTTCTGAAAGTAAACTGTAGTTGGTACTATGAAGGTAGGTACAGAGATTGTTCCCTGCTGCATTGGGTGTACCGTGGCTCCAGGAGTGGTGGTTAGCATTTAGATCTCCTATTACTAGGAAGGGATGAGGTACTTGAAGGATGTAGTGGTCCAGTTCTTGATGAGAGATAGGGCCACCTGGGTTATAGGTTTGATGTTATCGTTGCGGCGGCAGGAGGGGAAGTGACCGTCCACGTGTACTGTGTTTGTAAACAAACGCTCATCAGACATACCAACCGTAAGAAATGCACCGTGGCGAGTTTGACAGGCTTACCAACCCTACATCCGACGGTATCGCACGAGAGATTCGCACAAGGAAGGAAATGGCGGTACCACCTTCACGAGCGAATCTGACGTGAGAGTCCTTCGTCGAAGGGATCTCACAATTATTTGGTACTGCGGGCCTTACTCTCGCTTTCAACTCACCCTGCGTCTACCACACAGAGACTGTATTTTATCCCGTTATTCTGTTTCGCATTCACGAAAGACACTCGACTCATATCGATTGTTATTATTAATGGTGATTATTTCTATGTTCATGTTTCACTGTTGTTGCCATTTAATTAACTGAGATTCTTAACCACATTTGTCTCTGATTTATTCTCAGTATATATATACCATTATTCTTTGTGTGTTATTCTTGTTATTATTTCAGAACAGAAGTCATCCCTGACTACGAATCTGTATTCGAGAGTTGGGAATATAAATGATTATGTTGAGACGATCTATATGACTCCTCAAGATAGACGTTATCTGAATTAATATACCATTTACATATCCATCTGTGTTGTCATTGAGTTCTGCACGATCCTGATTGAATACCTATCTTGTACTAGAAAGACTGTGTTCGGTGTGACCCTGTCGGGCTATCATAAGGTCTATAAGTCCATAATTGGATTTTTGTGGAGACTATAATTCACGAGTTGTAAATATTACAACCCGACATACCAATATGTATAATCTTACAGATCGCGACTGTACAGTACATGTGAGCCTATTTCCGAAGGTAAAGTTGGAATATATGAAAAGTAATAGCCAAGTATAATGAGAGTGACGTCATCGTACTGCATACGTGGTAGTGTAATGTGCGATGGTATAGTTATTTATCTTAGATGTGATGATTGTCATAGTTTGGAATTTGATGGTTGTGTTGGGAATTACAGTGGTGTAAGATGTGCTGATTGCAATGGAGTTATGAATATAATCTAAATTCTAGCCACGGAAGATTTAATTCAATATTACATCGATAAACGTATATTTACCTTCTGCAGTATATATCGGGGGTAAGGCAGAACAATAACTAAGAATATTGAGGGTTAAATTATAGTATTTAGTTGGCATTAGTGGTGCCAGTCCTGTGATCGTAAATGTTAATAGATACAATAGGAAGAGGACAACCAAACTCGTGATAAAAATCATCTTTATTTTCATTTCGGAAGACGTTTCGACATATTATGTTCATGCCATCATCAGTAATCTGTGAACAATAAATTAAATTTGAAGTACAAAAATGGAAGCTACTTGCGAATCAACAATACCTAAACTATGCTAAATATAAGATACTTTTAGCAACATAGTATCTAAATACATACATGAAAGTAATGCAGACAGTTGCCCAAATAATTTATGTTCCTCTCTGTGGTCATATACATGGCAATATAATGGGCATCAGTGAATTACGAGTGTAGTTTCTCATCCAGTGGTTAACTTATCTGATTAGTCAACTGATAATGAAAATAAACCACACTTGCAATTCATTCATACTAATTGTACATTCATACATAAGATCCTGACGAGGAAAATAACTTATGTCGGCAAATGTACATTATTCCATCGAGAGACAGATAAAATAGAACTTAGCAAGGCTTTATTTTAGGATACAATTAATTTATTCATCATGGTTATAATACAATTTACATAGATCACAGGAAGGAATATAATACATTAAATATAGGTAAAATAGATTTAACTTTAAATCGCATTGCACACAAAACCTTGATTACCAGGGATAATTAAATATGAATAGGAGGAAGAAAATTAATAAGAGAGAGGCAAAGATACACAAAGAACAACTCAGATAAAGAAATACAATATGAATGCCAAAACTCTAGACACAAAGATAGATAATTAAAGTATGCCTTTAAAGTTGTTCTTTATCACATGCTTTTGTCCTTATACATGGCCATCATGGGAATAATATTATCGTTATCAATAAAGTAATGTGTGAGTCCTCACTTTGACTCCCCCCTCATGTTATCAAATTAATTAATAAGTGGTTTAAGCGGTTATTTTTTTCCTTTGATGTGGACCGGTATTAATTAGTACTAAATTAGTTACAATTACTAATAGTGATTAGTGACAAGGTGGGCCTTAAAGATATATTTCGGTAATCGGTAATTATCAAGGACAGGGTCCTGTTTGACATTATTATATTGACATTTTCAGTAAACTATTACATTTGAATTGAAATTTTATTTATACAGAATTATATACAGATTTCATCTGAACTTTATATTTTACCTATCCCTTGAATTATTACGAGTGGGATGTAACAGCGCATTTTGAGCGACTGTACACTCTAGGGTAACTCATATAATCACATATATAACTCACACCCTTATAACAGTTATTCACTTACTTAAGTATACTACTGCACATTCTAGTTGGGAATGATATCCCTATAGATAGATCATCTCCCCCACCTATAAAGGACTTGGTACAATTCTTGCAGAGTAAGCAGGGGTTCCCACGGTCTCCTGAGAGTATTGCAGCAATTCCAATATGATTGCTAGCAACTATGTAACGTGTAACACCACTCTAGTAAGAAAGCCGGCGCCCAAGGAGGGAAGCCAGGCCAGTAGCAGATCAGACAGCCCTATTGGAAGGTCGACCCTTCATTCGGCTGTGGTAATTAACCCTTATTTAGCGGGCTAGGTGGTCTATTTGACCGTAGCGCCCAGCGTTTTTTTGTTAACCCTAAATAGGGTTGTTTACGTGATCATTTTCATGCCTAAATAAGACCCAGAGCGTAAAACAAGTATCCATCCCTGAAAGGGCGTAAACAGAGCTTTCCAATGACACCCAAACCATCCTTGTACGACCACTGGTTCTCTTGCAACGATCGTGCAACACGAGTGCAAAAACCCTGAAATAAGGTAATTTCCTTACATAATTCCCTGTGTAGCGAGTGAGAAAGGAGGGGGGAAAGTAGAATACAGATCAGTATGTCCACGGTGGTCGTGTGGACCGGTCATAGCGTTGCTACGCTCGTCCCACCGCTCAGCTCTCTCTCTCAGCAACATTACGTGCTGAAAATGGCGCTCGACATAAGTTGTGAACCGCCACATAGTCCATATTTATTTCACACGACATAAGTTGCGCGCCGCCAATTAAGGGTTAATACAGTGACATATACAGTGACAGTGCGATACTGTGCGATATTAGTGTGTGTACCGTTATCTATTTTCGCTATTCTTATCTTTTATTTTTGTACAGGGAAGAATATAAATTACAGGAATATAGCTCAAATCTAGTTGCTTTTATAATATAGTGCAAGCTGTAGGTATTTCCCAGTCGGGTAGCTACAATACCTACAGAGACAATTAACAAATCAAACAAGCCATAATTAAGCATAGTTTATTTTGCTGGTAATAAAACTATAGAAAATCCAACAGTGTCTTTGCTTCAAATCAGTTACCTTAACAATTTACCTTTCAACATGTTTTACAGTGAAAACCTGAACTACAAGCATAACCAAGGAACATTAAGGTAAGAAGCAAAAAGGCAACCAAACAACCGCCCGCTACATAATTGGTTGGCAGCTTAAATGGGATTTGTGTTCCCCAATCGAAATTACAATAAAAAAGACCTCCGAAGAGCAAACAACAAAAAGCACTAAGAAAATGCAACTAGAAAACCCATAACACATTTATGAGCTAAATTGGAAAAGAAACAGACAGTGAAGTTACCCAACTAAAGTGCATGGAGGAGTGAGCTGGTACTCTCAGTGCACAAACAACTGTATCTCTCCACTCAGCGCTCAGCTCAGCAATTTCTCGCCCAGGCAACACTCACCCGACTCACCCTACTGACTCACCCCACAGCTCAGTCCACAGTCCACGCGCTACCCAATGTCTGACGTGGCGGTGACGTCACAGCAGTAGCAGAGAGAGAGAGAGAGAGAGAGAGAGAGAAAGAGAGTGCAGCCATAACAGTCAACTCTACGGTCCCTCCACTTCAATCTTCATTCTACAACAGCTGACAAGAAGACCTTCAAAACATCGCAACGTAAATTTCAGCATAGTACCGGTTAGTCAGAAAACTACAATACAAACTAAATATACTAGTAATTAGTAGCCTACTAGTAAAAATCCTGTCAACACAAACAAGCAATGCCAAAGTATCTTAACTATTCTTTCAACTTATTCATGTGTATAGAATAATTTAGCTGGGACTGTACGTTCCTTATTAATTACATTCATTCTATGAATTCAAGTTAGATCAAAGAATATAAGTACTCTATATATTTGTTGTAACAGTTTCGCAAGTAATAACTTAGCAGAGGATCAAAGACTTACTTCTGTTACTCACTGTGTTAAAATGTGTTTTATCATTTCTTAGTAAGAGAATAGGCTATCCCTATAGTGCCTTACTAACCTAATTTTCTTAGTAAGAGAGTATTCTTATACAGTACCTTACTAACCTGAATTTTCCAGAATTTTCCTGTTTTTACAAACTAACTGCTCACTCATCAGACTAACCACCATTATCATCCATACAAACTTGGGTACGGATGTGTGGTTAAGAGAAATCCCAACTACCAAACATTTTGTTTCAGTGCTAACATTTTTTTTGTGGGATTATTTGTCAATGACATTCAATCCAGGTATCTTTACCAAAAGTGTCATTTTCCCTAATGTCCTTTAAGCTTTTTAGAAAAAGAATGGCTTAGAGGAAGATCTCATATCCTCTGATAGTCAATCTGATGCAAATTCAGATAGCCCTCTTGAAGCAGAAGGAGGGGAAGTAGCACTACAGTCGGTCACAGAGTTTGATAAAAAGGTAGACATTTCTTTTGACGCTGACATTGACACACTTACTAACAGACTGTCCGACTCTTTCAAGGGTAAATCGAGTTATCTACCAGAGGTTGACACCTCCTCTAGCACCTGCGGTACACAAAAGGTTACATCGGACCTCATCAACACAGAGTCCAGCGTAAACCTAAGCGCAAGCGGGGGGAATAAGGTAATTTACGCACCTCCAGAATCTACAAAACCCAAGTCATTCCAGTTCCGCCCTCCAATTTTAGACGGCCGTCAACATCGATCAGTTAAGCAATATCCGACAGGTAACTTGAACATGTCGACTACTCCGCCGACGACTACTACGTCAACTACGAGTACAACTACGACAGCCACGAGTATGACTACTTCAACAACCACCATGTAAGGACACGTGCCACCACCGACGATAGCCATTGTGCCAACAGGGCATGGTGTTGCATGTTACCCTGGGAAGGACTGCCCTAATTACCCGGGGAGAGTTCTCACATTTTTCAGGAACATCGAAGGACTCATGAGAAACAGCAACATTATAACTGATGAAGACAAAATTGAGCTTGTTAGATCATACCTGAAAGATGGCTCGAAATCTAAAGTCTTTCAGTCCATACTAGGCTTCCAGACCAAAAATTACCAGGAATGGAAAAACTATATGATCGAGGTCTTTGGGGATGGTAACCAAGGAGGAGAACTAGCCTTCATCCATAGATTAGCTGACAAAATCGACACAGATGGCAGAAAGCATGAACAATACATGGCAATGGCAATTGCCGGGGATGTATAAGAAGATGCCAAAGGAAGGTTTCTAGCTCCCTCTTCAGTATGGATCAACAATGCTACCCATGATTGCATGATGCTGGAGAACTTAGGCAAAGTAGTGGAATACCTAGTATACATGATCATGCTGGATCCTCGCCTGAGGAAGGAAATGACGAAAACAGAATTCCTACCCACCACTAACCTTCAGAAGTTAGTGAGCAAACGATCATACAAGATTACCACAGACTTAGTCCGAAAAGCCTTGGTAATCCCAGCAGATGTCCTCATAGGCATCGGAACAATGAAAGACAATCGCATCGCCTTAACCCTTAATTAGCGGCGAGCAACATAAGTCGAGTTAAATAAAGCTGGACTATGTGGCGGCGCTCGACATAGGTCGAGTGGCAATTTCAGCACGTAATGTGGCTGAGAGAGAGAGACAAGTGGTGGCAGGAGACTAGCGAGCGTATGACTGCTCCAGACCACCGCGGCGAACCTACTGACACAAATCTCAGCTCCCTCCTCCCTCTCTCACTCGTTACATGCTCAATTATGTACCGAAAGTACCGAATTACCTGCTTTTTGCACTCGCGTTGCACGGTTATTGCAAGAAAACTATCCATCATACAAGGATCGTTATGGTGTCATTCGAAAGCTCTGTTTATGCCCTTTCAGGGATAGGTACTTGTTTTACGTTCTGGGTCTTATTTAGGCATGAAAATGATCACGTAAACAGCCCTATTTTGGCTAAAAACACCCCGCTGTGCGGTACATATAAATAAACCGCATAGGCCGCTCGTAAGGTGTTAAATCCTTCCGACCAGAAGATGATCTACAACCGACACAAGTATTCTACAATGCAGAATCCGCATCCTTTCCTGCACTCGACCATTGCAGCGGCTGTTTCAACAAGTATGGACAGTTCGCGTGCGCAGCCCTTGGTGTCCCCTACTCCAAGTAACCAGAGTGTTGGATCAACGGATCAAGGTTCACGGTTGTATCCCTTTGTAGTAATCGGAAAGCAAAGGATACGTGCTAGAGAGGGTGTACACCTTCCAGTTAGGTTACCCAAGCTAAAGAAAGGCACGTATGTAGTATGTCTACGTGAAAGTGCATGTATTAAAGGACTAGCTCTCGAGTCAACCTTGTACAAGCTTCAGGATAAAGCAAGGACAAAGATACTAGTCTATAACAGGTCTAACAGTCCAATCACACTGAAGTCCGGCTGCAAGATCGGAAAAGCTCTTGTGTACGACTATCCAGTAGATCCTGAACCTCCGGAGTGGCCCTCCGCAGAAGCACCAATTGCAGCAATGACAGCATTGTCACCGTCTGAGATGCAAGACGAAGATCCTCTCAGACAAAACCTAAAGAAGACAGACTTTCCAGAAGAGACAGAATCCCTTCTGAAATTGCTACAGTCTTTCAGAGATGTAGATGCACTCCCAGGAGAACGTCTAGGTAAAACGGATCTAACAACGCATACCATACCCCTCAAACCAGGCACCAATCCCGTTTACACAGCGGCGTACAGATTGCCACACTGTCAAAGGGAAGTAGTAAAAGGGATGGTAGACGAAATGCTGGAGCAAAATGTTATTCACCATTCATCCTCGCCATGGAATTCATCTCTTTTCCTGGTACCTAAGAAGGATGGAGGATGGCGTCCGGTGATTGATTATCGCAAGGTCAATCAAGCAACTATACCTGACAGGTTCCCCATGCCTGTACTGTCCGAGCTACTACAAGGCATAGGAAAAGGGAACAAGGTATTCAGTACTCTAGACCTCCTCAGTGGGTACTGGCAAGTTGGAATGGATGAGAAATCAACAGAAGTCACTGCGTTCTCTACCCCCAGTGGACACTACGAATGGCTACGCATCCCGTTCGGACTAAGAAATGCACCCCTCACCTTTCAAAGGTTAGTAAACAATCTTTTTGCGGGCCTATTGGGTGACTCAGTCTTCGCCTACCTGGACGACATCATAGTCTTGTTACGCTGGCCAGCTTGCCAGAATGCACTCGTAACTCGCTAGCGCTCGCCAGGGCAGTGATATGGGCTACAATAATCGTAGAACGATGTTCTTTCTTTTATAGAGTTCATGTTGTCACAGACAGATCAGTGGTAGTCTTTATTCTTGTCTGTGACACTTGGAAGTATTTTATATCATTCATAGAATATAAGATGCATTGTGTGAAGTTAAGGAGAGAGAGAGCATAGGAGGCAGCACGGTGGTATTATGTGCGTGTGTATGTACATGTCCCTCCCTCGCTCGCGCGCGGGCTTTCCCAGGCCCTTGATTAGCTGGCGCGCCTGGCACGTCCTAAGGGCGCCTGCATCTCGTGACGTAGTGGTCTGTAATTGGGTGCCGCTGTCCTAGTGTTGGTGCTGGGGGCTCTCGCCGCGTTTCTCCTGCAGAGCTTGGCGCAGCGTGCTTGGTCCTACATGTCCTTTGCAATCTGTCCCCCATATAACCCCCTGTACTACTTTCTCTCTCTCTGAACTTCTTCATTTTCATACTTCTCTCTTTATTCCATTACTTGTCCCTTCTGGTTCTGCATACGACTTCCATAGTCGGCCAGTCATATTACCAGCACCAGCTCTCACTTTTATGTTTGCACTAGTTTTAGGGATTATTAGAGTCATAATCATATGGTAGCCTAGTGTTGGGGTTCTTCTAACTATTGAGCTGTTCTTTCCCATTATTTAATGCTAGACAGTGGAAGGTATCTTTGGTCATTGTCTGAGTTATGTATGTGGCAAGTCAGAGCCTGTACAACATCGACGAAGCTAGCTAGCCTGTAACCCTTGTGCATATTTTCTTTTGCGAGTGTAGCAGTATACAGGTGAAGGGCTTTTGCCTATACTTATCTGTATACTTGCTACCTCATTTTGTTAACCTTTGTGGAGCGCCAAGGCAAGACCAGATACTAGAGATCTGGACTTTCCAAGAGAGCCTCCAAGTCACTTAACGTAACATAAGGGAAATCTGTTCAAGGGGAGACAGTAGGCTACGAGCATGCTTGCGCTCTGCCTAGTTTCCTAGTACCTTTTATGCCACTGCTAGACTTTATTAGTGAGGAAGACAGCATTGTGTTTATTAACTCTCATTGTGTATGCTTTAGGAATTATTCACGCCTTATTTTAGCCAAGGTTGATGCATAGTGCACAACCCTGTTTGGCTGTTACATTGGCTAAGGAAGTACTGTTTTTGAGTGGTTATTATTAGTGCTGTCACAGAGTTGTTGTACTCCCTTGTTATATATATATGTATCCTACTTATTGGTGTATTTAAGATACACGCTTTGGTGTCCTGCCCCTGCATTATTTCTGTTCTATATTAACGAGCATCTTAGAGCATCAGACCTTTTCAGAAGATTCCTTATCTGATTGCTGTAGGACTAGACTATCAGTGTTTTCATAGAGCATTGAAGAGTTTAGTGTTGAGTACTGACTCACACTAAAGTTAATGTAAGCAATTATTCCTTTATTAAATCTTATATAGTTTATTCAAGCATTGTTATTACTTAACCCTTAATTAGCGGCGAGCAACATAAGTCGAGTTAAATAAAGCTGGACTATGTGGCGGCGCTCGACATAGGTCGAGTGGCAATTTCAGCACGTAATGTGGCTGAGAGAGAGAGACAAGTGGTGGCAGGAGACTAGCGAGCGTATGACTGCTCCAGACCACCGCGGAGAACCTACTGACACAAATCTCAGCTCCCTCCTCCCTCTCTCACTCGCTACATACTCAATTATGTACCGAAAGTACCGAATTACCTGCTTTTTGCACTCGTGTTGCACGGTTATTGCAAGAAAACTATCCATCATACAAAGATCGTTTTGGTGTCATTCGAAAGCTCTGTTTATGCCCTTTCTGGGATAGGTACTTGTTTTACGTTCTGGGTCTTATTTAGGCATGAAAATGATCACGTAAACAGCCCTATTTTGGCTAAAAACACCCCGCTGTGCGGTACATATAAATAAACCGCATAGGCCGCTCGTAAGGTGTTAAGAGCATTTTCGTAACGTAAGTACTCCTGTTGTGAGTTGGCTTTGCCGTCACCGGAAAGCCTTTGTAGAAGTGCACTAAAACCCAGTTAATTGATACCCCGTTATCCAGTAGATTAACTTAGAGGGTTTTGAGTGATTTTGTTCACCGGCGTAATAGTTCGAGGGTTTGGAATTAGCGTACCGTTGTAATAGATATAACAAATGGCCGTTGTTGCAGATATAGCCTATCATCTAGTCCATTATTAAGTGCCCTTGTTTATTTCGTAGTGCCGGTCGTAACAAATGGCGACCTTAGACCAGAATATAGTGAACTGAATATTGCAGTTTTTTTTTGGAGAAATCTTAATGCCATTTGGGGTTGAATTTATTTCTCGCATTGTTGGCAGTAGACATTGTTTTGAGGATACATAAAACTTGTTGGAGTTATTGGTGACCTAGTATTGCACTCAAGAACATCTTCGAATATTTTTTGGTGAATAAAGCTACGCAAGAGTTTGGCTACTTTTGTCTTGACTGAGAGACTGGTACGTTCCCGCAGGCCGATGCCCGCTGGCGGTTGGCTATACCTCTAGGTGATTCACGGGGTGGGTCCCCAATAGTAGCACCCCCTCCTCAGGGTTTGTCTTCCGAGATGTTGTTTCAGCTCGAGCTCGCCAAACTTCAGCAGCAGGAGCGACAGGCTAAGCATGAGACTGAGCTCGAGCAGCGAAAGCATGAGGCTGAGCTCGAGCAGCGGCAGCGAGAGGCTGAGCTCAGGCAGAAGCAGCAGGAGGCTGAGCTCAAGTATAGGTGTCAGGCTGAGTCTGCAAGGTATTGTGCCGATGTTGACCTAGAGAAAACGCGTGTAGAGGTGACAAGGAACCGGGTCGCCCAGGGGGGTCGAGCCCATGACCAGTCCCTGTCGCATCTACTAAAGTTGGTTCCAGTGTTTGATAAATTAGGAGTAACAGAATTTGTTCTCCGGTTCGAGAAAAAGTGCCAGGAGCACCAATGGCCTGAGGAGAAGTGGGCAGCCCTTGTTTCTTCACGATTGACGGGGAAAGCACTCAAGGCGTACGATGCTTTGTCCCTAGATTCCTGTGTGAATTATGAGTTGTTGAAAGAGGCTGTCCTGAGGGCGTATGAGCTACAGCCAGAGAGCTATAGGCTGAAGTTTAGGGCGGTTCCAAAGAGAGTACTTTCCAGGAACATGCTAGAGAGCTGTCAGATGCATTTGAAAATTGGTTAAGGTCGGAGAAGGCAACTACTTTTGATTCATTAAAACAATTATTATTGCTGGAACAATTTTTTAAATGTACTGGCAGTGACTTGACTCTTAACCTTAAAGAAAAGCAACCAAAAACTCTGCAGAAGGCGGCTGAGCTGGCTGACCTTAGGGTGTCATTGATTCGTGGGTGTGGGTCTGCACAGAGAGCTGAGGCAGGTAACCAGGGGTGTACCACTCCACCCCCCCGAATTAATGACACAAACAATTATCCATTCAAGAGTACTATTGCCAATTATGAACCCAAGTCGAAACCCGTTCCCGTTTAAGAAAGGCCAGGGCCCTTACTCACCTCAGAGGAAGTCCAAGAGCGAAGTGGAGTGTTTCAAGTATCATGAGACGGGGCATATTGCGCGCTCATGTCCGAGCACACCGCCTACAGCAGTGGTGTCACTAGTGAGCAACATTGACGTTTCTTTGAGGTCTTTCGCGTTTGCCCGGGGTAAACAGTCGGTTGCCAAGTCATCGTCGGTGCAGAAGCAGCAGGAGGGCTCGTCACCCGTCCGTGATGCTTTTTGTGGTCATAGGGGGCACGGCACTGTGAGGTGGGCTGGTATGAAGCATAGGCTTGAGTTGTTGCGTGATACGGGCGCTTCCCAGATACTTGTTAAGAATTTCACTGGCAAGCCTATTAACGTGGCTCGGGTTGTGGTGGTTCAAGGCATCAATGCTACCCGCTGGTCAGAATGGAGCTTGAGGTGGACGGTGTGACACGGGAGTTGGATGTGGGTGTGGTGGAGAAGTTGCCAGTTGAGGGGCTCGACCTTCTCGGCAATGACTTTGCGGTGCCCACTTCCGAGGTTCCACCCTTAGTCGTTGCCGAGAGGGCGGCCGACACGAGTAGGGAGGGGCAAGAGGGGCTCGAGAGATCTCAGTCCGCTCAGGTGTCACAGCCTAGTACCCAAGTTTATGACCAGCGGAGGAAGGGTCGGAAGGAGAAAGTCGAGGCTGGGGGTAGGGTTGAGAGTTTGGACCCAGCGACACTCCTTGGTGACTCGGTACTTGACCCAAAGGTGAGCTCCGGAGTTGCCCCAGAACCTGTCCCCCCTAGTGACATGGTAGGGCGTGATGGCACTCCGCGACAGAGTAGTTCCCAGGGACAACAAGAAGATCTTAGTCTTGAGAGTTGTGGGAACGGGGCTATTGAACTCGACGAGGACGGGGAAGCATGTCATGTGAACCTGTCGAAGGAGTTTGTGAGGCAACCACCTGAGCAGCCTACTGTCCCTATGTTGGTCTGCAGCGGCCAAGGTGGAGAAGGAGAGGGGGGCAGTGAGGCGCAGGTGGTGAAGAGTTGGGATTGTCATGTCTCGGCGGAGCAGTGGGCGGGGGACACGAGTCAGGTGGCTGTGGAAGCGCTAGAGCACCTGCCTGAGCAGCACTGTGCAGCACTCCAGCCCCTGCTCGGTTCATACCCCACTGTTTGTGCCGAGCACCCAGGCCTCACAACTCATGCGGTGCACGAGGTTCCGCTGGCAGGTCACTTGAGGGTGAGTAGACCGTTGGCCTCGTTGTTTCAGTGGTTCAAGGTGGGCGACGAGGCTTTGGCATGGTTGTCAGGTCAGGGTCGACCCATGGCTGCTAAGGGTGGTGGTCAGTATCAGGACATTGAGCAGATTGGTGAGGTTGGCTGTGGAGTGGATGCGCCCGGTCGTCGCATAGCCTCCCAATGCTGCTCTAGTAAGATGGAACAGCCCTACCATAGACCGACTGTATCTGGCCATGTCGCTGAAGGCGCTAATGCTGCGCAGGCAGATGTAGTCGCAAGGAATGCGGGGGTGCGCATGTACGGTATCGGCGGGGGAGCATTAGCAATTATGAACTGTGGGAGTGACTGCACAGGTGGTACAGATTGTCCCTCTCGTGACCTGGCTGTTCTAGGGACAAAGATGGAGAAGGAGGGAGGCTATAGTGTAGAAACTGTGGTCTCGGCTGGGTTGTGGGAGGGCAATGAGCATGTTGTTCGTCGAGATAAGTTGCACCCTCTTGTTCCTAAGCGTCAAGAGAAGTTGTTTACTAGGCTGTGGCAGTACGCCCGTATGTTTGTTGATTCTCCAGGCCTGATGTACGGGGTAGAATCCGACATGGAGGCTGGAGACAGTGCAAGGCTCAAATTGGCTCCCTACCGTATAAATCCTGCTCAACAGCCTTTCGTGAAAGAAGAGCTAGACTACATGTTGGAGAAGGGTCTGAGGGATAAAGGATATCGTGAGTGGCCGTTGCCAGTGAGTTTGCAACCTGAGTTGAGTGGCAAGATCCGTGTTTGTGTTGATTGCAAGAGTGTTGGTGCATTATCCCTGACAGACGCCTATCCATTACCCAAAGTTGACGACACCATAAACCGCATCGGGGCTGCCTCGTTCCTCACGAAGGTAGAACTAGTGAAAGCTTATTGGCAGGTCCCGTTGCCGGAGAGAGCAAAGAGAAGTGCCAGTCTTGTGATGGACTGGGCAGTTTATCAGTGCCAGGTGTTGTTTTGCTGCTGGAACACAAGTTGGATGTGTGGCATGTTAAGGGCACTGATAATGTTCTGGTTGATTTTTTGTCACGGGAGGTTATGTCTTAAGGAGCACCCTCGCCGTTCAGTCAGTGTGTGTTTGAGAGTAGAGAAAAATTAGGCTTGCCCCTGTAGTGCAACGCCGCCAAAAACACTATTAAAAAATATAAAAACCTCACATAAAAACTCTTTCTTTTTGATAGTATATAAGTGCAGTATATCACAGCAAGCATCTAAGACACTCTGAGTTGTTGTCTTAGTAGGCTAGGCTAGGTGAAGTTTGCTCATTGAGCGTGATATAATTATTATGATGCTATTATTTTGGGGAAGTGTTGTGCAGAGTTGTTTTTATATAATGCAGTGTTTTATGTTTGTGATCGTACCTTGTTTTCACAACTTGGGAGAGTAGCTAGGTGATGAAGGGTTGGTGGGCATTCTGTCTGGTCAGATGTGGAGTTCACCTGAGGCTGAAACGTCCCACATCTTGGGCGGGGTGTTACGCTGGCCAGCTTGCCAGAATGCACTCGTAACTCGCTAGCGCTCGCCAGGGCAGTGATATGGGCTACAATAATCGTAGAACGATGTTCTTTCTTTTATAGAGTTCATGTTGTCACAGACAGATCAGTGGTGGTCTTTATTCTTGTCTGTGACACTTGGAAGTATTTTATATCATTCATAGAATAAAGATGCATTGTGTGAAGTTAAGGAGAGAGAGCGGAGGAGGCAGCGCGGTGGTATTATGTGCGTGTGTATGTATGTGTCCCTCCCTCGCTCGCGCACAGACTTTCCCAGGCCCTTGATTGGCTGGCGCGCCTGGCGCGTCCTAAGGGTGCCTGCATCTCGTGACGTAGTGGTCTGGGATTGGGTGCCGCTGTCATAGTGTTGGTGCTGGGGGCTCTCGCCGCGTTTCTCCTGCAGAGCTTGGCGCAGCGTGCATGGTCCTACATGTCCTTTGCAATCTGTCCCCCATATAACCCCCTGTACTACTTTCTCTCTCTCTGAACTTCTTCGTTTTCATACTTCTCTCTTTATTCAATTACTTGTCCCTTCTGGTTCTGCATACGACTTCCATAGTCGGCCAGTCGTATTACCAGCACCAGCTCTCACATTTATGTTTGCACTAGTTTTAGGGATTATTAGAGTCATAGTCATATGGTAGCCTAGTGTTGGGGTGCTTCTAACTATTGAGCTGTTCTTTCCCATTATTTAATGCTAGACAGTGGAAGGTATCTTTGGTCGTTGTCTGAGTTATGTATGTGGCAAGTCAGAGCCTGTACAACATCGACGAAGCTAGCTAGCCTGTAACCCTTGTGCATATTTTCTTTTGCGAGTGTAGCAGTATACAGGTGAAGGGCTTTTGCCTATACTTATTTGTATACTTGCTACCTCATTTTGTTGACCTTTGTGGAGCGCCAGGGCAAGACCAGATACTAGAGATCTGGACTTTCCAAGAGAGCCTCCAAGTCACTTAACGTAACATAAGGGAAATCTGTTCAAGGGGAGACAGTAGGTTACGAGCATGCTTGCGCTCTGCCTAGTTTCCTAGTACCTTTTATGCCACTGCTAGACTTTATTAGTGAGGAAGACTGCATTGTGTTTATTAAATTTCATTGTGTATGCTTTAGGAATTGTTCACGCCTTATTTTAGCCAAGGTTGATGCATAGTGCACAACCCTGTTTGGCTGTTACGTTGGCTAAGGAAGTACTGTTTTTGAGTGGTTATTATTAGTGCTGTCACAGAGTTGTTGTACTCCCTTGTTATATATATATGTATCCTACTTATTGGTGTATTTAAGATACATGCTTTGGTGTCCTGCCCCTGCATTATTTCTGTTCTATTTTAACGAGCATCTTAGAGCATCAGACCTTTTCAGAAGATTCCTTATCTGATTGCTGCTTGACTAGACTATCAGTGTTTTCATAGAGCATTGAAGAGTTTAGTGTTGAGTACTGACTCACACTATAGTTAACGTAAGCAATTATTCCTTTATTAAATCTTATATAGTTTATTCAAGCATTGTTGTTACTTAAGACCATTTTCGTAACGTAAGTACTCCTGTTGTGAGTTGGCTTTGCCGTCACCGGAAAGCCTTTGTAGAAGTGCACTAAAACCAAGTTAATTGATGCCCCGTTATCCAGTAGATTAACTCTAGAGGGTTTTGAGTGTTTTTGTTCACCGGCGTGATAGTTCGAGGGTTTGGAATTAGCGTACCGTTGTAATAGATATAACAAATGGCCGTTGTTGCAGATATAGCCTATTATCTAGTCCATTATTAAGTGCCCTTGTTTATTTCGTAGTGCTGGTCGTAACAGTCTGTAGCAAACACGTCAGCTCTCATTTCAGAAAACTCCAACAAGTATTGGAAAGACTTCAAACGGCAGGTTTACGTATCAAGATCAGCAAGTGTGATTTCCTAAAAGGGAAAATCAAATTCCTAGGTCATCAGGTGGACGCAGAAGGAATTCACATTATGAACGACAAGATCGTCGCAGTACAAAATTTTCCATGTCCCAAGTCGGTTGAGAATGTCAGAAGCTTTATCGGGCTTTCTGGCTACTACCGGTCTTTCGTGAAGAACTATGCGAGTCTAGCGAGGCCTCAGACACAACTTCTCCAGAAGGACGCTCCATTCACATGGGGTAAAGAGCAAGAGGAAGCATTCACCAACCTCAAGGAAGCACTCACCAAAACGCCTGTCCTAGACTTCCCTGACCATGATAGACCATTCACACTCTGCACCGACGCCTCTCTCAAAGGGCTAGGAGCTGTTCTAATGCAACCAGATGAGCGAAGCAAGATGCAAGTCATTGCAAGTCGGGTGTTGAATGATGCTGAGACTAGATATCACACGACGGAATGGGAAACCCTTGAAGTAGCTTGGGCATTGAAACATTTCAGAGACATCATCCTTGGTTATAAAATCGACCTCTACACAGACAATGATGCGGTAACAAAGATATTCAAGGGTGGTAAGAACCTCACTGGCAGACTAGCGCGGTGGTACGATATGGTATTGCAGCTTGATCCGACTCTGTATCATATCAAAGGTAAAGCTAACGTGGCGGAAGACGCACTCTCACGAAATGTGCAAGTAGCCCCAGTGATCCAGCTACCGACGCTTACAGGATCCCAAGTGAAAGAAGAGCAAAGCAAGGATCCGCTGTGGTCCAAAGTAATCTATTCCATAGAATCAGGGGATAACACAACTCTCCCAGAACTACCCGTACCTCGCACGCAATTCCGGTTGCTGGACGGACTACTAGTTAGAGTTATTCCCACAGACATTGACGCACGCCCTCGTGTAGTGATTCCAGACACGCTTACAGAAGCAGTACTTCAACAGCAACATGATGCTCCCCAAGCTGGTCATCCAGGACGGGACAGAACACTTGATGCTACCAGAAGGATGTACTACTGGAAAACGATGAGAAAGGATATTGAACAACACATAGCAAGATGTCTCTCCTGTGCCCAGCATAAGGGAACCTGTGATGGTCCCGCACCAATCTTGGAGTATCCAACGCCTTCACTTCCATTCGACACTGTATCAGTGGATTTGCTGAAGTTGCCGCAGAGTCACCAGGATTCACAGTACCTTCTAGTATGTGTTGATTTCTTCTCAAGATTCGTAGTTCTAGCCCCGCTTAAAACTAAAACAGCGGATGAAGTTGCTCACGCACTAGTAACGCATCTCATCTGTCCGTTCTCCTGCCCTAAGACGCTCCTCTCGGACAACGGGTTGGAATTCAAGAACCAGGTGATTGCAAGTATCTGTGATATCTACAATATCAAGCAATCGTACATTGCAGCATACCACCCAGCTTCAAATGGGTTGGTAGAACGCATGAATAGGACACTCCGGGAAGTCCTACGCCATGTAACAAACCCGCTCCATGAAGCATGGGAAGACTGGATTCCACAGGTAGAAGCTTGTGTAAACGGCTCTGTAAACTCCTCTACAGGTAAGATGCCATACTACATAGTCTATGGCCAGGACAAGATTCTGCCATATGACCTGCTATCCAAGCCCAGCTCACCGGTCTATAATCTAGAGGACTATGCTAAGAGACAACTCCAGGTTTTTAGCAAGATCCACCATCAAGTCCGAGATCATTTACAGGCATCCCGTGCAGAAATGATAAGGAAACAGCACAAAAGAGCACACCAAACTGTTCTTAAAGTAGGTGACAAAGTTATGTGCCTAGATCCGACGAGAATGTCTAAGCTCTCGCCGAAATATAGTGGACCCTATATCGTTACGGACACAGCATCCGGTAACAAGTTTGAGGTTCGAGACCCTACCACAAATAAAGTAGAAGTAATTCATGGTGACAGGTTAAAACGGGTGAGCCCAGAACTCTCCGTAGATGGCCATATTATACCTGATCCATCACCTTCGGCGGTGCAACCAAATGCACCGACCAAGACTGACTCCGCACAGACAAACGAGTATAGGCGGAAGCTTCGTTCTGCTAGCAGAGCATCCTAAGACCACTCTAGTAAGAGAGTGAAGTAAGACCACTCTAGTAAGAGAGTGAAGTGAGACCACTCAAGTAAGACCACTCTAGTCAGAGAGTGAAGTATTCTATACACATCATCGTTCTGTTAACTTCACATATCTGACAGAGCATGCCATTCCCCACGTACATCCTACTGGGCGAGTGAAGTATTCTATTAGTAACCATACGAGTAGAATATGCCCTTTCTCCCGAGAAAGATGATCTGGTTAATGAAAGCCCTTCTTCTACTTGGAACACTAATTGTGGTTGATTCTATGACACCCTTGTATCTGAAACCCGGCGCCCTTGTAACCCAAGTTGGAAGAGTGCTAATTGCGGAAGATGTAGTAACAGTTCAGTATGATTTCGGAGACCTCTTTGCAATCCCCTGTGGTGTTGAGACGCTCCAACGTCGCCTAGACAAATTACACTCTACTTTTACCTTCCTACTGACTAATCAGACAATGCGCCGTGACTTACGACTTACAGTTATACTCCAACGCTCACATGTAGCTCGTATAAATCGTAAATTACGGAAGATCCAATTGGTCCTGCCTGAAGACCCTATCCAAGTAGCCAAACACGCTCACTCACAGCATACAAAGAGAGGACTTTTCAATTTTGTTGGCCTGATCTCCTATGAGCTCTTTGGAACAGCCCAAGCTTCTGATGTTGAAAAGCTGGGAAAGAGACTTAGTGTGCTGGAGACAGCAGCAAGAGCCATGAATAGAGTCTTGAATTACGACTCAATAGCAATGAAGGATGTATTCACAACAGTTAACTCTGTAATTACGACAATGAATAACTTTACACAAGTAGTTAATTCTCTAGTTTCTGATGGACATTCCACAGATAAAGTCATATACTTGTCCGAGATCCTGCAAGCTACTGAGGAAGATGTTTGCAAATTATTTCTGGGTACGAAGAGGGTTATAGCAAATCTCGTTGATGCTGCCCTAAGCCGAGTCACAAGTGATCTAGTACCTGTAGAACATCTCAGTACGGCAATAGAGATAGCGAAAGACCAGTATTCCCTGATGCCGCTATTTGAAGCAGGTGAATGTGAGTTCTACTACCCTCTACTGGAAGCAGTTCTTACGCACTCATCAATTTTAGTCCACATCCCGTTCAAGTCCTCACACATGTTCAATGCTTGGAGAATTATCCCGTTCCCGTTTCTCTTAGACTGAAGATTACTAACCGTGACTGACACAGCGGACATAATGCTCGTCTCCGACGACCTTCAACTTGTGACTGTGCCTGACAATGACGCACTTAACTTATGTAGGTCCTCGTATCTTCATCTATATGTGTGTCCAGCGTATGTGTTTTCCTTTATATCTCTGGACAAAACTGCATGCGAACTTACCTTGACTCAAGCCACTGTGACTGACACTGGAGCTATGAAAGACTGTACTTACGCCCCGGCTCCTGAGCTCCCCGTGTTTCATAAGCACTTACTAGATTTACAGTTCTTTTACTTCCCTAACCAGACCCAGGTGTCTCTCATTTGTCAAGATTCTAGAAATGTACTTCATGCACAAGGGATGTATCAGGCCCCTGCTCACTGTGAAGTAAGGAGTTCACTCATTCATACTCTACCTTCTCATCAGCACTTTGCCCTGATTACTAACCTCTCTTCTGAGCTCATCCCAATTAACATTTCTTTCACAGGCAACTCTTCAGACCTGATCATCAAGTCACGTAGCATTAAGATGTTAAATGCATTGAATTCTTCTGAGTTTACTAATCTACTTAGTTCATCTCTCCCCATGTCCATCAGCCTGGACATTATCTATCCAACAGTACTAACCCCTACCTTGGCTCCCTCAGTACTAATTATAATCCTTGTAGGCTTCTTCCTTCGCCTATTCTTCAGGGTTGATCGCCTGACTCGTAGACGTAAGGCTAAGCTGGCAACTGCCGAGGCGACTGTGTAAGTTGGTCCTTACCTTTTCATACTTTCTTTGGCATTGCTATACACTGGGAACAGGGTTATGTAAGTCATAGGGATGATAGGGATGATATGTATGTTCGGTGGGCCTCACTTTACGTGGCTGAGCAGTGTAACAGCGCATTTTGAGCGACTATACACTCTAGGGTAACTCATATAATCACATATATAACTCACACCCTTATAACAGTTATTCACTTACTTAAGTATACTACTGTACATTCTAGTTGGGAATGATATCCCTATAGATAGATCATCTCCCCCACCTATAAAGGACTTGGTACAATTCTTGCAGAGTAAGATATATATACATATATATATATATATATATATTAGGGGAGGTGTGGTGGAGTGGTCTTGCCACTGGCCTGGTAATCCAATGGTCCCGGGTTCAAATCCCGATGTATCAATGGGAAGATATTATTGGGATGGAATTTGTGCTGTACCTAGTATCAGTGCATTACCACAAGCCCACCGAAACGTCAATAAAATACCCTCATTGTTCCCTGATTAAATAGCACTGTATGAATATTCCCATATTCAAAATATGCTATAGGGGTGCAATGCCTGGTGAGTTATCTGCTCAACAGGTGGCGTTGTGTGTGTGTAAGTGTGAGAGTCCGAGTGTAGGGGTTGAGACAGTGAAGCACAGGAACGAGATGGCTTCAGAGATGGGGTCGTTTCGGGCCATGAGTGAGCACCGTGCCTCATGTGAAGGCAAGATGGCAGGTGCTCGTTGTACTCTACGTGCTTCACATGTCTCACTCCCTAGACTGGAACAAGACCTCACGGGCTTCACTGTTCATTGTAAAGCGGTGAATGTTAAGGCTCTCAGCCTATGCCCGAGAGGAAGTAAGTTGGAATATAGAAAAAAAAAAAAAAAAAAAATATATACTGTATATATATATCCCTATATATGTATATATCCCTATATATCCCTATATATATGATATCCCTATAGATAGATCATCTCCCCCACCTATAAAGGACTTGGTACAATTCTTGCAGAGTAAGATATATATACATACATATATATATATATATATATATATATATATATATATATATATATATATATATACTGTATATATATATATATACATATATATATATATATATATATATATATATATATATATATATATATATATATATATATATATATTTATATATATATATATATATATATATATAAATATACTGTATATATATTGCAGTACCGGTAACGTGTGTTTTATATTTCAAATATATCTAGACGGTTTTGCACTGCTTAAGAAGGGTCATGTCAGTTAAGGTTCATTGAGATAGTTTGTAGCGCTTTAATTGATAGACGTCCTTCCCAAGCTGAATAAGATCGTATAATGGTTAGTAAAGTATAATACTACGAACGAATTATTTCATTTGGTACCGTATAATAAATTATTTAAAATATGATATGGGGTTTCGTCCACACTAAGAGTTTGTTCACCCAAACAATGAAGTCAGTTCGCCCAAACAATGAAGTTCGTTGCCCACACTAAAGTTCATTCGCCCACACCTTGAAGGCTTTTCGCCCACATTTTGAACATCAGCAATGTTTATTTATTCCATTTCATCAAATATAAGTTTATTTGATTTAGCTTTGTATTTACATAATGCAATGAAGGACGTAAACAAATTATTTTGACTATATTTGTTTTTTCTCAAGCAAACAAGCGACGATAGTATTTCAGTGTTGATATAGCTCATATTCAAGGAGAAACTCTTAACAAATAAAACAATACTAATAAAGCAATGTAAAGGTAGGCATTTCCTGTGTTTGAGTGTGAGAAGAGACTAATAGCGTGGTCGATCAGAAGGGATTAGAGTAGGAGGAAAAGGTAAAATAATTATAAAGGATTAACTCTGTCACCTTTTCCCAGCCACTTCTCTGGGCAACTATATTGTGGAAGCTTCTAAATATGTTATTATTAGAATGCAGATCATGGCAATTATATCAATCAGACAATACAGTTGTCAATTTTATATAAAATAGCGCCTCATAGTGCTGACACAAACATAACTGTCAATCGAAAATTGCCGGAAATAGTTCTTGTGTGACTTACCATTTAACCTGGGAACGACGAAGGTCCTCAATTGAGTCTGTAGTGATTTTTTTTTTTTTTTTTTTTACATAGGAAAAAAAACTAAAACAAACTCTCACTAAAGACTCAATGGGGGACAGGAAAACATTGTCTGCTGCTCTTTCTAAAGTCCGCGTCATACAGAACTCGAATCCACCAGAACCCACCGGAATGAATTCAAAAATTCAAATTTTAGCCACTTCTTCCCGATTCTGGTCTAATCTTGTACGTGTTCTGGTTATATTCTTGTGATTCGAGTGATGTTCTAGTCGTCACTCGATTGATCGAGTGAGTGAGCAAAAAGTTAGTGCATGCGTTAACTTTCTACGATTTATCGAGTGAAAAAACCGTTAAAAATTATCGAGTTACATTCTAGTCGTATTCTAGTCGCATTCGAGTCGCATTCTACCTATTCTAGTCATGTTCTGATGTAATTTTTATAGTCGATGCCGACTCGAATTACTTGAATGTAACTCGATGCCACTCGATAATGACCGGAAGTCAACTGGATGACAAGTTGATTATTCTACTTTAAAATTGAATGTAATGGAATGAGAGTTGAATATAACCCGAATTAAGAAGAATACAACTGGATGCCGACTAGAATATGACTGGTAGATGACTGCATACTTGCTTGATGTATCGAGTGTACACTGGATGTCGACTCGAACATGACTAGAAGTGCTAGAATACAAGTGGAATCCAACTAGAAGGTAACTGGAATACAACCAGAATATAACTCGACTAGGTGCGGCCCCACGTGGGACATGTTAAGCCCCATTTGTTTAGAGATTATAAGGCGTTCGGCCCATTAGTTTGGCTATTTTTTAACACCTTTCGCCCTATTTTGTTGTCAATTTTAAGACTTTTCGTACCATTTAGGTGTCGATTTTGTCCTGGCGAGCGAAAGCGAGCCTGAAATCTTAAGAGGAACCAGCCTTTGGACGGGAATGTTTTCTACTGAAAAATTTACAATTTTTGTTTGAAGGTGTGTCTAGGGGTGTTTTTCTAAGATAGATGGAAGCCCAGCGAGGAAACTTCCGATTCTCCTCTTGCTCGGAGGCTTTCGATACCAAACAATGCCTTCTGTGACTTCTGCCCTATCGAGGCTTTTTATCTCTCTCTCTCTCTCTCTCTCTCTCTTGCCCATCGTTAACCCTTTCAGTACCGGTCCCGTCCTATTTAATTTACTCTGACTATTACTAGACGATTTTATTCAGGTCAAAACTAACCAACAACTAACAGGCTTCGAACTATTTCACCTAGCAATTATTACTACCACAGATCCTTCTTAAACTACACGAAATCGTTTACAAATAGACGTCGCCGGTACAGAATGGGTTAAGGCTGATCGTAATTGGCATCCTGGGTGACAGTTGTAACTCTGTCGTTCTCGGCATCTCATTCTTCCTCCAACAACACAAGAAGGAGTGTGATGCAGGTTAGGAGGAATGGTTTCTGGGATTGATTTGGGCCAGGGTACAGGGGGTGATAGGGAAGAAATATTTGTGGACAGTGAAATGCCATAGGTTATATATTTGTATTAATGACCATCCCTATCAACTCATAATGGGTTAATTGTTATTAATGACCATCCCTATCAACTCATAATGGGCTAATTGTTATTAATGACCATCCCTATCAACTCATAATGGGTTAATTGTTATTAATGACCATCCCTAGCAACTCATAATGGGGGAATTGTTATTAATGACTATCCCTATCAACTCATAATGGGTTAATTGTTATTAATGACCATCCCTATCAACTCATAATGGGTTAATTGTTATTAATGACCATCCCTATCAACTCATAATGGGTTAATTGTTATTAATGACCATCACTATCAACTCATAATTGGTTATTTGTTAGTATTAATGACCATCACTATCAACTCATAATTGGTTATTGGTATTTACCAACCCATTATGAACCGCGACGTTTTTCAATTTTATTCTGGCTAGTATAATACGATTTTATTCAGTTTATATATGGACTTAAGCAATTAACATGTTTTGAACTATCTTAATTAACCCTTTTTACTACCACAGATCCCTCTCCAGCTGCACAAAACCTTCTAAATATAGCTACAATGATACACAAAAGACGTTGCCGGCACAGAAGGGGTAAATAGCCATCACTATCAACTCATTTAATCAACCGACCAAGAGTCAGCACGAGTCAAGTTTACAACCTGAGCCGACGTCCACACAGGTCTTAGCTATCGAATAACGGATCACATTGATTACCCTCAACCTTTCCTGACCCCTCTCTCTCTGATCTCTCTCTCTCTCTCTCTCTCTCTCTCTCTCTCATGTCCTTCTGCCTATTCGAGTCACGTTCCACTTACGTTCGAGTTACGTTCAACTTAGTTCCACTTACGTTCCACTTAACTTCATGTAATTCTGGTCATGATAGACTGACATTCCGGTCTCATTCTGGTCATTCGAGTTGCATTCGACTTGGGATCGAATAGTCTTCTTTCCACATCCGGTTTCCTTCGAGTCACTTACTAGTTAACATCGACTCATACTTGGGTTACATTCGAGTCCATCGAGTTACGTTCGAGTTACATTCCGGTCATTGACGGGTCGCATTCTACTCTGAAGTCATACTCGATTAAGGCCGCGTAATTCTAGTCAATTCCGGTGAAAAGTTCGATTCCAGTGGGTTCTGGTGGATTCGAGTTCTGTATGACGCGGCCTTAATACACCAAATAGTAATCAGTTTCCATCCAGTGAGTCGAAATGTATAGATTGAAGTCATCAAAATATCACTCATTTCTATATTAATTAATGTTACAGACATATTACTCTCAAATTCTATGCAGTACGTTGCCCAATATACAAAGTATATATGATGAATAACACAGAATATATTAGGCCTACAGAGACATTTGGCAAGGATCCCTAATGTTTCGAATCATTGCCGTATGGCTCTGCAGGCCTAATATATTCTGTTTTATTCATCATATATACTTTGTATATTGGGCAATGTACTGAATAGAATTTGATAGTAATATTTCTGTAACATTAATTAATAAAGAAATGAGTGATATTTGATGACTATCTATATCTTTTGACTCATAAGAAAATAAGAAAATGGAAGTCTGCAGAAAGCCGATTGGCCCACAGAAAGCAGATCCCTCTTATATCCAACCCCTCTTGTCTATATGTTCATCTAATTTTATCTTGAAGCTCTCTATCGTTCTTGATCCCATTTGACGCTTGGTAGCCTATTCCACATTTCTAAAACTCTATTATCAAACCAGTATTTTCTTATATCTTTCCGGAAACAAAATTGATCCAACTTGAAACCATTTGTTCGAGTTCTCTCGCTATCACTGAGCTTCATGTACATCTTTCATATCTCCTTTATTAATCCCACTTACCCACTTGAATACCTCTATCATATCCCCTCTAACTCTGCGTCTCTCTAACGAATGCAAGCCTAGTTTCTTCAAACCTTTCTTCATATGGAAGCTTTATAATATTATGGATCAATTTTGTCATCTTTCGTTGTACCCACTTCAAGGAATCTATGTCCATAATGTACATTCTGTAATAGGGACACCAAAATTGAACAGCATAATCCATATGTGGCCTCACTAACGCTAGACAAAGTATCAAGATTACTTCTGCTGCTCTGTTACTCACACTTCTAGATATATATCCAAGAACTCTATTTGCCTTATTTCGAACACTGATTCATTATTATTTTTGTTTCAAATATTAACTTTTAACATTTTATGTGTTTTGCTTTCTTCAAACAAACACATCACGTGGATAACACAATTGCCTTGGAATCAAATGTGAAAACAAAGATTTACCGATTTTATTCCTTTGGATTTTGAATGTCTAATGAATTGGTAATTTATATTCCTTCTAAACTAATAAGATGATTTTAAGTTATATTTCCATCCAGGTAGTAATCAAAGGGTGGGGAGGGCATGGTGAGAATTATTGTATCACTTCATCCTTTATTTACTATATCAGATTATTTCACAAACATAAGAACTCAAGAAAACGGGAGTCTGCGGAGAGCTGCTTGGTCCACATACGGTAGATCCGCGGCAAATCCCTTTCACACTCAACCCATTCCCTCTATATACCTATCTAATTTTATTTTGAAGCTCTCTATCGTTATTGAACCCACAATAGCACTCGGTTGCCTATTCCACATATCTACAACTCTGTTACCAAACCAATATTTGCCTATAACTCTTCTGAAACGAAGCATATCTAATTTGAAACAATGTGTTCGAGTTCTTTCACTATCACTGAGCTTCAGTGCTTCTTTCACGTTCCCTATATTAATCCCACTAACCCACTTGAACAACTCTATCATATCCCCTATAACTCTGCATCTATCTAACGAATGTAAGTCCAATTTCTTCAACTTGCCTTCATATGTAAGATTTATATTATGGATCATTGGAGTCATTCTTCGTTGTAATTTCTCCAAGGAATCTATGTCCATTCTTTAATAGGGATACCAAGCTATATATATATATATATATGTACATAAAATACAAAGAAAATTGGTTAGTTTAGGTCAGTTTAGGTTTGGTTAGGGAAGGTATAGTTATGTACAAATGTCCATTAAACCTGTGATATGCAACGCATACAGTATACGAGTTCGCAGTATAGAATGGTTTAGAATAAATATATCTTCTGTTTCCACTGACCAACCTGGTGAACAAGCATACATCTTTTCTATCCTAAACGACCTACAGCAGTTAGTCCAGCAACACACCCGTATACTGGATCATTTCGGAGATCGACCCAATATTCTTGACTTATTTCTAACCTCTAACCCATCCGCTTATACTGTAAATCTTTTCTCTCCTTTGGGCTCCTCCGACCATAAACTAAGATCTATCACCTGTCCTATCTCTCCAGTACGGCCATCCAATCCTCCCAACCGGCGGCGCTTGTGGCACTTTGGCGCTGCCGACTGGGAGGCTCTTCGGGAATACTTCTTTGATTTCCCTTGGAATTACTTTTGCTTTCTTGGCCGTGGACCCTCGGAGAGTGCTGAACGCATGACCGAGGTAATCCTCTCGGGCTTGGAAGCATATATTCCATTTTCTTTCTCTCAGTCAAAGGCATTTTTTTTTGGTTTACTCACGTTTGTTCTACTGCTGTCCGCAACAAGGAGGAAGCATTCAACCGGTACCGATGCCTTAAGACTCAAGAATCTCATTCTTCCTATGTTTCTGCCCGGAATCAAGCCAAATCTGTTCTTTGACTTGCCAAACACTCTTTCATCAATAATAAATGCACTGAACCATCCAACTCTAGCTCTTCCAAGCTTTCTGGCATTAAATTTTAGTAAAAAATCTCTCAATTTTTCTTCCTGGTCTTTCCCTCCCCTTTTCCACTCTGATGGCACAACCATCACTTCTTCCTCTGACAAAGCTGAACTCTTCGCTTAAACATTTGCTATAAACTCCACCTTAGATGATTCCGGTGCTATTCGTTCCTCTCCACCACCCCCCCCCCCCCCCCGCTCTCCTACTTATGCCCAATATCCTAATCTCTTCTAAAGATGTATTTTCTACCCTCTCTGGGCTTAATACTAAGAAAGCGTACGGTCCGGATGGTGTTCCTCCTGTTGTACTCAAAAACTGTGCTTCCGTGCTGACTCCCTGCCTAGGCAAACTCTTTCGTTTCTGTTTCTCCACTAACGTCTTCCCTTCTCTCTGGAAGTTTGCTCTCATTCAACCTGTCCCAAAGAAGGGTGACCGCTCTCAACCCTCCAAATATTGTTCAATTGCTCTCATCTCTTGTATCTCTAAAGTTTTTAAAACTATTCTTGCTGCCAAACTTCTTAAGCATTTCTCTTCTCATTATTTTCTCTCAGATCACCCCAGTATGGCTTCCTTAAAGGTCGCTCTATTAGTGATCTTCTTTCATATCTTACTAACTATTGGTCATCCTTCTTTCGGGACTTCTGTAAGACCTTTTCTATTGCACTAGACATATCGAAGGCCTTCGATAGAGTCTGGCACAAATCTTTAATTTCTAAGCTACCCTCCTTCGGTTTCTATCCCTCCATCTGTGCCTTTGTCTCTAATTTCCTTTCCGGCCATTCCAAAGCTGCGGTTGTGGACGGCCATCACTCACTTCCTCACCCTATAAACTCCGGTGTTCTTCTGGACTCTGTCCAATCTCCCATTCTCTCTTTACCCCTGCACAGCTTCTTGCTCTATACAGGGCCACTGTGCGTCCTTGCATGGAGTATTGTTCACATGTGTGGGGAGGATCCTCTCACTCCGCACTCCTAGACAAAGTAGAAAGGAAAGCCTTCCGTATCATTAACTCCCACCCACTCACCAATTCTCTGCAATCTTTCTCTCTTCGCCGCAGTGTTGCATCTCTCTCGCTATTCTATCGCTACTATATTAATCAATGTTCCTCAGAGCTTTCCCAGTGTATACCACCTCCTCTACGTAGTGTACGTAGTACCCGTCATGCAACCCAATCCCACCCCTATTCTGTGCAACTCTTCAACCCAAGAGTGAAACGGTATCCTCAGATTTTCTTCTATTCAACTGCTGAGCTCTGGAACTCTCTCCCATAATCAGTCTCTCCCTCTTCCTATGACTTAAATTGCTTCAAACTCTGTGTGTCCAGGCATTTTGGCTAGAACGTTCCTTGATTTTGGCCCTGTCACTCATTCAACTCTGGGGGAGGCACTCGCTACAGGCAGTTTTGCCTTTTGTCTCCCTTACTCACATAAAAAAAAAAAAAATAAGAACTTTTCCAATTTTCATTATACCTAGCAATTTAAGTGAACAGTTTTTGTCTGCAAGTTATTGTCTGGTGAGTTATTGTCCTACAAGCCAAAGATAATAGTATTGATGCTTTTAAATTTGGTTATGGATAATAAGTACAGTTATGTAGTCGTTAGCCTTGGTCGGCAACCCATCTAGGGGAGACAACCTTATAAAAATCCGGGTGAATTGGACTCGTCAGCCTTGGTCGGCATCCTGTCTAGGGGAGTGAACCTGCTACAAATCCGTACTGCTTGTCTAAGTGTAAGGCAGGTTAGTGGATGGATTAGCCGAACACAACTGTAGAAAAATAGTGCTAACGAGATACATAGAGGGCTTCGGAGTTGGACGGATCCTAAATTGAGTGGTCAATCCTGTAAGTCCTTTAGTAAACTGGCTCGGGTTGTCCCTCTTACAGGGAATAGGTCCGCTTGGGGGCCTCCTGTGTATGACCACCCTCATTAACCCGTTGAGACCCAGCGTCGCACGTGTTGCGTCGGCAGTCTTTGATCACCAACTCCCAGCGACGCATCACGTGCGTCCGACATATAAAAAACACTTACGTGGCTCGTAAGGTAGGAAATGGCGGGAGAATAGGAGGGGGCGGTACCGTAGTGTGTGGGGGAGCTGGGCCAGTAGGTGTGAGCGGGCCGAGACAGCCGCGCGGCTGGTGGTGGTGGGCTTAGTGGGGATAGTTTACACCCCTAGTTTACCGCCACTTTGAACCTTCATTACTCCGGTCGTATGGGAGCTAGAGGCTTGAGATTTATGTGAGATACTCCTTAGGATGTATGCCGTACAATGCCATACTCAGTTTTTACCCTAGTGCTCCCGGGCGGGTGGTCATGCGGGGGAGACGAACTATTGAAACCCCCCCCCCCCGCCCCCCAAATGACCGAAATGAGTTTTTTTTTATTTGTGTGTTCATTTCTCACCATTCTCTTCCATTTTGGCTCAACAAATTTTTTTGAAGCTCCCTTCCCCCCAACCCCCTCCCGGCCCCCCCCCCAAAAAAAAAATGTCAGAGGTGATTTTTTTTTGTTTTTTTTTCATTTCTCATCCTTGTCTTCCATTTTAGCAAACAAAAAAAGTAAGTGAAAATGGCTTGGGACTGGGGTGAACAAAATATTATAACTAGCCGGGGCTCAACGGCTTAAGAGGAGTAAGGCATCCGGCAATAGATAGATAGATAGATAGATAATCCATATTCAGAGCACTACTGGATAATATGAACCTAAGAGAACAGGAGTCTGCATAAAGCCGGTTGGCCCACCAAAGTCAGACCCCTTTCACACCCAACCCATCCCACCTATATATATATATATATATATATATATATATATATATATATATATACATATATATATATATATACACATATATATATATATATATATATATATATATATATATATATATATATACTGTATATATATACAGTATATATATATATTTAATAGGGCCCCTTCATCATTGACGACTTCGCCTATTAATAGTAATAGTCTCCATTCAACATCCTGCGCCAGCATTTTGAATAGCCCGCGCGGAAGTATCATGGAGTACTCGTCATAAGTGCACGCTTAATTCCCTTATGGGATCGTCATTTTGATCGGGTACCCTACAGAAAAAAACTCTGTAAAAAATAAAAAAGACAAAATAACTTAATATCTGTTATCATATGACTTGCCATATGCGTGGATTTCTCATGTTTCGCTTCCCCGACACCAGGCCCCCTAGCGGCCATCTTCGTCCTTCCTACTTCCGCGGCCTTACGATCAACAGGGCTCTCGCCGTTTAAGCTTCATTCGACGTTCGCAGAGCTTCTAGTGAGTCCTTACTCATTTGTATACATCTGTGTTGTAGTAACAAGGTTTAGATTAGCTAACACGGCTGCCAGATTGGTATGTCCGCAGGAAGTGTGTGTTAAAATAGGGTACCATTGTCACAGGCGTCTACAGGTCCCGGATCGTCGTACCGCGTGTGTTATTGTTGTGATACGCCTTTAGCTGTTGTGTTCACTTAGCTAGAGGGCGACCACTCTACAAGGCATGATACAGACTGTCAATATTGAGGAAAGTACATGCCATGATCTTCAGATATCAGCAAAAGCTCTGGTCTAAGGTTGTCTGCACGTGGTGCTCCGCCTTCCAGGGTTCGTGTTTTGCTTGGGCCCCTTGGGTGGGCCTCTCTCATCGGTGTGCTGCTGCCGGGTTTCGGAGCGTCGTCTGCCGGGATGTTCTTCGTACCTCGTGGTCAGCCTAGTTAGGGGTCTCCGGCGTAGGCTTCAGGTAATTTAGGTTCTAGATTTTCTGTCGTTGTGTTATGCCTATATTTGCCCTTGTTTACGTTCATGCATGCAGGCATGTTCTGTGGGGTAAGGGAGACGTCCCTATATGTCATTTGTATACTATGTATGTGTGGGACTTCGGTTAATGGGGCTGTGCCACCCCCATTTTCCGGTAGTTTTTGTCTGTTCCGGCGGCCCCGTGCGGTGGGTCCAAGTTATCCGTCTCTAACGGGTAGGAACATTCAAGAGATCCCGGCGTGGTTTAGCTGAACCACTCTCCCGGCAGAATTGCATTCCTAGAAGGGCTACAAACTCGGCCCGCTGAGTTAACTCACTTTGACTGACCCGGTGACACGTTGAGACTTTATCGCCTTCGGCGCCACGAGTCGAGTGTACACGAAGTGAGAAGATTAGTTTTGCAAACTTTTTCATTAATGATCAGACACTAAAAGGTCAAGGGACCTGTGGCTCTCGTCACAGGTAAGTAGCTGAAAGTCAGCTAGAAGGATCCGGCGGAAGGTTAGAGTAGTGGTACACTATAGCTAATTTTCCAGCGGATTCGGGTTAGGATGTTTTAATACCTCGCAGGTTATCCTTATGAGCATTGATTCCTGGACAAAAATTCCAGGCCCCAGAGACTGCTTCTCCGGCGGAGTTGGGCAGTGGATCCCGGCGGTGGGGGGGAACCTCTCATGAAGGCACCATGTATCGATTTGAACTTTGTGTTACTCCTACCTGCTCCCTTTTACCCATTTTTGCTCACAAACTATGCATAAAGTGCGTCAAATGTTTAGATCATTCTAGAGGCTTATGGTTGTCTAAACGATGTTCGATTTGTTCTGAGCTGAAAACCGCCTTAGTGGCCAAGAAAGACTTATCATGCCTGGCAGCATTACACGAGATTAAAGCTACATTTAATTCTTATGCAAAGTACACAGCCCATAAGGCACTTCACTGCGATGACGAAGTTTTATGGGAGACTCTCATTATTAAGTCACCACTGGTTAAACCCGGTTCCTCCAAATCTGTAAGACCTAAAGTCAAATCGAAAGTCCTCAGCAAGGAGGTAGTGAGTAGTAGCAGTGAGAGCGATGTTACTGAGGTACCCCCCTCTAACCGTTCCAAGAGGAGGTGCTCGCCCTCCCCAAGGCGGAAGTCGAGGTCAAGGTCGAAGTCCACCCCGCAAGCACTCTCGCCACTCCTCCTCGGAGCCTTTCCGGTCTCACAAACGCCGGAGAGAGGACTATGAGGACACGTCGAGCAGCCGGCGGGACACTCCTCAGCCGCCTCCTCCTACCTCCCCCTCTGACACGCCTATACGTGATTCAGGGGAGTCGGAAGTAGGATCGGAGATATTGGATACCAAACCTAGTCATGAACAATCCTTGAATGTGCCTCCTAATGTTACTTTTCCCATACCAAAATTGAATTTTGTCCCTCGTAGTGTTAGGTCACCAGGACCGTGTAGGGTTCTAGCCGACCAGTACAGGGGTTATCCGGCGGGGTCCCATTTCAGCTCTCCAGTGACTCAAGACTCCCAGCCCGTGCCGGCAGGGGGTTATTGGCGTCAATCTGAACCCTCTCTTTATCTTCTTAACGTCATTCCTGAACACACTGAGGACGGTAACATAGACGTGTTACCTTCCTCAGTGCCAGATTTGCCATGGCCCCCGGTGGATAATGAAGTAGAAATACAAGAGACTTCGGAGCAGGGTGAAGAGCCGGCGGATGGGGTGTCCTCCCCGGCTCCTCAGTCCCTCCCAAGTAATAATTCTGAGGCTAGTTCCCACTCGTCTAAAGACTCACACGGGAAATGGATGACTTCTGATCAGATAAGTGAGTTAGTGCATAAAGTTATGCAACAGTATCAAATCCCTGCCTCTTCGGATCCCCCGGTCAATCTCCCAGCTGCGCCCCTTAGCACTTCTGTTGTCAGACCCCTAGATCCTCCAGAATTCAGTCTTTCTTGTCCAACCCCGGTGGTAGCCGCGGCCCCAGGCACTACAGTGCTGGCGACGCTAGCTATGTCCACCCTAAGGGTTGTTGCGGATGTCCCCCCACCTCCTTTAGATAAGGCACCTCTGAGGAAGGGCCGCATGCCCCTCCTCTATGGTACTGACTGCTCTTGGGTACCTGTGTTACCAGAGAACCCCCTTTTAGCTCAACCTTCGGTGTCAGGGGACCCTCCAGTTCCCGGCGAATGGTCCATTGAGATCAATAAGAACCGTAAATTTAGGGCTAAAGACGAGGAAGGGAGGGTGTTGGATGTACTGATTAAGGGTGTACCAAGTTCGTACAACCCTACTTATTTTGTTTATTCAGCCGCGCCAGCCATTCCTCCCGCCGCATCTGCAAGGCTATTTGCTGATTGGTCTAAGGCTGATGGCATCAACGATGTCAAAGCCTTGAATGCTCTTACGCCGGAGTTGGCTACAACTCCGGTTCTTGACCAAACGCATACTCCGGTCCTGCAGATTGGGCAGGTAGGAGTAGGCCCTTGGGTAGATTGGGAGTTAGAAGCTCAGGTTTTTGCTGCTACTATTACCTCAAAACCTTCTCATCAGATCCCCCAAGAAAATCATGCTTACTTTTCCTTGCCAGTAGCCAAAGCTGATGGAGTGTCACCAGACTTACTTACATTCCTGGCAGCACCCAAAATGTCCTTGCATTCACTTGATGAACACTTTTCTCCCCCCCCCCCCCTCCCCCTTCGGCTGCTCACCTAGAGAGGGATTTTAAGTTACAAAATAAGGCCTACCGGATGTTCTCTCAGTATTTGTTGACTCACCAAGTACTCTTTCACGTACCATCTCTGCCATTGCTGACCCCCAAGTTAGAAAAGCTACTCAGCTGTCTCGAAGACTCTTGCTTCAAAACTCCATTCAGTCACTAGGGGACATTAGAATTGCAATATTAGAAGCGGCTCGAGCCCGCCAAGATCTGAGAGTCCATCTGGTGAGAAAGTTGCCGGCGGACATAGGTCGCCGGGTAACTCTCTCCCTGGTACTTACTGCCACCCTCCTTAACTCTGAGACTTGGAGTCTGTTTTTTAATATGGTGAGTGGGTGGAAGCAGGTTAACTCCCAAGCTAGGAAGGACCCGGCTAAGAAGCCTTTTCATAAGTCAAAGGGCGGTAACAAACCTTACTAGACCCAAGCTAAGCAATCACCAAGAGACCCCAGACCACCTCCTCAGCAAGGAGGTAATCCGCATAAACCCAAACAAGGAAAACAGTCTGGGTATAAAGGTAAGGCCCCCTACAAAGGTAATCAGGGCCCAGCATCAGCCAAAACTAATCAAGCGTCCGATGCCAACCCACCTCCCCCTCCAAAAAACTAGCCACTCTTACTCCCCACATCCCAGTGCCGAGCTCAAAGACACAGGATTGGGGAGTTGCCTTGAAGGACGAACCCCGGTTGCACCTGGGTTCGTTCCATTCATCCCGCTTGGCCTGGCCCAAGCATACCTGGGCCAGGAAGGTAGTGAGCAAAGGAATCACCTGGCGGTGGCTCTGGCGGCCTCGACTGCGTCAGCCGCGGGAATATACCAAAGTGTCTCAGGAGGAGGAGGCCCTACTGCAGGAAATGATTGCCAAACAGGTTCTTATTCCAGTCAATGCCAGTCAGCCAGTGTTCACGTCAAGACTCTAAGACTCTTCTTAGTACCAAAAAGGGACAGTGTGCAGATGCGACCAGTTCTAGACCTCTCGCAACTGAACACCTTTATAGAGAATTCACCCTTCAGGATGTTGACTGTTCAGCAACTCAGGCTCGCACTTCCGCCGCAAGGATGGATGTGCTTGATCGATCTCAAAGATGCCTATTGGCATGTCCCTGTAAACAAGCGGTTCCAAAAATTCCTCGCTCTGAGGGTCCGGCACGAGACTTATGTCTTTCAAAGGATGCCGTTTGGATTGAACCTAGCACCGAGAGTATTTACCAAACTTGTCAGGCAAGCTCTTTTACCCCTGTTAGTTCGAGGCATACAGGTGTTTTGGTATCTGGACGATTGGCTAGTAGTGGCAAACTCTTTGGAACTATGTCAAGACCATTTAACCCAAGTGTTAACTCATGTACAAAACCTAGGGTTCAAAGTGAACTTGGCAAAGTCTCACCTTGTCCCCACAAGGACGATTCTGTGGATAGGGCTGGTCTGGGACACCTCCGCTCTGACTCTTACTCAGAGTGTGGACAACCGCAGCAGATTTCGCAGGAAAATGTTCCGGTTTCTCCACAGTCTGGATACGACCAGGAAAACGTGGGATTCCCTGATCGGTTCTCTCAACTGGGTTCAATTAACTGTCAAGTTGGGCCAACTGAAAGCCAAACGATTAATCCTGGAAGGCAACAAAGTGTTCCCTCTCTTGCCGGAGAGGAAATTATGGCCAATTCCTCCGTTACTCCACAACTTACTCTTGGTCTGGACCAAGCACGAAGTCCTCTACTCTGTCGTGACATGGGTTTCCCCCCCTCCTATGGTATGGGTAGACACAGACGCCTCGGGGACACTGGGTTGGGGATATCAGTCAAGCCTAGGACACCAAGGTCAGGGCATTTGGTTGTCAGACAGCCAATCACATATCAACAAGCAAGAGCTTTTAGTCCCCCTCTTTTTTCTCCAAACTCACGGCGTGACATTGAGAAACAAATCAATAGCGTTCCGAATGGACAATCAAACTGCAGTTTTTTGTATTCAGAGACAAGGCTCAGTGAGGTCACGAGAGTTGCTGAGGGTTTCAGAACACATTTTTACCCTAGCCGACTCACTAGGAATTTCCCTGCATGCCACATACCTCCCCGGCGTGGCGAACGTCTGGGCAGACGCTCTCTCTCGCTGGCGGAGCACTCTAGTAGAATGGACAATCAAACAGGCTATCTTTAACAAGATGATTGCAACACCGGCCCGTCCACAAGTGGACTTGTTTGCGTCCACAGAGAACCACAGACTCCCACTCTTTCTCACACGTCACGGGGTAACCCCGGCGGGGGGACCCGATGCATTGCTGGTGGATTGGAACAGGTGGACCTCAATCTATCTGTTTCCTCCACCAGACTCTGTGTTAATGTGCAAAGTCATTCACAAGCTGAGGGATTACCGGGGACGAGTCGCACTGATCGCGCCCCTTTGGCCGGCCCAGGTTTGGTACCACCAATTGCAACAGTGGTGCAGGACCTTGGTGTCCCTCCCGGTCTCTGCTTTCCACTTGGAAATGATTGGCAACCTTCGGACCTCGCTCAGTTTTGCCTTATGGATATTTACATTGCCAAATGTTTAACTCAATTTGGGCCAAGCGTCACTAAGAAGTTATTGAACCAGTACACTCCGTCTACCAGGAGACAATACCAATCCCATTGGAAAACTTTTACAACCTGGATTGTTGAGTCAGGGCAAACAACTGCCTCGGGAGCATTAATTTTCAAATACTTAGACTACCTTTTCGAGCAGAAACATTTTTCAGTCGTAACATTAAAAAATAATTTGTCTGCCATTAGAACCCCCTTCCTTGATCTCACTGGCCTTTCCATACCACAGGCGGAGGAGAAAGGTTTTATGAGGGCATGTTTCAAGCTACGTCCACCTCCCTGTCAGCTCATGCCCACCTGGTCACTTGATAAAGCCTTAGAATTGCTTCAATCGCGCAAGTATAATAATGCACCGGATTTTGACTCACTTTTGAAAAAGGCTGTCTTCCTCATGGCTCTTGCCACCGGGAACCGGGTGTCTGAGCTGGCGGCGATAAGCAACGAACCAAACTGTCTCAGGTTTGGGAGACTGCACGACCATGTTCAAATCGCGCCGTCTCCCTCTTTTATTGCTAAGAACGAACATTCGGACCATGTTTTTTCTGAATTTTCCGTCGGCCTTGAAGAGAGGCCTCACTCATCACCTTTTATGTCCTGTGCAAGCACTCACAAAGTTTATGAGGGCTGCGCAGCCTCGCCAAAGCATGTGCTTTATGGGTAAACCGAACAGGTAAGCGTGTGACAAAACGGAAGTTAGCTTCCCTGCTTGTCGACGTTATCAGGGAAAGCAATCCCGGCGTGATAGGCAGGGCTCACGATATCAGGAAATGGGCAGTATCCCTCAGATTTCTGCAAATTTTTTCAATTGATGATATTGCTAAGACTCAACTTTGGGCTTCCAATCATACGTTCCTTACACGCTACCTGTCTGTTGCTCTAGATAAACCAAAGCATACCTGTGCCGCTTTATGGCAACGGGTACAGTAGGTAATGTTCTATTATAAGTTGTTTTGTTTTAAAAGGGGGGGGGGGTTGCGGAATAGCCCATATCCCCTCTGTACCCTTGGAGATTGTTATGTATCACGAGCTGTGATAGGACAGGTTCTACAGTTCAGTATTAATTTTATTGTGTTAATTCTAAGAAGATATATCGCATAGTTGCAACTATGTATGTTTTTTACCATTTTACCATTTAGGTTCATGCTGAACCTAGGACCCAGATCACATGTTGGCCAGGAACAACTTCAGTCACTAGGTATGCTTAATGTCTCTGACAGGGCCAAACAAATCAGGCTCACTAATGCCTTCAACATTTTCTATGACAGAGCTCCAGAGTATATTAAGAGTGATTTTGTTAAAGCAAATGAGAGGAGTGGACATAATACAAGAAACAGGATGTTTAATTTTAAGGTCCCGAGAATCCAAGGACAGGGTAAGCAAACATTCTTCTTCACTGCCATCAAAGACTGGAACGACCTACCCCAGTCAGTCCGTGAAAAGAGAACACTGTATTCCTTCAGACGTAGCCTGAAGGAACACCTGAACCGGACAGCTGCGAGAAGGGAGCACCAAGCTTATGTCTACTACTAAATACGACATAAAAGATAGGCAAACCAAACTGAAATGATTACTGATTACGGATTACTGATATTTACCATAGGATGTAAGGTATCTTAAATTAACCCCCTAGAAATACTTTCTCAAAAATATCTATTTCTTTTATCCTCCCCTTTTCCCCAGCTAACCTAATCCCACAAGGACCCCAATGGAAATACGCCTAACGACCTTATTGGGCTATCCTTAGTTGGAATTATGCAAAGCTGGTACATGTCATATTTGTAACATACTATGTGGTACCAACTCTGTAAATTGCTAACTGAATAAATATTATTATTATTATTAGTATTATTATTATTATTATTAAAGTGTACAAATATATTTACTGTACAAATAGTTTAAGGAGGGAACGAATAACTACTGCAGAGTTATAGTTCTAGGGGACACAAGCGTGTCCACACATATTTCATGCATACGATCGATTGCAACGATCTGACCATGAGCAAGCAGTTTCTTAATGCCACGCACTGCTTGCAAATCTTTTATACCTTTTTTTATGTTGTATTGCATACAATAAAACTTAAGAAAATTTTATCCGGATTCTTTTTCCCTAAGGTTAGGATATTTTACGAATGTCCCGCCTCCAGTCTTGATATTCAGGCGAAGTCGTCAATGATGAAGGGGCCCTATTAAATTATAGGTTTGATTCCCGAAGGGAAGTAGAGAAAACCTAATATTTAGTAGGGCCCCGTAATCATTGACGACTCGGGCCCTCCCACCATCCCACTTCCCATTCGTTGATTCATAGTTCATTCTTGGTATATCAGTGAAGGACGAAGATGGCCGCTAGAGGGCCTGGTGTCGGGGAAGCGAAACATGAGAAATCCACGCATGTGGCAAGTCATATGATAGCATATATTAAGTTATTTTTTATTTTTTATTTTTTACGGAGTTTTTTTCTGTAGGGTACCCGATCAAAATGACGATCCCATAAGGGAATTAAGCGTGCACTTATGACGAGTACTCCATGATACTTCCGTGCGGGCTATTCAAAATGCTGGCGCAGGATGTTGAATGGAGACTATTACTTTTAATAGGTGAAGTCGTCAATGATTACGGGGCCCTACTAAATATTAGGTTTTCTCTACTTCCCTTCGGGAATCAAACCTATAATATATATATATATATATATATATATATATATATATATATATACAGTATATATATATTTGTAAATACTGTATATATATATATATATATATATATATATATATATATATATATATATATACTGTATATATAAATGGATTGGGTGGAGGAGAAAACACAGGGAAGAGCTATGAATCTTTATTCTCTAACGTTTCGGGTTATGTTATGTACCCATCTTCAGAGAGACTGACAGATTTTTAGAAAACTCACAGAATATTTACAAAGTCAGGAAATTCATTGTTGGCATCCTAGAATAGTGTTGCCATTTTTATGGCGATTTTTTAAATCTTATAAGTAGAACAATTATCCGATTAGCCTACCCTCTGGGACGGGGATATTCTTTGCCTCTTTCTCTAATTACCTTTGTATCCCTTTCGGTACCAGCAACGGACTTGTATTTATTTGTTCACATTGGGAACAGGAAAGGTTTGAAGAAATATATATATAGGCCTATACAGTATATACAGTATATATATATATATATATATATATATATATATATATATATATATATATATATATATATATATATATATATATATATATATACTGTATATATATATATATATATATATATAAATATATATATAACTTTTAATTAGAGAAAGAGGTAAAGAATATCCCCGTCCCAGAGGGTAGGCTAATCGGATAATTGTTCTACTTATAAGATTTAAAAAATCGCCATAAAAATGGCAACACTATTCTAGGATGCCAACAATTAATTTCCTGACTTTGTATATATTCTGTGAGTTTTTTAAAAATCTGTCAGTCTCTCTGAAGATGGGTACATAACATAACCCGAAACGTTAGAGAATAAAGATTCATAGCTCTTCCCTGTGCTTTCTCCTCCACCCAATCCATCTACCTGTCAGTATGGAACATATATATATATATATATATATATATATATATATATATATATATATATATATAAATATAGGTGGGATGGGTTGGGTGTGAAAGGGGTCTGGCTTTCGTGGGCCAACCGGCTTTATGCAGACTCCTGTTCTCTTAGGTTCATATATATATATATATATATATACTGTATATAACTTCTGGCGATACAGATGGATCTGACCTTAGCCCAATGCTGTTTATCAAAATATTCGGTATGTCAATGACATTGATATTGGTCTGTTGAAAGTGATCTCCGAATTTCCAGATGACATGGCACTTGGAGTGAATGTGAAAAATTCTAAGTGGGTACACCATCTCAGCACGGATCATAACATACTGGGTGAATAGTCTGAAGGTTGACATATGTAACTCCTTTCGTTGAAAGCACGTAAAGTACGAAGTCGGCTCATTGAAGTCTTCATAATATTTAATGGCTTTGACAATGAGGATAATAGATGATGCTTTGCTTTAATTAATATTTAATCATCACCCAATCATAGCTGAAAATTAAAGCTAAAGCTAATGCTGATATATTTTCATGTGTAAGATATGTTCCACCTGGAACAATATTCTCAAAATAGTTGTATAAAGGTCGTCAGTAGAATAATTCAAGAAGAGAGTAGATAGCTTTTTGTACAGTTTACAGTGGGTGTAGTTCAATTAACAATATCTCTTTATATTCGGTGTATCTCTCTAGAATGTACTGCATGGCCGTTGATATGCTAACCATTCCTTGTAACTCTTTATGCCTCTCCTTCTCTGGAACCATCCATTTGGCATATACCTGAATTACCTTTCTTAACCCGGGAACGGTGCCGTGACTCTTAAGAGTTTTACTGGGCGAAGGCAACGGGACTCTTAAGATCCAAGGCCTAAACAAAAACTTTTAAAAGACACCAGTGGCACTCAAAACAAAGGAATATGTGATTAAGCGAGATAATTCCCCTCCTTACCTTCTATCACTCCTCTACATGTGTCCAAACCTAACCCCTTCCCCTCCTTTCCCTTCAATTATCACCTATTTTTCCTCTTATTCCCTTGTTTATCGGTTTATTTTCCGCGCCAATATCCTCCACCTGGTTTAAAGGTCGAAGGGGAGGCATATAGAGATCGTAGCAAGAGAGAGACTTCACTTGCAAGACGTCAGTGTGGAACGATAAGTGAGAGGGGGCGGGTGTGCGCCGTGCCGGCTCTCCTCTCATGAATGAACTGGTCGGCAATACTTCGTATTCTTCACCCCCCAAATACTATTCCCACTTGTTTTATTACTGTTACATGTTAATATCTTCATAGTAAACATAGTATAATATAGGCGCATATGAATAAGTAATAACGATATTTATCGGATAAAGACAATTTTCGTCGGGAATGAGCCTCAATTCGTTCACCTGGCGGGCACTTTCAAATTCCATACCTTCACCGTTTAAAGGTTAATTACTTCGGATTTGATCTCCAATACCCTTCAGGCTCTCTCTTGCAATCATTTCCTATATTCCTCACTTGTTCACAACTCTCTAATAACTTTTCAGATTATCCAAGGTCAAAGGTCACCAACACCTTGGGTTTTTATATCCCCAAATATACTGTATATATATATATATATATATATTATAGTCTTTGTATATAGGGGCAGGATATTTTCTCTCAAGCATTATTTCATTGAAGGTTATGCCAAGTTGGTTGTTACAGAGCTTCTTGTCTATCTTTTCTCTTTTTCTGAGAGCATTCTTGCCTTCCGTAAGAAGTTGATTGATGATATCTCCAAAAGTCATTTTGGTTGGTACTATAGGATTTGATGCACATGCTATTTAGTTAGAACACGTTTTCATGACTCATGTCACTTCTTCAGTAACAAGAAAGTGAATGAGAAATGTTAGTTACAAATGTTTTGAAATAGGACTTCAGAGGCTATCAACCCTATTGGATTATTAAGCCAGCACACTGGAAGCCAAGAAGAATGTCAGGTCTGGCGCCTCTCAACGAGAACTCCAGTCCCTTGAGAAATGTGAGAAATGGTCTGGTCTGGTGAATGTAGTAAAGTAAGAGAACAAATATATTGTCGTAGTTTTGGACAATACAAAGGACTTTGTGAATGGAAGAATAATTGGTGGAATAGGGGAGGGATTTGCATGTATAGGGGCTTATGTATGAGTAGAAGAAAAACATAGAAATATGAAATAAAGTAGTAGAGCAAAAAAGAAACCGGGCTAAACCGATTTGTTCCAATGTGCCGTACTTGTGTGCAAAAAAATTAATCTAAGTATTCATATATTTAATACATTCTTTTCTATATTTTGATTAATTTATATTTTCATTCATATAGCTTGGTCGTGACTAACTGGTTTTATTATTATAAATGTATTCATATTACTAATACCACCCTTACAGTCACTACTGTCTCCGTCGTCAAAGTTTAACTTCTTGCGCTCTATTCATATAAATTTGCATCGCCTGTTTTTTTTTTTTTTTTTTTTTTTTTTCCTTTTTCTGCCTTCCCCCTCCTTTCTTTTCCCTTCCCTTCTCTTTTTTCCCTTTTCCTTTTCCTTATTAAATACTCATATACAGTATATATATATTTGATTACCATAATCATCAGTATTACCATTTGTTCACTATTATAATTCAAAGGATTATTAATGCTTGCTTCATTAGTATAAATCTTAGTAATTTATAATTTGTTATATTAAAAAGTACTCATCATATTCACATATACATATACTGTACACATATACAGTATATATATATATATATATATATATATATATATATATATATATATATATATATATATATATATATATATTAGTATAGCCATGTAATAGATTCTCTTTTAAACAGACGAGGTTAAAGGCAATAGCAGTTTCAGCATTCAGGATTTTATTGTTACAGCTTTCAATAGTTCTAACAATTTTCCTCTGGGGTTCAGAGATGAGGTACAACAGGTTAGCAAAATTCATGGTGGATCCAACGTTTCACAAGTAAACATCTTGCATCTTCAGGGAATGGAGAGGTAATGATTAGAATTTTTATTTTTTATTTTTTATTTTTTTTTAAGGTAGGGGGGTGAAGAGAGGCACCACAGAGTGGGTGGGGGGAAGAGAAAGTAGGAAAGATGAAATACAGTGGAAGAGAAAAGTTAGTGGGCTGTCCACCTTGCTGTTGTTAAAGGGATGTTTATTTATTTATTTATTATTACTAATTTGTAAGGTAAATTCTGAGGGATGTATAACTAATTTGCAAGATAATTACTCCTAAAGGATTAGCTTCAATCCACATGTCATCACATATCCATTTGTCTCCATTTGCCTTTGCTGTTCCATTAGTGAAGTATAAGTATGTATCCCTGTAGGTGTTGATGCTCGTTCTGTGTCTGATTCAGGATATTTTTTCTTCATCATAGCAAGTGGTAATTTTTGGAGATCTGCAAGAAATTCTGCATATTCGCTGTATGTGTTTGGTTGTTTCCTGGTTGTTGGTTTGATGGTTGTTGTATCACTGGCAGGTTTCTTCTTCACAACTTGTGGTGTTAGAACTGGAGGAGGGGGGGAAGGAAGGAGGGAAGGAGTATTCTCAGGAGTTTGGTGTGAACGTTCTTCTTCTTCCACTTCTTCTTCATATTCTTCATCATCTTGTTCTGCATTATCTTCCTCTTCGAGATCTTCGAGGATGATGGAGGAGTCATCATTGTCTTCTTCGGCGTTGTCCTCCTCTTCATCATCTTCTAAGTTGATGGAGTAGTTGTCTTCTTCAATGATGTTGGGTTGGTGTTCTCGTCTCCTTCTTGGTTTCTGCCGCGTTCTTCTAAATTCCAAGACTTCTGGAGGGATGGAGATTGATGGCAAGCCATTGCGCTGGAGTAGTTTGGGAATGATCTGACAAAGGTGAACTTTGTTATGGCCGGCAATAGCTGTGGCAGCTTGAACACAAGCGTATATTTTGGCCATAGTGTCAGTTTCCTTGTGGTTTTGGGTCTTGTGTGTTTTCTCCCAGCGTTTTTGTCGAGCAAGATGTGATCCTTTCACTGAAACCCCTCCAGGACCAGTAATTTGATGGGCTTCTGGTCCTTTCCTTCCAGGTTTAACACTGAAGATCACTGTCTCGCCTTCCCCTAGTGATGGAAAATACTTGGGGTTGTATTTTGATATAGACTTATGGTGTGCAAATATATCTATATTGTTGTCAGCTCTTGTTATGAATCCGTAGCCACGTTTGACATTATACCACTTAACTGTTCCTGAGATGTTAAGGTTTGGCATAGTGGCTGGATTGCGATATTTTTGACCAGTTATGAAAGTTCGAGCCATGGTAGCAGGTGGTGGGGCTGCAAGCTGATTGGCCGGTGGAGAGCTCTCTGTCAATGATTAAAAGTGCATAAGTGCATAGGGGGGGATAGAATAGGGGGGATGAAAATAGAGTTTATCAGTGGATAAAGAAGAAAAAGATTAGAAATATGAAGTAAAGTTGGAGATTAAAAGATAGTGGGCCGTCCACTTTGCTATTCTTGGTTAAGACTTAAATTATATTTCATATATATTCCGTGAGCAGAACATACCACCAGCTTCATGTTTATATTCCCTTTTTTTATTTCCTGCCTCCATGTTTGCACTTTGTTTTTAATTTTGCATTTGTTTGTTTTCATATGCATTGTAGCATCGTTCCGGTGTTATAATTATTTATTTTGTGTTGTTATTACTCTTTGGTGTTTTGATAAGTTGTCTTAAAAACTAAAAACATTTTTTTTTTTTTTTTTTTTTTTTTTCTTTTTTTACAGGGACGAATTCATTGTAATTAGCATGATTTGTCATAGAGAGTGAGAGTGAGAGAGAGAGAGCCCCCCGGAACTTATCCCGCAAGGCTCTCTCTCTCTCCATCTCACCGACCAATGACGAGCGAGTATTCATGCGTCAGTCATTTTTTGCGACCCTGGCTCTGATTGGAGAATTCTAGACAAGTGGGTGTTTTTAGCTTAGCTAACTCAATTTTTCTCATGTCTTACATCATAATTATTGCTTTCATTCATTCTGATTTCATCCATTTATTTTAATCATTCATTCACCTTAGATTATAACTTATTATTTTTGTCAGAGACGGTACAGAACTTAGATATATACAGTGTACAAGGGACATTTTTATTGCTTTATGGATTTTTGTTTATGAATATTTTTTGTTTGTTAATTATTACATATTTAATATTTCACTCATTCATTCGATTTTTGTTTATGAATATTTGTTGTTTGTTAATTATTACATTCACTCTTTCATTCTCTCCACTTTCCCATTCATTCATTGTGGCTTCACTCATGCTATCACTCATTATTACTTTAGAGTATGATATTTGTGTTGGAGACAGTACATATTTAACAGAGGTCATGCTAGTATATACAGGGACACGACAATGTTCATACACATGGACATATTACAAGGGACAATTTTTTTTTTTTTTTTTTTTTTTTTTTTTTTTAGTTCATTCATTCATGTTTCATTTGTTCAGTCTATCATTCATTAGTATTTAGAGTATAATATTTTTGTTGGAGACAGTACATACTTAACAAATTCATGATAACATATACAGAGACATCTAATAATATTCATAATTACAAGGGATTTTTTTTTTTTTTTTTTCATTCATTCATCATTCGTTTTGCATACTTAAGCATTCAACTTTACTGAATTGTACTTATTTTGCTAGTTTGTTAGCGGCTTTCAGTGTTCATACATATATTGGGTTTGGTTCTTGATTTAAGTTGGTTATTATTGAAGGGGGAAACCATGAGTGTTTCCTAATTGGTCTGTTCTCTACTATGGTTGCATAATTTAGGTCATTTAATCTTTCTAACGTAGACCATATATTTTTTGTTCTTCTAAATAGTTTGACATTCATAGCCTCTGTCTTAGCTATTTCGTGCAACTGTCTGGTGTTTCTGTTGTATGGATATCTTTCAATAAGTGCATATCTGAGCGCTTTATTTTGTATCCGTTGCAGCCTCAGTGTTTGTGTTTTGCTTAGGGTGGATAATGGTGCAGCTGGATATTCCAAGACAGGAAGTACTAGAGCTTTTACTAGGTGAGTTTTCATTTTTTCTGAGAGGTCACCAAATCTGTAAAGTTTTCCTAGGGATGCCTTTCCTTTGTTAATTAAACTTGTCACATGTTTTAGTATGCCTCCCCTAGTCAATTTTAGTCCCAGTGTTTTCCCTTCCTGGTGTGTATCTAATAAATCTCCTTCTACAATTATGTCATCTTCCTTTGAGGTAGCAATTGGAAGTATGGTAAATTTTGTCATATTGGTTTTTATTTTCCATCTCTTTTCGAATTCGTTTATTTTATTGATTTCTAAGCCTACTTTTTCCGCCATAAGTCTTCGTGATTTGCCTGGGTATGTAATTATCTGGGTGATATCGTCTGCATATTGAATTGTAGTGCAATCGATAGCAGGTAGTGGGAGGTCCATGGTATATATTGTGTATAGGGACTACGTATCATATTTATACAAAATTCGAGGATCAAGAAAAGGAAGGTGGGCGGAGCTACTGGGTGTGTGGTGGCTGTTCATTGGTGGAAGGCAGTCTGTTCGCGAGACGCGCACTAAATCTTATCGGTGGTTGGTTGTTGGCTGTGGGTGGCTGTGATTGGTTGGTGTTGTCAGTTGTGTGCTGAGCGCGGAAGCGTAAGGTAGGGGGGCACGGGGCGAGAGGAAGGGGGGCAACATGCCTGTAGCGCTTGCCTGAAGGAAGAATTTGAAGGTCTTGTGTTTGGTTGTTGATGCTGGGGTTGAGTGTTTGGATGTATAGAGCTTCTAAAATAGCTAGTCTTCTGGGGTCTGATTCTTTGTCGAGTATGGTGGTTTGTTTGTCTAGGTCGGCGCGAGTTAGGGCAAGATGGTGGGGGGCTTGATAGTGATCTTTTATAGCGCCAGATTGAAGGTGGAGGGTTAGTCGACGGGAAAGGCGAGTCTGTGTCATTCCAACATAGGATAGGGGTCCACAGTCCCCAGAGGTGCAAATATGCTGGTATATCACATGATCGTCTTTCGGTTGGTTGGTGGAAATGGGGCGGTTACGGAGGACAAGGTTGGAGGTCTTAGGAGATTTGTAGTAAATAATGAGTTTTATTTTATTGTCAGGGTTGGTGGGGAGGACGTTTTTGTGAATTATTTCTTTCATAATGGATTCGTCTGTTGTGTGGTCGGAAGACATGTAGTTTCTGTAGAAAAATGTAATGTCATTGGCCGGGTTGGTGCTAGGGGGGTCTTGTTTGTACCATTTTTCACAGCCAACAACCAACCACCGATAAGATTTAGTGCCCGTCTCACGAACAGACTGCCTTCCACCAATGAACAGCCACCACACACCCAGTAGCTCCGCCCACCTTCCTTTTCTTGATCCTCAAATTTTTTATAAATATGATACGTTGTCCCTATTCTAATCATTACCTCTCCATTCCCTGAAGATGCAAGATGTTTACTTGTGAAACGTTGGATCCACCATGAATTTTGCTAACCTGTTGTACCTCATCTCTGAACCCCAGAGGAAAATTGTTAGAACTATTGAAAGCTGTAACAATAAAATCCTGAATGCTGAAACTGCTATTGCCTTTAACCTCGTCTGTTTAAAAGAGAATATATATATATATATATATATATATATATATATATATATATATATATATATATACATATATATATATATATATATATATATATACAGTATATATATATACACACAAACACATATTTACACATACTGGTATGTGTTTTTTATTTATTTATTTATTTTGTAATTACTATTTTTTCTTATTTTATTTTTTTTCTTATGTATTTTTGTTATATGCAAAACATGCATATATGATTACTAGCACTTAACTGTACATTATTTATATCAATAATGACACTCATTAATTGTATTACGGTTTGTTACTCGACCATATCCCGCACAGAGATTGATGAATTACTAAAGCAATTCACCAACAGCCGCGCTGCGTCCGGTCAAGCAACTAAACCTTTTTCAGTAGTCAAATCAATTATAGGTATATACAGGTATTGGGTCAGGATAATTTATACTATCTCTGCTGCTCCTAAAAGTGAACGGAATTGTTATCTCAGTATCCGGGTTCCTTGTTATATATTCGATCTGGGTACTTAATTCTAAGTCATCTACTTTTAACCATACATCTTTTGCTTGATTATGCAGAACTACATTGATTGGTAGGAATTATGTAAGGTAGTGAACTTATATACCCTACACTTGGAAAGTGATCTGGTTTTATGACTTCTGATTGGCTAGCCGTGAGGTGGCTGGCTGGCTGCTGTGACCTCATCAGTAGCCCTCTCATTGGCTGGCCACTGTGACCTCATCAGTAGCCCTCCATACTACATTAAGACAAGTTCTTTTCATGCTGGGAAGGGCTTGCAGATCTCCGGCTTGTGTATTTAAGTTGGGGGACAACTCTTTTTGTGAAAAGAGCTTCTAGGATGGTCAATCTTCTTTGATCTTTATTAATTGCTAAAATGTCTATGTTCTCCACCAAGATCTCTCTTTTTAAGGTCACATGCTGTTCATCTCTGTGGTGTGTCTTAGGGTCTCCTAAAGATAAATGTCTATGTTCTCCACCAAGATCTCTCTTTTTAAGGTCACATGCTGTTCATCTCTGTGGTGTGTCTTAGGGTCTCCTAAAGATAAATGGTAAGACAACCGACGTGATAACTTCATGGTTGCCATGCCAATATATGTGGAAAGATGGAATGCACAGTCTCCAAATTGTAAGACAACCGACGTGATAACTTCATGGTTGCCATGCCAATATATGTGGAAAGATGGAATGCACAGTCTCCAAATTTACAGGTGTACACTCGGATGCCATAGTCTCTAGCCCACTCATAAATATTCGTAGACTTCACCTACTTTTAAATATTAAAATATATCTCTGGGAACATATGTATTAATAACATTTGCTATACATCAACTACATAACTATATACACTATTTACTGAAATGCAAGTTCTATCCAGAAATAAATCCAGATAATTATAATTGCATATAGAAAACACGGAGTCCACGAATTCTTACAAGTGGGCTAGAAATTATGGTATCCGAGTATACCTATAGATGACATGCGATTTGTTAAGATCATTGTGGGTGTGCCTGGTATTATTCTTCAGTAGGAGATTTGGGGTCTTCTTGTTCTGATGGTTAATAATTAGGTTGATTCTGGCGTTAGCTTCAGTAGATGGGATGTTCCTTTTGATGATATGGTGATCTTCTTTATAGGCCATATGATCTTCTTTATAGGCCATTGAGAAGAAGGATTTATAGTAAATATTAATACAAATTTCGGCAGTGGAGTCTGAATACTTAGAAAAGACCTCCATTGTTATACCATCTGTCGATGATTTTCTTGGTGACTCTCAATATCCTTATTTGCAAAGCCATAGTTTATTAGGATCTGAGAGACTCTTTCCAGAGACTAAAGGGTAAACCATATGCAACTGGACCAGCTCCACCTCTAGCTGAATGCCGCGTAAAGCACGTAGAACCTTTCCAAGCGGTAGGATTAGATTACACAGGGGCATTGAAGACGAGGGAGCATGAGAAGGTTTATATATTATTGTTTACCGGTGCAACATCTCGAGCGGTACACCTAGAACTATGTGATAATATGTCTAGCGAAGAATTTATGCTGGCGTTCAGACGGTTTTGTGCCCGCCGTTCATTCCCTCAACTCATTCTTAGCGACAATACTCCCACTTATGTCCAAGCATCAAAATATCTAAAGGATATGAGTAGTGATCCTACTATCATCACTTTTTGGGGGGAGAAGAAGTGCGAATGGAGGTTCATTCCAGTTAAGGCACCTTGGTTTGGTGGAATGTGGGAACGATGTGTCGGCATAGTAAAGTCAGGACTCAGAGCGGTTGTAGGACGTGCTCTATTAAAGAAGAGTGAGTTGACGACAGTCCTCACAGAGATAGAGGCAGTCGTGAATGATCGCCCGCTTACATATGTGTACACCGACCGGCTGGAACCACTACCATTAACGCCAGCTCACTTGCTATATGGAAAACCATTGACTGCGTTTCCATCTGATTTCAAATCTATAGTAGAGTTAGAGGATCCCTCGTTGTACTCTGAGGTAGCGGTGTCTAAGAGATACCAGTATATATCCAGGATAATCGAGGATTTTAGGAAACGGTGGATTAGTGAATATCTGCTAGCATTGAGGGAAAGGATAGTTCCTCCCTCTGGTCGACCAACGGCACCTACAGTTGGTGAAGTTGTTTTAATTAATGAAGATAGTCCTCGTTTATACTGGAAATTACGCCGCGTTTTGGAGGTATACAAGGGGGCAGACTCTGTAGAGCGGGTGGCGCTATTGAAGACAGCCACTGGAACTACTGTTCGTCCTATCGCACGTTTGTACGCTTTGGAGCTCGATTCAATATTGCAATCTGATGCTCCACCTGTTATTGCTGGGTCCGAGGATTCTCAAAGGAACAACTCACCTCCTACTGATAGTGATCATTCTCGGACCGGGACGCGTCCCAGACGCGCTGCTGCTGGCGCCGTCGACATGTGGCGTCAGAAGATAGCCTCTGGGCAACTTTAGGTTTAAGGTGGGGTTCAGGTATTTTTTTGTGGGGGGAGTGTATCGTAAATACGATAGGCTATGACTCTTTTGTGATCTCGTATGTCTCTGTGACGTCACGATCGCTCCTACAGCACGACGTAGGGCGAGTAGATCGTATATTATAAGATTGTAAATAAGTTAAGTTATAGAAGGCCTAATATGCTATTAAGCAATATTGCCATGGTCTTATGTAGTATATATGAATTTATCGTATATATTAATATAATTTATCGTATAGAGCAACCTAGATGCGGTACGATAATTTGGGCTCCTGGCGTTTAGTCAAGGCAGCAAGGTGTGCCTTCGAGGAAGACCAGAGCCTTCACGAACACCAACCAGTTAACATCTAATTTTCCGCCCTCAGTTGATCGTGCTTTTGTGCCTCTAATCACAATACACATACAGCAATACACACAGCTACACCATCACGACGCTCTCATCGACGCCATGACTGACTGACAGATAAGCATAATATTCATGTCCATTCCCATGTAATCATTTATTCTTTCTTTAACTTGACTCGTGTCTCGGGACCAAAGTCTCGATCCCCATTGTCCAGCGCCATATTGGGTAAACGTTCTCCCTTGCCACATTGCCACGTGGAACTATTGGTGAGTTAATTCCTGGCTAATATTAACCCTTATAACCTTACCCTATATATAAATTTATTATGTGAGACCTTTGGATATAAATTAGCTTGTTTCAGATTGAATTCAATTTAGATATGGAGTAGTTTTCATTTAGATTTATTTATTTGATTCATTATAGCTTAGTAATATTTAACTTCCATTGATAGTTTACCACAATATATGCATATCAAACAAAACCCATGCTTCACTTACGTACGTCAATATCAGGATCACCACATTATCCTGCAGTTATGTATGAATATCCATTCTCGCCTCCCTATTCCTAGTCACTGATGTCAGCATGCCTACAACCCTCTTCGCTTGTTGCACCCTCTCTTGCACTTCATCCTCTAAACTCTCATCTTTACTCATTACATTGCTCAAGGATTTAAATGAGCAGACGCTATCCAATACCTGGCCAACCAAACTTAGTTCGCACTATGTTACTGCATTCTTCTCAAAGATGATAACCTTACTCATTTAAAATAATTGACTTTCAGCTTCCTTCTTTCGTACAGATTGTGATACCTATTAATTCATTGACAGTGTAACTCCCATTCATCATCACTCAACAGTATTGTAGCATCAGCAAACAGCAGCACAAGCAATTTCCACTTACTCCCTTCATTTGCCATGGGTACTCAAACATCCACATATCTTTTAATACAACATTCAGAAAAAGAAACTCGATCTGTTCATCTTATACACGCAATGCTGTCCTTTTTTTTTTTTTTTCTATGTGAGTGAGGAAGACAAAAGGCAGAACTGCCTGTATTGAGTGCCTCCCCAAGAGTTGAAAGAGTGACAGTGCCAAAATCAAGGAATGTTCGATCCAAAATGCATGGAGTTTGAAGCAATTTAAGTCGTAGGAATAAGGTAAGACGGATTCTGGGAGAGAGTTCCAGAGCTCAGCAGTTGAATAGAAGAAAGTCTGAGAATAGCGTTTCTCTCTTGGGTTGGAGAGTTGCACAGAATAGGGGTGGGATTGTGTTGCAAGATGGGTACTGCATACTCTACGTAGAAGAGGTGGTATACACTGTGACAGGTCTGAGGCACATTGATAATTATAGTACCGATAGAATAGAGAGAGATGCTATATTGCGGCAAAGAGAGAGAGATTGCAGAGAGTTGGTGAGTGGGCGGAAGTTAACCCGCTGAGTGCCAGGGACGTATATATACGTCCTAGGGTGTTGTCACGCCCAGGGACGTATATATACGTCCTCGCCGAAAAAAATTGTAGCAGCGAAACGACTGCACCTATGGCTTTCATATTATTGCCACATGTACCTTACCCTTTTGGCTACCCACCACAAAAATCCCAAATCCCTCCTCCCACCCACTCACTGACTGTCTGTCCCGTCAGAAGGACAAAAAAAAGAAAATCTGTGGCGGCGAAACGACTGCACCAATCGGTTCCATATTTGTGTGACAAGTCCCTTACCCTTCTGCCTTCCCCCCACCACACCCCCAACCGCCTCCCACCACCCATTTCCAGCATATCCATGCGAAGATAAGGAAAAAAAGGAAAATCTGTGGTGGCGAAACTACATCACCAATCGGCTTCATATTTGTAACATGAGTCAATTACGCTTCTACCTTCCCCACACAATCCCCCAAACCACCCTCCCACCACCCTCCTACCCATACATTCCGATACCATAAAAGTCTCTGTAGTCTATAGTGTCTTTTCAGCTACTTTCGGGACCATCGGGGACCTGATTTCTGGCGAAAATGGACAAGGGGAGTGGTTTTTTTACCATTATCCTTCCTTTCTCTCCCAACTTGATAGATTTAGCTAAAAAAAAAAAAAAAAAAAATCTAGCACTGGCAGAAGCACACCGTCAAAATTGGCTGGCACTCAGCGGGTTAATGATACGAAAGGCTTTTCTTTTCTACTTTGTCTAGGAGTGCAGTGTGAGAGGATCCTCCCCACACATGTGAACAATACTCAATACAAGACGCACTATGCCCCTGTACAGAGCAAGAAGCTGTACAGGGGTAAAGAACCCCTTGAGGCGGTTGAGCACACCCAGCTTCTGGGAGGCTGCCTTAGCAAGACTGGTAATATGGTTCTTTCAAGTGAGAGCAGAAGAAAAAGAGACACCGAGAATATTGAGAGAATATGAAGGATTGATTTTTGTATTGTTGAATTGTAAGGGATAGTCGTCTGGGAGTTCTGAACGGGTAGTAAGATGAAAGAAATTGGGTTTTTGGAAGCATTAAAGGCAACAAAGTTTTCTCTGCCCAAATTGGACATTGTTGTTAGATCAGAAGATAAGTATTGCATGGCTTCATTACATTTGTCCTTGAGGGATTGCTGGCTGGGGCATTCAGGAAAACTAATTGAGTAGTGTAAGGTAGAGTTGTCTGCGTATGAATGGATGGGACTGGAGGTACAGTTGAGGAAATCATTTATGAAAATTAGAAAGAGAATGGGAGATAGGACAGAGCCCTGAGGAACACCGGAGTTGAAAGGATGAGAAAGTGAGCGATGGCCCTCCACAACCGCAGCTATGGAACGGCCGGAGAGGAAATTAGAGACAAAGGCACAGATGGAGGGTAGTTTAGAAATTAAAGATTTGTGCCAGACTCTGTCGAAGGCCTTCGATATGTCTAGTGCAATAGAAAAGGTCTCACCGAAGTCCCGAAAGGAGGATGACCAAGAGTTAGTAAGATATGAAAGAAGATCGCCAGTAGAGCGACCTTTGAGGAAGCCATACTGGCGATCTGAGAGTAGATTATGAGAAGAGAAATGCTTAAGAAATTTGGAAGCAAGAATAGTTTTAAAAAATTTAGAGATACAAGAGATAAGAGCAATTGGATGGTAGTTGGAGGGTCGAGAGCGGTCACACTTCTTTGGGACAGGTTGAATGAGAGCAAACTTCTAGCAAGAAGGGAAGATCTTAGAGGAGAGACAGAGACGAAAGAGTTTACCTTGGCAGGGAGTCAGCACGGAAGCACAGTTTTTTAGAACAACAGGAGGAACACCATTAGGACTGTACACCTTAGTATTAAGCCCAGAGAGGGTAGAAAATACATCTTTAGAAGAAATTTAGATATTATGCATAAGTAGGAGAGAGGGGGTGGAGAGGGAGGAATAGCACCGGAATCATCCAAAGGTGGAGTTTCTAGCAAAAAAAGTTTGAGCGAAGAGTTCAGCTTTGTCAGAGGAAGAAGTGATGGTTGTACCGTCAGAGTGGAAAATGGGAGGGAAAGACGAGGAAGAAAAATTGTGGGAGAGGTTTTTGGCTAGATGCCAGAAAGCTTGAGAAGGAATCGAGTTGTATAGTCAGTGCATTTATTATTGATGAAAGAGTGTTTGGCAAGTCGAAGAACAGATTTGGCTTGATTCCGTGCAGCAACATAGGAACAATGAGATTCTTGAGTCTTAAGGCGTCGGTACCGTTTGAATGCTTCCTCCTTGTTGCTGATATCAGTAGAACAAGCGTGAGTAAACCAAGATTTGTTTGTATGAGACTGAGAGAAAAAAAATGGAATGTATGCCTCCATGGCCGAGAGGATTACCTTGGTAATTCGTTCAGCACTCTCCGAGGCACCAAAAGTCATTCTAATGGAAATCAAAGAAGTATTGGCGAAGTGCCTCCCAGTCGGCAGCACCAAAGTGCCACAAGCGCCGCCGGTTGGGAGGATTGGGTGGCCGTACTGGAGAGATAGGACAGGTGACAGATATTAGTTTATGATCGGAGTAGCCCAAAGGAGAGAAAAGATTTACAGTATAAGTGGAAGGGTTAGAGATTAGAAATAAGTCAAGACTGTTGGGCCGATCTCCGAAGCGATCCGGGATACGGGTTGGTTGCTGGACTAACTACTCTAGGTCGTTTAAGATAGAAAAGATTTAGACTTGTTCACCAAGTTGGTCAGTGGAAACAGAGGAGAACCATTGGTGGTGGTGAACATTGAAATCTCCTAAGATGGAGATTTCTGCAAAAGGAGAGATGGATAGAATGTGTTCCACATTAGAAGTTAGATAGTTAAATAATTTTGGATAGTCAGTAGAATTAGGGGAGAGATAGACAGCTCAGAAATATTTAGTTTGAGAGTGACAAGAAAGCCTTAGCCAGAGAGTTGACAATTCAGAAGAGTCTAAGTTGGGAACACGAGAGAAAGCAAGATTGTAGCGTACATAGACGCAACATTCACCTTTGGCTCGAAACTGAGGATAGAGATAGTAGGAGGATACAGAGAAGGGTTTGCTGTCAGTAGTTCCAGACAACTGTGTCTCAGTGAGAAAGAGAAGATCAGGGTTGGCAGAGGAGGTGGTGTTCCACAGAGTGGAAGTTAGAAGAAAGGCCACGAATGTTACATAAATTATTAGTAAGAGTAGAAGGTGGTGGTCCAAAGCATTTTGGCGAGTCGTTACCAGGGGACATACTGATGGGGGCATTTTTGGTCCCCCTCCCTGGGGACTCCGAGGCGGGTCAAAGTTTCGTCATTTGTTTTTTCTTTGGAACAGTTAGTGTAGTATGTAAGGTGTTTATAGTATAATGTATTAGTTACATGCATACGTACATGTTCTACACCGTTTCCAGTATATATACTGTATATTCTATATCGCTATAATACAGTAATATTAATACAACATGAATGCACAAAATACATTTTGTGTTGATTGAATTGGATACTTTCGAGCGAGGGATATAAATTCTCCTTTCTTAGTTCAATCGTCCATTATGATTATAGTATAAATGTAAAAAGACTTATACTAATAGGGTAGGATTTATTCGACAGTTGTTTGGAAGTTTGTACTTTATTTTACAAACTTAATAGCAATCAGTATTACTTATAGCGATTGATGCTCTGTTCGGGTCGAAATACGTTCAAACTGAAGAGTTGAATACTTACAATAATACAGAATACTTTGCACCTCGGAATTCAAAGTTCCCCTTACAACCTATTTGTACGATCGCTATTCAGAGCTTTGACCTACTTCCACTCCGATCCAAAAGGCAAAACAACTATTTATTTGCGACAACAGAAACTATCATTAACAAATATGTCCGTTGATTACGTTAATAGATATTACGCGCGATCGATAGCATGCTGTCGGCAAGGTGATATCTATAGTGAAAATATAGTTTCCGTTTAACAAAATATTTCCAAATAAAGGAGGCCTGATTACCAATCCTATTTCTCAAGCTAATTCTCTAATAACAACTCCTAAGTTTCTAACTCACATAAGTTGTGGGTATGGTTACGATATTTTTTTTCAGATCAAGCTAAAATACTGTCAGCTCGTCTGATTAATCTAGTTTCATGGTTAGCTGGGTATTTAGATCCCGAGCTGCCAGTTACATAATTCTATCTTTTCAATGACCTGGGTGCTTAGGTCCCCGATCACCAAGCCTAGTTTTCAGACAGTAGGGTATTTAGATCCCGTACTCTCAATTACATAAGCCTGTATAATAAGCTTCTTTAATATCTATACAAAACTCTTATACAAATTCTCACCCTATATTTAACTATATTTTGAGATCTCTTAGAAATGTCTACAACTATTACTAACTGAATAGCTTGTGCTATACTAACAATTAAAAAGCTATCTTTCAACACATGGTAGTTTATTACATAATTTGTCAAATCAACTTTTATCTTTGGTTGTCCTATAAGGACACATCAATTTTTTTTGTGGAACACAAGGCGGTCTGTCAACATTTATCTCTCTCTTTAATTCTGTTCGGGCCCATAAGGGTCCATAAATAAAAATGTCTGGTCTGCTTCTTCACCTCTTCGCCATTACCATCTCAGGGCCGGCCAATACACCTGGTAACACTGCTCCAACCCATCCATCAATTGGTTCCTGTTTTGTAATGCCTGTGACACCGTATGCAGGCTGACAATGTGTCGGCAAGCGGCTGGTTATTGCAGGTGTACTTGTGCCGAAAGCGAGCGGTTGACTCTGCCCTTGCTCTTCTAGTATTCCACCTCTATTTTATGCTGTAGGCCTGGTGTCTTCTTCTTCATCTCCCCATTGTGGTTGGGAAAGATTAGGGGTGGAGAGAGCGAGTGTTGCTCAGGTAGGTGCCTGTGTCCGTGTGACTTAACTGGCTTCACCAACCTCCTTTTTTTTCTTTCTAGGTGAGTGAGGGAGACAAAAGGCAGAACTGCTTGTGGTGAGTGCCTCCCCCAGAGATGGGTGCTATGTGCTCTATGAAGAGGGGGTGGTATACACTGAGAGAGCTCTGAGGAACACTGATTATTTTAATAGCGGTAGAATAGTGAGAAAAATGCAACATTGCGGTGAAGAGAGACTGCAGAGAATTGGTGACTGGAAGTGAGAGGATCCTCCCCACATGTGTGAACAATACTCAATCAATGAACGCTCTATGCCCCTGTACAGACCAAGAAGCTGTAATGTAAAGATTCCCCGGAGGCAATTGATAACACCCAGCTTCTGGGAAGCTGTTTTAGCAAGAGAAGTAAAAATATGATCTTTCCAAGAGAGATCAGAAACAAGAGACACCGAGAATATTAAGAGAGGATGAAGGGTTGTATGTTGTCGAAGAGTAGGTAATTTTCTGGAAAATACTGACTATATATGCAAGAAGAAGAAGAAGAAGTAGTAGGAGAAGAAATGATGATGATGGATATGGATATTCGTGGTTAAGATGATTTAGAATTTTAGTGGACTGTATCTGAATACCATACAATAAATTATATCACCTGAATACTGGTGCTAGTGCTGTAGGACCTAGTTGTCTTGTTGAGCCATGGCGATGTTAAAAGATGGTGTGTGGGACACGGGAGTGTTAGTTAATAGGACAGAGTTAATGCACAAAGCAGGGGGCCACTATATTGGATGATTGATGGGAATGATGATTAATGACCTATGGATTAGTATGGATAGATGGAGAAATGATGAGCTAAGTACTATCACTAATGGGGTGAAAGGTGAGGTGAAACACGAGAGTGTAGGCAGTCGGTCTGGTTGATGTGGCGGCTAGGTAGAGAGTGAGTGCAGGACCCTCACAATATTCGTGGGAGGTCCGCCGATATCACGCATGCGCGAATAGGTAGGTATATATTTTCCCACCCAATTATAATTACCTAAATTCATAGGAATGATAGATTACCCAATATCCAATACAGAACATAAGTAATTATTCTATATAATTATTGATCCCACAAACTTAATACTAAAGACTTAATGTAATACTTAAAGTAAGACTGTCCATATCAGAGTTTGGACATATTCCCGCCACCAGGTTTATACAATACAGTATCTACAAAAGCCCGGAGGCTATTTTATCCCGCCATGATTGGGAGGAGGCTTGAGCCGCCTGTCGACTAGGACGTCCACTGGGTACGTCGACCGGTTGATCGGTCGAGGTAGCCACTGTGGGAATGTCTCCAGGCATTTCCGAGGAGTTCTCTTTGCACTCAATGTCCCCCTGAAGAGGGTACAGACGGATAGTCGACCGCGTATATGTTCCCGTCTTCGTCCGGACTCTAGCCACTCGGACTTCTCCGTCCCGACCGGGTAATAACTCGACAATACGGCCCAACTTCCAGAAAGCGCGGGGACCCTCGTCATGGATGGTGACGGCATCACCAATACCTGGCCACCGACCATTTATTGGTCTTAGCTTACACTTATGCGCCTCTCTGAGGGTCACCAGATACTCGTTAGACCAGCGTCGCCAGATATCTTTCAACAGTTTGCGAATATATTAATATCTGGCTAAAATGACATCTTTATTTATGTAGTCTGGATCTTCCAACCCCTCCTCCACTTCATTATCATCAGGAAGATCCCGCAACCGATGACCCCGCACCAACACAGAGGGTGTTATTGGGGTAAGATCCCCTAGGTCGCCGGAAGCATAATACAAGGGACGATCATTGATAGTGGCCTCAATTTCCAGCAGTAGAGTTGTCAATTCCTCCAAGGAAATTAAGGCACGTCCCAACACCTTCTTCAACCCGCCTTGACAATGCAGATGGCCCTTTCCCATACAGCGCCGAACCACGGCGCCCTAGCCGGGATAAACCGCCACTCACATTGAACACTGCCAAGGTGGGACTGAACTTTAGGGTGATTACAAATGTCCGACAAGTACCTAGAGCCTGGCTAGAGGCCCCAACAAAAGTGCTGGCATTGTCACTTAAAATGATCCAGGGAAATCTCTGTCGACTACAGAACCTCCTGAATGCGTGGAGGAAACTGTCACAAGTGAGGTTGGTGACTACTTCGATGTGAATCGCTCTGGTGACCGCGCAAGTAAATAAAAGCATGTATGCCTTTATGGTTGGCGAGTCCTTGATCAGGATTGCTCTGCTATAGTCCACCCCAGTGACCTTATACGGGTCTCCAGGGGTGGTTCGCAGGGCTGGTAAAGGTGGCAGTCCTGCATAGTCGTAGGGCTTTCCTTTTACCAGACGACATTTCAGACATTTACCAAGTATGCTTTTCACCACCTGCCTGAGTTTAGGCATCCACCATTTTTGACGAACATAGGTAACCACGTGACCGACCCCGTAATGGCAACAGAGCCAATGGCACCGATCAATTATCAGGTGAGTCAAGGGATGTTTGGAGGGCAGAAGTTTAGGATACTTGCATGATTCTGAGATAGCCACTAACCTCAATCTGCCTCCACAATGAATTATACCTCCCTTCAGGTGTAGTCCTAACTGGTTGATTAAGTTATTTCTGGACTGTTTACCCTTCACCATTATTTCAAGTTCCTGCGAATAGGTCTCTTTTTGGCATAATTTGAGTAAAACATAATCTGCAGCTCTAATTTCTTGTATGTTGAGATGAGCACTACCTGTGGGGGGCAGGCTATTTCTTTTTGCCTTCAAATTATTTACGAAACGTATCACCCATGCTGTGACACGCTGCAATCTTTCATAGCTGCTATATTTGTGCCAGTCCCATAACTGTGTGTCATCTTGGGGCACCGTGCCTACAATTTGGGTCACGATACCAGCCGGCTGCTGTTGGAGATCTATATTCTCTGGCCATCCATCGGGTTTCGGGAGCCAAGTAGGCCCATTCCACCACAATGCAGAAGAACTCAAACATTTAGCAGACACGCCTCGAGATACCATATCACTTGGGTTCTCTTTAGTTGACACATACCGGAAATAAGCAGTCGGGACTAGGGCATGTACTCGTCGATGCAGTTAGTGACATACACTGGCAGTTTCTTTTGACTGTGAATCCAGTGTAGCGTAATTTGACTGTCACTCTACACATAGGTTTCAGAGATAAGAAGTTTATCTTTATAAGCATTCTCAACGAAGTTAATCATTCTGGCGGCTAGCAGAACTGCAGTCAATTCCAATTTAGGGATTGAAAGGGACTTGGGGGCCACCTTAGCCTTTGCCATGACCAAGTGGCTACCCTCTGGACTGACTAGATATATAGCAGTCCCGTAAGCGACACTGCTTGCGTCAGCAAATGCATGCAGGGAAACAGTCTTTCTGAAACAGATCCTCCTAGAGAACTCAATACAACTACAGAGAACCATGTCATCCACTATCCACCGCCATTCCGCTTGCAGGTCCACAGAGAGATCATCGTCCCAACCCAATTTCAGTCTCCACAATTGTTGGAGAAAGATTCAAGACCTTATTGATACTGGCAACACAACACCCAAAGGATCAAAGAGTTTGGCAGCAAACCTTAAACACTCACTCTTTGTAACCTGTTCAAAAGGAGCATACTGAACTCCAAAGGAAAGAGAATCAGTCAGTTTTCCACACCAGGCCAAGTACTCTCACCAAATCCTGTCTTTCCGCAGCAACACCATCCCTCTGCAACACCTTTCTCAAGATGGGACTATTTGTGGCCCATTGGCGCAGGAATAAATTGGCATTATCCATTAATTCACGAGCCATATCGTAAGCATGGACGAGGAAACTTTCATTATCCCCCGTACCTTGGAGGTTATCGATATATAGCCCGGCCCTTATTTCCTGCACCAACTCCGGGTCTGCATCAACAAGAGAAAGGTGCTTAAGGATGGTCGCGTTAAGGAGAAATTGAGAACAGGTAGCGCCGAATAGGACAACCCTAAACCGATAACAGATTAGAGGAGAATCTAATTGTAGAGGATCTTTCGGCCACATAAACCTAGTGTAATCCCTGTCATCTTCATGAAGTTTCAACATCAAGAAAGCCTTCTAAATGTCACTGACCCACGCATACTGATGCAGACGGAATCGTAACATAACTTGAGCAAGGTCCGGTACTAAAGAGGGTCCCGTATGTAGACAGTCGTTTAGACTGGGTTGGTGTTTGACGACTTTAGCGGAACAGTCAAACACAATACGTACCGGTGTAGTCTTGCTCTGTTTTACGACCCGGTGATGTGCCAGATAATGACATGAGACAGAGTCATCGAAAGGAACATCCTCAATGAAACCCCGCGACAGTTGATCAGAAATTACCTGTGAATATTGGTCACAAAACTTAGGCTCAGCTATAAATTTCTTTTGTAGACCTCGTAATCTCCCAACAGCCAAACCTTTATTGGTGGGCAACTGTTCTTTTAATTCAGTCCAGGGCAGACGTACCTAATATTATTGACTCTCAGGCTCGTAGGTGACTGTCTCCTCATAACTGATCAAAGCTTGCCGTTCGGCTTGCGAATATTCTTTGGGTGATATGCCAATGTGGTCTAAATCCCACAAAGCATTCAGTTCTTCTTTGCACGGGAACTGTCCAGTAGACATATATTGGTCCACTGGAGTTACTGCCACTTTTGGAATTGTTACAACCTCAGTATTGGAGCTGGATGTGGATGCCACATAAGAACCACTCAGTGCATATCCGAATTTGGTTGGAAGTAAAACCAAATTACCTACCCATTTATAACCAGGTCGCACTATGTTGTATTAATAGTCGGCACCAATTAGTACCTCCAGCTGTGCTGTCTCTGTGATGCATGAATCGGCCAATTTAATGCCATGGTGCTTTAAACTAGTCATTTCAGCATTAAGACTAGACTCACCTTTATGTTCGGGAAGTTCCTCGACCACAATTGCTTTCGAGACGATGGAACCTTCCCCGATGTAAATATTTCAGTGCTACAATAGTATACTCACGAGGGGTTTGAGTTCCGGTGAAACCATGAAGCCGTAATTCTTCCGTCCCCATCGTTTCGTATGAAAGGGACGGTAGTACGGATTTCTTCATGAAGGTCCTCTGTGAGCATTGGTCTAGTAGTGATCTGACTTTTATACTTTTTCTGTGTCTACCCTTTACAGGCAGATGAACTGTGGGTAGGATCACAGTTTGCTTATTCATACTTACGGACATTGTTGTTGAGGTTGTAGGTGTTGACTCTTCCCTAGTAGTACCCCCACTTGCCGGTCTTGCCTCTCTCTGTTTTGGGCACAGGGACTGAAAGTGCTTATCCTGGCAATACCTACAATTTTTGATGTTAGGGTTAGTGCACCCATTACTACCATGATCACTGGAGAGACATCCCGCACAGAATCGTAGTTGCCGAGCTCTTTTGATTTTGAGCGGTCCCGTTTTATGCTTAAAGCATTTATACCAGGGATGGTTATTTCCATCGCACAGTTTACATGGGAACCGGCTACTACCACTCTGTGTTGAGAATGCAGCCGTAGCCACAGGCATATTCTCTCCTGGGGAGTCCTGACCATCCATGTTATACAATTCTGCCTGAAAACACTGTGTGAAAATCTTGCAATCTAGGCTTTGCTCACCCATCTCCCTCCTAATGGTCTCCTTAACTGGTGATGGCAATTTATTCAGCAATGTAACCACACAGAACTCTTCCAGACTCACCTGTTGACTAGTCATAGATCTCATTGCACTCTCCATGTTGGCGTAGAAAGCCTTTAGTTCTACGGCCTGACATTTAGGGGCGACAAGGTTATGGAAATGCATGATATGTGCCGCTTTTACCCTGTCGGGATGCCCGAAGGTTTCTTGAAGCAAGTCTAAGGCAGGGGCGTAACTTGCACCCTCAACCGTGAAGCCTTCTATTAATTTATAGGCATCCCCCTTTAACTGACCCTTTAAGTATGTTAGTTTTTGAATTGCACTTAAGTCAGTCCTTTCATGCACCACACATCTGAACATGTCCCAAAACCCCGTTCATAATGTGGGGTCGCCAGCGAAGGTGGGTAGGATCAGGTGTGGCAATTTAACTCCCGATCCTTTCTTGTTGTCGGATCGAGTTTGCCCTTCTAATGGTTTACCCAATTTCTCCTTTAAACTGGCGATTATCCCATAGATATCAAATAAGTAGATGGTATCCGCTTGGTTCTCCTTAAAATATTCATCGTCTGAGGTATATAGCGGCAACAAGACCTCTTGATTGGCCTAAAACTTGGTCACTTGGGTCTGCACGTTATGCAGTTTTGCCTCGACTTCTACCCGAGTTGCGGTATCCAAGAACTCAACCAAATCTTCTGACAGGACAGTCAATGAACCTTTAAGACCTGCCCTACGGCGTTTGCCTTGTGCTAGAGCGTCCATATTGTCACCTTTAGTCTAAAACATATGGAAATTGCAAATCCTAGATTTTTACGACAGTTTACTCGAAACAGGAAAATCTTCCGCCGATCAAACTCGGGTCCAAACGCGAGTGACTAATGACAGATAATCAAAGAGCGAGAACAAACGCGAGTAACATCAAATGCGAGAGGGGAACAAATTTGCAATAATTTTCATGCTGATCAAACTCGGGTTCTAACACTAGACGCGAGCAATGGTAAGAAAAAAAGGGAGAAAAACAAAACAAAGGATATATGAACAAGACATGGTGATAAATAGCCGATCAAATTCGGGTTCGGATCTAACACTAAACGCGAGCGATGGGATAAATGGCAAACGATCAGAACATGGGTGGCATTAGTACTGTAGAATTAAATGTACGCGCCCGCCGAGTGCCGAAATCATTAAAAGTTAAAACCCAAAACACAACCCTTCAAAATTTAGAATTTAGATGCCACAATGTATATCTTACTAACTCTTGGTCATCCTCCTTTCGGGACTTCGGTGAGACTTTTTCTATGGTACTAGACATATCGAAAATCTTCGATTGAGTCTGGCACAAATCTTTAATTTCTAAACTACCCTCCTTCGGTTTCTATCCCTCCATTTGTGCCTTTGTCTCTAATTTCCTTTCCGGCCGTTCCATAGCCGCGGTTGTGGACGGCCATTGTTCACTTCCTCACCCAATAAACTCCAGTGTTCCTCAGGGCTCTGTCCTATCTCCTATTCTCTTTCTAATTTTTATAAATGATCTCCTCAACTGTACCTCAATTCCCATCCATTCATACGCAGACGACTCAACCTTTCACTACTCCATTAGTTTTTCAGAATGCCCCAGCCAGCAATCCCTCAACGACAAAACGTAATAAAGCCATAGAACTCTTAAATTCTGATCTAAATACTATCTCCAATTGGGGCAGAGAAAACCTTGTTACCTTTAATGCTTCCAAACCCAATTTCTCCATCTATCTACCCGTAAGGAACTCCCAGCGGACTATCCCTTATTCTTCAACAATACAAAAATCAATCCTTCATCTTCTCTCAATATTCTTGGTGTCTCTTTTTCTTCTGCTCTCAGTTGGAAGGACCATATTACCAGTCTTGCTAAGGCACCCTCCCAGAAGCTGGGTGTGCTCAACCGCCTTAGGGGGTTCTTTTCCCCTGCACAGCTTCTTGCTCTGTACAGGGGCATAGTGCGTCCTTGTATTGAGTATTGTTCACATGTGTGGGGAGGTTCCTCTCACACCGCTCTCCTAGACAAAGTTGAAAGGAAGGCCTTTCGTATCATTAGCTCCCGTCCACTCACCAACTCTCTGCAATCTCTCTCCCTCTGCCGCATTGTTGCATCTCTCTCGCTACTCTATCGCTACTATAATAATCAGTGTTCCTCAGAGCTTTCCCAGTGTATACCACCTCCTTTATGTAGGGCACGCGGTACCCGTCTTGCAACTCAATCCCACCCCTACTCTGTGCAGCTTCCAACCCGAGAGTGAAACGTTAGTCTCAGTCTTACTTCTATTCAACAGCTGAGCTCTGGAACTCTCTCCCAGAATCAGTTTTTCCCTCTTCCTATGACTTAAATTGCTTCAAACTCCGTGTGTTCAGGCATTTTGGCTCGAGCGTCCCTTGATTTTGGCCCTGTCACTCTTTCAACTATGGGGGAGGCACTCGCTATAGGCAGTTCTGCCTTTTGCCTCCCTCAATCACATAGAAAAAAACAAAAAACAATTTGAAAAGTTAGGCTATCACAGAAATTTTGAAAAAGGGTTAAATTAGATGCATCGAGATTTACTAATAATTTAGAAAAGCCATTAGATATCTTTTAATTTAGATTTAGTTAGGCTTAATCAGATTTTTTTTTTTTTTAATGAACTTAAATTTAATTGTAGTTAGGCCTAATCAGAAAAACAAGACTTATTGAACTTTAAATTTAGTTAATCAGAAAAAATTCAATTTATGGGTTAGTTAAATTTAGTGCATATTCCATTCCACAAATGTTCTGTCAAGCAGAGCCTCAGCGTCCGCACCAAAGAACTTCCGAGGCGACTCCACGATCTCGCGGAACAACCGATCTGAGGCGGGCGGTGTGAGATGGATTCCGTCCCACCCCAAATCAGTCGCTGTGGTATTCATGGGCATGTGTTGACTCCGGGTCCATGGCAGGTTGCGCTTAAGCCACTGATTGATGGAGTTTCGGATACGGTTAAACTCGTCGGGTTCGACTCCTCGTGGATTCTGGCGCTTCTCTATGCCGATTATGTAACAGTGACCTCCTGTATGACTCTCTATATCTCTGGCCAACTCCTGGATTTAATTGGCCAGTTCTTTAGGGGCAACGCCTGACCTAATATCATTACCACCTATTACCAGGTATGATAAGTCAGGATGCCAGCTAACCAAATGGTCCCATGCTTCAGTGCTACGCAAGGTACTTATTCTAGGCCCTGGGGCGGCAAGAGATTTGAGTGTGTAGTGGGGGTGGTAGATAGGCTTATCTATGTATAATTCGCGCACATATGAATGGCCTATTATGGCCACCTTTTTGATGAGGCCAGGGTAAATAGCCCTCTCTGGCTCAAAACCTTCCCCTACACCACCTCCTGCTGCCCCGTGCATAAGAAAGCCATGCACCATGTTGGCAAACCAGGAAAACACTATATTGGATGATTGATGGGAATGATGGTTAATGACCTATGGATTAGTATGGATAGATGGAGAAATGATGAGCTAAGGACTATCACTAATGGGACGAAAGGTGAGGTGAAACACGAGAGTGTAGGCAGTCGGTCTGGTTGATGTGGCGGCTAGGTAGAAAGTGAGTGCAGGACCCTCACAATATTCGCGGGAGGTTCGCCGATATCACGCATGCGCGAATAGGTAGGTATATATTTTCCCACCCAATTATAATTACCTAAGTTCATAGGAATGATAGATTACCCAATATCCAATACAGGACATAATTAATTATTCTATATAAATATTGATCCCACAATCTTAATACTAAAGACTTAATGTAATACTTAAAGTAAGACTGTCCATATCAGAGTTTGGACAATGGAGAAGAAGAAATAGTAATAGTAGTAGTTTTTGTAGTAGTAGTAGTAGTAGTAGTAGTAATAGTAGTAGTTGTTGTAGTAATAGTTCAGTTCACTTTATTACATAATATACATTACACAATAACATAATTATATTACATAGACGTATCTCCCAGCGAGTCGTGGCAAACTCAGTAGAGCGCCAGCTGCTGATCAAAGGGTCGGTGGATCAAGCTCGCACTGTTAAAATGTTATTGGTAGACGTCCAACCCAGGCAACTTCACCTAGCGATTCGTGACAAACACCTAATATGCTTGGGAATTACAGCGTCTGAAAAAAAAAATATATATATATATATATATATATATATATACAATAACATAGAAAGTATATACATAGAAGATTAGTATATGGGTACATAATTATATAAAATCCAAGGCCTAAAATAGCCCTTTTAAAACACCCCAGTGACACTCAAAACAAAGCAATTTGTGATTAAGTGAGATAATTCACCTCCATTACTTTCTACCACTCTTACACATCTGTCCCCCCACCTCCCCCCCCCCTCAATTATCCAGAATTTTCCCTATTATTCCCGATATTTACCCAGTATTTTCGTGAGAGGACGGGTGGGAGAGCGGGGGGGGGAGGGGGGGGATGGAGGAGTGTATCTCGACCCTCTAAGCCAGTCTGAGAGCTCTCCTTGTCTCTCAGTACCATGCCAGACACAAGAGTGTTTCTCTCTCGCTGGTCAAGGTCAGATTACGACCGTGGGGCTAAAATATACGATTTTCACCAGCCTATTGCTGTTACCACTTGTTTTATTGCTTTCCAATGTTCATATGTTCATATTAAAAGTAAAATTGGTGCATATAGATAAGTATTAATTATATATATGGTAAACTGACAATTTTTGTAAGGAATGAACCAAATACCTTCGCATGGCGGGCACTTTCAAATACCAGAGCTGCGCAGCTCATGAGTTAAAAACATCTTACTAATAATGATTATAAAAAGTCATTAATGTTCTGTGCAAGAGGTGTACGGGCGGTGCGGGGGCGTCTTACATTACTCATAACCTTGCACCCATTGAATCCTGAATTTAACTGTATTAAAATCATAAATATGTAGTCCAATATTCTATTTATCTGCAAAAAGCTTATAGTAATAGTAGTAGTAGTAGCAGTAGTATTAGTAATAGTAGAAGTAGTAGTAGAAAGAGAAGGAGTAAGAGGGAAGGCTAATATGAAAATGGCAACAAAAGAGAAAAGCAAAAGATGAATGATGAATTAAGACCACGAAAGAAAGACACATTGGAAACAGAAAACATAGGAGGAAAGAAGGACGAGTAAGATGAAGATAGAAGTCGTAGGGTAAGGGCGATGTCACACGAGCGCTTTTTCCGGCAATTTTCGATGAGCAAGATTTATATCGTAATATTTTGAAGTTCTTTCACACTGCCATCGGAAACTAGACTGAAGGTAGATTATGCTAGGTGCCTGATTTATGATAAGATTTGAATTTCGATGATTTCAGACTACAATTGCCTGTACTACAGCTGCAAGGAAGCTCTTTCGTAGTTTACATATGCATGTTTCTGTACTTTTCTACGTTCATTTTGTATATATTCTACATCGAAATAAATCGATGACAGTGCGCTAACACATATTGCTTTGCATGATGTGTCTATTTTCGGGAACCTTAGCGTGAAAATGTTTCTCCCAAAGTTCAGTTGTTAGATATAATCATACGTAGTGTGTATTTCGTTACTCGTAAATAATACCAAACGATTTTTTGTATATGGTCTGAGGTAGTTGGATGTAAATTTAGTAAATCAGTTGAGATAATAGCACAATTATTTTGTATAACATGTAAAGAAAAGCGGGTGGGAGAGTGACGGGAATTAGTTCTTTCATGGAGAATGAATAACTAAATAAATGGACACTGATCCACACGTGTTTATATTTTCTGAATGCTTCGATCATCTACAAATATTATACAGACAATCAAGTGTGAATATCAATGCAAAACAGCCTAGCCTACTTAAGTTGCCATAAACATTTGCCATGTAATATCTCCTGTGATGTTTAACCTCTCCCTGAAATTACGTATTTCGTTATGTGCTGGACATCGTTAGAAGATTTTGTGAATTGTGGGAATTCTAGTTTACCACACATAATTGATTTTTTATTTTGCCCCGAGGGGCGAGTTTATTGAGCAGCGCCCCCCATCCTGTGAGGGGACAACCACTAGTAAGGCGATACATACTGCTCAAAGAGCCATTATTCCACTGAAACAACAGCATCGTCGTCTGGTTACATTCATATTTGTGTTTATAAGTCAGGTTGGCATTATTCAGATGTGTTATTATAGTTTCCTCATTTAATTGTCACATGGTCTGTATAAAAAAAAAAAAAAAAAAAAAAAAAAAACAAGAAAGCTTGTAGTGACTGAATTATTAACTGACAGGTTGTAAATAATAGCACTACAGAACTAGTGCAATCGTATGAGGAGACTATTCATATTTTCATTACATCAATGGTTATTGAGATCATAGTTAGCTGAATACAATTATCACAAAAATAGGCAATGGTATAAATCAACATAATACATAATTTAATACAGGCGGACATAATCATGATCCGGTTCGTTGTGCACTGGGAGCTAAGGTGTCTTGAGATCGCCTCGTACCCATACACAACGAACGTATTATAGTCTGCATGGTTGGTATCTAATTGAATATACATAGTGGGTATTTCAAGAATGTCAGGGGGTAAGGAAATGTGATTTGTATATTAGAAGACTGTGATTAACGAGACGTGTAACATGTGGAGGGAGGTGGTAGAAAGAGAGGGATCTCGTTGGGGGTGGAAGTTTCGCTCCCAGGAATTTTCGTTCCTGTGGTATTTCAATAATAATAATAAAATAATAATAATAAGGGGACAACCACTGGTAAGGCAATACATACTGCTCAAAGAGCCATTATTCTACTGTAACAACAGTATCGTCGTCTGGTGTTATTATAGTTTCCTCATTTGATTGCCACATGCGCTGTATATACGTGCTCATGAGGAAAAACAATAAAATAATGGTGACTGAATTATTAATTGACAGGTAAATAATAGCACTACAAAACTAGTGCAATCATATGAGGAGACCATTCATGTTTTCTTACATCAATGGTTATTGAGATCATAGTTAGCTGAATACAATTATTACATACATGATGTGACTAATATTTCGAACTACATAAATTATTATGCAATAATAGTAAGACAAATATATTACAATCATATGAGGGACACTTCACATTCTTCATTACATCAACGGTTATTGAGGTCATAGTTAGCTGAATACAAGAGTCACATACATAATGTGACACACATAATTAATACCTCAGTATCCCAGTAATTTAGTAATTTGGTAGTGCCGCATCCACCTCCCCAACCCTCTTCCCTCACTCCACCTCCTGGAAGGTAGAAGGTGGAGTGAGGGAGGTGGTTGCGGTGCTGCCAAATTACGAATTTACTGGTATACTGAGGAGCAGAATGTGTGCGGTAAACTGTACCTGTGGGATTCATAGGTTTAACCAACATTGGATATTAACCCCTTGCCAGAGACCCTTCCAACACAATAAAACGTAATGTATATTATAACAAATAATTAACTTTTCGGCAGTTTTCATACAATCCCAGCCTTAAATGTAATCCGTTCATGGTCAATTACCAAAGTAATAACCTGCTAGTAAATCATAAGTTGCATACTTAAGAATAAGGAAGGAGTATGACCATATATATATATATATACATATAAAAGAAAGAAAGCGCGTTTGGAGGAGACCAGACAGGAGGTGGAGAGACGAGATAGAAAAGACTGCAGGGGTAACATGGCAATGGCTCGCAAAGTCTCGGGAGTCATGGAAAAGGTTAAGGGAAGCCTTTGTCCAGCAGTAATTCGGTACTGTATGTATGTATTCATAATTGTAGTTTGACAGGAATTGAGTTTTTGTCTCTTATTATCCCACTTCCTAGACATTATCATCAATGACAATTACCCATCTCCTTGCTCGAGGGAGATGGTAACTGCCGGCTATGTCTCAGAAAACGTTCATCAACCTGAGCGAGATTAAATCCCCGGTCTGCTGGAATGCAGGCAGGGACGGTACCACTGAGCTAGCCGCACAGCTAATTACATCAGCCTGTGCGTGCCCCCTCCGGGCCCTAAATAAGGTCGGAATGGTCATCAATGCACAGGACCATAGAACCACAGTGCCGCTTCCTGTTCAGGGGCTCGCACTCATCCTCATCCTCGTGATAACAGATCATTTCGAGCTTCGGACAAGGAACTCGGAAATCATGCTATTGAATTGATCCTATGAAGTATGATCATGTATGTATGTTTATATATATATATATATATATATATATATATATATATATATATATATATATATATATATATATATATATATATATATATATATATATATATATATATATATATATATATTTATATATATATATATAATATATATATATATATATATATATATATATAATATATATACATCCGGGCAGACAGAGCTCTTTAGCCATGGTAGGCAACCTGTCTAAGGGAGAGAAAACCCTGATCAAAAACTCGAGGAGGCTAGACTCGTAAGCTTTAGACAGCAACTAACCTAGGAGAAGGGAAACTCTGATCACAAAACCCATAGCATGATCCTAATGCTTGAGATGTCCCCAATTGGCAAAATTGGGAATGCTTCATAGATATATGGAGTACCGTCATTGACGGCGTAGACCATAGGACGCCCCTTATAGATATATAAAGTTTCACCGAAAACACTGAATAAAGTGACACAAAAATCATTATCTCACCATAAACGATGTGGCACAGAGGTGAGATCATACTGCCACAATCCCCCTTAACCAACCATGACAATTACAACCAATGATTTACCGGTCTTTCCTGTTGGATCATCATCCCCTAAAGGTCCAACAACATTGTCACCCATGCTTGCGGGCAATGTGCGCCAAACAGCAAGTAAGCACAGCCAAACAAAGAAGAACAACCAAGAGAAGAACAACAACAACCAAAACAAGAAGAACAACCTAATGAGTATGAACATTTACACTCATAATGTTAGAACACTTTCAGAAGATTAGAAATTAGAACTAGTTGAAGACCTAGATAACATCAGCTGGGATATTGTGGGACTAAGCAAGGTTCGTAGAAAAGAAGAAAATCTCATTAAGCTCAATGATAGTCATCACTTGTTCTACTACAGAGGAAAAGAAAATGAAATGGCTAGTGGAGTAGGATTTCTAATCAATCGTGGCATTGCTGATAATGTAATTAAATTCAAGTGTATCTGACAGGATAGCTTGGGTAGTGATCAGACTTTGCAAACGATACACTCTTAAAGTTATTCAAGTATCTGCACCCACTTCGCAAAGCTAAGATGAAGAAATTGAAACATTATATGAAGCCATCACCAGCATTCTAGACCAGGAAAAAGCACAGTATGCAATGAATATCGGTGACTTCAATGCTAAAGTCGGAAGGAACATGGCAGGAGAATCGTATTGTAAAATTTGGAGTAGGCGAACGGAATGATAGGGGAGACATCTTAGTTAGCTTTGCAGAAAAATATGATTTTAGGATAATGAATACTTTCTTCCAAAAAAGAAAAGGTCGCAAGTGGACCTGGATAAGTCCAAACGGAACAACACAGAATGAGATACAATTCATCATAGGGGACAAACACAACAGTGTTAATAATGTAACTGTTATTAATACGGTAAATATAGTAGGCTGTACAGCAAAGTTTAATTTTAAAGCCATAAGAAACAAGGTAGTTCTCGGGAAGAACGTATGATTAGAGAAAGCTAAAGAGAATAAGGTGGAGTTCCAGCTAGAATTTAAAAATAGATTCCAAGCTCTCAACAGCAATACAAATGACATCAACAAAGTAAACGAAAACCTAACATCAGCAATTAGAGAAACAGCAGAAAAGATAGGGGGATCAAACACCAGTAAAGAAAGCAAGTACTCATAAACTACTGTAAATCTCATAAAAAAGAAGAAAAGCAATGCAAAACAAAACGAAGATATAATTATGAAATAGAGAGAGCAGAACTAAACAAGCTAATCAACAAAAGACGACGGGAAAAAGAAAGAAAACAAAAACATGGACTTAGTTGAAGAAACTATTAGGAAAGGAGAAAGCCTCAAACTAGCACAACGTAAACGAGCTTTAGGCAAGCAACAAATTACTTCTCTGAGAGACAGCAATGGTGAAATCATAAACTGTAGAGAAACAATTATGACACGAGTTGAAGAGTTCTATGAAAAGTTAAACTCTTCAAGTATAACAATTTCATCAAATGATTCAACAACAGATACATGCAAGGTCCCACATATATCACTAGATGAGGTAAGGTCTGCCCTAAACAAAATGAAAAGGGGAAAAGCTCCAGGAGATGATTGGATAACAAGTGATCTTCTGAAGGATGAAGGAGATGAGGTCCAGTGTAGATTAGCGCAGCTGTTAACACAATGTGAGGTGTTCCAGTAGCTTGGTTCAATGCAATAGTAACTCTACTTCACAAAAATGGCGATAAGAAAGATCTCGTCAACTACTGTCCCATTAGTTTGTTATCAGTTATTTACAAGTTCTCTAAAATCCTCACAATAAAGTTAGATCAAATTTTAGATGAAAATCAAGCTCGGGAACAGGCAGGATTTAGAAGTTGATATTCAACCATGGATAATTTTCATACACTATACCAGCTAATAGAGAAAACCTCAGAGTATAATATACCTCTTTGTTTAGTTTTTGTAGATTACGAAAAGGCCTTCGGTTCGGTAGAGATAACAGCTATAACAAACTCGCTACACGAACAAGGAATAATTGAAACATATATAAATCTCTTAGAGAATATATATGCAAAAGGCCTTGCTGTGGTCCGATTATACAGAGACACAAAGAAGATAATGATTAGGAAAGGAGTGAGGCAGGGAGACACAATCTCACCCAAGTTGTTCACAACTTGTCTTGAAGGGATATTCAGAAAATGTTCATGGGAATCAAAGGGAATTAATGTAGACGGGGAATACCTTAACCATCATTGATTTGCAGACGACATTGTCTTAATTTCAGATAAAGCAGAAAAACTCCAGGAAATGCTCAATGATCTCAATAAACAAAATCTCAAAGTAGGTATAAAAATGAACAGGAGTAAAACCAAAGTTATGTACAATGATAAGGTTCAACACAGAATAATTAGGATTGATAACGATATTCTAGAGGAAATAGAAGAATACAGTTATCTTGGCCAAGTAATGAAACTAACAAAAGACAGTGAACATGAAATAGTAAGGCGAATCACTCAAGGATGGAAAGCATTCGGCAAACTGAAGAACATCGTGAAAAGTACACTACCAATATGCCTTAAGCGTAAGGTTTATAACAAGTGTGTGCTACCAACCATGATCTATGGTTCTGAAACTTGGAAACTAACAAAAACAATGGAGAATACACTTAGGATTGCACAAAGAGCAATGGTAAGATTTTTTTTTTTTTTTTAAAGACCTCCGTCTACGTATTGTGAAAAACCTGTTATCCTCCGGCAAATTGTGGGGTTGAGTGAGTGAAGGAGGGGACAGTGAATGAAGGAGGATGCATGTTTTTCATAATACGTGTTGCTAGCCCCAAACGCGCGAGCAACTGTGGCTTTCAACCATCTGACACATCCCCTTTTATTTATGTGCATCACACATGATTCATACAAATAAAGTTTATGTTTTGTTTTACCCTACTGTGGAAAGACTACGGATACACCACTCCTGCCCGGGCCTCACACAGTGGCATGACCCAGTCCTGTCGAACTGAGCTCATGACGCTGGTGGCATTGCCCCGGAGGATAGCCATCCCTAGTCTTTGCTTGAGCCAGAGGGTTTCCCGGGGTTCTTCTGAAACTTCTCTGATTTTACGGCCTATTTCATTCACCATCTTAAGGGTGGTAGGGCCGAAGACTCCTGAAGTTTCGAATGCCAGGGGCTCGAACTGATGATTTCTGGCGATGGCTTGATATTTTTCTCGCTTTTTATTTTCTGCTATCCGGGCGGCTTCACCTGCTTCGTCGGCGTTTCTGGCGATGTTGGTTGTGGAGAAAGTGTCAACACATGTGGCATCCCACACGAGGCACCGGCCATTCTTGTAAGGGAAAGTGGTCATCCCATCTGGCCGTTTGCCGTCTTCTCTGTGAAGTCCATGTGGTTCGAGGATTGATGCACGGTTAGCACTCTGCAGGGCCCGTTTTATGACATCATTTAGTGCAGAGTGTCTTGGCAGGCGGCCTGCGTTGTAATTACATGACAAGGCATGGTGACCTTGAGCATCCATCCACCCACTACACTTGCAAGTGTGTGGGTGACAAACTGCCGCACCCACTCTGAGCGCGATGGCAACCCGGAGCGCTTCAGCATCCAAGTGAGTTCCAAGAGGTGGGATGGGGATGGCGTTTAACCACAAGCCACTCTCCGAACGGGCGGCTGCCTGGAGGCGTGCTTTTGCAACCTGGTCTGCATTGGTTAGGAGATTTTCTTGAGTTTTCTTCGCCGAGATGGTATCCCACGCTTTCTGCTTGCTCCTGGAGGTACCCTGAGGCTCCTCCTCTACTCCTGTACTTCCCTTCCAGGTGTTAATCGCTGCTGTTACGTCCCCATTAAGTGTCGTTCCGGGTTGAGAAGAAAGGATGGACAATACGAGGTCGTTGGTCGCGATGAGGGAAGAGATAAAGGCTGGGGAGGCAATATCCGAGGCTCTCCGTATGCCCAAGCCCCCGTGGCGGACAGGAAGGGTGGCTTGTGTCCAGGCCCGTTCTTTAAATTCCACGTTGGTGATGCTGGTCACTGCTTCTCGGATTATGCTGTCTAATTCTTGGAGGCCACCATTGTTCGTGTAAGTCATCGATGTGCGCAGGAGGTATTGGAGTTTTGGGATGGAGAAACAGTTCTTGAGCAGGGCCAGAGCTGAGTGGGCATCGATGTGTATCAGGCGACTCACGAGACGTTGAAGCTCCTCCTTTTTAACTTGAAGTGCTGGTGGGATTGCTGCCAGAGTTAGTGGGGAACCTAATAGGGTTTGCTGGTGCTCCTGAAGGATCTTTACATCTGGCAATATGTTTCGAAACAGGGCCTGAGTCTCTTCTCCTTGTTCACGTGTGTGGTTGAGGAGGACAAGTTCACATTTGGTGTCATTTATCACTAGCCCGGCCTGGCCGAGGTCAGTTACGATGTTATTTAGGTCGGTTAGAACGTTCTCTACTGACCCACCCAAGGTTGCATCATCCAGGTACCATACATTCAGTTCTGACCTTACTTTGTTAGCTGTTGCATCCACCCCTATTGAGAAAAGAGCAGGACCACCTGGATCTCCCTGCTGTAACCCGGTCGCTGATGGGATTACCGTCTCCCCAAAAATCAGGATTGAAGGTTTGGAATAAGCCTGCCAAAGTAGGGGGTACAGAGTGGGGATGTGTTCTTGAGCTGCACGGAGGAAGACATCCCTGCGAATGCTGTTGAATGCGTTCCGCATGTCAATCTTTAGAAGCACTCGTTTTTCTTGGGCTTGGCTGAGGTAGGTGCGGGTTGCGTGTACAGCAGCTTCACACCCCCCTGGAGTTCCGAAACCTAGTTGAACTGGTCTTAAGTGTTGACCTAGGCTATTCGAGAGTGGTTTCAAACCCACCTTTGTGGCAAGGCGGCGGAAGGTGTTCCCTACTGCTATTGGGCACACACCGCCATCTTTTTTTGCCAGTGCACAGAGTGATGCCCCCAAAAATAGGGGTGTGGCACAGCGGGTACTTCCCCTCTTAAAACCATGTTGATGAATTTGGTGAGGGATTCCAAGAGTGCCTCCCCAGCAGCTCCTGATCCCTGACCCAAGAGGCCTTTGAGGTGGGCGGGTCGGATACCATCTGGGCCCGCGGCTGAGCCTGCTGGGAATGAAGTCACTGCGGCAACCACCTGCTCCTTCGTGACAACTAAAGGTTGGCGCATCTGGTCATTTGGGGCAGGGGGGAGGTTTAGGTCCCTAGGTGTAGGTGGGTGCTTTTCTTGTAGGGCTTCAACAACTTCGGTGCCTTGACCAGCAAAACCTTCTGAAGAGGACAACAGTCTGACGGCCCCTTTGATGTCACTATCAGCCAGCTTCGCCGCGACCCTCTTACGTAGCTGTTCAGCCTCTTCCTCTTCCTTGTCCTGGTACTTCTGGGCCCTGTTTGGTTGCTGTTCGGAGGGTTCCACCAGTTTGTTTCCATCCATATACTGTGCTACTTGACGTTTCACTCTGGTGGCTAGTGAAACCTGAAGATGGTCTTGTATGTTGGTTCTGGGTGGTTTTCGGAGGGCCCCATAGGAGAAACCCAGGAGCCGTGCCCATGCGAGGGGTGTCTTGAGCTGTAGGGCCTGCTTTATGATGGTTGTAAGGGCCTCCGCCACTTGGATTCTGGCTCCTTTAGGTACCCGGGCAAGGACCTGGATCCGCGCTTTCCATTTGGTCACAAGTTGGGTCAAGTTGGCGACCGGTGTTGCCGGTGTTGCCCCGGTTGACTCTGCAGTGGGCCCTGGGCATGCGAGACATTTCCAGTTTGGTTGTTCTCCTGATGTTTTCTTTGTCAGCTTAGCACAAGATAAATGAATAGATCTAAGACAGCCGGAACATTTTCGCGAATTCTTTCTTGCATTGGTTGTTCCGCACTTAAAACACTTAGTATCTGCTAGGCCATAGTCTTCCAAGATTATCCGTTCCTCTGCCTCTACCAAGCCGTCCTCCTGATCTTCCTGTGGTGCTTCCATCTCTACCATGTCTCCCTTGTTTCAGAAACCCCGGGAAATCTCTCCTGGCACATATCTAGATTATTGCTGTTGGTATTAATGTATAATTGGCTGGATGCATAAAAATTCACTTATCATAGTCAACCTTTCTGATGGGATATGTAAAAAAAAAAAAAAAACAAAAAAAAAAAAAAATCACATATCATAGTCAACCTTTCTGATGGGCAATTGGCCTGCTTCTCCTAAAGCTAAGTGGTTAAATGTATAAATCCTCGGCACTGGGCACCGGTACAACTAAAAGATCTAACTGATTGAAAGGAAGCACGCCAATTATATCCTATGATTACTTACACTGGCGACGCCACCCTGATGTTGAGTATTAATAAATGCTAAGGATATTTATAATGCTGTCAACATCAAGATAGGGAGAGAGCCAGAGAGTGAGCGAGAGCCAGGATCTGAGTGGGTAACCGAATCTAGGGCAGCAGTTATGGAAAAATGCTTAAATTATACAAAATGTTAAGAGAGAGAGAGAGCAGGGGCGGGGGCGAGGGAGAAAGAAAGCGAGCTGGAGAGGGGGCTGGCCTGGTTGGGTATGAAAGATGTTAGAGAAAAACAAATAACTAAAATGATAAAAAGCGATCTGAAGTTATAGAAAACCAAAAAAATAATAACAATGAGACAGTTAAGTGCGGTGATAGACAGTGGATGGAAAGATGTTAAGGATAAAAAGGAGAGAGAGAGAGAGAGAGAGAGGGAGAGAGAGAGAGAGAGAGAGAGAGAGAGAGAGAGAGAGAGAGAGAGAGAGCGAGAGCGAGAGATAAATGAAAATGGACCTTGTAGCAAGTATTTCCTAAATGGTTAGAGAGAGGGAAATGAAAATGGACCTTATAGCAAGTACTTCATAATGGTTAGAATTGTTTGAGAAGTTGAAAGACCGAGGGTCATGTCCTTGGGGTAGAAGGAAGATGAGGCCTATGGTGGGGAACCATAAGGGTGAAACTGCCTGCCCTATAAACGGTTACTTCACTCACCTTGTGGTTACTGCTGGAGGATTATGGTGCCTGGGCAGGGCTGGGCTAGTGCCTGATGGCTCCTAGTCCCTTCACTGATACTGGTAATAACACTCTCAAGATTAAACTAAATATGCTTTGTGGGCGATGTTTAAACAAGAAACCACGTTCTGTTTACTATGTGCCGAAACACCGTATCATCGCCGATCTTCTGATACGTATATGGGTCACTTAGCCCCACGATACCCCTCCGAAAATCCCCTCTTTTGAGGAGCTCAACCGACCCGTGTGCTCTCACTGTGCTCTCACTCACTCCAATGGTAAGATGGTAAGATCAATGCTAGGAATAACACTTAGAGATAGTAAGAGAGCATCATGGGTAAGAGATCAAACCAAAGTCAAGGATATTCTAGAAAGCATTAAAAAGTAGAAGTGGAGATGAGCAGGACATGTAGCAAGAAGAGAGGACAATAGGTGGAGTAAAAAACTAACTGACTGGACCCCAAGAGAGAGAAAGTGCGATAAGTGAAGACTAGACAGGAGGTGGAGAGATGAGATAGAAAACCTGCAGAGGTAACATGGCAACAGCTGGCAAAGTCTCGGGAGTCATGGAAAAGGTTAAGGGAGACCTTTGTCCAGCAGTGGACTCCTAATAGCTAATGATGATGATGATGATATATATAGGGCCTATATACAGTATATTATATATACAATATCATCATTGTTTCCATTGAAAATCCATCAGATTTAGTGTTAAGACCCATGGTAGCAGGTCCAGCATGTACTATCCACCACCTAAGTCATATCCTAGACATTTGAGTACAACCATTCGTAAAACTAGTAGATTCCTATATAAGGGACTCAAATGATTTGTTAATTAAACTTCCGACCTCACCAACTCGGAAGTCTTCATAACTTTTGATGTAGTTAGTCTTTATAGTAATATTAAACACGACCTGGGCTTCCATGCCTTACATAATTGGCTAACAAAATACCCCACATATTTAGATGAACGTTTCAAATCTGAATTTGTAATCGCAGGATGGAAAATAAAACCTTCCAATTCAACTCCACTAATTACAAATATATTCTAGGAACGGCAATGAGAATCAAATTTGCACCTGCTTGTGCCACGCTAGTCTTAGGGTTCTTGGAAAACTATATATATGAAAACTTGGCAACTCTCTCTGAATATTGCAGCAAAAATAAAGAAAACACACTTTAGATATCTTGATGATATTCTTCGCATATGGGATCTGGAAAGAGGAAACATATCCCTAATGGAAGAGGCAATGACAAAATTAGACGATCACCTAACATTTAAGCGTGACCAATTCGACAATGAAGTAACTTTCTTAGATTTAAAGATTATCAAAGATAATAACACAGTGCAGACAGAATTTTTTTACAAACCAACTGACTCGCACCAATATTTCGATTTTCATTCCAATCACCCAGGCATATTAAATCCAATATTCCTTATAACCTGGCCAGAAGGATCTGCACATTAGTTTCCAAGTCGGAATGGAGAAATAGGCGCTTAACAGAACTTTCTATTAATCTAAAAGAATGTAATTACCCAGAATTTGTAATACAAGATAGTATTGAAAAGGCTTTAAAATGTCCAATTAGTGAACTCAGACGTCCACAACAAACTGAGAATAACGAAATTAAAGATATAATCTACTCTCAGATCGCCAGTGTGGCTTACTTACAGGTCGTTCTACTGGTGATCTTCTTTCATATCTTACTAACTCTTGGTCATCCTTCTTTCGGGACTTCAGTGAGACCTTTTCTATTGCACTAGACATATCGAAGGCCTTCGATAGTGTCTGGCACAAATCTTTAATTTCTAAACTACCCTCCTTCGGTTTCTATCCCTCCATCTGTGCCTTTGTCTCTAATTTCCTTTCCGGCAATTCCATAGCTGCGGTTGTGGACGGCCATTGCTCACTTCCTCATCCTATCAACTCTGGTGTTCCTCAGGGCTCTGTCCTATCTCCCATTCTCTTTCTAATTTTCATAATATTATATGATCTTCACAACTGTACCTCCAGTCCCATCCATTCATATGCAGACGACTCTACCTTACACTACTCATTTAGTTTTCCTGAACGCCCCAGCCAGGAATCCCTCAAAAACAAACGTAATGAAGCCCTGCAACAGTTATCTTCTGATCTAACTACTATTTCAATTGGGGCAGAGAAAACCTTGTTGCATTTAATGCTTCCAAAACCCAATTTCTTCATCTTACTACCCGTTCAGAGCTCCCAGAGGACTATCCCTTACAATTCAACAATACAAAAATCAATCCTTCATCTTCTCTCAATATTCTCAGTGTCTCTTTTTCTTCTGCTCTCACTTGGAAAGACCATATTACTAATCTTGCTAAGGCAGCCTCTCAGAAACTGGGTCTGCTCAACTGCCTCAAGGGGTTCTTTACCCCGGCACAGCTTTTTGCTCTGTACAGGGGCACAGTGCATCCTTGTACTGAGTATTGTTCATATATGTGTGGAGGATCCTCTCACGCCGCACTCCTAGACAAAGTAGAAAGGAAAGCCTTTTGTATCATTAACTCCCGCCCACTCAACAACTCTCTGCAATCTCTCTCTCTTCACCGCAATGTTGCATCTCTCTCGCTATTCTATCGGTACTATAATAATCAATGTTCCTCAGAGCTTTCCCAGTGTATACCACCTCCTCTATGTAGGGTACGTAGTACCCGTCTTGCAACACAATCCCACCCCTACTCTGTGCAACTCTCCAAACCAAGAGTGAAACGTTATTCTCAGTCTTTCTTATATTCAACAGCTGAGCTCTGGAACTCTCTCCCAGAATCAGCCCTCTTCCTATGACTTAAATTGCTTCAAACTCCGTGTGTTCAGGCATTTTGGCTCGAACGTTCCTAGATTTTGGCTATGTCACTCTTTCAACTCTGGGGGAGGCACTCGATGTAGGCAGTTCTGCCTTTTGTCTCCCTCACTCACATATAAAACAAAACAAAGTACAATCCTAACTATGAGGACCAATCAGAGACAATAAAACACATCTATGAGATTCTCCAAAAAAATTCCCACAAACAAAAGATATGTATAAGAACTGCAAACTTATAAAATACAAAAGACAACCACCAAATCTTAAAAATATGATAATAAATGCAAAATTAATGACTCCAGTAACATGTCAGTGCAAAAATGTAAGCAATGCAAATTATGTCTAAATATAATTGAAGGCAACACATTTAAATTTAATGACTACACGTTCAGAGTAAATGCAAACATGAACTGTAATACTAGAAACTGCGTATATGTAATAATATGTGAAGGGTGTAATAAATAATATATCGCGGAAACCTCCAACTTAAAGCCAAGAACTAATCTACATAAGAGCCATATAAATAAAAAGGAAGGCCTTTTCGTGAACAAACATATATACAGTATATGTTTGTAATAGTAATGATAGTAGTAGTAATAATGGTAATAGTAATAATAGCAATAACAATACTAGCAAATATAATTGTTAACACCCTTAAAAAGCGGCCCACCACTTAAGTCGAGTTAAATAAAGCTGGACTATGTGGCGGCGCTCGACATAACTCGAGTGGCAATTTCAGCACGTAATGTGGCTGAGAGAGAGAGACAAGTGGTGGCAGGAGACTAGCGAGCGTTTTTACTGCTCCAGACCACCGCGGCGAACCTACTGACACAAATCTCAGCTCCCTCCTCCCTCTCTCACTCGCTACATACTCAATTATGTACTGAAAGTACCGAATTACCTGCTTTTTGCACTCGCGTTGCACGGTTATTGCAAGAAAACTATCCATCATACAAGGATCGTTATGGTGTCATTCGAAAGCTCTGTTTATGCCCTTTCAGGGATAGGTACTTGTTTTACGTTCTGGGTCTTATTTAGGCATGAAAATGATCACGTAAACAGCCCTATTTTGGCTAAAAACACCCCGCTGGGCGGTACACATAAATAAACCGCATAGGCCGCTCGTAAGGTGTTAAATTATGCCATTCTACAAAGTAAAACAGGACGATGAAATAATAAGAAAGGAAAAAGTATCTTACTTCATTACAAATTTCAACCCGAACTTAATCGAGACCTTTCCGGTTGAAATTATTCCGTGAAAGTCTTGGTATGATTCGATAATAAATTATTCTGCAACATCATTTCAAGAGAGTTTCACCCTTCTAGATCTGGGCCAATGTGTGAGAATCGAAACTATTAAAATAATATTATGCTACTTTATAAGAATTTAACAATGCCTACAACATTGTCTTGCTTAGATGAATAATGCCGTTCCCTCATGGAAATATTTCTAAAGTATACTATTTTGAACCCAAACCAGAGAAAGATCTTCCTAGTTGAAATTATCGTCTAATAAGACAAATTCACTAAGATGATTCCGTAATGGTTCGGTAAGGCTAGAAACTTCATTCAGGACGAATCCCATCCTCCTAATTCATAGTACTCAAATCTACGAACACAGCTTAATAAATACCATAATGTATCTCCGTGGGTTATTGATCAAATGAAGCCATGTTCCAAAACCATCTCTAAACAAGGGACTGGAGTTCTCGCAGAGAGGCTCCAGTCTTGTCGCTATTCTTGACTTACAGTGTGCTGGCTTAATAATCCAATAGGTTTGATAGCCTCTGAAGTCTTATTTTAACCCTTATTTAGCGGCGAGCAACATAAGTCGAGTTAAATAAAGCTGGACTATGTGGCGGCGCTCGACATAACTCGAGTGGCAATTTCAGCACGTAATGTGGCTGAGAGAGAGAGACAAGTGGTGGCAGGAGACTAGCGAGCGTATGACTGCTCCAGACCGCCGCGGCGAACCTACTGACACAAATCTCAGCTCCCTCCTCCCTCTCTCACTCGCTACATACTCAATTATGTACTGAAAGTACCGAATTACCTGCTTTTTGCACTCGCGTTGCACGGTTATTGCAAGAAAACTATCCATCATACAAGGATCGTTATGGTGTCATTTGAAAGCTCTGTTTATGCCCTTTCAGGGATAGGTACTTGTTTTACGTTCTGGGTCTTATTTAGGCATGAAAATGATCACGTAAACAGCCCTATTTTGGCTAAAAACACCCCGCTGTGCGGTACACATAAATAAACCGCATAGGCCGCTCGTAAGGTGTTAACTAACTAAACTAAATCTCTAAAACCATTTGAACCAAAATAATGCCACCATTCACACTTGATTTGCATTAGGCGTGGCTTGTGGACGTGTTCTCAGCGATTTTATGATGTTGGCCTGGGTGCCTCTTTTATCATTAAATGAATAAATTCGTATTAATTTTTTCCTCTCCCTTTTTGGTGGCAAAGTAGGTGTCTTTGCCCTTGGTATTTGCCAGATGTTTGCTTTCTGACCTCTTGGAGATCCCCCTACTGATCGCTCTGGGTCTGAATTAACAGGGACGCGACTCCCCGAACAGAGGATTGAGAGGGTTTAGCAAACTTTCATTTTTCCTCCCCTACCTTCCAATCCTTTTTCTGGCGTCGCCAGCATGGTTCTCACTTCCCCCATCTGGGGAAGTGGGATGGACGTTGTTCCTCCCTCCTTTCCCCCCGTCATGGGGAGGGGTGAGCCTCCCGATCGTCCTCCTCCAACGCCCGTGATTGCCCCCGAGAACTCCTCCTTTGTAACGCTTCATGCGTCTGGTACGGTGACCTTAGCGTCCCTCAATCCCTTCTTAATTAAGAAGGTGATTGATGGATTTGCGGGGCCAGTGGACTAGGTCAAGTAGCTTGCCAGTGGTGACCTCCTTATTAAAACACGTAATGCTTCTCAGGTCAAAGATTTACTAAAATTGCGAAAATTTCATTCATATGATGTTACTGCTCAGATCCCGGTGTCGCTGAATTCCTGCAAGGGTGTACCCTATTGCAGGGATTTTTTTGGCTATGTCTGAACAGGAAATTGTTGATGAAATGGCCGATCAGTTTGTCGTTGGTGCTAGATTCATTACCCGTTTCGCTGATGGCGCGCATGTAAATACTCCCACGGTTGTTCTAACTTATGGTAAAGCTACCCTTCCTACTAATGTTTATGTTGGCTATGAAGTTTGTTCAGTTCGTGTGTATGTTCCTAAAGCTCGGTTCACACATGCACGCATTAACGTCCCGTCCGTCCCCGACCCCTTAATTCGCCGTGCCTAGACGGCGTCCTTTTTGTGCAGCATAAAATGGTCCGTGTGGGTCGGGACAACTGCCAGAAAACGTGTTATGTCGGGGACACCCACAGGACACACACGGACACACATGGGAGCAGTCGTCGTCTAGACGCAGCTTGGCGGCGTCTAGACGACGACTGGCGCCGTTTAGACGACGATTAACGGGATGAGAACGGCGGCAAAAAAACGTTGGAACGGCCCTAGTGGCCATCTTGGCCACATGGGGCCTCCAGATTGATGCCGTCCTGTCTATTTTCTTGGTCGGAGACGGACGGGACGTTAATTCGTGCATGTGTGAACCGAGCTTAATCCGTTGCGCTGCTTTAAATGTCAACAATATAGGTATCACAAAGACACTTGCCACTCTTCTCAGAAGGTTTGCGAGCATTGTGGTGGACAGGGTCATGTTACTGAAGGGTGCACTGCAGCAGCTAAGTGTGCAAACTGTATGGGTCCTCACTTTGCTTCCTCTCGGGATTGCACCAAGTGGCAGCTAGAGAAGGAGGTCTGCACAGTCAAGGCCACTACGGGAGTGTCGTATTTCGAAGCGAGGAAGAAGGTGGAGGAGTTGAATGCAACTCCTCGGCCAAATGTTTCCTATGCTTCGGCAGCGGGCTCTCGGCCTCAGATGTGCTCTGTGGGGACTCAGACTTGTTCTGTGTCCATGCAAACTGGACCTGTTCCTCCTGCTCTTTATCATTCTCGGCCAGCTACCACTGTTTCTAACTCTCCTACTACCTCTACCACTTCTACTGACTCTGCTACTGACTTACCTACTCCCTCTACCTCTGACTCTTCTAATCCCTCTACCTCTTCTCCTCCTCCTGCTACTGCTTCTCCCTCTAGCTCGGTGTGGAATAAGTCCTCTTATTCCATGCTGCTGCTGCTTTTCCTTCTGCTGCCGGAAAGAATGGCAAGCGAGATAACGTAACTAATGATCAAATTAATCTGACCCCTCTCACCCATACGTCTTCCAAGCACGTTATCCCGTCTCTGGCTCCCTCGAGGGAAGCCACTCGCCCTCACCTGGAGGGGTCTACAGAACGGATGGAGGTTGATGGTGGCAAGCCTCGGCAATGGTCCCTGGGTTCCCCTCATAATAAACAGAAGAGTAAAAAATCTAAGCACACTGGGCATCCAAGTCACTCTTAAACAATGGAGTACAAGATACTTCAGTGGAACTGTAGAGGTATTAGGAATAAATTACAACACTTAGCACTTCTGTTGCAATTACACATGCCATCAGTCGTTTGTCTACAGGAGACGAATTTGTTGGATTACGCCGATCCGCCTCCTTTTAAACACTACCATTCGTATAGAAGACCTGAGGATCATAGGTGGCGATTTATGTCCATACCGGTAAGTCGCTTCCCCACTCAGCAGTGCCTCTTGATTCTGCCCTGGAAGCATGTAGGGTCAAAATTCGGGGCACGTACCTGACTATTTGTTCTCTGTATTGTAATCCTCAGGTTCTGATTGATGATGATTCTTTCCTTTCTCTTTTCGATTCATTGCCCAATTCAAAATAAATTTTACGCGACTTTAATGCACATCATCATCAATGGGGTGTTATGCAGTGTGATGGCCGCGGCATATAAATAGCTAATGTTTTACTTCCATCTGACCTCTGTCTTTTGAACGATGGTAGTGCGACTCGCGTAGACGATTGTACGGGCCATACATCATGCATTGACCTGTCTTTGTCATCTCCCGTAATACTACCTAACATCACTTGGGGTACTTTCGACGATTCTATGGGAAGTGACCACCTACTGATCCGTTTTTCTTATTCATGCGACTTTGCTCCTCCAATTCAACTTTAATAATGCAGCCTAGGGTGCCTTCTCTAGAATCGCTAACTTTGATATTTTTTTCGGGGGGTGACATTAATGTCAAGGTAACTCACGTTCAGACTTGCATTTTACACGCAGCCGAGGTTGCTATTCCTAAAACTTCTACTGTCCACACGAAACATAGAGTTCCGTGGTGGTTACCAGACTGTCGCCAAGCACTCACTTAATGTCATCGGCAATACAGGATTTTTGATAAACAGTCCTCAGAAGACAATCTCATTGCTTATAAGAAGTCTAGGGCTGAGGCAAGGAGAGTTATTCGATTAGCAAAGCGTAGTGCCTGGCATTCTTATGTGTCCACGGTGAATCAGTTTACGCCGCTTAAAGAGGTCTGGTCCACTATAAATGTACTTAACACAAGTATACTCGTTCACCCATTACCACTCTCAGGGTGAACGATAATATTAACGATGATCCCGTGGGCGTTGCCAACACGCTCGCCAGGCATTTTGCGGATATTATCAGTTCGGCCAACTACGAACCCCGTTTTTTTAGACCATAAGCGGAAAGCCGAACTCCAAAATTTTGACTTTGCCACAGAAGACGTAAACTCTGATTACAACTGTGAGTTTATGATGAAGGAATTTCTCCTTGCCTTAAAATCCTGTAAAGGTTCGAGTCCGGGTCCTTCGCAAGTCACCTACGGTATTATTCAGCATCTTAATCCGGATAACCTGACTAAGCTGTTAGCATTGTACAATGAGATTTGGACGTCTGGAACGTTTCCAAACTCATGGCACTTTGCGCACGTCATACCAATCCCGAAGAGCCCCTGTCGCCTTACAGATCCCAAGCTGTTTCGTCCTATTACGGTGACGGAGTGTCTATTTAAGGTTTTTGAGAGGATGGTTAAAGTCAGATTTCTTTTTGTTTTAGAGTCAAAGAATTGGTTAAATGTTCAGCAATGTGGCTTCCGTAAACACTGGGGTACACTAGAACATTTAATGGATTTGGAGCATTGTATCGCTGAGGCTTTTGCCAACAATAAATTCATGATAGGATTTTTTTTAGATATTCATAAAGCTTACGATATGACCTGGCGACACGGAATACTTACGAAACTCTGTACTTCCAGTTTTAGAGGTAATTTGCCTATTTTTATTCATAACTTTATTTCCGACCGAACTTTTGCGGTCAGGTTGCCCCATCACATAACATCGGACGTTTATGTCCAAGAGAATGGGGTCCCGCAAGGCAGTATGGTTAGCCCTTCATTGTTTATGCCTATTATAAATTATAGTCTGTCTTCCGCTCCGATCCCCAGGAATCTTAAATACTCACTGTACGCTGGTGATTGCGCATTGTGGCATTCTTCCCGCAATGCGCAATTTTCAGCTGGGCGGATTCAAGTGGCCCTTGATTCCGTCCATATTTGGGCCTTGCGGTGTGGCTTTAAGTTTTCCGTTGCTAAGTAGGTCAGCGTAGTGTTTACTAGTAGACTGAAAGTACCTAATTTCACTTTGGATAATGAGCCGATACCTTTCCAAAATTCAGTCAAGTTCTTGGGTCTGCACTTTGATCGCAGGCTCAATTGGAAGTCTCATGTCAATTATTTGATTAATTCTTGCAGTAAAAAGTTAAATGTCCTTAAATATCTTTCTGGTCATTACTGGGGAGCCGACAGAACATCTTTACTGATTGTGTTTAGGCCCCTACTTCGTTCAAAGATAGACTATTGCTCGCAGGTGTATGGGTCGGCGTCTGCTTGTACCTTAAGGAGGCTGGATGTGTTTCAGAATGTCTGTTGCATTTGTGTCTGGGAGCCCTTCGGTGTACTCAAGTGGAGCGTATGGAAGTGGAAGCTAACGTGCCGCCCCTCCGTATCCGTTGTGACCACATGCTACTTTCATTCGGCATCTCTTTGCACCGGAAGCGCTCACTCGGCCTCCAGGCTTGTGGGTACCCTCTTGCAGTACGAGCATGTGCTGCATGGGGCCCTCAAGTCAGTAGCTGTGCGGCTCCACTTCTCTAATGCAAGGGCGAGGCTATGACTTTACTAATATTGACCAACTGGTTGTTTTAAAGATAGCGCCTTGGGAGCTGCCCCGTTTTACCATTGATGCCCAGTGGCCCCCTTCCCCCACCCCAGGAAGGGCGATGGAGGTGGAAATTCGCCAGCTTTTTCGATCGGTCCTCATTAGACACCTAGCTTCTTTCCACCTCTACACCGATGGCTCTATGTCGGATGAATGTGTGGGTGCGAGTGTGTGGTCGACTGAATGTCGCCTCAGGTACCGGTTGCCGATCCATACGTCTGTATTCACTTCTGAACTTTTTGCAATTGATCGGGCCATAGATTTTGCTGAGGCTTCTCATGACAGCTTTGTTATTTTTTCGGATTCAAAGTCAGCGCTTCAGGCAATTGATTCATGTAGAACGGATTCTTCTGAAATCTAGGACCGCATTGCCAATAAGTTGCACTCAAGTTGTAAGTCCTTCTCTCTGTTTTGGGTGCCTGGTCATTGTCGTATTTTTGGCAACGAACAGGCTGACGCACTTGCAAAATTGGCGGTAGAACTTAAGGGGCCGTGGGACGTCCTTCGGGATCTACAGTCAAGTCTCTCTTTTAGTAAAAAATCAATTAAACTTCTGTGGCAAAGTCAGTGAACCGACCTGACTATTCATACAGTCAAACCGACAATTGGGGTTTGGTCCTCAGCTAACCGTCGCTCCCGGAGGGAGGAAGTTATATTAGTTCGATTGAGGATGAATTGTACATTCCTAACCCACATAAAACCATATATCGACCGTGTATTCCCGCCTCAATGTACCACCTATGGCGGGATTCTCTCGATCAACCACATCCTTTTGTCCTGTGGTGTATTTGTGGAGTGTAGCCCTCTCCTGATTTACTGCAGGGCGAATAACGTCCCCATCACTTTGGACTCGGTCTTGGGTGATGGGGATGTTGATGTGGTTGACAAATTGAGGGCTTACCTGAAAGAGACAAATTTGTTCAGAGAGCTGTAACTTGAGTTTGAATTTTGGTGGTGGTGTTTTATTGCTTAACTATGTTCCTTTGTAGCATGTCTTTATGCTATTGTTTTCACTCATTATTTATTATGTTCACAGGACCTCCCATGTTGCTTAGTTTGATAAATTCTTTAATTTTGTCTCACTTCATTTTAGAGTAATATTAATTTCAGTTCCTGTTTTGCTTCTCCCCTTTGTCTTAGCATATAATGAGGTTGACAGTTGATGCTCTTAAGAATGTGTTTGTCCTGACACTATTTTTCTCAGCTGATGCTGCTTTTATTATTTTCCTGTTGTTAATTGCTTTGAACCTGTGACATATACTGGATTGTGATACTTGCCACTATCATATTCCAGTATGCTGAGGTTCTTGGCGATCAACATTTTGCTTTAGTATGGCCTAATAGTCCTGATGGGCTGATGGCCCCCCCCAAAAAAAAATATATATATAATAATAATAATAATAATTAAAGTTGCAAGCAACATTGTGCGGGGTTCGAGCGGGGTTGAACGCAAGGTATTGTGTTGGATACAAGGGCTGTGCCACATATATCAAAATATCATGTATCTTATCGGGCATGGAGAAAGTACAAAAGGAATATAGTGTAGCCATTTTGGCTATGGCCACTTAGACCATTAAAGAGTGTGACCATTTTGGTTAAAGCTATTAATCCTGTACGAGTTGTTGTTGTTGTTGTTATTGTTCCCTAAGCTGCCTGGCCGAACAGCCCCGAGTCCCTGAGGAAGGCCATGGCCACGATCGGGCTTTCCCACAGAGCACTCATTGAGTGTAGATTGTGTTGTTGGCGTAAGTGGTTGTGTGAAATGCAGTCTTCTATGATGTGTTTAATGGTATGGGGTGCTGTGTTACATCCCGGGCAGGCGTCGACAACGGAGTCATCCAGTCTCTTCTGATAGCTCAGAAGAGCTGGATGGTGTCCGCATCTCAGCCTGGCCAGGTGGAAGGGAGGATTCGGAAGGATGGATTTCGGGAGGTCGTGCTTGCAGCTGCGTGTTGTCTGTGAGTGAGTGGATGGATCGGCGAGAGATATGAGTATGGATGTGCTTCTGGAAGTTGGTTCGGGGTGGGCAGGGAGGGAGAGAGGACAGTAATTGTGTGTGATACCGTGTGCTGGGTGTTGTTTTGATATTTCTTGGTGTCTGTGGGTGTGTTGCCATGTAGTTTAGTGGGTGGTCTTGGTTCGTGGAGGCTGCTGCCAGGAATTGAGTGCCTCTCATGTCCAGATGGTCTTTGACTTTGAGGATTTTGGTTTCTTGATGTAGGTGATCTGTGGGTGCAGTAGCTGTGCAGCCTGTAATGATCTTCAGGGCTTTGTTTTGAATAGTCTAAGGTCTTATGATGTGTTTCAGCTAGGTTAGAAGCCCAGGCTGGGCTTGCGTATTCCATCACTGATCTTATGTATTGTTTATATACTGTGGTGGTAGTTTCTTTGTTGTGTCCAAATTTTGTGTGAGCAAGTGACCTGAGGGTGTTAAGTCTGGGTGTCAGTTTCTTTTTAATGTTTGTGGTGTGCTGTTTGAATGTCATATGAGTATCATATGTTACTCCTAGGATTTTGGGTGTGTGTGTATGTGTTAGGGGTGTGTTGTTTATGGTGAGTTGAGGGATGTATTCGTGTTCTCCTGTCCAGCTTGTGAGCAGGGTTGCGGTGGATTTGGCTGGGGGTAGATTAATTTTGTTTGTAGTGCACCAGCCATGTAGTGTGTTGAGATAGGGTTGAAGGAGATCTGTTGCTCTTTTTGGGTCATGGTGTGTGCATGTGAGTGTTATGTCATCTGCATAGGAGGCTAAGTTTATTTGGGGCGTATTGGGTGTAGTTATATCGTGCATGTACAGATTGAAGAGTGCGGGCGATAGGACGGATCCTTGTGGGACTCCGTTTGGAAAGTTTCTGATTTTAGATGACTGACCGGCAAAATATATGTGTGCACATCTGCCTGCTAGGAAGTTGGCCAGCCACCTTTTTGTGTTGTTGTGCATGTTTGTGTTGTAGATTTTGTTTGTTAGGTTGTGGCGGAGGATGGCATCAAAGGCTTTACTAATGTCGAGTGTGGCTAATAGTGTTCTGTGTGGTGGTCTAGCTGAGTTGATGCCGTCAAAAGCTCTTTGTGTAAGGTCTGTGAGAAGAGTGTTTGTGGAGTGCAGTGGCCTAAAGCCATGTTGTGTTGGAGCTAGGGGTAGGTCGGGTGTAATTAGTTGTAATACTAGGCGTTCCATGACTTTGGAGGGGGAGCAAAGGAGTGTGATGGGGCGGTGCGAGGAGGGTAGCGTGGGGTCTTTGTTGGGTTTGGAGAATTTGGTGATGAGACCATGCTTCCTAATGTCTGGTATTGTGTTGTGTGAATAACTGTAGTTTGATATGTTAGTGAGTGCTTGTATGCCTGTGGTCCCAGGTGTCTGAGGTGTATGTTGCTTATGTTGTCTAGGCCACAAGCGGGTGAGTGCTTGAGATTGTTGATGATATGCTTTGTCTGGTGATTGGTGAAGGGTGTATAGTCAGGGTCTGTGGGGAATTGTCTCTTACGTCGGATAACACGTCGGTCGTCTTTGTGAGGTTTTAGGTGGCTGACATGTGAGAAGTGATTGATGAGAGTGTTTGCTTGTTGTTTACATGAAGGAGTAGAGTCTGTTGTTGTGATTGCAGCATGTGATTGTATTGTGTTGTTGTTGGAAAGTGTGATGCTGTTTAGTGTTTTGTGGAGTTTTTTGGGGTTTGTTTTGTGATCAAGTGTTTGTAGGAAGTTATTCCAATTCATTTTTTGTTGTTCTTGTATTTTGTTGTTAGTTTGGGTGTTGAGTGCTTGGATTTGTTGTGTGATGTCTTGTGTGTGGGGTGCTGGGGAGTGTTTCAGTATGTCGCGTTGTCTGATGAGGTTTTGAATTTCTGGTGTGAAGTTGGGGTTGTGTCTTTTTCTGTTACCTCTTGGAATGTGTTTCTTGTCAGCGTTTTGGATAGTTTTATTGAGTATGTGTACAGCATTGTTGATGTTAGTGATGGGTGTACTGTTTAGAGTTGTGAAGTGTTGTTCTGTCTCATTTGTGAATGCTTCCCAGTTAGCTCTTTTATAATTGGTGTATGTGTGTTTGTGGCTAGCTGGGGTGAGTCTGGTTTTGGTGGTGATAATGATCGGGAGGTGGTCAGAGCCTAAGGTTCTGACCACCCTCCAGGATGTTGTGGGGGCGAGTTCTGGGGAGCAAAAGGTGATGTCTGGAGATGATGGGTTATAGAGGGCTTGGTGAGGAATATGGGTATGTTGATGGATGTCGTTAAGGATGATGAGGTTAACAGTTTGGTTTTGTAGTACCAGCCCTCTGTCTGTGTCGGGGTTGTCGACAAACCATGCCGACGTCTTGGCGTTGAAATCACCACCCAGGATGATGTGTGGGGTGTTTGTGATGTGTTGTAAGTGTGGTCTGTATTCATTTGGTACTGTAGGGGATCTATGTATTTATGATGGTTATGTTGGAGTTGTTGCCAGTGCGTATTTTAATTGATTGTATTTCTGTTGTGTTATCATTTGGGGGGAGGAGGGATTTGGTTTGTACACTGGTAACTATGTATGATATTTCTTTGTGTACCAGGGTGATGAGTCCACCGCCTCCACCGACAGCCCGGTCTTGTCTGATGGTGGTGAAATCATGAAATGTGGGTGTTTTTTGTGTTGTGCAGAGTTTTGTTTCTTGTAAGATGGCAATGTGTATGTTGTGTTGTTTGATGAAGTGTGAGAGTTTGTGTTTCTTTGTGTTGATGCCATCTATGTTCAATTGGAGAATGTTAATGTTATGTGCACGATGTATGTTGGGTGCTGCTGCACGAGGATGGGGTGGGGATGAGGGAGGGGGTGGGGGTGAGGGAGGGGCTGGGGGTTGGGATGGGTGAGGTGGGGCTGGGGATTGGGGAGCAGGAGATGGGGGTTGGAATGGATTAGGATGGGGTGTGGTGTGTTGAGTTGAGGATGTGGATGGTATGGGAAGGTTAGGTGGGTTAGGGAGGAGAGGTGGACGGGTTTTAGGAGGGGGAGTGGATGATATGGGAAGGTTAGGTGGGTTGGGGAGGAGAGGTGGACCGGTTTTAGGCGAGGGATTTGACTGGGAGAGGGAGGGGCATGAGGAACAGGTCCAGGTGTTCGTGTAGTGTTTCTTGGAGGCAAGTGTTGTGCAGGTGAAGTGGGTCCAGTTCCTGCATGAATTGCAGAGAACTGAACCCTTAGTGTGGCGACTCGAAGTGATGGGTTTTGAGCAAGTTGGACATATATATGTGTAGGTGGGTCCTGGGTTTTTTTTTTTTTTTTTTTTTTTTTTCTATGTGATTGAGGGTGGCAAAAGGCATAACTGCCTATAGCGAGTGCCTCCCCCATAGTTGAAAGAGTGACAGGGCCAAAATCAAGGGACGTTCGAGTCAAAATGCCTGGACACACGGAGTTTGAAGCAATTTAAGTCATAGGAAGAGGGAAAGACTGATTCTGGGAGAGAGTTCCAGAGCTCAGATGTTGAGTAGAAGAAAGTTTGAGAGTAACGTTTCACTCTTGGGTTGGAGAGTTGCACAGAGTAGGGGTGGGATTGAGTTGCAAGACGGGTACCACGTGTCCTACGTAAAGGAGGTGGTATGCACTGCTCTCAATGGCTCCGGCTAGAAGAAGTCTTCGAGAAATGACAGCCGGAGAGTCATTTCTCGGTGTAGGAAAAACTGTGTGATGTGTGTGTGGTGTGAGAGGTGTGGAAATTCCCGGCGCGACCGAAGCCGCTCCAAGGACTCCTGTACGAGTAAGCATAATTGCCCGAAATTGCCTTCATTCCCTGCTCATTTTCATGCATAAGCAAAAGCCAGAGCGTAATACAATTATGTATTCGTGAAAGTACGGTAATAGCTTTCAAATTACTCCTGAATCATCCCTGTACGACGTCTGGTTTTCTTGTAAGGATCTTCCAAACGAAGGGCAAAATTGCTAAAAATTACCAAATCCGATAGGCGAAATCGCTAAAAATTACCAATTATTTTCTGTTTTCGCTATGTGTGACGCTGCACATAAGTGAGCTCTCTCTCACACAAACCTCAGTGTCGTGGCGGGTCCTGTAGGCTCCGGCTGACGTCCATCCGTGCTGCTTGCAAAAGCTGGCCTGGCACACAGGCTACAAAATAGCCGGAAAATCGTCTCCGTCATATGAGGGGCCCCGCGGGAATGGGGTTAAGAAGTGTGGTTGTTTTGATTATTTGATAGGGTCACCATAAGGGTAATGGTGTGGCATTTTTTCTGTACAGAAGCTTGGCCTTTTTGGTTGGGGCTTCTTAGGAATGTGACCTTTTTCGTTAGCCATGGAGAAACTGCAGAGGTACAAATTATTATAAGCAACCTCATGTTAAAAATATCTGATATATTTTTGTTTAGCGTTACTTGGCATTCCTCTTCCTCTATGTATCTAGCTATTAACCCCCTCAAACTCCTTATGACGCGATGGTGTGGTAATTACCCCGGGCCAAAAAGCTCTAAAGGACGATAGAGTGATAACTCAAGCGAGCTTGAAATACGCAGGCGTTTCGTTCATGGTCACCCCTTCGGGGATCAAGGTGTCCGGCAATATATACCGGTAGGCTATAGATAAATTAATTTTTGGGCTATTTCTTCCATTTTATTTATCCTGTTAAAGTGCTTGATTGATTTTTGTGCTAATGTAGTTAGTATTTGGTGTAATTTTACATATTTCAGCTAAATCTGAAGAGCACATGCAATTTATTTGTGCATGTTCAGTAAGTATTGCTGGGGAAAGGGTTAACGTATTCATCTTTTGGGGTATTTATTCTATGTTTTTATCCTGTTTCTGTGATTGATTGAGTTTTGTGCTAATGTAGTTGGTATTTGGTATAATTTTACATATTTTAGATAAATCAGAAGAGCACATGCAATATATTTGGGCATTTTCAGTCAGTATTGCTGGGGAAACGGTTAACATACAGTATTCATCATAGGAAGGGAAGAAGATGTGTAGCTCAGATCTTTGCCCTGAAATATGTTGTGGAGAAATATCTTGAGAAGGGACAAAAGTTGTATGCTGCCTTCATGGACTTGGAGAAGGCCTATGACAGAGTTGATAGAGAAGGTACCGGTATGTAGAAAGTACTTGGAATATACGGAGCAGATAGCAAGTTGCTGAAAGCAGTGAAAAGCATGTATGAGGGTGCAAAGGTGTCAGTATGTGTTGAGCATGAACAGAGCGAGTTCTTTGATCTGAATTTTGGGTTAAAGAAAGGGTGTGTGATGTCCCTGTGGTTGTTCAATATATACTGAACTGTATATGGATGGAGTCATAAAAGAAATGCAAGGATGAGCAGTGGATGTTGGTGTACCACTAATCAGGGAAGGCAACAAGTGGAATGATAGAGTTGATAGAGAAGGTATGTGGAAAGTACTGAGAATATATGGAGTAAATGGCAAGTTGCTGAAAGCAGTGAAGAGTATGTATGAGAGTGCAAAGGTATCAGTACGTGTGAAGAATGAACAGAGGGAGTTCTTTGATCTGAATGTTTGGTAAAGCAAGGGTGTGTGATGTCCCGATGGTTGTTCTATATATACAGTATATGGATGGAGTCATAAAAGAAATACAAGGAAGAGCAGTGGATGTTTGAGTACTGCTGTTTGCTGACGATATGAATGGGAGTTGCAGGGTCTGGTAAATATGTTTGGAACAGTGTGCGAAAAATGGAATCTGAAGGTAAATGCGGGGAAGAGCAAGGTTATGGTCTTCGAAAGGGGTGAAGCCACAGAGTGTGAGGTGAAGTTGAACGGTCAGGCTATGGAGATTGTCAGCTCATTTAAGTACCGGTATCTTGGAAGTGTAAAGATGGGAGTATGGATGAAGAAGTGTGGGAGAGGGTGAAACAGGGGAAGAGGGTTGTAGGAATGCTGAAAGCAGTAACATGAAATATGGTGGTCAGCATGGAACTGAAGAAGTCATTGCATGACAGTGTGGTAATCCCGACACTGACTTACGGAAGTGAAGCATGGACGTTGTTGGAGAGATTCAAACCAAGAGTGAAAGGGATGGAAATGAGTTACTTGAGAAGTGTGTGCAGAGTTACATGGAGGGATAGACAGACGAATGAGGAAGTACGAGAGAGGTGTGGTGTGAATGTACTGGAAAGTGCGAAAAAGAACACCTTGAGATGGTTCGGCCATGTGGAACGTATGGGAAGCGAGAGAATGACTAAGAGCGTGTACGAGTGAGGTGGAAAGACAGAGGGAGAAATAAACCGAGAGAGAGGTGGAAGGATGGAGTTAAGAGGTATATGCGTGAAAGCGGTACTAGATGGGAGGAGGGGCGTCGACGGACTGGGGACAGAGGTGCATAGGGGTGTTTCGTTCGTGGCCAATCTTTCGGGGATCAAGGCGTCCGTCAATAGATAGATAGATAAATTAATGTTTAGGGCTATTTCTTACATTTTCTTTATCCTGTTAGTGTACTTTATTAAAATTTTTGGTAATGTAGTTGGTAATTGGTGTAATTTTACATATTTCAGATAAAGGATGTCAACAGAATAACAAATGATGAGCTGAAGAAACGTTTAGGTATAAAGAGTATTAGTGAGGAGATGCGTACAAGTAAACTGGGATGGTATGGACATGTGGAGAGAATGGATGAAAAAAATTGGGTGAAAAGATGCAGGTCTGCGATTGTGGAGGGAGCTGCACCAAGGGGTGGACAGAGTAAGACCTGGGATCGGACTGTACGTGCCGATCTCAAATCCAAAAACTTGACAAGTAAAGCATCCCTTAACAGGGTTGCCTGGAACGCCGCCATTAGGAAAAGAGACTGAAACTGCATATCTGTGTGGAGCACTCAGTCTTAAAATGTTATGTACGTATGTATGTATAAATCTGAAGAGCACATGCAATCTATTTAGGCATTTTCAGTCAGTATTGCTGGGTAAAGGGTTAACATATTAATCTTTTGGAGTATTTCTTCCATTTATTTATCCTGTTAGTGAGTTTTATTGATTTCAGTGCTACTGTAGTGGTATTTGGTGTAATTTTACATATTTTAGATAAATCTGAAGAGGACATGCAATATATTTGGGCATTTTCAGTCAGTATTGCTGGGGAAATGGTTAGCAAACTGTAGTCATCTTATGAAGGGAAGAGGATGTGTAGCTCAGATTTTTGCCCGGAAATGTGTTGTGGAGAAATATCTGGAGAAGCGAGAAAAGTTTTATGCTGCATTTATGGAGTTGGAGAAGGCCTATGACAGAATTGATAGAGAAGGTATGTGGAAAGTACCGGTACTGAGAATATACGGAGTAGATGGCAAGTTGCTGAAAGCAATGAAGAGCATGTATGAGGATGCAAAGGTGTCAGTATGTGTAGATAATTAACAGAGCGAGTTCTTTAATCTGAATGTTGGGTTAAAGCAAGGGTGTGTGTGATGTCCCCATGGTTGTTCAATATATACCAGTACAGTATATGGATGGAGTCATGAAAGAAATACAAGGAAGAGCAGCGGCTGTTGGTGTACCGCTGATAAGGGAAGGAAACGAGTGGAAGTTGCCTCAACAGTACAGTACCGGTACTACTGTTGCTGACAACACAGTTCTGATGAGCGATAGTGAATGGGAGTTGCAGGGTCAGGTAAATATGTTTGGAACAGTGTGTGAAAAACTAAATCTGGAGGTAAATGCTAGGAAGAGCAATATTATGGTCATGGAAAGGGGTGCAACCATAGAGTGTGAAGTGAGGTTGAACGGCTATGAAGAATGTCAGCTCATTTAAGTATTTGGGCAGTGTGTTGAGTAAAGATGTGAGTAGGCCTATGGATGAAGAAGTGTGGGAGAAAGTGTAACAGGGGAAGAGCATTGTAGGAACTCTGAAAGCAGTAAGAAGAAATAGGGTGATCAGCATGGAAGTAAAGAAGTCCTTGCATGACAGTGTGGTAATCCCGACATTGACTTATGGGAGGGAAGCATGGACGTTTCTGACTGGGATTGATCATTGATAATCATCGGTTATGCTAGTTGGAAAATTAGTGGGGTAGAATGTAGAGTTCGGGTGTACCGCCAGCCTTGTTTACACTACGCGGAGCGGCGGCGGACGCTGGCCGTCATGTTCCCGTCTATTTGACTGCTTTTGGATACAATAATAGGTTGAGGGGGGTCACCCCCCCATGACATATTGTCATCATCATATATATTGCCAGCAGGAGGCAAATAACCGAAAAAAATGCCTTCAAAATAGACGCGAACTGAAAATGGCACGCTATTTGATCATGTATATGCTAAGAGGTTAGGAAATATGAAGGTGAAAGTTATTCCCACATATTACAGCAATCATGAGGGAATTTCCATTGAAATTTGAATTGACCCTCCTGTAATTTATAATCTAATCCCTATAAAATCATAATATATACAGTAGGCTATTGTAAATATTGCAATGTTTTTGGTTACCGGTACCCGTTATCTTTTTGTGTAGTGCATTATTGAACATTCTGATTTCTTCTTTAGCCTTTGTGGTGTTGTCCTTTTATAATAAGGTGATTACTTGAGCAATACTAAATACTATATATACCGTACTGTACTATATTTTATGTTTTGAGCATAAATTGTTTACTAATCTAGATATTGTAATACTGTGTACTTTATGTTAGAATTCCCCCCTAATATTATGCTCCCTAAAGCAGTTGGGGGGGTTTGGGGGCTGGCGACTGGAGATTGATGGGGGAGGGTTATGCTTATTTTACTCCCTCTCCCCTTCAGCTTTCGTCGTCGGCTTGACTAAATTTTCGTAGTTTTTCATTCCTCTTTCTATATTTTTCCCCTTCTGTTCTTATTCTGTCTCATTCGGTTGTCCTCCGGACGGCCTATATCATATGCCACCCTGGCCTGGCTAGGTTATTAGCTCCTGACCTGATTTGTGTCGGTCGCTGATGCGGTCGAGCTGACTCGATTTCCCTCGGTGTGTATTTTTTGTGCATTTCGGTGCGATATATTTTTTCCATAGACCTGATCTCTCATTCTTCGCTTTTGATCACTTCTTAATTGGTGCTGTGCTGCAGTGTAACAGTTGTTGCCTCATCTTTCGGCTCTACCCTATAAGAGTTCTGCTGTGGAACTCATGTGGTGCGGCTGAATTGGTGAAATGGCGAGTAATGTCTGCGTATCTTCACCATCCTAGATTTGTTCACCTGCCCTTCTCTACCTATCATGTCTTGATTGGTTGTCCATCTTGATCTAATTCTTCAGGCCAGCCCTATTAGAGTATTTTGGCGGAACTCAGTACTGTGGTTAAACTATTTTTAATATATATTTGTTTAAATATGTAAGATATGCAATAAATTATGTAAAACATATTGTTTTTACTTTATACCTATACATATAATTGTCATTATTAACCCCTAACTGTCGGCGAGCAACATAAGTCGAGTTAAATAAAGCTGGACGATGTGGCGGCGCTCGACATAGGTCGAGTGGCAATTTCAGCACTTAATGTTGCTGAGAGAGAGAGACAAGTGGTGGCAGGAGAGTAGCGAGCGTATGACTGCTCCAGACCACCGCGGCGAACCTACTGACACGAATCTCACCTCCCTCCTCCCTCTCTCACTCGCTATATACGGAATTGTATGGGGAAAGTCCTAATTACATGCTTTTTGCACTCGCGTTGCACGGTTATTGCAAGAAAACTAGCCATCATAAAAGGATCGTTATGGTGTCATTCGAAAGCTCTGTTTATGCCCTTTCAGGGATAGATACTTGTTTTACGTTCTGGGTCTTATTTAGGCATGAAAATGATCACGTAAACAGCCCTATTTTGGCTAAAAACACCCCGCTGGGCGGTACATATAAATAAACCGCATAGGCCGCTCTTAAGGTGTTAAGGAAATTCCATTGACTATTTACATCGCTAGGCCTAGCTTCCTTATTTCTATTAATTTCCTCCAGTTCACAATGAAACCTATTGCTAACTTCCTTGTTCTTCAGCAGCCGCGGCGGTGTCGGCGTTGGACGCTTGGGATAATGTTCCCGTCTATTTTGAATGCCATTGGATACAATAATATGTTGAAAGCCCCCCCCCCCCCCCCCATGACATGTTATCATCATCATATATTATATTGCCAGTGTAAACATTGGTGGTGGTACGCCCGAACCCTACATTCTGCCCGGCTAGGCCTCTATTATAGGCTACAATAAATTAATAGGCTAAGCTATTTTATCTATAGGCTAGACCTAGTCTAATATTACAATTTAAGGTAGCATTCAAGTAGACTACAGCAGGACTTACCTTTGACCGGGTATAGGCTATCCTAGTGTTTACTAGGCCTATACCCCTTTGAAAGGACATTAGCCTAGCCTAACCTAACAACCTTACCTAACCTATCATAGTAGGCTATTATGGGTAGGGGCTGCCGCCGCCACACCCAATTTTTGGTGTATTTGTCTATTTTGCCCCCTGCTGGCACCCTCAACATATTATTGTATCCATTGGCATTCAAAATAGACGGGAACATGATTGCAGACGTCCGCCGCCTCCGTCATGTTTACATTTGTCTATCGGCGTTGTCAAGTTCGTGTCTATTTTGACGGAGATTTATTTTGGTTATTTGCCCCCTGCTAGAAATATATATTATGATGACAATATGTCATGGGTCGGTGAAGTGGGGCAAAGCCCAACCTCAACATATTATTGTATCCAAAGGCAGTCTAAATAGACAGGAAAAGGATGGCAAGCGTCCGACGCCACTACGCGTACGCGTAGTGTAAACAAGGCTGGCGATACACCCGGTAAATACATCCTACCCGGCTAATGTCCTTTCAAAGAACTCTTTCGAAAGAACTCGTACCAATGGTTTCAAATTAGATAAATTTCGTTTCAGAAAAGATATAGGCAAATATTGGTTTGGTAACAGAGTTGTAAATGGGTGGAATGGACTACCAAGTGCTATAGTGGGATTAAAAACGATAGGGAGCTTTAAGATAAAATTGGATAAGTATATGGACGAGAAGAGTTGGGTGTGAAGGGAGATCAGCAGGGTTGGGCCAATCAGCGCTCTGCAGACCCCGTAATCCTGGGTTAATCTCTAACCATTTTGGTAAGATGATCCTCAGGGTATTAGAGTGTTCAGCCTATAATTGGGCTTTGTAATTGGGGTTGTGTGGGACAGGGATCTGCCTTGCTTAGGCCAATCGGCTTTCTGCAGACTCCCATTTTCTTATGTTCTTATGTTCTAAAGGGGTAGCCTATAAATTAGTAAACACTAGGGTAGCCTATACAACGCAACTCTTGCCGATAGGCCTAGCCAAAAGGCTAACCTATTCATAAAGGTGTCTATTTTGACGGCAATTTTTTCGGTTATTTGCCCCCTGCTGGCAATATATATGACGGTGAAAATATGTCATGGGGGGGGGGGAGGGGGGCATAGCCCCCCTCAACATATTATTGTATCCAATGGCATTCAAAATAGACAGGAACTTTATTGCAAACGTCCGACACCTCCCCCGCCACCGCCATGTTTACATGTGTCGATCGCTGTGGTTAAGTTCGCGTCTATTATGACAGCGATTTTTTTCGGTTATTTGACCCCTGCTGGCAATATATAAGATAATAACAATATGTCATAAGGGGGGGGGGGGGCCTCAACAATGACCTCTAACCTCTGTATCTCAAAGAGGGTAAGAGCAAATTGGCTGCAAATTTCCACATCTAGACTATTCCTTGACTGACTCTCCCCAAATGGTAGACATATTAGCTTGATCACTCTAGGCCTAGTTGTTTTTTAGTTACAGAGGTTATAGCCTAGGTCATGATTTCTTGCCTACTTACAGCGAATAGACTAGGCCTATTGTAGATTGGAAAACATATTTGCTTAATAGGCCTAGGCTATGTTGGCTGTGCAATTGTCTCGATTTGACTATTTTTACCTAATTAGGCCTAAAGCAGCCTCAGTCTATTCCCAAACCCCAAACAGTATCCCATGTTAAGCCCTAGGCTAGGCCTAGGCCTAATCCCACTCTCAACCAAAATTCGAACTGATAAATTCGTACCTACTGGTAGCGCTGCCTAGGCTAGGCCTATATTTTTCGTGAATAGATATAGAAAATGGTTTAAAGGAAAGAGCATCCTATATTATGTTCAAATAATATGTAATAGCACTGTGTATGGTTGTATTACATTTAAATAGTGATAGATGTGTATATTAATGGGATAAATACTCCGAAGTTCGCATACGTTAAGAAAATTATAGTCCAACACTGTTGCCAGATACTAATCAATCCCATTATCATTATATCATAATGATTTTACTCATTTGCATAATTTCAAATACCTAGGACATTAACTCCTTGCGACATATTATATGACGCGATCGCGTCATATGGATCTTATAACCAAAAACTCATATGACGCGATCGCGTCATATGGACTTATCTCCATGCCTCTCCAATAAGTTTATGACGCAATTTTGCGTCATATGAGCTCAGTAAGTCCGATAAGTTAGCTTACGATAAAACCGTTGGTGGCAACCTCAGCCTCCTCCGATAATTCTAACGGCCACAGTGTTGTTGTGAGTGTAGTGCGAGGCAGTGGCAATGATCCCGGGGCTCCCGCCTCCTCGGACTTATTGGAACATAATATGTCTGAAGGAGTTAATATAATATTTTCCTATCTTTTTTGTAGTGATATTTGTATGATTTAGTGGTATATTGGTGTCTGTCTAGGGTTATAATGCATTGTGAAAGTTACCTCTGCATCTCTGACTTGGTATAACAGTTCGGTATGGGCCGGCTTAAGTACCCCTGCTTTCTTTGAGTACTACACGGCAAGAGAAGCTTCCGGTTCTGTCACAGACTGTCATTACTGTTCAAGGTAAACAGCAACTGCTAAATTCGACATCATGTTCAATTAATATGTAATAGCATTATCTATGGTTGTATTAGACAACAATTGTGATAGGTTTCTATTTTATGTGGATAAATAGTATTAAGCTGAATAAACTAAATACCGAAAAGTTCACTAGAGTGGTTGTTGATACATATAAGGGAGGAGAGATATAGGAAGAAAGGGCTAGGCAGTGTTGCCAGTTATATCGCTACATATTACCGCTAGATGTAGAGCTATTTACTTCAATTTAGCAACCATTTTTTCATATCTAGAGAGATTTACTAGGGATAATTTAAAAATTTCAGACATTCTAGTCATATTACATTGTAAAATTTGCAAAACAAACAAACCAAAACTCTTTAGAAATTGCAGCATTATTCTAACATTGTTTGACTATGTAGCAACATGCTAGCGACTTTTGAGAAAGAATCTAGCGGTATTTTGTGGAGACATACTGGGAGGGTGGGAGGGAGGTGGTGGTTGCAGTGGTGCCAGTTGTAAAGCTACATATTACCGCTAAATGTAAAGCTATTTACTTCAATCTAGCAGTCATTTCTTTTATATCTAGAGACATTTACTAGGGATAATTTGAAAATTTCAGACATTCTAGTCATACTACATTGTAAAATTTGCAAAACAAACAAACCAAAACTCTTTAGAAATTGCAGCATTATCCTAACATTGTTTGGCTATGTAGCAACATGCTAGCGACTTTTGAGAAAGGATCTAGCAGTATTTCGTGGTAACACTTTAGGAGGGTTAAAATACGAGTCACACGGGCAATTGCCAAAACTTTAAAGGTCCATATCATTGTTATTAAACTAAGCATTTGGCAAAGGGAGGAATTGTTAAAAACCTTAGCCAATACTCTGTCATTCACCAAAAATAAATTTTAATTTATCATTATTATTTGGTAGGGTAGGTATGTATAGGTAGGTTGGCTAAATAATTGCTGGAATTCGTAGGGACTCGAACTGTTTTGAGAGAGTTAAATAAAAAAAAAATATAGATCTGAATAATAAAGAGATTATGTTATTAAGCAAAACTGGGGGATGAGTGGAAGCCTATAGACTGTAGACGGTAAACTTTGTGTGGGTAGCGAATTCGGTTTTAAAGTCATTTAAGAATAGACAGTTTTCAATGCTGCAGCCAAACTATTCCACCCATTTATATTTTTTGGTATCAAAACGTTCGGAATCGCGAGCCTCACCCAACTACGCAAGCATGGCTTTGATCATCGGCGTAGTTTTCAAGATGTGGAATTTTAAGTGGAATTCGAGGTTTTTTCAAGATTGCCGGAAAAAAACCCACGTGCAAAAGCAAAACCTTCTCTATAAAATTTGCGGAGCATTAGTAGGGGAGTGCGTATGCCAAAGCCCAGTCGTTTCCTGTGAGTGGAAGAGACGGTATTTAGGCGTCAATTTTTTCGGGAAATCGGCTGCCACGGACCTGTTTGGCCGCCATGCCGGATGTTTAGCATATCAAAAGTTGCCCAATACAAAAACACACCTCTTGTGAAAGTTTGATCCCGATCCAAAAAGCGGTTCAGGAGTTATTGCGTCGAAACCGGCGCGTAAGAAGAATTTGGATGAAATCCCAGGTTTAATGATTACAATAGGGGACGAACCCCTAATTAAAGTTGCAAGCAACGTTGTGCGGGGTTCGAGCGGAGTTGCACGCAGGGTATTGTGTTGGATACAAGTCATGTTCCCGTCTATTTGACTGCTTTTGGATACAATAATAGGTTGAGGGGGGTCACCCCCCCATGACATTTTGTCATCATCATATATATTGCCAGCAGGAGGCAAATAACCGAAAAAAACACCTGCAAAATAGACGCAAACTAAAGGCTGGTTCACACATAGCCGAGTCGGTGCGCGAGTCCAACACGAGTGATGAAATTTTGCTATTCAGCAATGACTCGTCGATACACTCGTATAGACTCGTTCTACGCTCGTGTATACTCTTTGTTTACTCGACACACTCGTGGGTACTCGCCACGGGGTCCAAAAATTTCATGCATGCATGACATTTTTGGGCCCCGTGGTGAGTACCCACGAGTGTGGCCTAAATACGTGTAGACTCGTGTACATACGTGTTAACTCGTGTTTGACTCTGAATAACTTCGTTATTCGTGTTAACTCGTCTTGACTCGTGTAAACCCGTGTGACACTCTTTGGTGATTCGTCGCTTTTCGTCATCATTTCGACGTTGACGAAGCAACACGTGTCTACACGCAACAACACGTATGTAACACACATGCAACACGTACAAGAGTAGAAAGCACGAATGTGAGTGCCAAAATTTGGTGCCCCCATGATGCCAGAGTTTACACGATTCAAACACGAGTGAAAACACGAGTAAACAAGAGTAAACACGATCCACTGAGGAAAAAACACGAGTGTAACATGAAAAAGCAAGTGTCTTTTGAAATACCGTTATTTCAAAAATGTAGGACGAATCAACGAGAGTTTACATGGATGTATCACGAGTCAACACATGAGCAACAGAGATCCAACGAGAGTCACCGCGTTGTCTTTCGTTTAGATCCGTATAACAATCGTGTTGATCCGTGTAACAATCGCGTTGACTCGTGTTAGACTCGTCCATACTCTTTGTTTACGTGCCCTGGAATGTGGCCATTATTTTTCAAAATTTTGACACTCGTGTTGGGTTCGTGTTACACTCGTTTTGACTCTCAGTTACTCGTACAGACTCTTGCATGAACACGTGTTGACTCGTATTGACTCGAGTTAACTCGTGTTACACTCTCCTTGACTCGGGAGCAATTGCTACTCGCGGCCGACTCAGCCTCCAGCGACGGCAATAATCGACGAGTGTGACTCGTGTTGGACTCGCGCACCGATTCGGCTATGTGTGAAGCAGCCTTTAACCACAGTGATCGACATATATAAGCATGACGGCGGCGGTGTCGGACACTTGCGATAATGTTCCCGTCTATTTTGAATGCCATTGGATACAATAATATGTTGAGGGGGGGCTTTGCCCCCATGACGTGTTGTCATCATCATATATATTGCCAGTAGGGGGCAAACAACCAAAAAAATTGCTGCAAAGCCCTCCCTTCAACATATTATTGTATCCAATGGCAGTCAAAATAGACGGGAACATGATCGCAAGCGTCCACCGCCGCCGCCGCCGTCATGTTTACATGGTCGATCGCCGCAGTTACTGTAAGTTCGCGTTTATTTTGAGTTTTTGACGACAATTTTTTTTTGGTTAGGCCTATTTGCCCCCTGCTGGCAAATTATATGAAGATGACAATATGTCATGGGGGGTGTTTGCCCCCCTCAACATATTGTCGTATCCAACGGCATTCAAAATGGACGGGAACATGATGGCAAGCTTCCGTCGCCGCTCTGCGCAGTGTAAATAATGGTGGCGGTACGCCCGAACTCTACATTCTACCCGGCTAGGCCTATATTATAGGCTACAATAAATAAGTAGGCTAGGCTATTTTATCTATAGGCTAGGCCTAGTCTAATATTACAATTTAAGGTAGCATTCAAGTTGACTACAGCAGGACTTACCCTTGACCAGGTATAGGCTATCCTAGTGTTTACTAGGCCTATACCCCTTTGAAAGGACATTAGCCTAGCCTAACCTAACAACCTTACCTAACTTATTATAGTAGGCTATTATGGATGGGGGCTGCCGCCCCCACACCCCGATTTTTGGTGTATTTGTCTATTTTGTCAGTGAAGTGGGAATTTTTTCAATTTGTCGATAACGAAAATCCTCCATGCGGACTATAGCCTATGGAGAAAAATATGGCGAATCTATTGTTGCCTATTATCTCTCATAAATTGTTTCTCATAATGCTGCAGTAGTGTTGTTTAAAATACCAACCATTTAATTGTGTGCCTTTAAATATGACCTAAATTAGGCTATAGGCTACTGGAAGATTAGAAGAATCTTTAAGAATGACTAGGTTAGGGTTATTGTCGTGCCAAAGTTAGATTATAGCCTAAATATAAAAGGAAGTGAATAAAATTAAATATGCCGAAAAAAATCGTTGTCAAAATAGACGCGAAGTTAACCGCGGCGATTGCCCTATGTAAACATGACGACCGTACACCCGGTAACTACATCCATCCCATTAAAAGTTACTGTGGGACACAAAATATGTTGAGGGGGTCTCTGCGGCTCTGCCCCCCCCCCCCACGTTGGCCCGTCACGTATTATGATGTACGGTAAGTCATCATCATCTGTGCTAATTCATAGGATCCCCAATTAAGGACAAAGTCAATCAACAGACGAAATAAGCTCCCAAATTACAATAACATAGCAGCCCGCTGTTTATGGGCGACTTTTTACACGTCATTTTAAATGTTACTTTCCTGCCCTGGTCTAGGCCTAATAGATTTTTCCAAAGAATCAAACTTAAATTAAAAGGAAGTAGCCTATCCTACAGTTTATAGGAAGGCTATTCCAACATGCATTCCAGAACTTAGGCTAGCCTAGGCCTAGGCTATATGAAAATTTGTGGGTGGTCTGCCAAAAAAGAATCACTAGGCCTATTAGGCTATGGGTAGGCTAGTATGGGGTGCATTTTGCAAATCTTCTGAACTCTTAGGCCTAGGCTAGGCTAAATTATAACTCACAAAATCTGAGTAAAATCAGCACTAGAATTTTGTCTTGTCTTGTCTTGGGGGTTAAGGGCAACCTCAGGCGAATACTCACCCTCTCCGGCCCTACCGTAGTCGCGGAGATCCTATGTCACAATTAAATTAGTTTATAGTTAAGGTTAAAATTCACCACCGTGTCACTTTCACTCTAGGTAATTCGTAGAACCGCAACACTGTAAAGGCAACAACCTAATAGCAGGTCATCAGGTGGCGAACCAGAGACCTACAAACCGAGGTACTAGGGCCAGAGCAATGTCTTGAAGCGAGGTGCCCTTATCAACCAACCCCAGACAATCCAGTAGGAGCTGTCGGAAGGAATCCATCTTTGAAGCCAGAAATGGGCGTCCCGCCCATCCACATGCTCAGTGACGGGACGAGGCGAGGCTTAGGAGGCATATGTAGGACGACCAGATGTAGGATGTGGAGGGGAAGAGGTACCGTACGACGATACATGGGATGCGGAGACTGCGGAGGGAAGAGCTCGTCAAAGTCATACGGTTCCTCAGGACCTCAACAATGACCGGGGGACAGCCGGTGCGGGCAATGGTCGATCGCCGTAGTTAATATAAGTTCGCGTCTATTTTGACGGCGATTTTTGTTTTAGTTAGGCTAGGCCTAGGCTATTTGCCCCCTGCTGGCAATATATATGATGATGACAATATGTCATGGGGGTGATTGACCCCCTCAACATATTATTGTATCCAACGATCTCTAACCTCTGTATCTCAAAAAGGGCTAGAGCAAATTGGCTGTAAATTTCCACATCTAGGCTATTCCTTGACATATTTGCTCCCTCCAATTAACATTTATTAGCATAAATTCAGCCTAGTTTAGCCTATAAAACAAAAACTAACATTTGTTTAGCCTAGGCCTACATATAAAAAGAAAAAACCCACTCATACTGCAATTATAAGAATAAATATGAGTATCTAAGTTACAAAGCAAATGTTTTTGTATAAAATTAACCATAACACTGTCATCTTTCAACTGTTGAGGTCATAAATATAAAAAAATCTGATACATTAGGAAAAAATGCGTTATATCGTCCCCTTTATTTACGTAGTCGCACGCTCGCAGTTACATTCGCGTCTAATTTGACTGTGGTTATTTGCCTCTGCTGGTAATATATATGATGATGACAAAAAGTCATAGGGGGATAAAGCCCCCTCAACCCATTATTGTATCCCACGGCCAGGCGTTGGGTAAATTGTTTTGTTGCCGGCCGGTGGATTGAGGGTGGCTTTACCAAGTTTACCCCTGCAGTTAAATTTGAAGCGAATGTAGACCTAACTGCGAGCGTGCGACTAGGCTATATAAACAAAGCTTTTGGTATGCCCACAACTACAACTCTTACCAAAACTGCAATTAGGCTAGCCTATTTTTTTTTTTTTTTTCAGGCTAGGCTAAATTGTGGAGGCTAGGCTAAATAATTTAGCTGCAATTAGCCTAGCCTATTTTTGTTTGTTCTTTCAGTCTAGGCTAAATTGTGGTAGGCTAGGCTAAATTCTTTAACATGTGTACTATTGTGTAGGCCTGTGCTTTCCAATAGAAGTAAAACTATGTAGCCTAGCCTAATGCAATTTTACTAAAACCCAAGCCTACCCGAATATATGCAGAGCTCAACAGCAAAAGCAAAACAAAATATGTTGAGCAGTGAAATAAAATTAAGCTAGGCCTAGGCCTGTTTTCTCATAGGCCAAATAACCTAATGAAGTATACTAGGCTATAGCCTAACCTAATTTAAGTTATTTCACAAAATACTAATAGGCCTATCCAGCCCACCTCATGCATTATTTTCCATTTTAAAATAAGTTTGTGCTTAACTGCAGTAATGAAAGGTAGCCTATAAATAGGCTAGCCTATGTTGGCTGTGCAATTGTCTCGATTTGACTATTTTTACCTAATTAGGCCTAAAGCAGCCTGAGTCTATTCCCAACCCCCAAACAGTATCCCATGTTAAGCCCTAGGCTAGGCCTAGGCCTAATCCCACTCTCAATCAAAATTCGAACTGCTAAATTCGTACCTACCGGTAGCGCTGCCTAGGCTAGGCCTATATTTTTCGTGAATAGATATAGAAAATGGTTTAAAGAAATCGTGATAGGTTTCTATTTCATGTGGATAAATAGTATTAAGCTGAATAAACTAAATACCGAAAGTTCACTAGAGTGGTTGTTGATACATTTGCTAGATGAGGGAGGAGGGAGGTAGGAAGGAAGGGCTAGGCAGTGTTGCCAGTTGTATCGCTACATATTACCGCTAGATGTAGAGCTATTTACTTCAATTTAGCAGCCATTTTTTCATATCTAGAGAGATTTACTAGGGATAATTTAAACATTTCAGACATTCTAGTCATATTACATTATAAAATTTGCAAAACAAACAAACCAAAATTATTTAGAAATTGCAGCATTATTCTAACATTGTTTGACTATGTAGAAACATGGTAGCGACTTTTGAGAAAGGATCTAGCGGTATTTTGTGGAGACATACTGGGAGGGTGGGAGGGAGGTGGTGGTTGCAGTGTTGCCAGTTGTAAAGCTACATATTACCGCTAAATGTAGAGCTATTTACTTCAATCTAGCAGCCATTTCTTTTATATCTAGAGACAATTACTAGGGATAATTTGAAAATTTCAGACATTCTAGTCATACTACATTGTAAAATTTGCAATACAAACAAACCAAAACTCTTTAGAAATTGCAGCATTATCCTAACTTTGTTTGGCTATGTAGCATCATGCTAGCGACTTTTGAGAAAGGATCTAGCGGTATTTCGTGGTAACACTTTAGGAGGTTTAAAATATGAGTCACACGGGCAATTGCCAAAACTTTAAAGGTCCATATCATTGTTATTAAACTAAGCATTTGGCAAAGGGAGGAATTGTTAAAAACCTTAGCTAATACTCTGTCATTCACCAAAAATAAATTTGAATTATCATTATTATTTGGTAGGGTAGGTATGTGTAGGTAGGTTGGCTAAATAATTGCTGGAATTCGTAGGGACTCGAACTGTTTTGAGAGAGTTAAATCAAACAAAAATGATAGATCTGAATAATAAAGAGATTATGTTATTAAGCAAAACTGGGGGATGCGTGGAAGCCTATAGACTGTAGACGGTAAATTTTGTGTGGGTAGCGAATGCGGTTTTAAAGTAATTTAAGAATAGACCGTTTTCAATGCTGCGGCCAAACTATTCCACCCATTTATATTATTTTGGTATCAAAACGTTTGGAATCGCGAGCCTCACCCAACTACGCAAGCATGGCTTTGATCATTGGCGTAGTTTTCTAGATGTGGAATTTTAAGTGGAATTCGAGTTTTTTTCAAGATTGCCGGAAAAAAAACCCACGTGCAAAAGCAAAACCTTCTCTATAAAATTTGCAGAGCATTAGTAGGGGAGTGCGTATGCCAAAGCCCAGTCGTTTCCTGTGAGTGGGAGAGACGGTATTTAGGCGTCAAGTTTTTCGGGAAATCGGCTGCCACGGACCTGTTTGGCCGCCATGCCGGATGTTTAGCATATCAAAAGTTGCCCAATACAAAAACGCACCTCTTGTGAAAGTTTGATCCTGATCCAAAAAGCGGTTCTGGAGTTATTGCGTCGAAACCGGCGCGTAAGAAGAATTTGGATGAAAACCTAGGTTTAATGATTACAATAGGGGTTCCCCGTAGGGGACGAACCCCTAATAATAATAATAATAAATGTTATGCCGGGATGTAATATGTATATCTCGTTATCCAGTCTGCACTAAAATCCAGTTATGGACTTAGTATAGACCGCAAATATCCTCAACAGGAACACATCGAACACGTTCTTAATCACAGAAATAGGTATTCAATCAGGTGCTACAAAACTCAATGACAACACGCATGTAAATTATACACATATAGTTTATTCAATGGCATAGGGTTAATATACTTATTGCTTCTTGCGATATACTCCGGATCTCTCAATACGTTGCATAAATATCTCAATGTTAAGATCACGGATGTATTGAGCTAAATGAGGACTGAGGGTTAACTTAGCTATTATAAGAAACAGTAAGCAACACATGTAATGCATAAATATTCAGTCTCTGATCAAGAACACAAATTTAATTATAACATATTGTGGTAATATGAAATAGGAAATATACAATTAATAAGAAAGAACACGTGACATATAGAATCAACCCTTGATAATAATATATAATTATATGTGAGTCAAGTGTCTAACGTATGTTTATTCTGTAAATCACAAGTTTCTCCGGGTATGGGAGAATGAAGCGAATTGAGAAATAAAACAAGTACATGAACAGCTGGTTCGAGTAACGCTCACGGGTGGTGAGGGGCGCTCGTGGGCACGTAAATCAGCCCGGGTAGGGGTGGCTAGTGACCAGGTAAATAGCTCAGGTCATTCTAGTTACTGCGATCTTGGAAATTCTATTTAATATTTGTGCGATTATGATCTTAGTACTTGGGAGAAAGAGTGGAAATTAAGGGGAATGATATGCTGAATTACTTTTACGATTCAACTTACTATTAACTTAATTTGAGTGAATTATGATCTGAACATATATTTCTACAATCAATTATATGTAATACTATTAACTCGGGTCAAGGAATTCAGATTTAATAATTTACCTTTACTGATGAATATTCAAAGGTTTAAGATCTTTTAAACGGAATCAAGCAATAATATGGTTAACAGAACTAACGGAGCTAACCAATATAAAGCAACACGTAAAATAAAATTAGCGTGTACGAATGATTAGTATAATACTAATAATAGAAAAATGGCGCAAACGACGAAGTTGTACTAATATAAATACCTAATAAGGCATAAAAAGAGATCTGAACGAGTTGGCAGATTCTTATGGCATACACGACAAAGTTGTACTAATGGAAATACCTAATAAGGCATAAAAGGAGGTCTGAACGAGTTAACAGATTCCTATCAAGAATTCACACAAATAGAGGTGTATTCGGATTGATTAATAATTAGATAATCGATCTATGCAAGACTAGAATTCCTAGACGATATGAATCAAAATTATTAACATCAATAATCAAATGAACATAAATACGGTTCATATAATAATGGAAATAACGCTTAAACAAACATGCGTAAATTTAGAATCTTGGGAAGAAAGTATAGGTAATAATTAATAACAATTCTTCACGAGGGGCGACTGATACAAACAGAATATGAAATTGAGCGTAGGTTCTAGGTAACAGGTGATTATTTAAAGAAGGGAATAATTACACGTAATACACTTCGACTTCAACTTGCAACATACATAATAGAATTAGACATATACAAGGAAAATCTGTGAGTATTTGGATAGGTGCTTTAACCCGTAAACGGCTGCAAAGCTCTTAAGAGGTTTTACTGGGCGACGGCGGCAAAGCTCTGAAGAGGGAGGCCTAAAAAAAACATTTAAACAGCCCCAGTAGCACTAAAAAAAAAATTTTTTTTTTCCCCTATACCTCATATCACTCCTCCACATCCCCACCTTCCTCCCTTTCCCCTCCCCCTTCAATTATCACCTATTTTCCCTGTTATTCCCTAATTCGTTGGTATATTTTTGTGCAAACATTAGCAAACTGTGCGGAGGATGTGCTTACGTGCCTAGCGGGTGTGTTACATAACCGAGTGTGTGTATGAGTAGGCTCAGTGTGGCTTGAGGCCTCGTGGCGGGAGGGGTTGCCTCAATTTTCTCCATAATTCATGAATGGGCTGGTCCATCTGTATTCGCGATTTTGACCAGAAAAATTATATTTTCACTGGTTTTATTGTTGTTACAGGTTACTATCTTCATAGTGAAGGTAAAATAGGCTCATATGAATAAGTAATAACGGCATTTATTGTAAAATGACGATTATAGGCCTGAATGGAGCCAATATGCTCGCCCATGGGGACCTAGTTCAATACCCCCCTCGCCGTTTTCGAGTTACTGAACACAAGTATGTAACGTAACTGAACGAGGAGAAAAATGACATATGAACACTTAGATCTTAGGCACAGATCTATATAACAATTACTACAAATTCTGAGAGATAACACATACGCAATGAATAAGGATCTTGGACACAGATCTATAGATAATTAACCTGGTAACTGCAGGGAGACTCTTAAGAGTTCCCCCGGCGGACTGCGGGAAGACTCTTAAGAGTAAGGGAAAAAAAAATCCATTTAAAACACCCATTTTTTTTTTTTGTTTTTTTTTTTTTTTGCCCCTGGGCCATGCCAAATATCACTCCTCCACCTCCCCTCCTTCCCCACTTTCCTCCCCTGCTTCAATTATCACCTATTTTCCCTGTTATTCCCTTATTCTGTGGTTTATTTTTGTGCTAACATTAGCGAGTTGGTAGCAGGGCGTTGTCATCACTGTTACCAAGCGTGGGAAAGAGCGAGAGAGAAACTATTGCGGAACAGTGTCTCTCCAGACAAGGGGAGGGGTGGAGGGCAGGGAGGTTGCCTCAGCCATACATTATGTAACTCCCGGCCTGTATCGCCGATTTTGACCATCCAAACACTGTTTCCACTTGTTTTATTGTTGTAACAGGTTAATACCATTATAATCAACCTATAATAGGCGCATATGGATAAGTATTAATACTATTTATGGAAAAATAACGATGTTGGTGATGGGAACAGCTCAAATACGTCAGCACAGGAGTGTGGTGTCTCATACCCCCCATGCGCACTTCTTAGGTTAAGCACAGTAATATTCACATACCTTAACCTTACCTTCACAGCAATAATCACAACGTAAGATACTCAGAAACACTTAGGGTAATAGAAGAAGGTAGAGAGCTGAGAGAAAGTCTGGCCGACGTTGAACGTAGGTCCACAGGGCAGCACTTCAGGAGGAACTGCTTCTCACAATCAGGACTTCAGGATCCAGACTTCAGAAGGCACACAGCAGGTTCGGCGTGCTCTCAGGGCAGGGGGGAAGGCAAGACAATGGCCCCACTGCTGTTATATGTCCAGTTCTTCTCAGAATTAAGGACATTACCCGATTGGTTGTTTGCTTACTTTTCCTATATTTTCGTTGAGGCTATGCTTGACTTAATTCTTGCCTCTTACTTATAGGAATTTAATCTAAAAAGGATATTGTAATACGTTGTGATTAAGTTGTGATGATTAATACTTAACTAAGACATACATGGTAATTATGGTTAGGTACATACGGATAATAGCTATTCTATTTAACACTTAGGTGATAGTTACTAAGCCTAGTATGCATGTAATAATGATTATACTGATTACTTCATAATTGAAGCTCTTTGGCCAACTTGGTAATAGTTCACCTATCTTTTCTTCTACTGCTATGTTAGATGGTTCTCCAGGCCCATCATAATTGATAGACTTTAATTAGTTCCACTTGTTCCGTTAGCATTCGGGCCTTTGGTGTTTTACTTGCATACAAATTTCTTAGTTATACTGCAAATCCGGGGTCTGGACAAATGGTGGCTGGTGATTGGCGAGCGTAGTTTGAAACCGCTGCTGTGATAGGACATCAGGATTTCCCTTTATCTGGGGTGACTGTCCTAGATGACCCGGTCCCGTGTCCCATAGAGTCTGGGAAATTCCTGAGGTATGGGGTGCTCGGGTAAACGTTGCTTCCTTCGTTTCTTCTGTACTTGTAGGCTCGCAATCTTATAGGAGGTTTCCCTGGAGCCCGTTCTCACCACCGTCGGCGAAGAAAAAGTCGCGATCCCGCGATTTCAGGATATACGACCGAGTAGTGGAAATGTTGCGGATGGGTGACAGGTTTTGCATTGTAAGTAGCCACATTGTAGTTGGGACATCCGCAGGTTTGGAGATGTCCATGGCCATGTGCACATGAAGGGGCCGTTTCGCCTCTGAAGCAAGGTGTACCAAATGGTGAGGGGAGTTGACAGGCGACGTCTTTAGACCATCCGACACCATGACGCAGTTGATCTTTATGGCTGACGTAAGCGCAGAAGAAGGTGTTGTAGTAGTAGGGGCACTTGGAGAGGGTACAGTTACTGCAGGGGCTGGAGAAGTAATGACCCGAACAGTGGAGGCTGGTGGAGTGTGTACCGAGTAGGTCGTGAGGCTATCAGGTAATGTAGACCTCGCACTAGGTGTGGTGATCAGGTGTGGTAACGTAGCTTTTGGATGGCCCCGCCGTACGTATGTAGGCCGGAAGGTTGGAGCCCATCGTTGAGGTGGTATCACACGTCGACCAGATCTTGTACATGTAGGGTTAGAGTAAGTAGGGATTAGAGTAGGTTTATTGACACGTGATTGAGGGGAGGGGGAGGAGGTAGAAGTAAAAGATTGTGACGGCGTTTTGTGTATGTTAGGTCTAGGCCGAACTAAAGTAGATGGAAGATGTGGAGAGGGAAGGGAAGAAGATGGTTTATTAATGGATTGAGAGACAGGAGCTGGAGTCTTAAGCATAGAGGCATATGTGACAGGATCCTCTAATAAGAGGAACAGGTAATTGAGTAGATACCGGTGAGGACACCTGCGGAGGGGTAGATACAGGCAGAGTGTTAAGATTAGGAATGTTAGCGATAGCAGGGGTAGTAGGTAGAGTACTAGGTGATTCAGAATAGATTGGTAGACTGATAGATGGTGAAGGAGGCACAGGTAAATTTTTTTGTCTAGGAATAGCTTGGGAAGGCAGTAGAGGAGGAGCAGAGACAATGCACGTAGGTAAAGTAGGAAGAGGAGTGTAAACAATAGGCCGTGTCCGTTGTTGCAAAGGGGGCGTGGCATGTGGTGGTAGAGGGTGTGAGTCTGGAAGGGGTTTCTTTCTGGGTGGAGGTGTCAAAGGAAGATTAATGACAGGAGATGCAGGTTCTGTGGATCCCAAGTTTTGATTATTAGATGCAGGTAATATGTCATTCTGATTAGGATCTGCAAGCATAACCATATTCTCATCAATAGGCTGAAATCTACGGACATGTCTGTTACGGTATGTGCGCGACTCACCAAAATAATTTACGGTAACCTGGTAACAATTTGGTACAGTTAAAATTTCGAAGGGACCTTTAAATCTCGGTTTGATTTTAGACGGCAAAGGTAATTGAGCAATCATAACTAGATCGCCGACATAGTTAGGACTGGCTATGGGTGTCTCATCTGGCTGTAGATCTTGGACATATTGGATTTGACGGAGACGTTTTTTTAGATGAACTGATCGAAGTTGGAGGAGGGCTCATACGGGGCAGGTAGATGACGGCGAGGAAGTAGTAATGGTGTCACTCCAAATACACGTTCATAGGGCTAAATCCCGTCTTCTCTAGGGCATCTGTTTATTCCCCATTGCACAATTTTCACTTGACTTGGCCAATCTTTAGAGTCCATTTGTTGTAGTCTGGTCCGGATTTGGTTGGCGATTGTCGTATGACTTCTTTCGCATATTGAGTTTCCTTGAGGCCAGTATGGGGAGGAATGGCTTATTTTGAATACACACATTTGCGATAATTGGGACCATATGTGACTGGTGAATTCATGTGCATTGTCAGAATGAATAGCGTCAGGTAACCCGAAGTAGGGAAACACATGTTGAATAAGTGCTTCTGCTATGGCAATGGCTGAATGTTCTTTCGCTGGGCAAGCAATGACATATTTGGAATAAGTATCTACAAAGGTGATTATGTACTTAAATCCCTGATTACCTTCCATGGGGCCCATGACATCAACTGCAAGTAATTGCCATGGTTTAGAGGCGACTAATTTCCCAGCAGGACCAGCTGTGCGGGTTCTATTCTTGCCTAACACACATGCTCTGCAAGCTTCAGTGATGCGTTTGGCAGTTATATAAGGTGATGGAGTCCAATATACCTGTTGAAACGTGGTGACTAGTTTCCGTTGGACTAGAAGAATTTCATTGTCCATATGGTTAGATTGCATGGTGGATAGGGCAGCTTGTGGAGTGATGATTTTGCCGTCTATTGTGAATAAGTTGTCACCTAGTCTGGTCAATTGAGTGAATATCGTGCGTGGCATCCAGTCTGGTTTTTCTTGTCATTGGAATGTGTGTAAAAGTTCTTGCTGACTGTCATCCAACGAGTCTTGATGATGAATGGTAAGCATCGGGTGTGGTATCTTGTCGAGCTGAAGGTCATCCTTGAAGGAATTAATGGGCAGGCGAGAAAGAGCATCCGCATTAGTGTGGAGTTTCCCGGGGCGATAAACAATGTCCATATCAAACCCTTCTAGCGATTCTCTCCACCTGACCGTCAGAACATTCTTCGTATCAGACTTATGGAGCCATTGAAGGGCGTGGTGGTCAGTAATTACTGTGACCTTGACTCCGGCCAGGTACGCTTTGAAGTATTGAAGAGCCCATATCATACCCAGACACTCCCGTTTTGTGACAGGATAATTTACTTCTGCCGGATTGAGGGTGCGGCTTGCACAAGCAATTATGTGCTCCTTCCCATCTCTTGTTTGACCCAAAATGGCACCGATTCCGAATTGAGACACATCAGTATATAACCGGAATGGCTGGGTGTAGTCCGGAAAGGAAACCACCGGAGATGCTACTAACTTGTCCTTGAGATCGTGAAAGGCTTGAAGACGTTGATCTGTCCACTTGAAAGGTTCTTCTTATTTAGTGAGATCATGTAAAGGTTTGGTAATGGTGGCGAAATTTTTAACAAATCTTCTGTAATAAGAGGCCAACCGTAGACAAGCTTGTACTCCTTTAACGTTAGTGGGAGGGGTAATTTTACTTATAGCTTCTAGTTTACTGGGGTCTAGCGCTATACCTTGCTCTGAGACAATATGCCCCAGAAAATTTACTTTATTCTTAGCCAGCGTACATTTGTATGGCTTAAGTTTAAGGCTAGCATCTCTGATTCTTTGAAAGACTTGCTTCAATCGTTGCAAATGTTCGGCCCAGGTATTCCCGAAAGCAATAATGTCATCCAGATATGCAAGACAGGTTTCGCAGGTGAGTCATTGCAGCACTGATTCCATTAACCTGGAAAACGTAGCTGGGCTATTGCACAGACCAAATGGCAGCACTGTGAATTCGTACAGCCGGCCTTGGCTGGTGGAGAAAGCTGTCTTTTGTTGGTGTTCAGGCAATACTGGAACTTGCCAATATCCTGCTTGTAGGTCAAGAGTGGTGAACCATTTCGCCCCAAGCAACTAATCCAAAGAGTCGTCAATTCTTGGAAGTGGTGTAGCGTCTTTGATGGTAATGTCGTTGAGCTGCCTGTAGTCAATTATTATGTTCCTTCCAACAACCAACTATAGTCCTAAAATCGATTAATGAAATTTACAAACACATGTGGCACTCGGTGGATTCGAACCCAGGATGCTCACACCGAAAATCAACACCTTATGCATTGCACCACGAAGACAGTTAAAGGATGGTGGAAACTGCCTACGATTTATTATGCAACTTCGAATCCTGCATATCAATCTAAGCATGTACACACATCCCAACTGCAACTCACGTAGGCTATGCATATGTGAATGGAAAGAGCAATTAATGCAGAAGCGTGTGGATCCGTCTTTCTTCCGCACCAGTACTACCGGAGACGACCAAGGGCTTGTGGATGCCTTGACTACTCCTGCGGCGAGCATATCTTGTACTTGTTTCTCTTCTTCTTGCCTTTGGATAGGGTTTTTCCTCCGGATGGGCTGTTTAACTGGCCGCCCTACGGTATGAATGGGGTGATGTAACATTTCTGTTTTCCCCATATCACGACTAGAAGTAGCAAAAATATCTTGATAGGAAATGAGGAGGTTTCTGAGGTCAGTTTGTTGGTCAAGAGTGAGATTGGTGGGGCTGTCAGGGAGGGTTTTTTTATATGGAGGGGAAGAATCTGTTGGAACAGACAGTTCTTCGGAATACATCTCAAGTTCGCCAATGGCAAGTCCTATTGGCAAGGTGACTGTTTTTTCTGAAATGTTGACTATTTTTATGCAATTTAATTGATTTGGTAGCAGGCTAGGAGCGGTTAGGCATACCCCATTGAAAGGGCTTTGGAGGTGTGGGGGTCAAGAGGACATCTCCTTTTATGGTGGGTACTAAAGGTATCCATTTTTCATGATGTGGAGGAACTGTTATGGTAGTGGAAATAATAGCTTGAGAGATGATATGAGGTTGGATGGGGAGGATTTGTTCATTACTTTGGGTTGCAGCAGTGACGGGGATAGAGGTAAGCAAAGTCTGTGATTTGAGCTGCTTAAGTGCATCAAGGGAGTTTTTTTTTCTTTTGTTCAGGTTTCGATGGTGGATTAAAAGTTAAAGTTCGGTGCCTGCAATCTATTGAGGCACTCAAGGATATCAGAAGGTCGAGAACGAAATATCCATCGTATTTAGTCTCACTGGGATTATAAATCACAAAAGAATGATTAACTCCATGATTTGGGAGAGTGGTGTTTATGTATAGTGGAAGAGTTTGACCAAGATTTGGAATAACTTGGTCGTTTGCACTTACGAGGATAATGGAGGAAGATTGTATCTGTCCAAAAAAAAAATTATGTTTTCGAAAGAAAGGAAGGAACAGGCAAGATCGGGAAGCCCCCGTATCTATAAGAAGTCGGACTTTCACCCAATTCAGCGTGATTTTCTTGTACACCGGAAGACCATCATCCGATGTCCCGTCATGAGCTACGACTATTTGTTTGGGGGGGAGGCAGCCTAAAAATCCAGCGGTTCTGGCTGTAGGGTTTCAGGCTGATATGGTTCTGCTCCTTCTTCTGTGGTTCCTTCTTCTATGCCTGCCGTCCCGTCTTCTATCATGGTAGCAATCTGACGCGGTTTGATCCAGGGAATCTGCGCCCACCAACTTGGTGTTCTGGTCCTCTTCTTGGTCAATTCATTAAATGAACTCTTCAATGACCAAAGCATGCATGGTCCGGAACAGGGTGTCCAATCCGCTGGTCGAATCCGGGCCCAAACTTCAGCTTTGTCAGTTACACGAGGAGCTACTTGATGGGGGCTGTGTTGGTGGTTGGGTGAGTGGTGACTTTGCTAATCACTGCAATCTTAGTTTGTTCCCTGGACTTCCGTAGTGCCATGATTCTTCTGATCACGGACAGATCCGTGTCATAATTAGTTGGCTCGACTATCGAGAAGTGGTCGGCCACTGGGTCAGGCAAAATTCACACAAGTGCCTTGAATACTATCTTCTTCCTTTGCACCGTGGTTTCTTCTTGGAACGCAGCTAAAGCTATCTGTTGCAATTGTTCAATAGTACCGTCCAAATCCCCCGAGTATTTAACTTCGTGAAATTTCTTATAGGCTATTGTTTGTCCCAATACTGGATTAATTGCAGTATTCACATATACTTCAAACTGTGCCCAGGTTAACCCAGGCATATTATCGTGCACATACCCCGCCACATTAGTTGCATACTTCCCTAGTTTTACCACAATAGCATGAATTTTGGAAGTGTCCTCGTTTCAGAACATAATGTCCAGGACCGGTTTGACTATCTCCATATTGTTACGGACTAGGGTTCAAACCCACAACACCATGAATAAATGATTAACTCCAATGAAATGGCAACACAACTTATCACCGTGGTATTATAAGAATGGAAGTTAACCACCCAAAACTAGACTGCAAGGTTAATATTATCCTCCAGCGAAACCCTACTATTATATTACCCTATTGCTATACAAGTCAACCAGAATCATATAATTGATATTATTAAGTTTACGTTAAATGTCAGTAGAATAATTTATGCTTTCGTAAATCCTTTAGGATTTATATGTAAGGAACCACAAAAATATCTAAGGTATTTAAATCTTTAAGTTAATTTGAAAGTAAAAGATAGTAGGCTACATGAAAATAAATAAGGGAGGTATGGATGAAAAGATAGTTTAAAAGTATGGATATTATTTACATATAAATTACACTTTATACATCCATCCTTACATTCACACAATACAACATAATCATACAATACAAAATAATAATACTTATCTATAGAGAGATAGTTATACAAGGCAGGATAAACTCAGGATGACCCATGGTGAGGTCTTGGCGAAGCAGAGGCGTGAGGAGAACTGAAGTTTCTCAAATCCTATTTTCTATCGAGTCCTAGCATAGTCAGTAAAGTTATCGTACTGGACTAACATACAACTACTCTCTCTCCAATTAAACAACTTAACTCAACTAATAATTATATAGAATACTTCATTAAAATATATAAATGAAGAGTAAAACATTAAATCACGAATTATATAAAGACTAATCATACGTCTGCCAGAGAGATGCTTAAACAAGGTAAGAGGGGCAATGTGTGCGCTTGGCGCCACTTGGCTACAGTACACTCTGAACATTAAGTATGTTCCCCGAAGTTAGTTTATTTCCTAAAGGCCTTCCTATGTACAAATAAATAGTCACATATACCCACTAATAATTATTTAACTGTATCCTACCAGCAATTAGGTTAATTAAGGCAATACATAACACCTCCCCCATTAAGAGATTTATAAGGGAAACATTGTAAATCAAAATATTCTAAGTCCTAGATAATATGTCTGCAATTATATTGTTTTTCCCCTTGATATGAAAAATGTGAAGTTTGTAAGGCTGCAATGCCAAAGCCCACCTCATGAGACGCTGGTTAGAATTGTTCATCCTATGCAGAAATTTGAGGGGTTTATGATCAGTGAACACATCAATAGGAAAGCAAGAACCATTCAAGTACACATTAAACTTATCAATGGCAAACAATAATGCAAAGCACTCTTTTTCAATAGTACTATAATGTCTCTGGTATGGTTTGAACTTTGTGGATGCGTAGCAAACAGGATGTAATACTTCATTCTCGCTATACTGTAACAATACAGCCCCTGCTCCCACATCACTGGCGTCTATTTGCAAGATAAACGGCTTGGTGAATTGTGGAGATTTCAGTATGGGCGCATTTGTGAGAAGGGCACGGATTTTCACGAAAGCGTCTTGGCATTCCTGAGTCCACACAAACTTCTTCTTTGGACTGGCTAAGTCTGTTAAAGGTGCAGAGAGGTCAGAAAAATTGGGCACAAAGCGCCGATAGTACCCACTCATGCCCATGAAGCGCATTAATGCCTTACGATCATGAGGAACAGGCAGTGACGCAATGGCTTCTACTTTGGCAGATACTGGGCTAACTTCACCTTGCCCAACCACATGACCCAGGAATATTACGTTGGCATGTCCAAACTCACTCTTGGCCAAGTTTACCGTTAAGTGTGCTTCAGCCAGGTTGTAGAATAGGGCGCGCAGTTGAAGTTGATGATCTTCCCATGATTTGCTGTATACTACCAGATCGTCCAAGTAAGATTGCACTCCGATGAGTCCCTCTGTCACCCGATGAATCAGCCGTTGGAAGGTTGCTGGTGCGTTGACCATCCCAAAGGGCATGACGGTGTAGTGGTATAAGCCGTCAGGGGTGACAAACGCAGAGATTCGTTTGGCACGCTCAGTCAGCCGGACCTGGTAGTACCCACGCAATAAGTCGATCTTGGTAATGTAGTTGGCGTCCCCCAGTTTTTTTTTTTTTTGTTTTTTTTTTTTGTTTTCTATATTCCAACTACTCCCTCTTGGGCATAGGCTGAGAGCCTTTACACTCTACCGCTGAACACGGTGAGGCCCGTGAGGTCTTGTTCCAGTCTAGGGAGTAAGACATGCGAAGCCATCTCTCGCTTTGCCTCTGCGCTTCACAATCTCACCCCCCACACTCGGACCCTTACTCATAGAACGCCACCTATTGAGCAATTAACTCACTAGGCATTGCCCCCCTGTAACATATTTTGAATATGGGAATATTCATACAATGCTATTTAATCAGGGAACAATGAGGGTATTTCTTTGGTATTTCGGTGTGCTGTGGTAATGCACTTGCACAGTTGGTCGATAAGGTCGTCAATCCGAGGAAGAGGGTAGCAGTCCTGACAGGTTAGTTGGTTAACCTGGCGGTAGTCAGTGCACATCCGGAACGATCCATCCGGCTTGTCCACTAGCAGGCATGGTGAAGCCCACTCGCTGTCACTCTTCTCCACCAGGCCATTATCCATCAGGAACATCACCTCCTTCCTCAGGGCCTCCCGCTTCCATGGACTGGCACGGTAGGGATGCTGCTTGATGGGACGAGCACCGTCGACCAACACCACATCATGCTCAACCAGAGGGCACTGCTGGGGAACATCGCCAAACAGCTGTGGAAACTCATTAAGCAGGGATTCCAAGTCACCACTCTGGTCAGGCGGCAAGTGCTGGAATTTTAGATGAGGAATAGACAAGAAATCAGAGTTTTGCAATTTCGTGTCCGAGGGCAAAGAAATATCTTCTTCATCCGCAATTACAGAGTTTGCTACATCCACGTTCAACACAGGGGCATCATTTCCAGGATCTCTTACAAAGTATGGCTTGATCAGGTTCACATGTATTAGTCTCTCTGCCTTACGTCTGTCAGGAGTTTTAAAGACATAATTTACATTACTGGTCTTTCGTTTTATCACATAAGGACCATGAAACTTACTTTGTAAAGGTTTCTTAGCGATTGGCAGAAAGGCTAACACAAGATCACCTGGCTTAAACTCTCTGGCAACAGCTTTCCTGTCAAAATTGTCTTTCATTGTTACCTGAGAATCCTTCAGGTTTTTCATTGCATGTTCTATAGCAGTTTTTTAATCTTTGTCTAAACTGATGAACATAGGTAAGAAGAGGTTTACAGGAAGGTGTATCTAACCAAGTTTCTTTTAGAACTTTAAGAGGACCTCTAACCTCATGACCATACACCAACTCAAAAGGTGAAAAACCAAGGGAATCTTGTACACTACTCCTTACAGCATACAACACAAAATGAATACCTTCATCCCAATCTGCATTATTTTCCTCGCAATACTTTGTCAACATTGACTTGAGAGTTTGATGTAGGCGTTCTAATGCACCTTGGGACTCTGGTCTACAGGCTGTGGAATGGTAATGGCGCACTCCCAACTCATCCATAGTTTGTTTGAAAAGTTTGGAAGTGAAATTGCTACCTAGGTCAGATTGGACAATACGAGGAATTCCATACTGAGTGATGAATTTACTAAGGGCTTTCACGATATTCTTGGAAGTTATTCGCCTCAATGGAAAAACCTCTGGATACCTAGTGGTAGAACACATAACCGTTAGCAAATACTCATTTCCACTGCGTGTTTTAGGCAAGGGACCAACACAATCAATGATTACTTTACTGAAAGGTTCCTCTGTCACTGGAATTGGATTTAATGGTGCAGGTTTTATTGGCTGATTTAGTTTTCCAGCCATTTGACACCCATGACATGTTTTACAGTAGTAGGCAACAGATTGATTCATTTTAGGCCAGAAGAAGTCCTTGGAGATTTTGGTATAAGTTTTGTTAACACCTAAATGTCCACCACTGAAGTCATGACCCACTGATATGATAAGAGATCTGAACATAGTAGGTATAACCACTTGGTGGTATTCTTGCCAAGTTTCATTAGCTGGTACTTTAGGAGGTCTGTATTTTCTCATTAGGATACCGTTCCTCACATAAAAGCATTTGGGAAAGTTCACTAACTCAGAATCCTCGACAGCCTTGTCAAAGAATGGTGCTAACTCAGAGTCTTTTACCTGGGCTTCTTTAAGAGTGTTAGAATCAATTGGTACGTTACTTAGTTCCTCTGGAGAAGCTAACACCTGAGAAGAGTCATTATCAGAAAATAGGTGTGAGAGATCAACATCCACAGAATTAGTGCTATCATTACTGTCATTCTGTTGAGCTGCCATGCTCCTAGTCATTACACAAGAAGGGAACAAATAAGGATAGTCCTTTTCCAGCTGCTCTGTGTTATTACATAAAGAGGGAGACGAAACTACAATGGGGTCAGGTACAACTTTTCCACCTGCAATATCATTCCCTAACAGAAAGTTCACTCCTTTCACAGGTAGTGACTCTTGAACTCCTACAGTGAAGTACCCACTAGCTAACTCAGTATTCAAATAAACCTTAGCCAGAGGAACAGTAATACACCCACTAACTCCATTGATCAGAACACTCTGGGCCAAATAACAGTCCTCCAAATCAGGCACCACACCTGTTAACATGAGGCTATGAGAGGCTCCTGTGTCCCTAAGTACTTGAATAGGATATTTAGTGGAAGTGTCAGAAAAAGAAACTGTTCCTATAGAACGAAAGGGTTGAAACTGATCACCAGAACAGCTAGGAAGGTCACTACCAGCTAGAACACTGTCTTGAGTCTCTGTGGGGTTATTAGGACAGGCACTCAAAACAGTCAGTTTAGAAGTTTGGTTAGAACTAGAAGTAGCTGGTTCACTGGTAGGCAAGTTAGAAGGAATGCTAGAAGTAGCCAGAACTTGTTCTGGGCGTCTTTCCCTGCCTTTAAGCTTAGGACAGTCCCTAATGTGATGACCGGTTTGTTTACAATAAGCACAAATCAAAGTAAGTTTGGATGAGTTTGGGGTTTTACCTGGTTCAGTCTTACCAGATACAGTGCTCCCAGAAGTAACCTTAGTAGATGGCTGGGAGCCCCCAGAACCATTCCCATCACCTGTTACACGAGTTCCACCACCACCTCGGAAACTGCCGCTAGAGACACTAATACTCCTAGACGAGTCAGTCCCCTTCTGCTTTTGCCTGAAAAAAGAGTCGCCATGAGTCAACCTGTAATTTTCAGCCAAAGTGGCTGCCTTGTTTACATTAGTAACTTCTCTCTCTTGTAGATACAATTTCAAGGAATATGGAACTTTGCGGAGAATTTCTTCTAACACAACCAGCTGACAGAGTTGTTCAAAAGTAGTTACTTTACTGGCCCTCAACCAAGCATTACAGTGCCTTTCCTTTTCTTTGACAAACTCCAGATAGGTTTGTTTCTCTTCCTTCTTTAGATTACGGAAATTCTGTCTATAGGTTTCAGGAACCTGGTCATAAGCCTCCAAGATAGTCTTTTTTAGATCATCATAAGGTATGCTATCACTAGGGAGATTAGCGTAAATCAACTTTGCTTTACCTATGAAAGCAGTTTGGGAAAAGAAACTCCACTGGTCTTTTGGCCATTTAAGCTGGTTTGCTACACGCTCAAAGAGATTGAAGAAATTCTCAACATCAGTTTCATCAAATTTTGGCATAAATTTCAACTGATTTCCTAGATCAGAGAAAGATTTCTTGGTATTCACTTCTCTGTCTTTCACACTTTCTTCACTCTTCAGTCTCAATACTTCAAGTTCATGTAATCGATCTTGCTCTCTTTGTAATCGATCTTGCTCTCTTTGTAATCGATCTTGCTCTCTTTGTAATCGATCTTGCTCTCTTTGTAATCGATCTTGCTCTCTTTGTAATCGATCTTGCTCTCTTTGTAATCGATCTTGCTCTCTTTGTAATCGATCTTGCTCTCTTTGTAATCGATCTTGCTCTCTATCTTGCTCTCTTTGTAATCGATCTTGCTCTCTTTGTAATCGATCTTGCTCTCTTTGTAATCGATCTTGCTCTCTTTGTAATCGATCTTGCTCTCTTTGTAATCGATCTTGCTCTCTTTGTAATCGATCTTGCTCTTTTTGAGCATTTTCTTGGGCTTTCATTCCTCTTTCATGCTCTCTCTGTCTTTCTTCATGTTCTCTTTCATACTCTCTCTGTCTTTCTGCATTCTCTCTTTCATACTCCCTCTGTCTTGCTGCCTCCTCCAGTTCCATCTTTTTAATCATAAGCAATGATGCGCTACCTCCATCACCATCGCACAAACTATAGGCTTCAAGTGGTAGCAACTCATCAATTACCAATTTATCGATCACACGCTTCTTTACCTCAGCCTTAGACATACTGGATTTGTGAGCAACTCCATATTTGATGGCTAATGCAATCCAGTCAGTTTTCTTTATCTGGGAAACAGTCAAGGTACTCAAAGAAGGTTTATCAACAAATTCATCGAAATTAAACTCCATATTGAAATCTAAACAGAGCAAACAGTCTTAGAAGGGAGATGTTCAAGAGTGCACAAAACAAAGAAAATCATTAACACCAAAACAGGACACACAAAATCATAAGTATTCAGAGTTGACCAATAATAAAATAATTAACTTGTATAAAAGCAAAAAGGTAATCCCGGACAGGCCCCCATATAATGTTACGGACTAGGGTTCAAACCCACAACACCATGAATAAATGATTAACTCCAATGAAATGGCAACACAACTTATCACCGTGGTATTATAAGAATGGAAGTTAACCACCCAAAACTAGACTGCAAGGTTAATATTATCCTCCAGCGAAACCCTACTATTATATTACCCTATTGCTATACAAGTCAACCAGAATCATATAATTGATATTATTAAGTTTACGTTAAATGTCAGTAGAATAATTTATGCTTTCGTTAATCCTTTAGGATTTATATGTAAGGAACCACAAAAACATCTAAGGTATTTAAATCTTTAAGTTAATTTGAAAGTAAAAGATAGTAGGCTACATGAAAATAAATAAGGGAGGTATGGATGAAAAGATAGTTTAAAAGTATGGATATTATTTACATATAAATTACACTTTATACATCCATCCTTACATTCACACAATACAACATAATCATACAATACAAAATAATAATAGTTATACAAGGCAGGACAAACTCAGGATGACCCATGGTGAGGTCTTGGCGAAGCAGAGGCGTGAGGAGAACTGAAGTTTCTCAAATCCTATTTTCTATCGAGTCCTTGCATAGTCAGTAAAGTTATCGTACTGGACTAACATACAACTACTCTCTCTCCAATTAAACAACTTAACTCAACTAATAATTATATAGAATACTTCATTAACCCTTATTTAGCGGCGAGCAACATAAGTCGAGTTAAATAAAGCTGGACTATGTGGCGGCGCTCGACATAACTCGAGTGGCAATTTCAGCACGTAATGTGGCTGAGAGAGAGAGACAAGTGGTGGCAGGAGACTAGCGAGCGTATGACTGCTCCAGACCACCGCGGCGAACCTACTGACACAAATCTCAGCTCCCTCCTCCCTCTCTCACTCGCTACATACTCAATTATGTACCGAAAGTACCGAATTACCTGCTTTTTGCACTCGCGTTGCACGGTTATTGCAAGAAAACTATCCATCATACAAGGATCGTTATGGTGTCATTCGAAAGCTCTGTTTATGCCCTTTCAGGGATAGGTACTTGTTTTACGTTCTGGGTCTTATTTAGGCATGAAAATGATCACGTAAACAGCCCTATTTTGGCTAAAAACACCCCGCTGGGCGGTACACATAAATAAACCGCATAGGCCGCTCGTAAGGTGTTAAAATATATAAATGAAGAGTAAAACATTAAATCACGAATTATATAAAGACTAATCATACGTCTGCCAGAGAGATGCTTAAACAAGGTAAGAGGGGGAACGTGTGCGCTTGGCGCCACTTGGCTACAGTACACTCTGAACATTAAGTATGTTCCCCGAAGTTAGTTTATTTCCTAAAGGCCTTCCTATGTACAAATAAATAGTCACATATACCCACTAATAATGATTTAACTGTATCCCACCAGTAATTAGGTTAATTAAGGCAATACATAACAATATATGTGTATATATCATAATCCTCAGGCTTGAACGCCGGGATTTCAAGAGATCTAATTGCTGCCATGCTGAATAATGTGAAACAATTTAATTGAATACCAGGATTTTTTTTTTTTACAATAATAACACTCATGTTGTTATGCCGTATCGAGACACCGCTGCCACCAGTGTTATGCCGGGATATAATATTTATATCTCGTTATCCAGTCTGCACTAAAATCCAGTTATGGACTTATAGACTGCAAATATCCTCAACAGGAACACATCGAACACGTTCTTAATCACAGAAATAGGTATTCAATCAGGTGCTACAAAACTCAATGACAATACGCATGTAAATTATACACATACATATTATTCAATGACATAGGGTTAATATACTTATTGCTTCTTGCGATATACTCCGGATCTCTCAATACGTTGCATAATAATCTCAATGTTAAGATCACGGATGTATCGAGCTAAATGAGGACTGAGGGTTAACTTAAATATTATAAGAAACAGTAAGCAACAGATATAATGCATAAATATTCAGTCTCTGATCAAGAACACAAATTATAACCTATTGTGGTAATATAAAATAGGAAATATACAATTAATAAGAAAGAACATGTGACATATACTGTAGAATCAACCCTTGATAATAATATACTGTATATGTGAGTCAAGTGTCTAACGTATATTTATTCTTTAAATCACAAGTTTCTCCGGGTATGGGAGAATGAAGCGAATTGAGAAATAAAACAAGTACATGAACGGCTGGTTCGAGTAATGCTCACGGGTGGTGAGGGGCACTCGTGGGCAGGTAAATCAGCCCGGGTAGGGGTGGCTAATAACCACGTAAATAGCTCAGGTCATTCTAGCTACTGCGATCTTGGAAATTCTATTTACTATTTGTGAGATTATGATCTTAGTACTTGGGAGAAAGAGTGGAAACTAAGGGGAATGATATGCTGAATTACTTTTATGATTCAACTTACTATTAACTTAATTTGAGTGAATTATGATCTGAACATATATTTCTACAATCAATTATATGTAATAATATTAACTCGGGTCGAGGAATTCAGATTTAATAATTTACCTTTACTGATGAATATTCAAAGGTTTAAGATCTCTTGAATGGAATCAAGCAATAATATGGTTAACAGAAATAACGTAGCTAACCAATATAAAGCAACACGTAAAATAAAATTAGCGTGTACGAATGATTAGTATAATACTAATAATAGAAAAATGGCGCACACGACAAAGTTGTACTATTATAAATACCTAATAAGGCATAAAAAGAGATCTGAATGAGTTAGCAGATTCTTATGGCGTATACGACAAAGTTATACTAATGGAAATACCTAATAAGGCATAAAAGGAGGTCTGAACGAGTTAACAGATGCCTATCAAGAATTCACACAAATAGCGGGGTATTCGGATTGATGAATAATTAGATAATTAATCTATGCAAGACTAGAAATCCTAGACGATAAGAATCAAAATTATCTACATCAATAATCAAATGAACATAAATACGGTTCATATAATAATGGAAATAACGCTTAAACAAACGAGCGTAAATTTAGAATCTCGGGAAGAAAGTATAGGTAATAATTAATAACAATTCTTCACAACTGATACAAACAGAATATGAAATTGAGCGTAGGTTCTAAGTAACAGGTGATTTTTTAAAGAAAGGAATAATTACACGTAATACACTTCGACTTCAACTTGCAACATACATAATAGAATTAGACATATACAAGGAAAATCTGTGAGTATTTGGATAGGTGCTTTAATGAACACAAGTGTGTAACGTATGCGTAATACGTTCTATGAGAGTTATAAATAATATGAACACTTAGATCTTAGGCACAGATCTATATAACAATTACTACAAATTCTGAGAGATTAACACATACGCAATGAATAAGGATCTTGGACACAGATCTATAGATAATTAACCCTTAACTGGCGGCACCCGGCTATTGTCGAGTTAAATAAATGTGGCCTATGTGGCGGGTCACGGCTATTGTCGAGTGCAATTTTGAGCACATAATATGCTCTGAGAGAGAGGGGAGCGGTGGGAGGAGCGTAGATTACCTCCTGACCGCTCGCCACGGCCGCCGTGGAGCTACTGAGCTGTACTCCTTTGTACTCCACCCTCTCTCACTCGTTTCACACGTAATAATGTAAGAAAATGACGGTATTTTAGCGATTTTGCCCTTCGGTTGCACGATCGTTGCAAGACAACCAGTGATCGTAGAAGGATGGTTCGGGTGTCATTGGAAAGCTCAATTTACACCCTTTCAGGGATACATACTTGTATTACGCTCTGGGTCTTGTTTATGCATGAAAAAGAGCATGGAAACAACCACATTTATGGTAAAAAAAAAAACGCTGGGCGGCACGGTCAAATATACCGCCTAGCCCGCTCGTAAGGTGTTAAGCACTGTAATATTCACATACTTTAACCTTACCTCCACAGCAATAATCACAACGTAAGATACTCAGAAACACTTAGGGTAATAGAGGATGGTAGAGAGCTGAGAGAAAGTCTGGCCGACGTTGAACGTAGGTCCACAGGGCAGCACTTCAGGAGGAACTGCTTCTCACAATCAGGACTTCAGGATCCGGACTTCAGAAGGCACATAGCAAGTTCGGCGTGCTCTCAGGGCAGGGGGTAAGGCAAGACAATGGCCCCGCTGCTGTTATATGTCCAGTTCTTCTCAGAATTAAGGACATTACCCGATTGGTTGTTTACTTACTTTTCCTATATTTTCGTTGAGGCTATGCTTGACTTAATTCTTGCCTCTTACTTATAGGAATATAATGTAAAAAGGATATTGTAATACGTTGTGATCAAGTTGTGATGATTAATACTTAACCCGTGGAGCCCCGGCTAGTTTTGTATTGTTTGTTCACCAGAACCTGGCCGGTTTTCAAAAAATGGTTTTATTCCAGAAACAATAGCGAATGGGTTAGGAATGAAGGAAAAACCACAAAAAACCGCTCAAAAAGCTTAAAGAATGGTCCTACAGAGCCCCCGAAAACGTAAAGAGTAAAAAATTGAAGGCAATTACCCCCAAAAAAACAGGTTATTGCGCGCTCACGCGCACACACGTGGACTTTGGGAGTTTTCAACCATCGGCACGGTTGCGTGGGATACGTACACAGTTCCCATACAAATACGAGCCCTCTCGAGTGGCTACACCTGAGGTTACGGTCGGAGCAATTAGGGTGACTCGTCAGACGCGTCGCTGGGGTTGTGCGTTACATACATCGCCGACGCGCCAGACGCGTCGCTGGTGCTGGACGGGTTAACTAAGACATACATTGTAATTATGGTTAAGTAAATACGGATAATAGCTATTTTATTTAACACTTAGGTGATAGTTACTTAGCCTAGTATGCATGTAATAATGATTATACTGATTATTTCATAATTGAAGCTCTTTGGCCAACTTGGTAATAGTTCGCCTATCTTTTCTTCTACTGTTATGTTAGATGGTTTTCCAGATCCATCATAATTGATAGACCTAATTAGTTCCACTTGTTCCGGTAGCATTCAGGCCTTTGGTGTTTTACTTGCATAAAAATGTCTTCGTTATACTGCAAATCTGGGGTCTGGACAAATGGTAGCTGGTGATTGGCGAGCGTAGTTTGAAACCGCTGCTGTGATAGGACATCAGGATTTCCCTTTACCTGGGGTGACTGTCCTAGAAGACCCGGTCCCGTGTCCCATAGAGTCTGGGTAATTCCTGAGGTCATGGGGTGCTCGGGTAAACGTTGCTTCCTTCGTTTTTTCTGTACTTGTAGGCTCGCAGTCTTACAGAAGGTTTCCCTGGAGCCCGTTCTCACCAACCCCGTCACTTCAATAATAAAAATAATGCCACCTCAGGACACTAGAGGGCAGCAGTAACACTTACTGTCTTATCACAGGGATCACTGCCACCAACCTCAGTCCTGCATTTTACGCCACTGATGATCCTCTGAAGTGGAGAAATGGGTTCAGCAATCTTTTAATTGTAGCTACATATTTTAATTGACATATGCTCTTTTAACCCCTCTTTGGCGGCACCCGGCTATAGTCGGACAAGAGAACCCCAACCTAAATAGCGGGGCCCGGCTATAGTTGCATGCAATTTTGAGCACGTAATGTGCTCTGAGAGAGAGCCGAGTGGTGGGAGGAGCATAGGTAGGCTCATGACCGCTCGGTACGGGTCCCGCGCGACTACTGACATCTACTCCACACACACTCACACTCACTGCCTCGATACACAGGGAATTATGTAAGGAAATTACCGTATTTTAGGGATTTTGCACTCGTCTTGCACGATCGTTGCAAGAGAACGCGTGGTCGAAGAAGGATGGTTCTGGTGTCATTGGAAAGCTCAATTAACGCCCTTTCAGGAATACATAATTGTATTACACTCTGGCTCTTGTTTATGCATGAAAAAGAGCACGGAAATAAGCTCGTTTAGGGTAAAACCCCCCCACTTGGCAGGTAGTAGAAGTTACCGCCTAGGCAGCTCGTAAGGTGTTAATAATACTCAGATCCCCCATTATTTCCTATAAATCTGGAGTCGATGTAAACCGCTCCAGTCAGGGTATATATATTTTTGCATGACCATTGACAACCACTGTGGTGGATACAATATTTTGTTACTGTTTATATTATTGCTTTCTTATTGCATTTTAAACTAAACCTTGTGAGTTTGTCCATGCTGCTATAGGTAGCGCCAACGAACTTGACAACAATCTTGATCCCTGACCTCTTTCTAGCTCAAAAATGCCTAGAGCGAACTGGCGGCTGTAAATTTCCACACCTATTTCCTGGTGGACTCTTCCCAAATTATAGAAATGTCAGACCGATTGCTTTCATTCATTTCGAGTTACAAGAAGTTAAAGGGTCAAGATTATTGTCAAGTTCGCTGGCGCTACCTATAGTCTTGTTTATAGTATTCCAAAAATGCCCCCATTGGTCTGACCCCTAGTAGCGACTCGACGAAATGCTCTGAACCATTAACTTCTTCTCTTACTAATAATTTCTGCAACATTCGTGGCTTATCCTCTAACATTCACTCTGTGGAACACCACCTCTCCTCTGCCAACTCTGATCTTCTCTTTCTTACCGAAACTCAGTTGACTGAGACTACTGACAGCAATCCATTTTAGGTGTCCTCCTACTATTTCTATCCTCAGTTTCAAGCCAAAGGTTGATGTTGCATATATGTATGCAAAAATCTTGCTTTCTATCCCAACTTTGATTCTTCTGAATTCTCAACACTCTGGCTAAAGCTTTTTTGTCACTCAAACTTAATCTTTCTGCACTGTTTATCTCTCCCCTAATTCTAGTGACTATCCAAAATTCTTTGACTATCTAACTTCTAACGTGGAACACATTCTTTCCATCTCTCCTTTTGCAGAAATCTCCATCTTAGGAGATTTCAACATTCACCACCGCCAATGGCTCTCCTCTCTTTCCACTGACCAACCTGGTGAACAAGCCTACATATTTTCTATCCTAAATGACCTAGAGCAGTTAGTCCAGCAACCCACCCGTATCCCGGATCGCTTCGGAGATCGGCCCAACGTTCTTGATTCATTTCTAACCTCTAACCCTTCTGCTTATACTGTAAATCTTTTCTCTCCTCTGGGCTCCTCCGACCATAAACTTATCTCTGTCACCTGTCCTATCTCTCCAGTACGGCCACCCGATCATCTCAGCCGGCGGCGCTTGTGGCACTTTGGCGCTGCTGACTAGGAGGCTCTTCAGCAGTACTTCTTTGATTTCCCAAGGAATTACTTCTGCTTCCATGGCCGGGGACCCTCAAAGAGTGATGAACACATTACCGAGGTAATCCTCTTGGGCATGGAAGCATACATTCTATTTTCTTTCTCTCAGTCGAATGCATACAAATCTTGGTTTACTCACGCTTGTTCTACTACTGTCCACAATAAAGAGGAAGCATTCAAATGGTACCGTCTTCTAAAAAATCAAGAATCTCATACTTCCTATGTTTCTGCCCGGAATCAAGCCAAATCTGTTCTTCGACTCGGTAAACATTCTTTCATCAATAATAAATGCGCTGAACTATCCAACTCTAGCTCTTCCCAAGCCTTCTGGAATCTAGCCAAAAATCTCTCCAACAATTTTTCTTCTTCGTCTTTCCCTCCTCTTTTCCACTCTGACGGCACTAGTCTCTGACAAAGCTAAACTCTTCGCTAACTCTTTCGCTAAAAACTCCACTTTGGATGATTCCGGTGCTATTCCTCCTTCTCCACCCCCCCTCTCTCCTACTTATGCCTAGCATCATAGTCTTTTCTAAGGATGTACTTTTCACCCTCAGATCTAGGCTTAATACTAAGAAGGCGTACGGACCGGATGGTGTTCCTCCCGTTGTACTAAAAACTGTGTTTCCGTGCTGACTCCCTGCCTAGGCAAACTCTTCAGTCTCTGTCTCTCCTCTAATGTCTTCCCTTCTTGCTGGAAGTTTGCTCTCATTCAACCTGTCCCAAAGAAGGGTGACCGCTCTCAACCCTCCAACTATCATCCAATTGCTCTCATTTCTTGCATCTCCAAAGTTTTTGAAAATATTCTTACCTCAAAATTTCTTAAGCATTTATCTTCCCATAACCTACTCTCAGACTGCCAGTATGGCTTCCTTAACCTAAGAAGTGCGCATGGGGGTAATTAGAAACGTCCCCCTGTGCTGACGTATTTGAGCTGTTTCCATCACTAAAATATTCATTTTACCATAAATAGCATTAATACTTATCCATACGCGCCTATTATGGGTTAATTATAAAGGTATTAACCTGAAACAACAATAAAACGAGTGAAAACAGCGTTTGGATGGTCAAAATCGGAGATATAGGCCGCGAGTTATATAATGTATGGGTGAGGCAACCTGCTTTCCCGCCAATTTCCCCCAAGGCCACTGAGACACAGTCGATCGATATTCTCTCTCTCTCTCTCTTGCACTCGCTTGCTAACACTGATGACAATGCCCTGCTTGCAACTCGCTAATGTTAGCACGAAAATATACCTCAGAATAAGGGAATAACAGGGAAAATAGGTGATAACTGAAGGAGGGGAGGAAAGTGGGGAAGGAGGGGAGGTAGAGGAGTGATATTTTGCATGGCCCAGGGGCCAAAAAAAACAAAAAAAAACAAAAAAACAAAAACAAAAAAATAATAATTGTTTTCGATGTTTAAAGTTGATTTTTTGTTCTCTGACTCTTAAGAGTCTTCCCGCAGTCCGCCGGGGGAACTCTTAAGAGTCTTCCCGCAGTTCCCGGGTTAAGGGCCGCTTTACTGGTGATCATCTTTCATGTATTACTAACTCTTGGTCATCCTCTATTCGGGACTTCGGTGAGACTTTTTCTGTTGCGCTAGACAAATCAAAGGCATTCGATAGAGTCTGGCACAAATGCCTCATGTCCAACCTATCCTCCTTCGGTTTCTATCCCTCCATCTGTGCCATTGTCTCTAATTTCTTTTCCAGCCTTTCCATAGCTGCGGTTGTGGACAGCCACCGTTCATTTTCTCAACCTATCAACTCCGGTGTTCCTCAGGGTTCTGTCCTATCTCCAATTCTCTTCCTATTATTCATTAACAACCTTCTCAACTTCACCTCCATCCCCATTCACTCATATGCTGATGACTCTACATTACACTATTCAACTAGCCTTCCACAACATCATTCACAGCAGGAACTCCAAAACTCATGTAAGGAGTCCATAAAGCACCTTTCTTCTGATTTCTCTACTATCTCTAATTGGGGCAGAGAAAACTGTTTTACTTTCAATGCTTCCAAAACTCAATTTCTCCATCTGTCTACTCGTCGCCCCCTTCCAGAAAACTATGACTTATCCTCCAACATCATTCAAACTTATCCTTCATCTGCTCTTATTCTTCTCGGTGTCTGGTTTTCTTCTGATCTCTCTTGGACAGACCATATTACCACTCTTGTTAAAACAGCTTCCCAGAAGCTGGGTGTGCTCAACCGCTTTCGGGGGTTCTTTACCATTGTGCAGCTTCTTGCTGCTTCTTCCGTTTCATTAACGCACGTCCATTCAACAATTCTCTGCAGTCTCTCTCTCTTCGCCGCAATGTTGCATCGATAAAGGAAAAAGAGGTGACGGGAGAAGAACACATAACAGTTCGCCCACAAAAAGCAAGCACACAAACATTCAGAAGCACCAATCACTCAACAGCCCCCGAAATCAATGGCTTCACCTCAGATGTTATACTTCCGGACAAGGTCTTTTCACACCAACATCTGGGATAAAGACCTTACAGGTTTATCATTTAAAAGAGTCCACAGACCTTCATATACTCTCTCTAACAAATGTCCTCCATTCATTCCTGTTATTTGCTAATTAATTTGCTTTAGCTATTCTCTTTTCACGCTTTGATACACAGTCTGACACCATATCCTACCATCATCTTCTCGGCTTTCCACACTTACTTCTTCCTTCCACTTCACTGACTTAGTTCCCTTTAACTATTCTTTCTTTAGGCATTCTTGTCATGTGACCATACCATCTGAGAACGCTTCCTTCATCCTTTTACTCTACCGACTTCTTAACTCCACATGCTCACATGTTCACATTTCTTACTTTGTTTATTCTTCGAACTCCACATGCAGTTCTTAGAAAATCAATTTCAACTGCTTCTACTTATGACCTTTCATTAATACACCATACCAGAGTTTCACATCCATACATCAATGTCGGGACCAACACACCCTCATGCAATCCTCTCACTGCTTCCATACTCAAGTTTTTGCCCCTAAACAAGGCTTTCATTGCTCCAGCTACCTTTCTTCCTTGTGTTACTCTATTTTCTACTTCGTTTGTACATTTTCCCCTTTCCTCAATCATGGCTCCCAGATACATAAATTCCTCTACTAGTTCAAGCTGTTCTCCATTAATCCTTACATTACACACAGTGTCTCCTTATCTTTCTACAACTATTACTTTTGTTGTATTTACATTTATTTTCTGACCTCGTCTTTCACATACTTCTACATATATCTCCACCATCTGGCACAGGTCATTCTCGCCCTCGGCACATAACACTGTGTTTTTTGCATACAACACATTAGTGACATTCATTCTGTTCCCACCACTCACCATCTCTACTCCCTCTCTTCTTGTTCTGTCCTTTACTTCTCTCATTACCCCATCCATGTAGATATTAAACAACCAGGGCGACATCACTCATCCCTGTTTCACTCTGACCTGCACACTAAATCACTCACTTAATGCTCCATTTATTCTTACATATGCTTCACTACCATCATAAAAACCTCTTCACAGCATTCAATAATTTGTCTGTTACGTCATACAGCTCTAAAACTGTCCATAATCCTTCTCTATTAACTTTGTCATATGCTTTCTCAAGATCCATAAATGTCATGTATACTCTCTTCTGTTTTTCACATGCATTCTCTATCCTCTGTCTCACTGCAAAAATCTGATCCTCTTCCCCCTCGAAATCCACCCTGTTCATCCCTCACTTTTCCATCGGTAATTTATTTCACTCTATCAATCACTATTCTCGCATATACCTTTCCAGTCACACTCAGCAGACTAATACCTCTGTAACACTTACATTCATTTTGTTCATATTTACCTTTATACAACAGGACTATCATTCCCCTCTTCCAGTCCACTGGCTCCACTCCATTTGTCCAAGCTTTTGAACATAGTTTCCACAGCCAATCCATTGCTACTTCACCTCCATTTCTTCATCGTTTCACACTGTATTTCATGTACACCAGCAGATTTTCCCTTTTCAACTACTATTTTGTGTGTTTATTCTAGGGTAGTACAGAACATTACAGAGAAGAGGCGAAAGCCTAGGAATCCAGTAGTGGCCAGGATGAGCTGTCGCTTGTTTTCTCGATGTTCAGATCACCCTTAGGTCAAAGGGGAAGATGACTGCACCAAAACCAATGACAATCACAGACATGGACTATGAGGCAGCAGTGGCAAAGATTTGCATCGGGATGTGACAGGATTGACTTGGCATGTTATAAAATCTAGGAATAGATTAGTATCTTATATTTGTAACAGAGACTAGATAACTAAAGATGAAGGATGGCTGGGACAAATGGGAAAGCTGCTTAAAGCAAGTGTTCCTCCAAATATTGAAAAAATTATAGAGAACCAAATTCATGGTGTGTTAGAGTCAATATCAAAATGTCCGGACACACGGAGCTTGAAGCAGTCTAAGTTATAAGATGACGGAAAGAAAGATTGAGGAAAGAGTTCCAAAGCTTACTTGAGTAGAAGAAAGACTGGGAAATTTGGTTCACTCGTGGGTTAGAGAGTTGGACATAATAGGGATGGGAATGTGTTGAAGGCGGGTGCCATTCACTTTCTGCAAGGGAAGGGGTATAAGCCTACACTGAAAAAGCTCTGAAGAACACTGATTGTTGAAATAACAGTAGAAGAGTGAGATAGATGCATTCTTGCGGTGTATAGAGAGAGATTGCAAATAATTAGTAAGAGGAGGCGAGCGGATGACACAAAATTAATTTTAACGCACTTTTGAGAAGTGCGTTAAGGGCAGAACCTCCCCACACATGCAAACACTACTCATACATGGGAACACAGTGCTCCTGTACAGACCAAGAAGCTGTGCGGGGGTGAAGAATCCACAGAGATGGTTGAGCACACCTAACTTCTGGGCAGCTGTTTTAGCAAGAGTGTTAAAATGATCTATCCACGAAAGGTCAGAAGAAAAATATGTAAGTGAATATTGAGAGAAGATGATAGGTTAATGAGTCTGTTGTTAAAGAGTAATTGATAGATGTGATGAGTAATTGATAGATGTGATAGATGTGATGAGATGTGATAGATGTGATGAGTACTGTGATGAGTAGATAGATGGATACATTTGGTTTTGGTAGCATCGAAAGTAATAAGATTTTCTCTGCTCCAAATGGAAATAGTTAAAATATCTGAATATAAGCGTGCTATATAGGGCCTCATCACGTGAGCTTTGGAGTGATTGCATGGTGGGACATTGTAGAAAACGAACTGAGTAGTGTAAGGTAGAGTCAACAGCATATGAGTAGGCCTAGATAGAACTAGAGGCACAGTTGAGAATATCATTAAAGAATGTTATCTATAGAACTGGAGATAGGACAGAACCCTGAAGAACACCGGAGTTGATACGTTGCAGAAGTGAACAACCGCAGCTTTGGAATTATCAAAACTGAAATTGGATATAAAGGCATATATAGAGAGATAGAAACCGAGGGTAGTTTAAAAATATGATATATGTGCCAAAATCTATCGAAAGCTTTTGATTTGTCTAGCGCAATAGAAAATATCTCCCCGAAATCCTGAAAGGAGATGACCAAGAATTAGTGAGAAAAGAAACGAGATCACCAGAAGTGTGACCCTTCTAGAAACCATACTGGCTATCTGGAAGTAGATTATGGGAAGACAAATGAAAATACATTTTGAATTTAATCTATATTTTATTAATTTCACCACAACACCAAACACCTCCAATGAAATTAATTAAAGCATATATGTGATCCACCGGGATTCGAACCTGGGTTATCACACAGAGATTTTTAAACACTCTAACCATTACACCACCAGGACGGTTAAAGGTTTATGCACACACCTACGACTTGTTAGCCATTCTCGAATACTGGATATTAATCTAATCATGTTCATATTCCCAACCGCGCTATGGTAGCATTATGTTTAAGTGAGAGGAAAATATATTCATGGGGCACAGATCATATAGACCGGCCTTGCTACAAAATATCCCTGAACCTACTAATAATCTATATTTTATTGATTTAAATACAACACCAAACACCTCCAATGAAATTAATGAGAGCATATATGTGATCCACCGGGATTCGAACCTGGGTTATCACAACAGATATTTAAACACTCTAACCATTACACCACCAGGACGGTTAAATGTTTATGCACACACCTACGGCATATTATCCATTCTCGAATACTGGATATTAGTCTAATCATGTTCATATTCCCAACCGCGCTATGGTAACTTTTAACTGTCCTTGTGGTGTAATGCCCTTTTCACACATACAGGACTCGGGTGCCGCATACAGCAGAGTAGTTAGTCGTGGCGTTTTTTTTCCCCGACTTGGTGGAGCTGGCTCGGTATGCCGCATCCAAAGGACTTCACCAGACTACAGCCGCATACAGCCGACGTTGTCGTCTTGACTCCGGAGAAGTCTTGAGACTCGAACCTACAATGGAAATAACGGTCATTTGTACATGCCGACTACACCCGCATCTATATGACTTCAGACGATCGACTCCAGACTACAGACGATCGACTTCAGAGTCGGTCCGCATACACTCGCATAAAGCCGACACATACAAGTTCTGTGGCCAACGGAGGTATATAATGGGCGCTCGACCAGGGGTGGACATCATTACAGTCGACTCCACCGTTGCGTCAACAGGTAAGGTGACACTCTACCGTCCCGTCAACAGCTACAGTGAACTGTGCAGTGGCCTGTGCGTGCAACATGGCTGCGGACGTATTAATAACACCCTGCCAGCGCCAAAATATCGACATATACCTGGCGACCATGTCCATGGATTTAACTCTCCAGGTTGATCTGTTAGCTCTGAAAATGGCCACTAAACAACGAAGGAGGAAGAGGAGGTCAGTGTGGATGCGGAACTGGCTCCTGCGGCGGCAATTGTATGGCCACTACGAGAACATCATGCATGAGTTCATGCGCGAAGACCACCGCAGCTTCAGAAACTTAACCAGGTTGGACGTGGACATGTTCTGGGAGATGGTGGAGAAGATCACACCCAGGATAGAGAGACAGGACACCTTCTGGCGGAAATCCCTGAGCCCTGCCCTTCGTCTCGCCATTACCCTGCGATACCTGGCGACTGGTGACTCATATCAAACACTCTCCTATGATTTCCGCGTCGCCCATAACAGCATTTCACTGCTGGTTCCTGACACCTGTGAGGCCATCTACCAAGAATACCACCCTCTCGTTCTGCCATGCCCCAAGACACCGGAAGATTGGAAGAAATGTGCTGACCTCTTCGAAGAACGCTGGCAGTTTCCACACGCCGTTGGTGTTATTGATGGTAAGCACATAGCCATTCGCTGCCCTGCCAATGCTGGGTCCCATTACTATAACTACAAGGGATTCCACTCTATTGTGCTTATGGCAGTTGTGGATGCTGACTACAAGTTCCTGTACTGCGATGTGGGTGCCACTGGTTCGGGGTCTGACGGTGGTGTCTTTGCACAGACATCTATCAGGGCTGGCCTGGAGAACAACACCCTGGGACTTCCACCTCCTCTACCCCTACACACCGGTGACAGGCCTGTGCCCTACTTCCTGTTAGGTGACGACGCATTCCCCATGCGACCATGGCTACTGAAACCATTCCCACATCGCTCAACGGACATGGGTCAGATGATCTTCTCCTACCGGTTGTCCAGGGCTCGACGGGTGGTGGAGAATGCCTTTGGCATCTTGGCTAACAGGTAAATATCTTCTATTTTTGGTGGTGTTAATGTCATTAATAAGGCTATACACTTGCATTGCTAACTAATTCTCTTTGCAGAGGCAGGTATTTGATAATAACCATGTTTTATGTCTACAGGTTCAGATGTTTGCTCACCACCATTCCCCTGCAACCCAAGAGAGTGGAGTCAGTGGTGCTGGCATGCTGTTGCCTACACAACCTCATCCGTCGCCGTTTCCCCAGTCACCACGCTGGCTTCCTTGACAGGGAAAACCCACGCACCCACAGGGTGACGCCAAGGTCTTGGAGGGATGGTGACCAGTTGGATCCGCTCCTGCCACTGACCGGAAACCAGGCCACTAATTACGCAAAGGAGTTGCGTCGCTACAAGGCAGACTACTTCACATCACCCCGGGGCAGTGTCAGCTGGCAGGATCGCCGGTTCAGGGACTCATGAAGGTACGATGATTGTGTGTAATTTAATTATATATTAACTGACCTACTTTGCAGCTCTTTCTAATTAAATCATACGTGCCATTGTCATATAATTTGCATATTTGTTATCTTCATATGTTTCTTATTAATAATTATTACTTTCATTTTCAATTCTCTTCAGTCATTTGCTTTGGCATTTTATTTCATTATTCAGTATTTCCCTGACATTCAGTAAGTTATTATGTCACTGTAATGCATCATTTACATTTTATTATTATATATTCATATTTATACATATCTGGCCATTACTTTCTTGCCTTGTTATTGCCGTAACTCCCATGTACCATGTTACGTAAGACTGTTAGGAGTAGTCAAATGTATTCATAGGGTTAACTCCAGACAAGAGTATTAGGACGTTTTGAGTTACGATCCTATATTTATGATAAGGGTTAACCTCTTACTCGATGTAGGTAGACTTAAGGTGTCTCCTATGAGCAATAGGTTACTGTAGGTTGTATGATGATTGTAAAAGTTGTAGTGTAGAGGCTGAGTTCTCTGCTTGTAGATTGATTGATTTAATAGATAGGTATAAAAGCTGCCACCACCGATTACCATATACCTATTATATATTGATAGATATAGGTAAAGGGAATATAATTAAAGATCTCTGATCCAAAACCACTTTGATATATTTAAGTAACAATCTGAAAGATATACAGAAGTACTATAAAGTAATATAAGAGTAAACCCTAACTCAAGAGGGTATCTCTGGGTATATGTTATCACCCTGGGTGTTCGATTCTATCTGCCTGCTCTCCCTATCTCTCACCTTCTCACCACCTCCAAGCCATACCTATAATTCACCTCCCGGTTACAAGATGGCTATCCGTGGTTACAAGATGGCGTTGGAGAAAGTACAGGGAGTGTCATTTCAGCAGAATGTGTGTGACAGGATCTGACCAGACAATACGTCATAGGGGTGAATGATCTTCTGACCTCTGTAATGTACAGTCCCCCATATAAATGTAGATACTGTAACTAAAACACCTTAAAATTATATGATAGATGGTTATAATGATTTCATAATAAATAGTATAATCTTGAGAGGTAATACGCCCCCACTAAGATTCTTGCTTCCCACAGCAAGGTAGCACTTAAAATTATATGAGAGTTAAGCAAATTACAGTTAAAATGAGGAAGGTATGAATCTAACTAACTCCATACCTCTCACATTACCTCTCTGCTCTCCTATGGTCCCCTCGTAGCCCCCTGCAACACGATTCATTATTGTCAAATGAACAATGTCTGGGTGACTACAGAATACAAAGGTAGGCCTAATAGCGAAGCAGGCGGAAGTACATGAAGCTACAATAAAAATAAAAGATGAACAGTCACCTACTGTAAGTAAATACATTTTAAGTTGAAGATAAAAATTGAAAGTGGAATTGGAAATTGTCTAAGTATTTTGTTAATAAAATAAAAGGTTATAGTAAAATTATAAAGAACGGATTACAAATTGAACAATGCAAACGCAAATGCAAAGACAATGAAAAAAAAAAAAAATTGTACAAAGTAAAATACTATAGGTATTATTTTCAAACAAATCCCAATAAGAAACTCAAAAAGAACAAAAACAAAGACACATTATAATTATGGTGTCTGCTGTAGATCGAGTAACAAAGTAAAGAAATATATTGATATAAAATAAGGAGAAAATTCAAAATATACAGCTGCAAAAAAAAATCTAGGGAAAAATCACATACACAATGGTAGTAAAATAAAATAAATTTATATTCCTACCCATAGGAAAACCCACCAAATAGCAATAAACACAACTCCACAAACCCGTGATATGTGTCTTAATATTATCTAGTTATATATAAAACAAAAAAACACAACCCCCCCCAAAAAAAAAAACCCACACAAAACAAAAAACAAAATAAAATGTCAATGTAAACTCAAGGAAATAGACACATCAATATGTAACACAGTCATCCACAGCGGCGAAAGTATGATTTTGGGCTGAGGTGTGTTTTTCGGTATATACAATGTTGTATTGTTGTTTCAAGGCGTTTGATATCTACTGATAATAAATCAAGAGGGTGCCAAAGTCGCACCCTTGGGGAAAAGTTTTTATACACATTTAAACAAAATGAATCGTTAATCAAAATATGCCTAATTTTCGGACAGTATTAAATCCTCCATACTGAATACACACAAGTACTGTACACACAACACGTTTATTTGTCCTATACTATATCATATTGTGATATGTTCATTCATCTTTAAGCCAATATACCCTTCTTTCGAACACAATATACATTTTTCAACACATAAACATAGTAATACTTGATACAAAATGGAAATATGCGATGGCTGAAAGGAAATAACAGATTGTCATTAAGCTTATATTAAGAATACTTTATGGTATCACTGTAATAATGGGTGAAACACAAAATTGAATATAAAATTGTTTACATTGAATTATGATTATATGAATTTTACTTTCAAAATCTTTGAATCTTGGTCTTTCGGTTACGTCTCATCGGACTAGTCATCTAGTTGTTCATCAGCGTAGGAGTTTCCAGATTTTGTTCGCTCATTGCAGCAGTCGTTACTCCCGTTGCAGCTGCAGAACATGGGGCAGGCGAGTTGGGCCACAACACATCCACATCTGGCTGTTGAGCATGGCGTGTTTGACGAACATCCACATTTGATGATTTGCAGAACTTCAATAGGAACAGGTGGCACCTTGTCTGCCACTGTCATTGGGACCAACCCATGATCAGATTCATCCTTCGACCAGCCATACCTCACAGGATCCAGACTGGGTGGGTCAGGGGACAACTCAGACTTCCAGATGATCGTCTGGTAATGTGCCCGGTGTACATGCTGAAGGAATGACTCAGTTGTGGGAGGAAGCGTCTTCACTTTAGGTGCAGCTGTAATCTTCTTGTTTGACATCTTAGAGCACCATACACCATAACGAATGGCTGACATATTGCTTGTCTGTTTGGATCCATAACAAGCACCAATGAACCTTGTGGCCTCGGAAACAACTTAATCCATGTCTGCATCAGGATCTCCAAGACTTGGTAACAGATGACCAAGTCGCATCTGTTTCAGTGCTGTTGCCTTACCTATGCCCCACATATATGAAACTGTATCACAGCCGGTCATCACATGTATTGCAAGGAGTTGCTCTGAATTTCCTCCCTGTTGCTGTGATGTCGCCTTGATGTCCAGAATTTGTCGACCAGCAATTGGACTCACCATTATTACTTCACATGCGAGTTTGTGTTGATGGTAGAAATGGCCAAGCAGCACAAAGACGTCCGTGTCGTCACACACAACTGATATGCTTTTCATCCCAGTTGATGCCAACTGTATCATCCGCTGAGGTATCACAACATCAGCTTCCTCATGTGTTGTTCTGAGCTCCTGTCTCGTCCTCTTAGTACCGCTGCTTACTTCTATGAGGACTGGGTCTTTGGCAGTGATAGCGAGTTTTGGTGTGTTCCTTGGTAGTTCTGTGACCTTCTTCGACAAGTCTTCACACAAGATGTCAATGAGCTGGACCTTGTTTGCTGTTACTGTTAGCGTCACTTTCTGTGGTGGCAGTGGTGTTTCTGGTGAAAGCTGGTGTCGCCTACTTGCATCCTTGCCAGCACGGCTTATCCTTGCCACGTTTTTTACACTTTCGTCATAGTACCGGTCAAAAATCAGATGGACTTCAGTCATCAGCAGTCGGTTGATTATGTTCTTGGAGAAGTTGTTGGCAAAGTCTTGTACTGTTCCGCTGGCTGGCCACTGTACAACCCAAAGTAGTGCACAACCATCAATGATTATTAACTGTGGACTACATACTAATCTACTCGATCGTTCAACTTGTAGTTTTTTCTTGAGTATGGATTTTGTTGTTGTGATCCTCATGTCATCATTGTCTTCAAACATTGAGGAAGGAACTGGTGACAGTTCGTATGACAGTACATCCTTAACGTCTATTTCCCTGGACTGTTGTCCAAATCATCTTGGTCATCATCGTCAGGTATTATCTTGAGGAGATGAGAAGCTTTGCTCCGGAACGCAATAATGCTTGCAATCCCAATTCCGGAGAGGACTAGAAGGTCTGACCCAAAATGTGTTGAAAGATGTTCAATCAATGTGCGTCGTTTTAGCTGAATTCCATGAAGAGATACATATAGGTTGTATACTTCAACAGAGTTCCAGATCCGTGTTGGGTCATTGCTGAGTTCTTGGATGACCTCTACAAAGGCAGGATCTGCACATTCATCTGTGTGATGTTCCGACTTATGATGGGCATACATCCTACCTCTTGGACCCATGAACTTTGCCATGCACTTCTTGTGGTACTGTGCATCTGCTGCATGAAGGTCGCTGACAGCTCCTTGCACCCGTATCCTGACCTGCTGGGCAATTTCATCCTCTCGAATGGAACATACTTCCAGAATGGAATCTTTGAAGGTCTTCTTGCCAGGTCCCCTTTCAGCAGTTCTGCAATGGACTACTCTTTTCCATCTATGAGGATGACGTGGGTCAGGGGCTGGTTCACACACCTCACCACAAAATAAGCAGTGTGTCAAGAAATCAAACTGGGCAATTTCTGATCGACGTGTTCTTTTTGGAGGGAGTGTTCCACTGCTTTCGTTGCTATTTGCCTCCAGAAACCTTTTGATGAGGGTTTTTGACGTATATGTCGAAACACAACTTTTGTGACATGAGAGTGCAGTGTTAGGATCATCAGCTACTCTATGCTCTAATTCTACATGCAACCCATCACCACGGATTTTGCTACTTTCTATGATAGTACGCAGGCGCTGGGGCTTAGCAGAGATAAGATTTTCTTTTGGTTGTCCACAGTTGAAGAGACACCCCTCTGCTTCATTGGATGCCATGTTTCAAGTCAATCTGGAATAAGAAAGAGATATAAGAAATAATTTATGTAATATGGCCAAAACAACAAATGGCTCTAAATTATCACATATAAACTATTAGTTGTTTTTCTAAGTATATTTGTGTCTGTGAATAAAAATAATAAAACAAATGTGTGGGTAATAATTATTGCCAGCCCATACCTACAAATTATGTTCTACACAATGAAAAATTTGGAGATGCTATGTTTATCAGCACAAACATCTAAACAAAATATTTTGTCAAAGCGTAAAACTCCACTGGAAAATAAACAAGAAATTAAATTTTTCCTATTGAAAACTACATTTTCGGAAACAAGCAACAAAAGTTAGGCAGTGGTACTGCACATCAGAGAAAACCAGGCAGAAATCCATATGAGTTATAGAAACTGCAATAAAACATTGTATATACTGCAAAACACGGTTAGTCAGGATTCCACTGTAATCATGTGGTATGTAATATGAGTATCTTACTATTCTGAAAACATTAATTGCTCAAAATAAAATTCATAAGGGAATAGACACATCAATATTTAACACAATAATCCACATCCCGTGGTATGTAATATGAGTACCATCCAAGTTTATAATAAAAGTAAACAATATAAAACTTCCAAGTTTGATAAAACCGAATGGAAACCAAAAAAAAAAAAAAAAAAACATAGTTAAAATCTAATGAACAAAAATTTAAAGGAAGAAACATCCTATCTATAGGAATATGATATATATCAATATTAAACACAGCAAGCCATAATCCCGTGGTGTTTAATATAATACCTTCCTAATCTGGAAAAAATCATTGCGCAAATAACATCACATAATATTCAACTAAAATTGTAATAAATCTATTCAACCGGGAGCTACCCGTTTTTCAAAATAATGCATTTCCTATGGCCAATCTTAGGAAAATATAGAATACATTCACACACTCAACGTTGCAAATAAAATTATTACAAGGTAGTGCAAATCAATTCTTAAATAAATTCCATAAACCCCAAGAAAATCCTAAGGATTCACACTCGAACCCCTCTAAGAATTTCCCTCTTAAAATAAAATCATGTCGATTTATATATAATACCTTACAACATACAAATATTAATAAATCATACATGTACAAACTTAATTCACCAACAAAATGTATCTCCACATAAAATTACACAGAAGTCATATTAAATACCATAGACCGTATAGATATTAATAAATTAACTTCTAGCATTTTATTATATCATAAACTCATAACAGAATATACTAATATTTCCCTTCTCCATATGGCCGTTCTCCTCGAAGACCACGATTTTTTTTTTTTTCAATATACTCTGATAATTTTCTTCAGTTTCCAAAAGCACTCTAAAACAAAATATTTTCCAAGAGCATTTCCTTTTCAATGATAATACTGCCACAACAGGGAAATCAAACATTCATATTAGCCAAACTATTCAATATTTCAGGCAAATATAACAAATATATAGACTCGCTGGGCAAAAACAAATAAAAAGTAACTTAGAAAAGTCCCTTAAAAATAAAATAGTCCCAAATTAGCGAACGAAAATCAACCGAAATATACAGCGCTTGACTGTAGCCAGAAGGCAGAAACGAATACACTTAAATGGAAAAAAAAAATGTTAGGAAATAATTTACTAAGAAAAAAAACTTCAGAATAAAACTGAACGAAAAACAAAAAAGTTAATTTGAATGATTTCAAAACTAGATTACATTAAGAAAATATCAATCAATCAAACTTCCAAAATTCAATTAAAAAGAAACTCGAAAAAAAAATCTTGAACGAGTGCATTTCGGTAGAGTCCATAATTTGGACAAAAAGATGGTAATTAAAACTCGAAAATGAATCTTTAGAGAACTCGCACTCAAATGAAAACAATAGTATTGACCATCGGGTTAATAAAAGACACAATATAGGCCTACTAGCGAGTGAAAGAAAACAAATTAAGATGGAATGTCAAACTCGTTAGAAATTTACAATAGATGTTAAGAGAAATTAAAATCACACTGTACATACAATAAAGATGTAAAAATGACGCACTTATAAGAAAAACAAAAACAAATTACAAATACCTTCGCACCCATGAGCGAGGAGAGATACAGAGGTCGATACAGCCAAAACCTTGGAGGCCGCTCGAAAGCACTTGTAAATTTATTGTAATTAAAATAATTAATAAGAAATGAACACTAAATTCATTTTAAAACCTCAGATGTATTAAAAAACTAAATTAACTCAACCGCTTAGATCAACTTGCGGGTTTAAGAAACTTAGGAAAAATTAATGAATATTACTGACTTGGGAAATTAACCCCTATAAAGTCTCAAAAAAGAATGTTATCACTTAGGAATAACAATTTAATAATAACATCTGGGAATCACTGCAACCCGCACACACTTATACACATTGCAAGGGTGACAGGAAGACTGACTGAGTGCGTTTTCCCACCCTATCCCTTGACGGGTCAGGGGGTCGCGGTATGACATGATCCATATGAGGATACAGATATGAAATGACATGATGAGAAATTGGAGTTTTGACTAAACGACATGATAAATTGACCGCCATGTCACTGACGATTTGACATGTGTTAGAAAAGGCGCAATATCTAGGAAAACTCATTTTATGAGACATATTTAGAATAATGAATTTATCTCGCTAGACATGCGGGAAATAATTGACCGTAATATATACTGTAGATGTTTGATATTCACTGTACACACCTTTAAAAGCACTTTGAAGAGTAGTGATGGTAGTCAATTTTCTAGGAGGAGTGAGTTGAGGAGTGAGGTGTGGTCGAGGGCAGAGGTCAGCACTGTTTATCAACTCACGCGCTAAATCTGCTCAGCTGATCCCGCAACAACGATGCAACACGATGACTCCACACTCTCCTCTCTTGATAAAGTCGTCTCCCGGCAGCAACAGGAATCGCCGTAGAGATGAACTGGTAGAAACTCGTTGTTGAAGAGATTTTATTGAAGAGCTGCTAGATGAACAGGATAAATGAGTGGTTGAATCACGAACTGTAGAAATGGTATTAACTTAACCAATTTGTGGTTTGTGGTTGGAAATCAACAGAGATAAATTGAACAGGAACTCAGGAAACAATGAATGCTAGATAATTGGTATTGTAGACCGGATAAAACTGGATCAAATTGTAGATAATGGTAGAATGGTAGATACTTGGTAGAATGGTTGAGTGTAGGCTTGATAATTCTTCGAAGGAACGTGGTGTAGTCGCCTAAATTAACAAATCATGTTAAAAAGGAGCACTGCTGCCTACCATGTTACAAAGGACTGTTATGGGTAGTCACTGTAAGTAAGACTATTAGGAGTAGTCAAATGTATTCATAGGGTTAACTCCAGACAGGAGTATTAGGACGTTTTGAGTTACGATCCTATATTTATGATAAGGGTTAACCTCTTACTCGATGTAGGTAGACTTAAGGTGTCTCCTATGAGCAATAGGTTACTGTAGGTTGTATGATGATTGTAAAAGTTGTAGTGTAGAGGCTGAGTTATCTGCTTGTAGATTGATTGATTTAATAGATAGGTATAAAAGCTGCCACCACCGATTACCATATACCTATTATATATTGATAGATATAGGTAAAGGGAATATAATTAAAGATCTCTGATCCAAAACCACTTTGACATATTTAAGTAACAATCTGAAAGATATACAGAAGTACTATAAAGTAATATAAGAGTAAACCCTAACTCAAGAGGGTATCTCTGGGTATATGTTATCACCCTGGATGTTCGATTCTATCTGCCTGCTCTCCCTATCTCTCACCTCACCACCTCCAAGCCAAACCTATAATTCACCTCCCGGTTACAAGATGGCTATCCGTGGTTACAAGATGGCGTTGGAGAAAGTACAGGGAGTGTCATTTCAGCCGAATGTGTGTGACAGGATCTGACCAGACAATACTCATAGGGGTGAATGATCTTCTGACCTCTGTAATGTACAGTCCCCCATATAAATCTATATACTGTAACTAAAACACCTTAAAATTATATGATAGATGGTTATAATGATTTTATAATAAATAGTATAATCTTGAGATGTAATATATATGATGAGTGTATATTAGTTACAACACACATATATTATATTCATCTTTATTTTATTTAGTACTAACTTCTGTGAATGAATATGAAGTCTAGTCAATATTTTCTTGCCATGTTATTTAAGTATATATTTATTTTTTATTATTACTGGAGACTATTTTCAGCAAACATAAGTATTATTTATTGTTTCAGAACATATTTCTGTCATATGGGATTGGAATTCTAAACACAATATTCACAACATAATTTTATTTTAATGTTGACATGTTTTTGACATTGTTTACTGACCACCCTCGTGCTGTGGTGTGTGCAGTGTTTGATTAGGTGAGTCCAGGTTAGTGAGGCTCACATCAAACAGTTGCCTCTGGTAGCCTATTCCTGGTGTGGCGGGCACCGCGAGGTGTGTGCCATGTGTGGGGGTGGAGCTGCCCCACAAGCTGGACGTAAACTGTGGGGCCGGTCCAAGTTGTTGGGTCAGTTGTGGAGTCAGCTGTGGCCCACGTTGTTGATACAGTTGTGGCCCAAGCAGCAGGCCGCTGACGGAGGGTTGTGGAGGTTGGACTGGGGGTGGTGCCGCAGCCGCTGGGGTTGCCTTTGCCCCCGAAGCCCGTTGCCGCACCATCTGGTCTACCTGCAGCACATACGTAGTGATCTGCTGCTGACCCATGTTGCAGTCTTCGGAAGACCACTCGTTCATCAACTCAGCAATGTAGGCAACGAACGCGGCAACATGTGGCTTGATGCGGCCACCTCCTGTCCTCACTGATTCCCGGAGGTCCGTGACGTCCTTGTGGAACGTGGCCACCGTCTGCTGTATCTAGAAAGAGAGATGTCAAACAAGTTTGTTATTATCAGTCAGTGTCAGTATAATTATGCAATGCACACTCATAAATAACATAAATCTCCATCTGCATTCCAGATTTCTGTAAGAAATGTATTAGAAATATTACATAAGAGGGACATGTACATACAATATATTTAATTTACATCATTAATGAAATTTGTTTCGCATGTCAATAATTGCCTTACCGTCTCAGTAGGAGTGGCACCTTCGCAGTCCAGAGAACCTCTTAACATTATATAACTTGTCTTACCTTTCCACAGCTTACATTCATTTGTTTGCATATGCATATTTCAATAATCTTTCTTACCTGATCTATTTCAGCGGAGTTGGTGGATGTCTTCTGCCGCTTGCTGCCTGGTGTTGTGCTGTGCCTGGAGCTTCCCCCAGACGCAGGCTCCTCGTCCTCTGTCCTGCCCGCGAGTCCAGGGTCTTCCAGGTCAGGCGCATCATCGGTGGCGTCGGATGTGGCAGGCCGTGGTAACTGTGTTGTTTGGGGTGAAAGCAAGAAGATTATTTTATAATGTTATGTTGTGATGCGGCCGGCTATATGAACTGTGTTATCGGAGGGAAGCGGATATATAATTTATACTGTAATGTTGTGAGTCGGGATGTGTTATACTGTAATTAATTTAATTTGGGGGTAGGAGTTTGGTGTTATAATGAGGTAAATAAATAATGATTAATTAAAATAAAAAATCTATGGAGATTGTTTCGTTTAAAACCACAAAGCATGCATTATTACATAACATGACAGCAAAATGTAACATTAAAACTGCCTTAAGGTAATAATTGGAAATTATTAAATTACTATTGCTGAATTGGAGGAACATATATATAATAAACACTCACGTCACCGGTGCTACGAGGCTTGTTCCGCACAATGTGGCCCGTAAAGAAGCTGCCCTGATCCAGGATCCACTGATCCCGGTCGCTATACCGCACTTCTGCCCCAGCACCACTCTTTCTTGCCGTCAGCTTGCCAAACCTGGAGCGGATGTTGTCGCACCAGCTCCTCAGCTGAGCACCTGTTTGCAGGAAACACTCACATATAATATAAATGGGTATATCGCACAACAATGTCACTATATATCACCCCATAGTACACATATCAACACAGGTACACAGTGTCACTATCCATCACAACACAGAACACTTATTAACACAGGTAAACAACGTCAATATTCATAATATCACATTTCACGTATCAATATTGGCCTTTTTCTTAACCCGGGAGCTGCCGGGAGACTCTTAAGAGTTCCCCCGGCGCACTGCGGGGAGACTCTTAAGAGTCAGAGAAAACAAAAATCAACTTTTGACATCGAAAAAAAAAAAAAAAAAAAAAAATCTCAGTCCTCTACCTCCCCTCCTTCCCCACTTTCCTCCTCTCCTTCAGTTATCACCTATTTTCCCTGTTATTCCCTTATTCTGAGGTATATTTTCGTGCTAACATTAGAAATCCGATTGGAGGGTGTGGTCATCACTGATAGCAAGCGAGTGCAAGAGAGAGAGAGAGAGTATCGATCGACTGTGTCTCAGTGGCCTTGGGGGAAATTGGCGGGAAAGCAGATTGCCTCACCCATACATTATACAACTCGCGGGCTATATCTCCGATTTTGACCATCCAAACGCTGTTTTCACTCGTTTTATTGTTGTTTCAGGTTAATACCTTTATAATTAACCCATAATAGGCGCATATGGATAAGTATTAATGCTATTAATGGCACAATGAATATTTTAGTGACGGAAACACCTCAAATACGTCAGCACAGGGGGACGTTTCCAATTACCCCCATGCGCACTTCAGAGGTTAAACAGGCGCCACTTCCGGTCAGAGTCCTTGAATTCCCGGGCCTGCTTGTCGTACATGAAGGTATGGGCCCGCAGCCACTCCATCACGGCGAGCTCGGCCTCGGGGCGCAACATTACCCTTGTTATTGTCCGTTTCGCCTTTACGCCGTAGATGGTAGCATAAGGGGAGGCCTCGTCACCCGTGTCGCTTTCCTGGGTTTCCTGGGTGTCCTGGGTGTCCTCCTGGCTGCTCCCTGGCGGTAGCATGCTGGTTTGGGCAGGGGCTGGTGGTGGTGGTGGCGGTGGCAGCCGCCTGGCAGCGGGGGTGGCTTGGAGTGGCGGCTGGCTGTCTTCTATCATATCCAAGCTCTCTTCTCCGCTCATCTGGGTCTCGTCTGCAAAGAAGTCTTCCAATCTGTTATCCTCTGCCGGCCTCTGGATCTTCTGAGGACTAGGCGACTTCCTGGCCTTTGTTTTTCTCTTGGATGGTGGTATGGTTTACAGGCGGTAGAGGTGAGGGTAGAGGCGAGGCGAGGGAGAGGGTGAGAGGTGTGCGTCGTGGGTGGTCTCATCGTAAACTGTGGTGCGAGTGAGGTTGGGATGCTGCCTATATATAGGGGCAGTGTTGCCGTTCTGTTGTTGGGAAAAATTTCTTATATTTCTTGTCGGCTTGATGTGGCTGTTTGCGGTTCGAGTTTTGTGTTGTCGGTTTGATGTTTCTGTTGTCGGTTACTTGTCTGCTCAAGTTGGCTCGACTCTTCTGCCATATTGGGTTCCGGGTGTTGTCGTACGTCTGGACTCCTGTCAATGTGGTTGGAGTCTGCTGCGATGCGGCTGCTTGCGGCTGAAATCCTCTATTGTCGGTTGTACTCGTTCGACTCATATTATTGCATAATTATTGCATAATTATATGCAAATATATGTAAATTTATGCACACGACTTCAGCAGACCTATGCGGCTGTACTCGTGTCTGTCGGCTGTACTCGGGTGTATGCGCCTGTATGCGGCTGTAGTCTTTATGATTTCGCTACGCTATACTCAAGGACTACAGCCGCATACAGAAGTCTAGTGACGACTTACGCCGACTAGCGCAGACTACTCCCCGCATCCACCAGACAAATGTCAAATCTGGACAAAATTTTGAAACTCACCAAAACTTTGTTCTGGGGCCACCACTACTTGACACGCATTGCCAGGACTTCACCAGACTACAGACGACTACAGCCGCATTGTCAGGACTAGGTGCTGACTCGGGTGCCGCATGCAGCAGAGTAGCTACTCTGCTGCATGCGGCACCCTAGTCCTGTATGTGTGAAAGGGGCATAATAGTTAGAGTGTTTAAAAATATGTGTGTGATAACCCAGGTTCGAATCCCGGTGGATCACATATATGCTTTCATTAATTTCGTTGGAGGTGTTTGGTGTTGTGGTGAAATCAATAAAATATAGATTATTAGTAGGTTCAGGGATATTTTGTAGCGAGGCCGGTCTATATGATCTGTGCCCCATGAATATTCTTTCCTCTCACTTAAACATTAGGCTACCATAGCGCGGTTGGGAATATGAACATGATTAGATTAATATCCAGTATTCGAGAATGGAAAATAAGTCGTAGGTGTGGGCATAAACCTTTAACCGTGCTGGTGGTATAATGGTTAGAGTGTTTAAAAATCGGTGTGTGATAACCCAGGTTCGAATCCCAGTGGATCACATATATGCTTTCATTAATTTCATTGGAGGTGTTTGGTGTTGTGGTGAAATTAATAAAATATAGATTAAATTCAAAATGTATTTTCATTTGTCTTCCCATAATCTACTTTCATGTTTAAGTGAGAGGAAAGTATATTCATGGGACACAGATCATATAGACCGGCCTTACTACGAAATATCCCTGAACCTACCAATAATCTATATTTTATTAATTTCACCACAACACCAAACACCTCAAATGAAATTAATGAAAGCATATATGTGATTCACCGGGATTCAAACCTGGGTTATCACACACAGATTTTTAAACTCTCTAACCATTACAACACCAGGACGGTTAAAGGTTTATTCACACTCCTACGACTTATTTTCCATTCTCGAATACTGGATATTAACCCTTTCACGCTTTTATGATGAAGAGGTTGCCAGATTAGCAATAATAAATAGAGTTCTCTCACTCTTATAATTACCTCTCCAAAATTAGTTTTCTGTCCACAGCTAACTCAAAGACAACTGCAGAGGTTGAGGTAACTATACTAAAGGTTTCTAAATACCCCTGATGGTAACAAAGGATTTAAAGTATCCCTAATAGGCTCAAAATCGCGTCATAAGCGTGAAAGTGTTAATCTAATCATGTTCATATTCCCAACTGCGCTTTGTTAGCCTAATGTTTAAGTGAGAGGAAAGAATATTCATTGGGCACAAGATCATATAGACCGGCCTCACTATGAAATATCCCTGAACCTACTAATAATCTATATTTTATTAATTTCACCACAACACCAAACACCTCCAATGAAATTAATGAAAGCATATATGTGATCCACCGGGATTCGAACCTGGGTTATCACACACAGATATTTAAACACTCTAACCATTACACCACCAGGACGGTTAAAGGTTTATGCACACGCCTACGACTTATTATCCATTCTCGAATACTGGATATAAATCTAATCATGTTCATATTCCTAACCGCGCTATGGTAGCCTAATGTTTAAGTGAGAGGAAAATATATTCATGGGGCACAGATCATATAGACCGGCCTCGCTACGAAATATCCCTGAACCTACTAATAATCTATATTTTATTAATTTCACCACAACACCAAACACCTCCAATGAAATTAACCCCCTCAGACATAAGTTGCTAACTTACTGATGGGGTGGCGGAGCGCCCGGTATTTCCCCCAAAGCACTTTCTCTGACACTGAGGTACCGGTAGAAGTCGGAGCTATTTGGGGTTGCCACCAATCGACAGATTCTGATCTAACTTACCTAACTTGCTGAGCTCAATATGACGCAAATGCGTCATATAACTTACTTATTGAGCTTACTTATTGATACCTTTGGGCAACACCGCCATATGACACGATCGCGTCATATGTGACGGAGGGGGTTAATGAAAGCATATATGTGATCCACCGGGATTCGAACCTGGGTTATCACACACAGATATTTAAACACTCTAACCATTACACCACCAGGACGGTTAAAGGTTTATGAACACGCCTACGACTTATTATCCATTCTCGAATACTGGATATTAATCTAATCATGTTCATATTCCCAACTGCATTATGGTAGCCTACTGTATTGTTTAACCCTTAATTAGCGGCGAGCAACATAAGTCGAGTTAAATAAAGCTGGACTATGTGGCGGTGCTCGACGTAGGTCGAGTGGCAATTTCAGCACGTAATGTTGCTGAGAGAGAGAGACAAGTGGTGGCAGGAGAGTAGCGAGCGTATGACTGCTCCAGACCACCGCGGCGAACCTACTGACACGAATCTCACCTCCCTCCTACCTCTCTCACTCGCTATATAAGGAATTGTATGGGGAAAGTGCCTAATTACATGCTTTTTGCACTCGCGTTGCACGGTTATTGCAAGAAAACTAGCCATCATAAAAGGATCGTTATGGTGTCATTCGAAAGCTCTGTTTATGCCCTTTCAGGGATAGATACTTGTTTTACGTTCTGGGTCTTATTTAGGCATGAAAATGATCACATAAACAGCCCTATTTTGGCTAAAAACACCCCGCTGGGCGGTACATATAAATAAACCGCATAGGCCGCTCTTAAGGTGTTAAGTGAGAGGAAAGACTATTCATGGGGCACAAATCATATAGACCGGCCTCGCTACGAAATATCCCTGAACCTACTAATAATCTATATTTTATTAATTTCACCACAACACCAAACACCTCCCATAATATAGATTAATATAGATTAATATAGATTAAAATAATTTAGAGATGCAAGAAAAGAGAGAAATTGAACGATAGTTGGATGCTTAAGAGCGATCATCCTTCTTTGGGACAGGTTGAATGAGAGCAAACTTCCAGCAAGAAGGGAAAACGTTAGAGGCATGTCAGAGACGAAGAGATTGCATTGGCAGAGAGTCAGCATAGAAGAACAGTATCTGAGTACAACAGGAGAAACACCATCAGGTCTGTATGCCTACTTAGTATTAAACTCAGAAAGGGCAGAAACTACATCCATAAAAGAGATTAAGATATTAGGCATTAGTAAGAGAGAGGGGTGTGGAGAAGCAGGAATAGCACCGGAATAATCCAAAGTAGTGTTTTTAGCGAAAGTTTGAGCAAAGAGTTCAGCTTTGCCGTCCGAGTGGAAAAGTGGAGTGAAAGACGAGGAAGTAAAATTGTTGGAGAGGTTTTTGTTGGTTGCCACAAAGCATGGGAAGAGCTAGAGTTGGACTGTTTATTATATCGTTATTGATAAAAGAGTTTTTGGCAAGTCGAAGAAAAGATTTGGCTTGGTTCCAGGCAGAAAAATAAAGAGTACGAGATTCTTGAGCTTGAAGGCGATGGTACCGTTTGAATGCTTCCTCCTTATTGCAGACAGCAGTAGAATATGCATGAGTAAACCAAGATTTGTTGGCTCTAGATTGAGAGAAAGAAAATGGAATGTATTCCTACATGCCCGAGATGATTACTTCAGTAATACATTCAGCACTCTCCGAGGGTCCCTGGCCAAGAACCAAAAATAATTCCAAGGGAAATCAAAGACGAAATGCAGAAGAGCCTCCTCGTCGGTAGTGCCAAAGTTCCACAATCACCGCCGGCTGGGAGGGTCAGATGGCCGTACTGAAGAGATGGGACATGTAACAGAGATAAGTTTATGATCGGAGGAGCCCAACAAAGAGAACAAGTTTGCAGAATAAGCAGAATGATTAGAGGTTAGAAATAAGTAAGGAATGTTGGGCCGATCTCCAAGGCGAGCATGGATACGACTAGGGTACTGAACTAACTGCCCCAGGTCATTTAGAATAGAAGCGATGTAGGCTTGTTCATTAGGTGGGTCAGTGAAATGAGAGGAGAGACATTGGCTGTGGTGAACACTGAAATCGCCCAAGATGGAGAAGGGAGAGATAGTCAAAGTATGTGGATAGTTAGGAGAATGAGGGGAGAGATTAACAGTGCAGGTACTGTATGCTTAGCTTGAGATTGACAAGATAAACACAACGCAACATCCACCTTTTGTCATGAAGCTGAGAATAAAGATAGTTGGAGAATATAGAGAAATGTTTGCCGTTAGTTGCCTCAGACAACTGGGTTTCGGTGAGCATACGAAGATCAGGTTTAGCAGAGGAGAGAAGAGGTTCCATAGAGTGAAAGTAACAGGAAAGGCCACGAATGTAATTGTTGAGACGGAAATATTCGTACATTAGAGTTCCTTTACGTGCATACAATGAAACCAACTCTAAACAATGGTCAGTCAGCTGTTCAGCATAATATACTATAAACATCCATGCATCTCCTAAAGTCCATACTCACCACCCACAAACTGTTGTCAATATTCTTGTCTCTTGTATTATTAAAATTCCTATTTTATATGTTTATCATTAATTATAAATACCCTTTCTCACTGAAGAACATAAGCTATGTCGAAAGTTTGGGCAGAAATAAAGACTATGTTTATATTGCGACATTGTTATCCTGTCCCTACTTAAAAATCGGTTCCCCATGAACCAACCCTTGTTGGATATACATTATATATATATATATATATATATATATATATATATATATATATATATATATATCATTAGATATATATATATATATATATATATATATATATATATATATATATATATATATATATATATATATCATTATATATATATATATATATATATATATATATATATATATATATATTCTTTAATACATACGAGGTTGAAAGAAATGGCAATTTCTGCGTTGGAAATGATATTATTCAAAGTTTCCAGGTCTCTGATGAGTTTTCGCTGGGTGGCAGGAAGTAGATGAAGGAGATGAGCAAAATTCATGGTGGTACAAGGTTACATAAATGTACATGATGATACAGGATATACGACGCGTTTCACTGGACAACCAGCATTATCAAGTAAGGATGGAATGATATAAAAGGTAAACAGGAAGGGTATATATAGAGGGTGGAGGATCAGAGGAGGCGAAAATCAGGGGGCAAAAGTCTGCTATTGGTGGAGGGGTATTCTAGGAGAGAGAAAGGGAGAACCGCTTCACGCATGCGCACTGGATGCGGGATGGTGGTCGGTTGGTGGGGTCGAAGCTGATTGGCTGCGTGTCGAGGGGCGTGGCCTAAGTTGTGTGGCACCTGCGGAAGACGAAGCTGAAGGAGGTAGCGCGGGGGGCTGCGTCAACGGCACCGGGGGGCGAGGGGGGGTGTTAGGTCCTGTAGGAAAGTGCCTTTTGGCAGAAGGAAGGATCTGAAGGTCCAGAGTTTGGTTGTTGATGTTGGGATGTAAGGCTTGGATATATAAAGCTTCGAGTATAGGTAATCTCCTTGGGTCACTTTCTTTATCGAGTATGGTGGTGTGTTTCTCTAACTCGTTGCGTGTGAGGTGAGGGTGGTTAGGGGTGAGATAGTGGTCTTTGATGGCTCCAGCCTGAAGGTGAAGAGTTAACCGACATGAAAGACGAGTCTGCGTCATACCAATATAGGAATGAGGTCCACAGTCCTCATAATTACAGGTATGTTGGTAAATGACGTGATCGTCGGTCATCGGGCTCTTTATCTTGGTGGAGGCTGGTTTGTTGCGGAGAACGAGGTTGGAGGTCTTGGGGGATTTGTAATAAATTATTAATTTGATTTTATTTTCCGGGTTGGTTGGGTGGACATGCTTGGAGATTATTTCTTTTAAGACAGCCTCATCATTTTTGTGTTCAGAGGACATGTAATTGCGGTAGAAGATCTTAATTTCATTGGGGGGGTCAATGTTGGGAGGGCTTTGGGTGTACCATTTTTCAAGATGGTGGTTGATGGTGCTGGAGATGTCGGAGTTGGAGTATCCGTTATTTACTAAAACTTGGGATAGTCTTTCTAGTTCCTGGTGGCTGTCGGCCCAGGTAGAGCAGTGCGTGAGGGCTCTCCTAACATAGGCGGAGATGGAGGATAGAAGATAACGGCGGGAGCATTCACTATCGCCGTTGAGGCATTGTCCTGTGTTAGTTGGTTTAATGTAGACGGTGGTTTTGAACCCATGGTCGTTCAGAGCTACGAGGATGTCGAGGAAGGGGAGTTGTCCATTGTTAGATTTTTCAAAGGTGAAGTTAAGTCCGGAGGAGGTCATGAAGCGACGCTGGAGTTCCTGTAGTTCGTGGAGGTCCTTGATTTGCACGAAGATGTCATCCACGTATCTATAGTAGTCGGCGGGTCGTTGGGCAGCTAGGAGCTCTTCCTCGATGGTACCCATGAAAAAGTTCGCAAAAAGAACTCCTAGGGGGCTGCCCATCGCCACACCGTCTATCTGCTTGTACATGTTGCCCCGGGGGTAAAGGAAGGGGACCTCCTTGGTACATAGCTCCAGTTGTGTTTTCAGGGCCTTCTCCGGGATGTCCAGTGTTGGTGTATCAGGGCAATGATAAATTCGACGTAGAATCATGTCCATGGTCCTATCCACTGGCACGTTGGTGAACAGGCTTTCTACGTCGAGAGAGGCGATTGTGTGGTTGTTGTTACGGGGGGCGTCTCGTAAAATTTTCAAGAAATCGTGGGCTGAGTTAAGGTTGAATTGGCTGGGCACGTAGGGGGTGAGGAGGTTGTTCAGGGCCTTGGCGATCTGGTAGGTGGCAGTGGGGATCTGGGAGATGATGGGGCGGTGGGGGTTCCCAGGTTTGTGTGTTTTGATGGTTCCGTACGCATAACCAGGGGTGTATTCTCCGACGAGTTTTTTAAGGTGGATCCCTCCTTGTTTGGCGTTGATGGCGGTGATGGTGGTGTTGGCAGTACGTTTGATTTCGTCGGTTGGGTTGCGGGTGATCTTTTTAAATTTGGTGTTGTCACTTAAGATGACGTCCATTTTTCTAAGATATTCCTCCTTGTCATGGATCACGAGGCAGGAAGCTTTATCCGCACGACGGATGATGATGTTGGGGTTGTCTCTTAATTGTTTGGCAGCTTGGAAGTGTTGTTTGTTGAGTATTTTGCTATGGTGAGTTCCTCTGGTTTTGGCGGCTTCAGCGAGGAGAGTAGGTTGTAGGGCGGGAGTAGTGGTGACCTTGCCATCCTTCTTGAGTCGTAGGATGTCGTCCAGGAGGATTTCCGTTTCTAGGCGTTTCCGGTGGGGGCCAGGTTTGGAGCTGTAGTGGCAGTTGAGGCCTTTGTTGAGGAGGTCTTCTTGGTCCAGGGTCAGAATGGTGTTAGTAAGGTTTATATATCCTTTTGTTGGTTTGGGAAGTTTTAAGTTTCCGCCATAAAGACGGGCAAGCTTTTTTATGGTTGTGTTTTCGGCTTGTCTTCTGTGTTGTTCAAGGAGTTGTTCGAGGGCTGTGTTGATTTCGGCTTTGAGGTGGTCTGGAGGGGTTTCGTCTTCCCAAATCCGTAGAAGAGCATCTCGTTCTTTACGAAGGTTGTTGGCGAGCTCTCGTTTTTCAATTATTTGGTCCTTCACCAGTTCTTCACGAAACTGGAGGGTGCTGGTGCGATGTCTGGCATTCTCGTGAAGTTTTATGTTAGTAAAGCCAGGTAATAAATTTTCTTTAATACATATGAGGTTGAAAGAAATGGCAATTTCTGCGTTGGAAATTTTATTATTCAAAGTTTCCAGGTCTCTGATGAGTTTTCGCTGGGTGGCAGGAAGTAGATGAAGGAGATGAGCAAAATTCATGGTGGTACAGGGTTACATAAATGTACATGATGATACAGGATATACGATGCGTTTCACTGGACAACCAGCATTATCAAGTAAGGATGGAATGATATAAAAGGTAAACAGGAAGGGTATATATAGAGGGTGGAGGATCAGAGGAGGCGAAAATCAGGGGGCAAAAGTCTGCTATTGGTGGAGGGGTATTCTAGGAGAGAGAAAGGGAGAACCGCTTCACGCATGCGCACTGGATGCGGGATGGTGGTCGGTTGGTGGGGTCAAAGCTGATTGGCTGCGTGTCGAGGGGCGTGGCCTAAGTTGTGTGGCGCCTGCGGAAGACGAAGCTGAAGGAGGTAGCGCGGGGGCTGCGTCAAGGGCACCGGGGGGCGAGGGGGGTGTTAGGTCCTGTAGGAAAGTGCCTTTTGGCAGAAGGAAGGATCTGAAGGTCCAGAGTTTGGTTGTTGATGTTGGGATGTAAGGCTTGGATATATAAAGCTTCGAGTATAGGTAATCTCCTTGGGTCACTTTCTTTATCGAGTATGGTGGTGTGTTTCTCTAACTCGTTGCGTGTGAGGTGAGGGTGGTTAGGGGTGAGATAGTGGTCTTTGATGGCTCCAGCCTGAAGGTGAAGAGTTAACCGACATGAAAGACGAGTCTGCGTCATACAAATATAGGAATGAGGTCCACAGTCCTCATAATTACAGGTATGTTGGTAAATGACGTGATCGTCGGTCATCGGGCTCTTTATCTTGGTGGAGGCTGGTTTGTTGCGGAGAACGAGGTTGGAGGTCTTGGGGGATTTGTAATAAATTATTAATTTGATTTTGTTTTCCGGGTTGGTTGGGTGGACATGCTTGGAGATTATTTCATTTAAGACTGCCTCGTCATTTTTGTGTTCAGAGGACATGTAATTGCGGTAGAAAATCTTAATTTCATTGGGGGGGGTCAATGTTGGGAGGGCTTTGGGTGTACAATTTTTCAAGATGGTGGTTGATGGTGCTGGAGATGTCGGAGTTGGAGTATCCGTTATTTACTAAAACTTGGGATAGTCTTTCTAGTTCCTGGTGGGTGTCGGCCCAGGTAGAGCAGTGCGTGAGGGCTCTCCTAACATAGGCGGAGATGGAGGATAGAAGATAACGGCGGGGCATTCACTATCGCCGTTGAGGCATTGTCCTGTGTTAGTTGGTTTAATGTAGACGGTGGTTTTGAACCCATGGTCGTTCAGAGCTACGAGGATGTCGAGGAAGGGGAGTTGTCCATTGTTAGATGTTTCAAAGGTGAAGTTAAGTCCGGAGGAGGTCATGAAGCGAATCTGGAGTTCCTGTAGTTCGTGGAGGTCCTTGATTTGCACGAAGATGTCATCCACGTATCTACAGTAGACGGCGCGTCGTTGGGCAGCTAGGAGCTCTTCCTCGATGGTACCCATGAAAAAGTTCGCAAAAAGAACTCCTAGGGTGCTGCCCATCACCACACCGTCTATCTGCTTGTACATGTTGCCCCGGGGGCAAAGGAAGGGGGCCTCCTTGGTACATAGCTCCAGTAGTGTTTTCAGGGTGTTACGATCCAGGTTCTCAAAGACACAGGGCTCTTCAACATTGGACTAGATAATGGCAAAATGCAACAACGGTAACACTAGATCCAACCCCTGCCTTAAACACTGGAAAACAAAACACCATTACCGCCTTGAGTCGTGCCTGGACAACGAGGTATCCTATGACTCTGTAACTGGTGCACACACACTAGGCTGACGCTCGATGAAACAGCCTATTCTCAAACAGTAAAAGATTACTCGATTAGGTTACACAAAGAAAAGATAGTTAACGTGATTAATTAACGTTACGGTAGATACTCAAATAACTGGCACTCCTGTATTAAAGAAAGTGCAATGCTAGTCCTGCAACATCAACTGGAAACTTCTGAAATAAGTCTGATGCTGGGAAGATGTTCGTAAAGAATCTTGAACAATAATAATGCAGAATACGGGTCACAATAAATGCTAGGACATATAGTAATAATAGGCAGGCGAATAATAAAGACTGCGCAAAGGTAGTAATGCTCGACAACTAAAGAAATGCTTCGTGACACAACGCAACAGCCTACTAGGGTTGTGCAACTCAACAACAACCTCGGCTCAAAAGTGCAGTGAATAATAATGTGGCATACATATAATAATGGAGCTTATCTCTAACCAGTGTCTGCTTAGTTAATAAAGTCTAGCTGGGGTATCAAGGCAGGGCAACAATGGGCGAGCATTCGGCTCGTAGCCTAACGTTGTCCGAAGGTGGTATAATGAAGATTACGTTATATGACGGGATGCTCTCTTGATAAATCTAGGTCTCTAGTACCTAGTTCTATCCTGGCGATCCCTCAGAAGTCAACACAAAGAGGCAGCACTATGTTGTGATGGATAGGCTATGGCCCTCTCACACCACAGCGCTGTGCTCGCAAGGTAAACCCACCCGAAGACAACTTAGGCTCCCACAGTACCTGTCGATGTCGTGCAGGGCTTAGCTAACACTGCACACATCGGAGACAACGACACAGTAACCTTACCTAGTCTAGCTTTAAATAACCCAGCAGAATCACTCAACACCTTGCCAGGGAGACATATACCGGTCTACAACCTTCCCGAGAGAGGACACACACGGAAAAGTCCGTCTCTCCAAACCTCATTAAAGCCTAATACATGGAAATATCTGAGAGCTTCGCGTACAATACGACTGGCCGACGGTGAACGTCTATGCTGAAACCAGAAGGGATGTTGAGTTTAATAAAGATTAGAGAATGAGAAAGGAGAAGTCGAAGAGAGAGAAATAGTATGCAAAGTGGCGAGTATGGGGGACAGAATTGCAAAGGATGACGATACGCGTGTCAGGCAAGCTCTGAGCTGGTAAAGAACACGCGGCCGCGATGGGCAGGGACTAGTTGACCACCCGGCCGCCAACGCCGTCAGCCCCCAAGCGAGCCGCGGCATAGCTCCCCCCCCGCTGCCAGGTGTACTCCCTCACCCTCTCGCGCGCTTCCCACACAAGCAACATTTATATTATAGTGAATATAAAATATAAGGCGCAGTCACAGACCAAAACAAAGACCATTTCTAGACTGTCTGTGGCAACACGACCCTAATGAAATAAAGCAGATCATTCTAGGACAACTGTAGCCTATCCCCCCACTGGCGAGCGCTAGCGAGCTGCAATGCCCCACGCAACCATTCTGCCATCGCCGGGAGGCGTCACAAGGGCCTTCTCCGGGATGTCCAGTGTTGGTGTATCAGGGCAATGATAAATTCGACGTAGAATCATGTCAATGGTCCTATCCACTGGCACGTTGGTGAACAGGCTTTCTACGTCGAGAGAGGCGATTGTGTGGTTGTTGTTACGGGGGTCGTCTCGTAAAATTCCAAGAAATCGTGGGCTGAGTTAAGGTTGAATTGGCTGGGCACGTAGGGGGTGAGGAGGTTGTTCAGGGCCTTGGCGATCTGGTAGGTGGCAGTGGGGATCTGGGAGATGATGGGGCGGAGGGGTTCCCAGGTTTGTGTGTTTTGATGGTTCCGTACGCATAACCAGGAGTGTATTCTCCGACGAGTTTTTCAAGGTGGATCCCTCCTTGTTTGGCGTTGATGGCGGTGATGGTGGTGTTGGCAGTACGTTTGATTTCGTCGGTTGGGTTGCGGGTGATCTTTTTAAATTTGGTGTTGTCACTTAAGATGACGTCCATTTTTCTAAGATATTCCTCCTTGTCATCGATCACGAGGCAGGAAGCTTTATCCGCACGACGGATGATGATGTTGGGGTTGTCTCTTAATTGTTTGGCAGCTTGGAAGTGTTGTTTGTTGAGTATTTTGCTATGGTGAGTTCCTCTGGTTTTGGCGGCTTCAGCGAGGAGAGTAGGTTGTAGGGCGGGAGTAGTGGTGACCTTGCCATCCTTCTTGAGTCGTAGGATGTCGTCCAGGAGGATTTCCGTTTCTAGGCGTTTCCGGTGGGGGCCAGGTTTGGAGCTGTAGTGGCAGTTGAGGCCTTTGTTGAGGAGGTCTTCTTGGTCCAGGGTCAGAATGGTGTTAGTAAGGTTTATATATCCTTTTGTTGGTTTGGGAAGTTTTAAGTTTCCGCCATAAAGACGGGCAAGCTTTTTTATGGTTGTGTTTTCGGCTTGTCTTCTGTGTTGTTCAAGGAGTTGTTCGAGGGCTGTGTTGATTTCGGCTTTGAGGTGGTCTGGAGGGGTTTCGTCTTCCCAAATCCGTAGAAGAGCATCTCGTTCTTTACGAAGGTTGTTGGCGAGCTCTCGTTTTTCAATTATTTGGTCCTTCACCAGTTTCACGAAACTGGAGGGTGCTGGTGCGATGTCTGGCATTCTCGTGAAGTTTTATGTTAGTAAAGCCAGGTAATAAATTTTCTTTAATACATAGAGGTTGAAAGAAATGGCAATTTCTGCGTTGGAAATTTTATTATTCAAAGTTTCCAGGTCTCTGATGAGTTTTCGCTGGGTGGCAGGAAGTAGATGAAGGAGATGAGCAAAATTCATGGTGGTACAGGGTTACATAAATGTACATGATGATACAGGATATACGATGCGTTTCACTGGACAACCAGCATTATCAAGTAAGGATGGAATGATATAAAAGGTAAACAGGAAGGGTATATAGAGGGTGGAGGATCAGAGGAGGCGAAAATCAGGGGGCAAAAGTCTGCTATTGGTGGAGGGGTATTCTAGGAGAGAGAAAGGGAGAACCGCTTCACGCATGCGCACTGGATGCGGGATGGTGGTCGGTTGGTGGGGTCAAAGCTGATTGGCTGCGTGTCGAGGGGCGTGGCCTAAGTTGTGTGGCGCCTGCGGAAGACGAAGCTGAAGGAGGTAGCGCGGGGGGCTGCGTCAAGGGCACCGGGGGGCGAGGGGGGGTGTTAGGTCCTGTAGGAAAGTGCCTTTTGGCAGAAGGAAGGATCTGAAGGTCCAGAGTTTGGTTGTTGATGTTGGGATGTAAGGCTTGGATATATAAAGCTTCGAGTATAGGTAATCTCCTTGGGTCACTTTCTTTATCGAGTATGGTGGTGTGTTTCTCTAACTCGTTGCGTGTGAGGTGAGGGTGGTTAGGGGTGAGATAGTGGTCTTTGATGGCTCCAGCCTGAAGGTGAAGAGTTAACCGACGTGAAAGACGAGTCTGCGTCATACAAATATAGGAATGAGGTCCACAGTCCTCATAATTACAGGTATGTTGGTAAATGACGTGATCGTCGGTCATCGGGCTCTTTATCTTGGTGGAGGCTGGTTTGTTGCGGAGAACGAGGTTGGAGGTCTTGGGGGATTTGTAATAAGTTATTAATTTGATTTTGTTTTCCGGGTTGGTTGGGTGGACATGCTTGGAGATTATTTCATTTAAGACGGCCTCGTCATTTTTGTGTTCAGAGGACATGTATTGCGGTAGAAAATCTTAATTTCTTGGGGGGGCTCAATGTTGGGAGGGCTTTGGGTGTACAATTTTTCAAGATGGTGGTTGATGGTGCTGGAGATGTCGGAGTTGGAGTATCCGTTATTTACTAAAACTTGGGATAGTCTTTCTAGTTCCTGGTGGGTGTCGGCCCAGGTAGAGCAGTGCGTGAGGGCTCTCCAACATAGGCGGAGATGGAGGATAGAAGATAACGGCGGGGCATTCACTATCGCCGTTGAGGCATTGTCCTGTTAGTTGTTTAATGTAGACGGTGGTTTTGAACCCATGGTCGTTCAGAGCTACGAGGATGTCGAGGAAGGGGAGTTGTCCATTGTTAGATGTTTCAAAGGTGAAGTTAAGTCCGGAGGAGGTCATGAAGCGAATCTGGAGTTCCTGTAGTTCGTGGAGGTCCTTGATTTGCACGAAGATGTCATCCACGTATCTACAGTAGACGGCGGGTCGTTGGGCAGCTAGGAGCTCTTCCTCGATGGTACCCATGAAAAAGTTCGCAAAAAGAACTCCTAGGGTGCTGCCCATCACCACACCGTCTATCTGCTTGTACATGTTGCCCCGGGGGCAAAGGAAGGGGCCTCCTTGGTACATAGCTCCAGTAGTGTTTTCAGGGTGTTACGATCCAGGTTCTCAAAGACACAGGGCTCTTCAACATTGGACTAGATAATGGCAAAATGCAACAACGGTAACACTAGATCCAACCCCTGCCTTAAACACTGGAAAACAAAACACCATTACCGCCTTGAGTCGTGCCTGGACAACGAGGTATCCTATGACTCTGTAACTGGTGCACACACACTAGGCTGACGCTCGATGAAACAGCCTATTCTCAAACAGTAAAAGATTACTCGATTAGGTTACACAAAGAAAAGATAGTTAACGTGATTAATTAACGTTACGGTAGATACTCAAATAACTGGCACTCCTGTATTAAGAAAAGTGCAATGCTAGTCCTGCAACATCAACTGGAAACTTCTGAAATAAGTCTGATGCTGGAAAGATGTTCGTAAAGAATCTTGAACAATTATAATGCAGAATACGGGTCACAATAATGCTAGGACATATAGTAATAATAGGCAGGCGAAAATAAAGACTGCGCAAAGGTAGTAATGCTCGACAACTAAAGAAATGCTTCGTGACACAACGCAACAGCCTACTAGGGTTGTGCAACTCAACAACAACCTCGGCTCAAAAGTGCAGTGAATAATAATGTGGCATACATATAATAATGGAGCTTATCTCTAACCAGTGTCTGCTTAGTTAATAAAGTCTAGCTGGGGTATCAAGGCAGGGCAACAATGGGCGAGCATTCGGCTCGTAGCCTAACGTTGTCCGAAGGTGGTATAATGAAGATTACGTTTATGACGGGATGCTCTCTTGATAAATCTAGGTCTCTAGTACCTAGTTCTATCCTGGCGATCCCTCAGAAGTCAACACAAAGAGGCAGCACTATGTTGTGAGGGATAGGCTATGGCCCTCTCACACCACAGCGCTGTGCTCGCAAGGTAAACCCACCGAAGACACTTAGGCTCCCACAGTACCTGTCGATGTCGTGCAGGGCTTAGCTAACACTGCACACATCGGAGACAACGACACAGTAACCTTACCCTAGTCTAGCTTTAAATAACCCAGCAGAATCACTCAACACCTTGCCAGGGAGACATATACCGGTCTACAACCTTCCGAGAGAGGACACACACGGAAAAGTCCGTCTCTCCAAACCTCATTAAAGCCTAATACATGGAAATATCTGAGAGCTTCGCGTACAATACGACTGGCCGACGGTGAACGTCTATGCTGAAACCAGAAGGGATGTTGAGTTTAATAAAGATTAGAGAATGAGAAGGGAGAAGTCGAGAGAGAGAAATAGTATGCAAAGTGGCGAGTATGGGGGACAGAATTGCAAAGGATGTAGACGATACGCGTGTCAGGCAAGCTCTGAGCTGGTAAAGAACACGCGGCCGCGATGGGCAGGGACTAGTTGACCACCCGGCCGCCAACGCCATCAGCCCCCAAGCGAGCCGCGGCATAGCTCCCCCCCCGCTGCCAGGTGTACTCCCTCACCCTCTCTCGCTCGCTTCCCACACAAGCAACATTTATATTATAGTGAATATAAAATATAAGGCGCGGTCACAGACCAAAACAAAGACCATTTCTAGACTGTCTGTGGCAACACGACCCTAATGAAATAAAGCAGATCATTCTAGGACAACTGTAGCCTATCCCCCCACTGGCGAGCGCTAGCGAGCTGCAATGCCCCACGCAACCATTCTGCCATCGCCGGGAGGCGTCACAAGGGCCTTCTCCGGGATGTCCAGTGTTGGTGTATCAGGGCAATGATAAATTCGACGTAGAATCATGTCAATGGTCCTATCCACTGGCACGTTGGTGAACAGGCTTTCTACGTCGAGAGAGGCGATTGTGTGGTTGTTGTTACGGGGGTCGTCTCGTAAAATTTCCAAGAAATCGTGGGCTGAGTTAAGGTTGAATTGGCTGGGCACGTAGGGGGTGAGGAGGTTGTTCAGGGCCTTGGCGATCTGGTAGGTGGCAGTGGGGATCTGGGAGATGATGGGGCGGAGGGGGTTCCCAGGTTTGTGTGTTTTGATGGTTCCGTACGCATAACCAGGAGTGTATTCTCCGACGAGTTTTTCAAGGTGGATCCCTCCTTGTTTGGCGTTGATGGTGGTGATGGTGGTGTTGGCAGTACGTTTGATTTCGTCGGTTGGGTTGCGGGTGATCTTTTTAAATTTGGTGTTGTCACTTAAGATGACGTCCATTTTTCTAAGATATTCCTCCTTGTCATGGATCACGAGGCAGGAAGCTTTATCCGCACGACGGATGATGATGTTGGGGTTGTCTCTTAATTGTTTGGCAGCTTGGAAGTGTTGTTTGTTGAGTATTTTGCTATGGTGAGTTCCTCTGGTTTTGGCGGCTTCAGCGAGGAGAGTAGGTTGTAGGGCGGGAGTAGTGGTGACCTTGCCATCCTTCTTGAGTCGTAGGATGTCGTCCAGGAGGATTTCCGTTTCTAGGCGTTTCCGGTGGGGGCCAGGTTTGGAGCTGTAGTGGCAGTTAAGGCCTTTGTTGAGGAGGTCTTCTTGGTCCAGGGTCAGAATGGTGTTAGTAAGGTTTATATATCCTTTTATTGGTTTGGGAAGTTTTAAGTTTCCGCCATAAAGACGGGCAAGCTTTTTTATGGTTGTGTTTTCGGCTTGTCTTCTGTGTTGTTCAAGGAGTTGTTCGAGGGCTGTGTTGATTTCGGCTTTGAGGTGGTCTGGAGGGGTTTCGTCTTCCCAAATCCGTAGCAGAGCATCTCGTTCTTTACGAAGGTTGTTGGCGAGCTCTCGTTTTTCAATTATTTGGTCCTTCACCAGTTCTTCACGAAACTGGAGGGTGCTGGTGCGATGTCTGGCATTCTCGTGAAGTCTTATGTTAGCAAAGCCAGGTAATACATTTTCTTTAATACATACGAGGTTGAAAGAAATGGCAATTTCTGCGTTGGAAATTTTATTATTCAAAGTTTCCAGGTCTCTGATGAGTTTTCGCTGGGTGGCAGGAAGTAGATGAAGGAGATGAGCAAAATTCATGGTGGTACAGGGTTACATAAATGTACATGATGATACAGGATATACGACGCGTTTCACTGGACAACCAGCATTATCAAGTAAGGATGGAATGATATAAAAGGTAAACAGGAAGGGTATATATAGAGGGTGGAGGATCAGAGGAGGCGAAAATCAGGGGGCAAAAGTCTGCTATTGGTGGAGGGGTATTCTAGGAGAGAGAAAGGGAGAACCGCTTCACGCATGCGCACTGGATGCGGGATGGTGGTCGGTTGGTGGGGTCGAAGCTGATTGGCTGCATGTCGAGGGGCGTGGCCTAAGTTGGGTGGCGCCTGCGGAAGACGAAGCTGAAGGAGGTAGCGCGGGGGGCTGCGTCAAGGGCACCGGGGGGCGAGGGGGGGTGTTAGGTCCTGTAGGAAAGTGCCTTTTGGCAGAAGGAAGGATCTGAAGGTCCAGAGTTTGGTCGTTGATGTTGGGATGTAAGGCTTGGATATATAAAGCTTCGAGTATAGGTAATCTCCTTGGGTCACTTTCTTTATCGAGTATGGTGGTGTGTTTCTCTAACTCGTTGCGTGTGAGGTGAGGGTGGTTAGGGGTGAGATAGTGGTCTTTGATGGCTCCAGCCTGAAGGTGAAGAGTTAACCGACGTGAAAGACGAGTCTGCGTCATACCAATATAGGAATGAGGTCCACAGTCCTCATAATTACAGGTATGTTGGTAAATGACGTGATCGTCAGTCATCGGGCTCTTTATCTTGGTGGAGGCTGATTTGTTGCGGAGAACGAGGTTGGAGGTCTTGGGGGATTTGTAATAAATTATTAATTTGATTTTGTTTTCCGGGTTGGTTGGGTGGACATGCTTGGAGATTATTTCTTTTAAGACGGCCTCGTCATTTTTGTGTTCAGAGGACATGTAATTGCGGTAGAAGATCTTAATTTCATTGGGGGGGTCAATGTTGGGAGGGCTTTGGGTGTACCATTTTTCAAGATGGTGGTTGATGGTGCTGGAGATGTCGGAGTACGAGGATGCCGAGGAAGGGGAGTTGTCCATTGTTAGATTTTTCAAAGGTGAAGTTAAGTCCGGAGGAGGTCATGAAGCGACGCTGGAGTTCCTGTAGTTCGTGGAGGTCCTTGATTTGCACGAAGATGTCATCCACGTATCTACAGTAGACGGCGGGTCGTTGGGCAGCTAGGAGCTCTTCCTCGATGGTACCCATGAAAAAGTTCGCAAAAAGAACTCCTAGGGGGCTGCCCATCGCCACACCGTCTATCTGCTTGTACATGTTGCCCCGGGGGCAAAGGAAGGGGGCCTCCTTGGTACATAGCTCCAGTAGTGCTTTCAGGGCCTTCTCCGGGATGTCCAGTGTTGGTGTATCAGGGCAATGATAAATTCGACATAGAATCATGTCAATGGTCCTATCCACTGGCACGTTGGTGAACAGGCTTTCTACGTTTGCAAATCAAGGACCTCCACGAACTACAGGAACTCCAGCGTCGCTTCATGACCTCCTCCGGACTTAACTTCACCTTTGAAAAATCTAACAATGGACAACTCCCCTTCCTCGACATCCTCGTAGCTCTGAACGACCATGGGTTCAAAACCACCGTCTACATTAACCCAACTAACACAGGACAATGCCTCAACGGCGATAGTGAATGCCCCCGCCGTTATCTTCTATCCTCCATCTCCGCCTATGTTAGGAGAGCCCTCACGCACTGCTCTACCTGGGCCGACACCCACCAGGAACTAGCAAGACTATCCCAAGTTTTAGTAAATAACGGATACTCCAACTCCGACATCTCCAGCACCATCAACCACCATCTTGAAAAATGGTACACCCAAAGCCCTCCCAACATTGATCCCCCCAATGAAATTAAGATCTTCTACCGCAATTGCATGTCCTCTGAACACAAAAATGACGAGGCCGTCTTAAAAGAAATAATCTCCAAGCATGTCCACCCAACCAACCCGGAAAACAAAATCAAATTAATAATTTATTACAAATCCCCCAAGACCTCCAACCTCGTTCTCCGCAACAAACCAGCCTCCACCAAGATAAAGAGCCCGATGACCGACGATCACGTCATTTACCAACATACCTGTAATTATGAGGACTGTGGACCTCATTCCTATATTGGTATGACGCAGACTCGTCTTTCACGTCAGTTAACTCTTCACCTTCAGGCTGGAGCCATCAAAGACCACTATCTCACCCCTAACCACCCTCACCTCACACGCAACGAGTTAGAGAAACACACCACCATACTCGATAAAGAAAGTGACCCAAGGAGATTACCTATACTCGAAGCTTTATATATCCAAGCCTTACATCCCAACATCAACAACCAAACTCTGGACCTTCAGATCCTTCCTTCTGCCAAAAGGCACTTTCCTACAGGACCTAACACCCCCCCTCGCCCCCCCGGTGCCCTTGACACAGCCCCCCGCGCTACCTCCTTCAGCTTCGTCTTCCGCAGGCGCCACACAACTTAGGCCACGCCCCTCGACACGCAGCCAATCAGCTTCGACCCCACCAACCGACCACCATCCCGCATCCAGTGTGCATGCGTGAAGCGGTTCTCCCTTTCTCTCTCCTAGAATACCCCTCCACCAATAGCAGACTTTTGCCCCCTGATTTTCGCCTCCTCTGATCCTCCACCCTCTATATATACCCTTCCTGTTTACCTTTTATATCATTCCATCCTTACTTGATAATGCTGGTTGTCCAGTGAAACGCGTTGTATATCCTGTATCATCATGTACATTTATGTAACCCTATACCACCATGAATTTTGCTCATCTCCTTCATCTACTTCCTGCCACCCAGCGAAAACTCATCAGAGACCTGGAAACTTTGAATAATAAAATTTCCAACGCAGAAATTGCCATTTCTTTCAACCTCGTATGTATTAAAGAACATTTATTACCTGGCTTTACTAACATATATATATATATATATATATATATATATATATATATATATACTGTATATATACAGTATATATATACACATATATATATACATATATACAGTATATATATATATATATATATATATATATATATATATATAATTATATATATATATATATATATATAAATATAATATATACAGTATATATATGTTTTTGGTTCGACAATACACTGTCCTCTCAGAAATAGCAAAATGCATTGTAAACTACTAAGACCAGTTTAAGCATGTGACAATTGGACGTAATCAGCCTACTGACTGTGTTTCGTGGACTCTGAAGTAGTTAAAAACCACGTCGTCCTTTTGATGTTTTTGTTTTTGTTTTCATGCAATTTGACATGGTCTCGCTTTGAATTCGCGCTTTCGTAATACGCCATTTTGCAATGGCTATTTTACTTCCATGCTGACCACCCTATTCCTTATCACTGCTTTCAGCGTTCCTACAACTCTCTTCCCCTGCTGTAACGTCTATCGTACATCATCATCCATACTCTCATCTTTACTCATCACACTGCCCAAATAATTATATGAGCTGACATTTTCCATAACCTGAACATTCAACCTCACCTCACACTCTGTGAGTGCACCCCTTTCAAAGACCATAACCTTACTCTTTCCCGCATATACCTTCAGGTTCCTTTTCTAACACACGGTACCAAGCATATTTACCAGAACCTGTAATTACCACTCACTATCACTCATCAGAACTGTATCATCAGCAAACAACAGTATAGGCAATTTCCACTCATTTCCTTCCTCTATCAGGGGCACTCTAACATCCACTGCTCTCCCTTGAATCTCTTTCATGACTCCATCCATATAATATTATATACTGTATATATATTGTGTGTGTGTGTGTGTGTGTGTGTGTGTGTGTGTGTGTGTGTGTGTGTGAGAGAGAGGAAGATAGACGGAAGAGAGATAGAAGAGCGAGGCACAGGGCCGCTGGCTCTATATGGACAGAGCCAGACAGCCAGTGCCAGAGTGAAGCAGCGCTCATGCCGCTCAGTATCTTGGTATACCTGGTGGAGGGAGGGTGCGTCAGACGTATCTCCCAACACCTCCTCTTCTCTGCACATCTGTTCATTCAGCCTACGATAATCGGCTTGAAAATTCTCCTCGAGTTTCGTTTGTTTATGTTATTGATTTTATATATGATTTCGACAGCACATCCTTGCATGTGAGTGATTACTGAAGGTTTGTCCTGTGTTATGCGGTGTGAAATTTCGTTGAAGACGAGTTTTAGAAATATTACATGACACCTTACTCAATGAAACGCAAGAGATAATATAAATTCTTCCCAATTTGGATTCCTCACTCATACAAGATAGTGTACAGTGTAATATATTCAACTGTTAATTTCATGCTGTAGTTGCATATAATGAATAAATACAATACTGAAGATAAAGCCAAAAGGTTTACGATATAATATTATAGACTAATATTACTGCCTCGAACAAATTTTGCTTGTGTGTGAATAATGTGTTATCCAGGATCGATCGCGAATAGCATACAATCTCTACAACTGACTAAATATGCTAAGTATGGCTTCCTTAAGGGCCGCTCTACTGTTGATCTTCACTCTTGTCTTACTAAATCTTGGTCATCCTTCATTCGGGACTTCGGAGAGACTTTATCTGTTGTGCTAGACGTATCGAAAACCTTCGATAGAGTCTGACACAAATCCCTTATTTCCAAGCTACCATCCTACGGTTTCTATCCCTCCATCTGTGCCATTCTCTAATTTCCTTTTCGGCCGCTCCATAGCTGCGGTTGTGGACGGCCACCGTTCACTTCCTAAAACTATCAACTCCGGCGTTCCTCAGAGTTCTGTCCTATCTCCAATTATCTTCCTATTATTCATTAACGACCTTCTCAACTGCACCTCCAGCCCTATTCACTCATATGCTGACGACTCTACATTACACTATTCAACTAGCCTTCCACAAAATTATTCACAGCAGGAACTCCAAAACTCACGTAAGGAGGCCATACAACATCTATCTTCAGCTCAATCTATAATTGCGGCAGAGAAAACCTTGTTACTGTCAATGCTTCCAAGACTCAATTCCTCCATCTGTCAACTCGTCGCCCCCATCCAGAAAACTATGACCAACTCTTCAACAACATACAAATTAACCCTTCATCTTCCCTTAATATTCTTGGTGTCTCTTTTTCTGTTGATATCTCTTGGAAAGATCATATTACCATTATAGCTAAAACAGCTTCCCAGAATCTGGATGTGCTCAACCACCTCCAGGGATTCTTTACCCCTGTGCAACTTTTTTCTCTGTACAGTGTACAGGGTCACAGTGCATCCATGTATTGAGTATTGTTCACACGTGTGGGAAGGATCTTCTCCCACAGCACTTCTAGTCAAAGTAGAAAAGAAAGCCTTCTGTCTCATTGATTCAGGTCCGCTCACCAATTATCTGCAGTCTCTCTCTATTCGCCGCATTGTTGCATCTCTCTCACTATTCTATTGCTATTACAATAATCAATGTTCTCAGACTCTCAGTGTATACCACCCCCTCTTCGTAGAACACTTAACACCCGTCTTGCAACACAATCCCACCCCTCCTCTGTGCAACTCTCCAATCCAAAAGTTAAACGTTATTCTCAGTCTTTCTTCTATGCAACAGTTGAGCTCTGGAACTCTCCCATAATCAGTCTTTCCCTCTTCCTATGACTTAAATTGCTTCATACTCCGTGTGTCCAGTCATTTTGGCTCGAACAACCCTTGATTTTGGCCCTGTCACTCTTTCAACTTTGGGGGAGGCACTCGATTCAGGCAGTTCTGCCTTTTGTCTCCCTCACTCAAATAGACAAAAAACTAAAATGCTACTAAATGAACACCCAAACCAAAAGTGTCCATATTGCTAGGAAGAGGTCTGAAGTGTCCATATTGCTAGGAAGAGGTCTGAAGTGTCCATATTGCTAGGAAGAGGTCTGAAGTGTCCATATTGCTAGGAAGAGGTCTGAAGTGTCCATATTGCTAGGAAGAGGTCTGAAGTGTCCATATTGCTAGGAAGAGGTCTGAAGTGTCCATATTGCTAGGAAGAGGTCTGAAGTGTCCATATTGCTAGAAAGAGGTCTGAAGTGTCCATATTGCTAGGAAGAGGTCTGAAGTGTCCATATTGCTAGGAAGAGGTCTGAAGTGTCCATATTGCTAGGAAGAGGTCTGAAGTGTCCATATTGCTAGGAAGAGGTCTGAAGTGTCCATATTGCTAGGAAGAGGTCTGAAGTGTCCATATTGCTAGGAAGAGGTCTGAAGTGTCCATATTGCTAGGAAGAGGTCTGAAGTGTCCATATTGCTAGGAAGAGGTCTGAAGTGTCCATATTGCTAGGAAGAGGTCTGAAGTGTCCATATTGCTAGGAAGAGGTCTGAAGTGTCCATATTGCTAGGAAGAGGTCTGAAGTGTCCATATTGCTAGGAAGAGGTCTGAAATGTCCATATTGCTAGGAAGAGGTCTGAAGTGTCCATATTGCTAGGAAGAGGTCTGAAGTGTCCATATTGCTAGGAAGAGGTCTGAAGTGTCCATATTGCTAGGAAGAGGTCTGAAGTGTCCATATTGCTAGGAAGAGGTCTGAAGTGTCCATATTGCTAGGAAGAGGTCTGAAGTGTCCATATTGCTAGGAAGAGGTCTGAAGTAATAAAACTTGGACACAAGTGTTGTGATTCAGGGTGTCAAACCAGAGCAATTATATTTGAAGATATATTTACATAGAATACCGGTAACATTGTTTTGACCATTGTAACCCTTCTAAAGACATAATGTGAACTATAAACCACAATTGTTATATAGTAATATAGACTAATATTTGTAATATAGACTAAATAGAAAGGACTCTGCTATAGCTTGACACCCTATTGTGATTGTGTGGAATTCGGAGAAAAACAAAATTAGTACAGCTATAACCGGTTCTATATCAGTTGATGGTAAATTGAATCATTTACCAACTGAGTTATCGATACTTACTGGAGTAATATGAATCTACTGTCTCTGCGTCGTGTTAATGCCATGTTTTCATTATCGACAACACACTTCTGTACAAAATGTACATAATAGCTGAGTAACAAAGACAGTAACATAGCAATTTACCATCAGTTTGGATTTTTTTTACTTTTAGTCAGGTCAGGTCAGATGAAGGTATTGAGGGATAAGCCTTTACAACGGCTCCTCGTAGCTACTTTCTACTTTTTCCTATTATCTGAAGAGTGTAGAGAGGGAAAAAGGGGTGTTGGAGAGAAAGGAAGCTGTTGGAGTGGCTTTGTTATGTGTGTTTAGTCTGTGTACGTCGCCGAGGTGTCCTTCGACTGGGTGCGAGCATGTGAAAAATGCTAGGACGTACCACCACACCCACTAAATGTCCGCCACGGCTGGGATCGAACCCCGGTCAAGCAGATTCACACGTGAGCGTGCTCACCACTCCACTGCCGCGGTTCCTTTAGTACCAAACGGGATGTAATCTACTTTCCCACACGTACTTTGATCCACTTACATCAAGTGGATGACCTCACCACTTTAAGGGTAAGTTGATTGATCTGTTCTCATGTGGCCCTTCCGGAATCGAATAACTGGGGAAGAGGCGGAGCTCTAATACTATAATCTATGCAACATAATTAGGCCGGAAATGTTGGCCGCTAATCTCTATATCGAAAAACAGACTAGAGTAAACAAGAAAACATATCTAACATATGGGAAGAGTCAGCCAAGAAATAGCTGTGAACATGTGCAGTCCATTTTATCTAGCCCTTTTTTAGTTCCAGAGGTTAAGGGGGGTCACCTTCTTTTTTATCTTTTTCTACTTTTCTCTCTTTCTCTGGCTTGTATCCATTCGGCCCCATTCAGGTGTCAATTTCTTCCTGGCGAGTGATAGCGAGCCAGCATTGTATGGAGAAATCCGGCTTCGCCGGACACATTTTTCTATCGAAAAATGTACAAATTTAGCTCCCTGTCAATACAAATATATATATATATATATATATATATATATATATATGCTGGCTCGCTACCGCTCGCCAGGAAAATATTGACACCTGGATGGGGGTAAACGTCTTAAAACAGTAGGCTGAATGGGGCCGAATGGATACAAGCCAAAGAGAGAGGAAGAGAAAGAGAAAAAAAGCGAGGTGGGCTCCCTTAAGGTTGACGATTACTGGCCTGCCTATAATGAACATCGTATGTCTTAGATGGAGGAATGAAGACAGTAGAAGTGTGATAGCGATGGTGGTTTTCATTTTTTCATATTGTATATAGTGACATAGATTGCAGAGTTAGGTATGTGATTTTAGCATACAATCATATGAAGTGTCGAACACATATTCAATGACATATATAGGATTGCAGAATGGGGTATGTGATTTTTCATAGTCATGTGAAGTATAGAACCAAAAACTCAATAACAGTCATACATTACAGGGCATGTTGGCTGGGTATGCAGTTCGTATCTACCAAATATTGAACGGGGAGTTTCCAAAGTAATGTTATTTTTCACTATGCTAAATAAGGTAAATAATCCAAACTTTGTAAGGTTGGACCATTGGATATGTATTGCTCCTATCCATCAAAGGGAACATTTGTGTAGATCAACTAATTGCGTGTAAATATTTCGGCACAATTTGAAGGGTTGGATAACGAAGTTTCCTTAATAGTAAATGACAAAAATGGGGTTTCTTATGAATAAAATCTATACATCTGCAATTTAATGTTTCAACATCTTAACTAGAGTTCTTCTTCACTTTGCACGAATATGTATGCAGGATTCTTACTAAGCAAAATGAAAATGATGACCTTCTTATAGATCATATACTTTACTGTGGTTGTTTTTTCAGCTTAGTTTCCCAATAATTGAAACACAGAAACATTATTAGGATTATTCCTCAATTGTGTAGGGACGGGCATATCTGTCTTATCCTGTGACTATAGTCTATTCGTTGTAAGAGGGCGAGAAATCATGTCCTATAACCTCTGTAGCGCAAAAACGACTCGAGTAATCGAGTTAATATTTTTACCATTTGGGAAGGGTCAGCCAGAGAATAAGTGTGGAAATTTACAGCTCATTTGCTCTAGCCCTTTTTTGAGTTACAAAGGATAGAAGGCATGATTTCTCGCCTACTTACAACGAATAGACAAGGTGTCTATGCAAGGTGTCAAACCGGATCAATTTTGTTGGAAGACTTGAAATGACTATGAGAAGGAATAAAATAAAATAAAAATTTATAACATTGTTTTGGCCATTTTATCACTTCCAAAGACATAATTTGAACTATAAACCATAATTTGATCTTCGCAGATACAATAATAGACGCTAAAAATAATAAAACCTGGATTTCGTTTTAACACCCTGCCTATGGAATTATTCTTATAGGTCTAAATTAGAGTACTGTCAAATTAAAGTACTGTCAAATTTTCACCTGGATAATCTATTTATAAGGCGACAATTACAATCATATAACAATTTAAGAGCAACACATACAAAGTCGGCCCGTCATAGGAGTTCGTCACTAACTGTGGTGAAGATAATGAGAAAGATATATAATAGATTATAATTATGTTCTGAAACCATTTTTGGCACAAAAAAATAAATCAAATAAATAAAGCGTATTGAAATTCAGTTTTGTGAATACTTCGGTGGAGGGAGTTAGGCCATTTCCTAAAATAATTTTGTATTTGTATATATATTTTTGTTCTTAGTTATATCTATTTAGGATTATTCTCAAAAGATGAACCTGATACAAAGACTGTTGAGGGTTGGCTGTAAACCATCATAATGCAAAAACCTTGAGTATTATGACGCATTTTTGACAATATATTATGGCTATCATTAGACGATATTATTAGGAAAGGAGTAGGAAAGGTAAATGGAAGTCAGAGGGTTAAATAAGTGTTTTCCCTATTTTTTCCAACATTTCCTTCTGAAAGTGTATTATATCGTCATGATCCTGACATGAATGGTTACCGGTACCCACTTTTAGCAGAAGTACCGGTACGTATTTGTTTTTAGTTAAAATAAGACTTTAGAGGCTATCAACCCATGAGGATTATTAAGCCCACCTTAAAGTCAGGAAGAACGTGACCGGAGACCCCCAAGTTTATACTCCCAGGTATACTGGAAATATAAACCCAGAGGTTGTCCTGCTCGGGAACCTCAGACGTCTTCCTTAATCGCGATGTGTGGTACGTCAGAGGTTCTAACTTGATAACCTGTAAAAACATTGCATCCTGACACATCTTCACAGCACATGTACAGTTCCTCACACAGGCACTTGTTACACGTGTATTTATAATTATATTATTATATATACCTACTTATTTATGTTGTCATGGAAAACTGGAAAACATACTATAACAATCGAAATAATAGTTTAATTGTATATGCTTTGTTTGTCTTTATTTATAAACAAAATATAAAATAAAATTAAATAATAACATAAATATATCTCGCCCAATAACAGTCGGAATTGAGGGCAACTGTAACATATTCATATCTTGTCAAATGTTTGCAAGCATTTATAGGGTGACGGGACAGGATAAAAGTTAGAAACAGTAACTATGGTAGGAATCAAGAATTAACCCCTTAAATATTATGTCGCATTTTGGCATTTTATATTGACAATCATCAGTCGAGTTTATGCAGTTCAGGAAGGACCTTTAGGAATCTTAGGGGTCAAAACCAACTCAATTATGCCTTTTACTCCCACAGATCCTTCCTGAATAAAATCTTCTAATGATAGCTAAATTTAACTGCTGAAACGCGTCACAATCCTCAAGGGGTTAATTGGATGGACAGCTAAAAGAAAATCAAGGATATTAATAAACACTGGTAACTAAAAATGTCTTAACCATTTTAGGATTATGACGCGTTTTGACATATTATTCTGGATACCAATAAAGTAGGTGTGCAGTTTTTGCATTACAAAAAAAAAAAAAAAAAAATGCATACACAACTCTGCGACCTAGAATTCTGCAAGTAGTATTGAATCTATTAGGTAAAATCAGTTTATATACAGTATATATATATATATATATATATATATATATATATATATATATTGCAAATACACATAAGCTACTAAATGTGTTTATGCCTACAGCCGGACTTGAACCACCGACAGTCAGAACAAATGCCCATACGTTAATCCACTATACCACGGCATGATAGAGGATACTTGTGTGCAGTGGATTAAAGCATGGACACTCGTCCTGACTGATGGTGGTTCATGTCCGCCTGGGAGTATATAATTATATATAATTACTTTTATGATCACATTGAATCTTAACCATTAAAATATTAATCTATAATAAGGTCAGCGTAACACTATTTTGTAGGATTTTGAATATGGTGTATTTCAAATTTAAATATATATAAGAAAGACATAGTGACCATGATCTGCGACCTTCACCATTCACCTTGACCTTTGAATAACAAAAACACAAAATTTGGACAATCGTTGCATTGACCAACCGAATTTGCCAGCAAAATTTGGTGACGATACGTAACCCGTTCAGTAGTTCTGTTGGTTTAATTTCATACTGGATATTAAGACGATTTGATTTAGTTCATGAAGGGCCTCCATAAGATTAGCAGGCTTTCAACCATCTTAATTAACTCTTCTTACTACCACAGATCCTTCATAAGCTCTACAATATCGTCTAATTATAGCTAGAATACAATACAAAAGATGTCACCGGTACACAAAGGGTTAAACCGTTTAGGATGAGTATTAACAAAATTATTAACATTCTTCTTTTGTTCTTTGACCTTGACCTTTAACCTTAAGTATTATAATATTTATATATATGATTGAAATTTATGTTATTTAAGTAAAATGCAAATAACAGTCGTCAGCTTATCGAAAATTTAGTATTTTTTATGATGAAGGTTAACTTATGACCTTGGCTTGTGACCTTGACCTTTATGTAGGATTATATTTTTGCTTGCTTTGATGTAACACTAGAAAATCAAATAAGTGTGTCAAATTTCATTAAAGATCACCAGTTAGTTTCGGAGGTATTAAAAGAATAGTTGACCTTGACCTTTAACCTTCATCTTGACCATCTTAATGTCTGAAAATTTAAAATTTTAATTTTCCCTTAAAGCACAACTGTCTCAACGACTTTTGTGAGGTTTACATGAATAGTAGAGAAATTAGCATATTGACCTTATATTTGACGTTGACCTGTGACCTTGTATGACCTTGGTCTAAGCATTCCGAAAATGCATGATATGTCTAATGAGAATCTTACATTAAATAGGAAATACCAGTAAAAATCATATTTCGACCTTTAACCCACTGAGTCCCAGCTAGTTTATAATAAATGTACCACCCAGGACCAGCAGGTTTTGAAAAATAAATAAATCCAGAAACAATTGGGAATGGGTTAGGAATGAAGGAAAACCCACAAAAAACCGATCCCCTAGGTCATTAAGGGGTCCTACGGTGCGCCCGAAAGTCGGATTTACAAGAGGGGAAAATTGAAGGCAAAAACACCCAAAAACAGGTTTTTACACGCTCACGCGCACGCGGTTGGACTTTGAGAGTTTTCAACCATCGACATGTTTGCGTGGGATACTTACACAGTTCCCATACAAATCTGAGCCCTCTAGGTGCCATAGAACCGGAGTAATTAACAGTGACGACACGTTGTCGTCGCTGGGGTTTAGCGTTACATACATTGCCGACGACAACGTGTCGTCGCTGGGGTTCAGTGGGTTAACCTTGACCTTTGACCTTGACCTTCGACCTTAGAATTTCTTATCAAAGATTTAGTTAGCTTAGCAGCAATGTTCGTATTAGCTAGCATTATGAATATGGTGTAATTTGGATTAAAACTTATTGATTACAAATAGTGATCATATACTGTGACCTTGGCCTTTGACCTTTGAATAAAAATAAGATACATATATTTGGATGGTCATTACATTGACCAACTGAACTTGCCTGTATAATTTGATGACAATACATTAAACAGTCAAGGGGGAGTTTAGGGAAAATTACAAATACTCTTGTTTTGACCTTGACCTCTGACCTTAACTATTACAATATTTATGTGAAATTTGATATATATGATATTTATGTAATAAGCCATAATGTAGCCAGTTTTCTTAAATTTTAGTATTTTTTTTTAATAAATAATAAAAGTTGACCTTTGACCTTGACCATTATGTAAGAGTACATTTTTGTTTGCATTGACATTGCCCATGGAAATCAAATAAGCATGCCTAATTACATTAAAACCCATCAGTTAGTTTCATATATATTAATAGAATAGTTGAGCTTGACCTTTGACCTTTATTTTGACCTTTATGTCTCAACATGTATTATTTTCCTTTTCACTTAAAGTGGAACTATCTCACCAAATGTTGTGAAGTTTGCATGAAAAGTAAAGAAAATAGCATATCGACCTTTTATTTGACATTGACCTGTGACCTTGACCTTTCATATAGAATTGAATAGTTTTTTGTATGACCTTGGCCTAGGTATTCCGAATATACATGGTAAGCCTAGTGGGAATCTAAGAGTTGGTATAAGAAATACTAGTAAAAACCTATTTTGACCTTTGACCTTGAACTTTGACCTTACCCTTTAGTATAGTTTTCAAAAATGTGGGCAATACGATATCAACGTTACTAATAACTAGTATAGTGAAATTGAGGACATTTGAATAAAAACAAAAAAATATATAGAATAAGTTGACCTTTGACCTTGACCTGTGACCTTGACCTTTATGTAAGAATAATTTAGTGTTGTCCATTGACATTGCCTAGGAAAATAAAATAAGCATGACTAATTTCATTAAAACCCATCAGTTAGTTTTATATATATTTATAGAATAGCTGACCTTGACCTTTGAACTTGACCTTGACCTTAATGACATGTGTCTCAAATTGTGTTATTTTCTTTTTCATGTAAAGTGCAGTTATCTCTCCAAATTTTGTGAAGTTTGCATGAAAAAAAGTAAAGAAATTAGCATATTTGACCTTGAATTGTGACCTTGACCTTTCATATGGAATTGAATAGTTTCTTGTATGACCTTCGCCTAGGTATTCCGAATATTCATGGTAAGCCTAGTGAGAATCTAACAGTTAGAATAAGAAATAGTAGTACAAAACTTATTTTGACTTTTGACCTTGACCTTTGACCCTATCCTTTAGAATATTTATCTAATATTTGGTCTATAAAATATCGAGGTTACCAGTAACTTGTATAGTGAAAATGAAGAAATTTGAGTAAAAACTAAAACACATGAAATATTGACCATATCTTTAACCTTGACCTTTGACCTTAACCTTTTATTTAAATTTAAATTTTATTTTTGACTGACCTTCGCATTGACCAAATGTATAAACCTGTGAAATTTGGTGAAAATCCATCAAACGGTCTAGGAGGAGTTAGCGGACGGACGACGACGACGGACGACGACGGACGACGACAGACAAGCTGATTGGTGGTGCACAGTATACGGGCGGGATCTGTGTGCGCGATACCACTCTGCTTCGCAGAGTTGATAAGCGTTAACATTCAGTTTTGGAAGGCCCTCTTGCAGTGATAGTGGTGAACACGATCTCGATCATCCCTCTGGCTCCCAAAATTCCGCCCTAAACTGAATACTATCGTTTAATGATTACCAAAATAAATTGTTAAAGCGCGTCATAATCCTCAAGGGGTTAATTAAGAAAGTATGGTAAACGGAGAGCATTAAGATTTGTATTTTGTTCCAACCCTATCGTTATACCAAGATGCATTTTTTATGTCCTATGTTTAATATTATCAGATATATTTATTCATTCCATCTGTAAGACCATAAGACAAAAATATATAAAATAACACATAAGAAAAACAAAGGGTATAAAAAACATACATATACTATATATATATATATATATATATATATATATATATATATATATATATATATAAAATCAGTAGGTGACTTAGTGCAGCGTATTCTCCTTAAAAGGAGGAATATGAGGGGAAAAACGCCTGGACCAATCAGGCGTTTGGTCCAGCCATCCTGAAGATGGCTGCGTTAAGTTGCCGAAAACTCGAAGAAAATATAGTTGATTGGTCCGGGCGTTTTTTCCCTTATATTCCTCCTTTTATGGTATATATATACAGTATATTATATATATATATATATATATATATATATATATATATATATATATATATATATATATATATATATATATATATATATATATATATATATATATATTGTATTGCTATAATATGTACTGTTTTGATTGCTACAGGTCCTTCCAAAGTTGTATAAAATCATCTAATTTTGCCCTGAATAAATATAATATGTGGCGTCTGTATTTCAGGTAAGTAACCCATTCAGTACCGGTGACGTCCTTCTCATCATATTCTGGCAACTATTAGACGATTTTATTCAGCTTAGGAAGGATCTGTGGTAGCTAAACGAATTAATTGAGATAGTCTGTAGCTTTGTAATTGTTAGAGGTCTTTCATAAGCTGAATAAAATAATAAAACAATTGTCAGAATATAATGAAAACGTTGTCACCGGTACTGAAGTAGTTAATCCCTTCTGTACCGGAGACGTTGTTATATATTTTATTCTAGTTATATTTAGACAATGTTGTGCAGTTTAAGAAAGATCTGAGGTAGTAAAAAGAGTTAAGTGAGATAGTTCGAAGCCTATTAATTGCTGGAGGCCTTTTTAAGCTGCATAACATCTTCTAATAGTAGCCAAAATAAAGTTAAACATATAGTACGTCACCGGTACTGAAGAGGTTAATATGTTTCACCTATCAAGAGTTTGGTAATCACTACCCTGTGAGAGTAGCATAGAGTAAAGATAGATAGACACGTGCATGACGTCACAAATCTGAAAATAGTGATCCGCGCGTTCGAGAGATGGCAGTAGATCGCAAAAGAAAATGGGAGGGTCCATATTAATTTGTAATAATCCCTACCTTGTACTAATAACGCTATTAATAATCAATTCAACGTTATCCAGAGACTCTGTAAGCATGACAGAGTTCAATAGACATAAGTAAAGGCTGCTGTAAAGGCCAGATCATCGAGAAACTGTCGTCATTATGAGGAGGTTCACAGGTAAACTTCCTCCAACCCCCGCAATTGTTGTTGTGAGATTCGAGAGTTGCCAACGTCAAACAGGCTGGGACAAAATATCCCTAGAAGTCATAAGTATAACCTAAAAACATATTTCGTGTAAATGCCCAGTTTTAGTGCAACCTTACAAATTAACATCTATATAACATGTAACTAATAATATACTGTATATTCAAAATGACATTTTCATTCTTGTTGTGTTGCTTGGAGTTATACAGCTTCATCATAATATTATATAAGTATTCTTTATAGTGTATATGTATACTTAATTTTGTCCTCTTGCTTTTATATATCTATTATATTTTAAATAATTTACAAGTGTTTTTACCAACATTAATTCACCCTTAAAGACGGTCCCTCTTCAATCTAACGCCCCCTCATTATGCAGACTTTTCCCTAACTGTGGTAACACTGCAGACAAGCCAGGCACGCAGATATTAAGTAGTATTTAATAAGGAATAACCACTGGGGCCTTTTGCTTATAATATTATGCCCCACAATAGTGCTGCTACCCCTAGTTCGCGCGAGGAAATAATCAGTTTCTCCTCTTTCCTTCTGATCTCTTTGGAGAGTAGTGAGGCGGCAGAGGTTTAGTTACAGATCAACAGATGGCGTTGGCTCACACTTTCACCTACTAAAGTCGCCATTGTAACAGAGATCGACCCACCAACTACAATCATATTGGAAATACTGGTCTCTCTTTACACTCAAATGGGTCTATGGCCTTATAACCCCTTGAGGATTTTGACTCATTTTGGCAGTACCGGTATACAGGGTGTCCCAAAATAGATAAGCCAAACTTCAGGATAAGATTATACAGGTGATTCTAAGCATTAAATATTGCATAACAAAAATTCTAAATCTCAACCGATTAAGAGGTATTGAAGGTTGTATATAGTGACCTCCCCCACATCGCTGTAATGAACTCTTCCAAGTCAAATAGTTCCAGCAGGGCCAAAGTGAGCTACTATGTCTATAATCATTTTGCAACTGGCAGCATTATATTATATTGATTATAGCAAGGTAAAATAATTACAGTTAGATGGGGGTGTGGTAAGCTCTAGGACAGCTAGGCCAGCCTTGTGGGAAAATACTTAAGAAAATGTTATTTTCAACAGGCAATATCTCTGTAACAAGTAAAATGGAATTTTGCTTGTAGAATATTTTATGCTGAGAATATTTTTCCAAACCTAATCCTGAAGTTTGGCACGTCTATTTCGGGACACTGTATTCAAGCTATTATTATACGATTTTATTCAGATTAAGAAAGGAGTGTGGAAGTCAAAGGGTTTATCAAGATAATGTTTACTCTTTCAATTCCCACTGACCCTTTCTAAGCTGTATATTGCCGTTTACTGATAGCGAAAATATACTGCTAACATTCGTCATTAGCCTTAAGGGGATTATATTAATACACACTCTGCAATACAAGTATAGGATGTTTAGCTTCGCGATTAGATCTAAATAACACGATAAAAAATATAACTTCACCAGTTGGTTGATAATTAAGAGGACGTTTTTAGGTTTTCTGGACCCTTTTCTCCCTCATGCCCCATTAGTTTAGATATCAAAAGACCCCCCATTAGTTTGACGATTTTAAGATTTTTCGCACCATTTATTGTTAACATTATGAACTACGGTGCCATTTAAGTATTGAGTTTTCTGGCGAGCGATAGCAAGTTAGTTACATATGAGAACCCAGCCATGGACATTACTCTACCGAAAATGTTTACACAATTATCTTAAAAGGAGGGGGGGGGGGTCTTCAGTGTTTTCTTTTATGCTCGATAGACGTCGAGGGAGAAAAATTAAAAGGGATGTAGGTTATAGTGGGAGAAGTTCTTATTTAACTATAAACAAATTAAGTGTAGGGCATCTACTGTTTGAAATAGATGGCGAAGTTCTCGTGTAGTAATATGATAGATGAAGTATAGGTGATATAGGTTATAGTGGGAGACGTTCAGAATGTAAGTAAGATCTGTAGGGAGGAAAGGGTCTGCCTTGTGTGGGACAGACGGCCTTTTGCAGATTTTATTTTGTCTTATGTTCTTGTGCATGATCAAAGTTATGGAGCCACATATGCTCCATTTGTAAGGTTGGGTATGCATTGCTCTTATCCATCAAAATGTGAAAGGAAGTATAAAATAAATTAATGAGCGCATATATTTTTGATCAGTATATCACCAAAAATGTCATTGTGTATATACTGCAGTTTTAGCTGTATTCATATTTAGGTTAAACATGTTTGTCCTCCACCGTACTGATATTATTTCTTTATTTTTGCATTACATATAATTTTACCCTATTCTTTTTCCCCCGATACTACTAAAGTATTTTTAGGATTACATTTAATTCGTTACCGTTTATATATATGTGTGTGTGTGTGTGTGTTACAGTGAGACTGTGAAACGTACCGTAGTCATTTCGTGAAATGACTAAGCATTTCAGTCAATCTGTGAAATGACTGGTTACTAACCTAACAGGTTAGGTTAGGTTAGGTTAAGTAGGCTAGGTTAGGTAGGTTAGGTTAGGTTAGGTAAGGTAGGTCAGGTTAGGTTAGGTATTTCAGGTTAGGTAGGTAGGGCAAACCCCATAGTTGCATTCAAGCTCATGAAAAGCAGATTGAGGTGTGTTATTGTGTGAACAATATCTTCACTTCATAAAATAGGTGGAGATCAATATAACCTAACCTAACCTAAGTTAGGTTAGTAACCAGTCATTTCACAGATTGACTGAAATGCTTAGTAATTTCATGGAATGCCTCGTTTCACAGTCTGACTGTAATATATATATATATATATATATATATATATATATATATATATATACTGTAGATATATATGCATAAGACAATTTTGATTTTCCGCCATATATTATAATTATATCAGGCGTAGGGATGTGGTGACCCCTTAGCCCGTCACTTCTGTTGCGTAGATAGCCCCTGGAGGTTGGGACTGGGAATCCCACCGCCAGAATTTACTCCCACTAAGGGATCAGCAAGCCTTTTCTTGCTAATCCTCCCTATCCCTTTATGGGAGTGAGAGTCTGGTTACTGATTGACTGACTATTATATTGAATATCGAGGTGGACAATTGACAGAAAGTAAGCTTATTTTTGCTAAATACGGTACGATGACGCATTTTTTTTCTGGCTATTATTAGACGATTTTATTCAGTAAATGAAAGATCTGCATGAGTCAAATTGGAAATTGAGATCAGCCTTGTTTGCAGTATATATAAAATTATCAAATAATAGCCAGAAGAAACTGCTAAAACGCATCATTATCCTCAAAGGATAATCCTATATGAAGAACCCCTGTCACATGTTGCAGGAAAACAATACAGTACGACCATTTCTGTAAAACTGAAGGATAAAACAATAACGGATTCGTTTGTATATTATATTGAATTACTAACTTGAAAAGTATCCATAGTATTGGATCTGCAAAAAAGATTCCAATTATATTGTGCCAAAAAATAGTAACTACATACCGATATACTGTGTATATAAATAGTAACTACATACCGATATACTGTATATATAAATAGTAACTACATACCGATATACTGTATATATAAATAGTAATTACATACCGATATACTGTATATATAAACAGTAACTACATACCGATATACTGTGTATATAAATAGTAACTACATACCGATATACTGTGTATATAAATAGTAACTACATACCGATATACTGTACCGGTATATATAAATAGTAACTACATACCGATATACTGTATATATAAATAGTAACTACATACCGATATACTGTATATATAAATAGTAACTACATACCGATATACTGTATATTTCTGAAAAAATTATTGTAGTTTCAAACACAAAATATGTTACACAGCTTAAGAAAGGCCGATCTCAATATCCATCCCTACGCCTGATAGGCTATATATGGTTTAAAAGTGTACTTATATATATATATATATATACCGGTATATATATATATATATATATATATATATATATATATATATATATATATATATTTGCATATATATCGGTATATATAGTTTCCTCGCTAGACCTCTACAAAAAAAAAAAAAAAAAAAAAAAAAAGTTCCCCCCCTTCGCGAAGAAAATGTACCGGTACCGGTACATTTTTTGGAAGAAAGATATCCCAGCCGAAGGCAGTTTCCGACTAAGATACAATCTCTCTATTGCTCGACAGGATAAAGTCGACACCTAAATGTCAAGAAAGAACTTAATATTGACTAATAAGTGGGGTTAACGGTTTTATAATCGTCAAACTAATAGAGCGAATGTCTTAACATTTCAGAACTAAGGGAGTTAAGCATGAGGGAGAAGGGGGTTAACAAAATATCATTAATTCAGAGGTAGTAATAGAAAGTCGGTCAATCATAGTAATTCATCACTGACGGTGGCAAATATATTCATAGACAAGAGAAAAAAAACGAATAATTACTCTGAATTATGTTGGTAGGGAACATATAGAGGCATGATGACATTCAAAGTGGTATGGATATTTGGGTGTAGGAAGTTAGGCCTTTTCCGAAGAAGAAATTGTATTTATTTATATACCGGCATATATATATACCGGTATATACTGTATATATATACTGTATATATATATATATATATATATATATATATATATATATATTTTTTTTTTTTTTTTTTGTTAGGTACACTCAACGACATGAATTAGGGGCTATGCTTTAGAAGATATCCTCAACATAATCGAATTTTCGTATTAATTTGCATACTTAATATTTACATTTCGGCAGTTAATTTTGCAGTTCGAGAGTTCATATTAGGCCCGGATTGATGTCGTTGACTGTACATATTCCAAGACATGAACATGCTTTGAGGCCATTGGAAGGCTGGTTACAAACCAACATACGAAATGAATGTATTATCTTGACCCCTTTAGCTCGATGACGTAATGTTCATCTTAGTCTGGTTATCATTAGAGGATTTTCTTTAGCTTTTAATCTACCTCTAGAAATCAAAACTGAAAAAAACATCTCAATAAACCCTCTGAAAAACATACCGAAGGTCCTATTTAAACCATATAAAACAAAGTCATTTTACCCAGAATCAAAGTTATAAAAAGGCGTCATCGTGTTGAAGGGGTTGATATGATTTAATGGTTTACCCACTTGCTAGCAAAAGTATTTCAAAGAATCTAGCTTACTAAGGCCTACATTAACCTTCAAATAACTAATAGACGTGAGCCCGAAAGTCCCCGGCACTTCCTCACAGCACTTGTATGTATTGTTATCTTAGCAACTGTGCACAAGATTAAGGGGAGATTTCCACTTGAGGGAATTTTTCTTGACTCCTTTCTCCCTCATGTTTAGCCCCATTGTTTTTCTAATTTTAAGACGTTCGCCCCATTATTTTGACGATTTAAAAAACTTTCAACCCATATCTGTCAATGTTAAGACGTTTCGTGCCATTTAGGTGTCGATTTTATCCTAGCGAGCGATAGCGAGCCTGTAATTTAAGAGGAACCGGCTTTCAGCCGGGAAATTTTTCTACCGAAAAATGTACACATTTATCTTGAAAGGGGGTCAAGGGGGTTTAATCTTAAGCTTGATGGATATCTAGAGACCAAACTAAAAACTTCCCCTTAACTCCTTCTGTACCGCCCACATCTTTCTTTATTTTATTTCAGATATATAAAGACGATTTCGTTAAGATTAGGAAGGATATACGGTTGCTAAAAGGAATAATTGAAACAGTCTGTAGCCTGTTTACTGGTAGACGTCCTTCTTAAGCTGAATAAAATCATCTATTAGTTGGCAGAATATAATGCAAAGGGCGTCACTGGTACTGAATGAGTTAAAGAAGAGAAACATGTGACAGTGGAGAATGCCAGACATACTATAGTCTATTCATTATAGGTCGGCCAGAAATCCTGACCCCCTAGCCTCTCTAAAGCCGGTATCACACGAGAGCTTTTATAGTCAACATTCGATCATCAACATATTTCTGGCAATATTTCTGGAGTATTTTGCACTGGTATCGGAAACTAGACTGATGATAAATTAATTTAGGTAACAGAAAAATATTAAATGTTTACCTCATAAGCTGCCAGACCAGTGTTAAGGATAAATATTGTTACGACCGGGGCTACGAATAAAACAAGGGCACTTAATGATTGGACTAGTAATAGGGCACTATGCAACAACGGTACGCTAGATCCAAACCCTTGAACTTATATGCCGGCTAACAAAAACACCTACTGTACACTCTCCAAAGTTACTCTGCGATAACGGGGTATCCTTAACTGGGCATAAATGTACTCTACTTCAGGCTAACCCACACTGGTATAGCCTGATAACAAACAAGATGCAAGTTACGTTAAAATGCACAAAAGGGAAGCTATGGAAAGATCAATTAAATCACTGCAAGATTTAATACAATACAAAGATGCTTCAATACAGTTACTCTAAACAACAATAAACTCTTCACTCCTATCTGAAAGAAAGTGAAGTCTAGTCCTACAGCATAGACCTGGAAACTTCTGAAGAAAGTCTGATGCTCATAAGATGCTCGTATCTTAAATTATATAAAGGCAGGAGGCAGGACACCACACGTGTAGGCTGAATACACTAAAAGATAGGACATATAATGTTAACTGACACGGGAATACTATAAATGCGCAACGGCAGTAATGCTCGACACTAAAAGAAATACTTCCTCATCAACGAAACAGTCTGCTATGGTTGTGCAACTCAACAACAACCTAGACTAATAAATGCCGTGAATAATAATGCATACATATCATAAAGAGCTCATGTCCTAACTAGTGTCTGCTAGGCGAATAAAGTCTAGCTGGGATATCAAGGGTAGGAAACTGTGGCTGAGCAAGACTGGCTCATAGCCTAGCGTTGTTCTTAACCTGACAAGCGCTAAATAGACCTAGGGGCTAGGGTAGTTATTTGTGCATTTCTAGCCTTGGATTCTGACAGAATTCGTTATATTTACAATATAGAGCATTATTTGTTTTCGGTATGCTTTTATTTTACATATATGATGTATATATGAACCTTCAAGAGTGCTAAAATAAGTGGGAAAAGCATTTGGGTGGTGAAAAACGAAGATATTGGCCACCCGGTCATAATCTCAGGCGAGAGAGCCACAGGCAACCCTCCTCTCTCGCTGTCTGTGAGGTAACTGAGACGAGCGGGGCGGTGTGGGCCGGTGTCTGGGTGTTGCATAACGATCTTTTCTGCAACCCACTTGTGCTACATTATCGCGGGAGAGAAAAATAACCGATAAATGATGATAATAAGAGGAAAAATAGGTGATAATTGAGGAGGGGAGGGAGGGGGGAATAAGGTGGGGAAGGAGGGGAGGGGGTGGGTGAGATTTACATGGATGAGTACTGGAGGGGAATTATCTCACCTAGAGACAAATTCCTTTGTTTTGATAGGCCCTTTTTTTTATGGAAGGCTTTTTTTATGGTCTTGCTTCCGTGAGGCCTATCGCGTTCCCTATAGGAAGCCTTCCGTGAGGCCTATCGCGCTTGCCGGGTTAAGGCGGTATGATTAAAGTTACGTTAATGACGGGGATGCTCTCTTGGTAGATCCAGATCTCAAGTATCTGGTTTTACCCTGGCGTTCCCTCTAAAGTCAAGCAAAGAGGCAGCACTGTGTTCTAAGGTAGTAGGCAAATGCCCTCTTACAACACGATGCTGCACTCGAAAAAGGCACAACCACACTTGGCGGCACACAATGGCGGAAGGCGGACGCAAGTTTTGAGGCTCCGGCATATGTTGTGGGATGGACAAGTAATTCACGGAATATCGAGTGCATACGGGGCTAGCAAGAAGAGGAAGGATTTAGTGAAGTGTTTGGAGGATATATTGGTGTGGTAGAGGGGTGATATATAGTGTAATAAGAGTGTGTAGTGACGGGACAGCGGTAGTGTTGTGAGTTGTTGAGTTTGTAAACAAACATGGCGGAGGGAATTTCGGGTATGACGGAGGCGGAAGGAAGGTTACAACGTTTTCGTGGATTTAAGAGCACAGATAAGAAGTTAGAAGAGGTTAGTATTGTTGTGAAGGATTTGGAAAAGTGGATGAGTGATACGGAGAAATGGAAGGGGGATATTGGCGAGAAAGTTAAGGCACTGTGTGTAATGTGTGGTGTGACAGGTGAGGAAGGGAATAGGCCTAGCGAAGGAAGTGAATGCAGGCCTATTTCGGCAGTTAATGATAGCCTAGAGATGGTATTGAAAAGGGTAGATGAACTGGGAGCAGAGAATATGGCATTGAAGGAGCAGCTGAAGGAATACGAAGGACGTTTCACGGAAGTAAAGGAGTAAACTGCATGGACGGTGGTAGGTAAACAAAAAGTCAAGGATTTGGAGGATATTATGAAAGAGCAAAAGGAAGAAATGAATATGACCAAAAAAAGTTTTGAGAGTGCAGTTGTAGGGGTCATGAAGAACAAGGAGAGTGTCGTGAGGGAGGCCATGGACAGGGATAGGGGTGTAATCTTGTATTTGTTTTTCTTTTCTATGTGATTGAGGGAGGCAAAAGGCATAGGGAGTGCCTCCCCCATAGTTGAAAGAGTGACAGGGCCAAAATCAAGGGACGTTCGAGCCAAAATGCCTGGACACACGGAGTTTGAAGCAATTTAAGTCATAGGAAGAGGGAAAGACTGATTCTGGGAGAGAGTTCCAGAGCTCAGATGTTGAGTAGAAGAAAGTTTGAGAGTAACGTTTCACTCTTGGGTTGGAGAGTTGCACAGAGTAGGGGTGGGATTGAGTTGCAAGACGGGTACCACGTGCCCTACGTAAAGGAGGTGGTATGCACTGGGATAGCTCTGGGGAACACTGATTATTATAGTAGCGATAGAATAGCGAGAGAGATGCAACATTGCGGCGGAGAGAGAGAGATTGCAGAGAGTTGGTGAGTGGACGGGAGTTAATGATACGAAAGGCCTTCCTTTCAACTTTGTCTAGGAGAGCGGTGTGAGAGGAACCTCCCCACACATGTGAACAATACTCAATACAAGGGCGCACTATGCCCCTGTACAGAGCAAGAAGCTGTGCAGGGGAAAAGAACCCCCTAAGGCAGTTGAGGACACCCAGCTTCTGGGAGGCTGCCTTAGCAAGACTGGGAATATGGTCCTTCCAAATGAGAGCAGAAGAAAAAGAGACACCAAGAATATTGAGAGAAGATGAAGGGTTGATTTTTGTATTGTTGAAGAATAAGAGATAGTCCGCTGGGAGATCCTGACGGGTAGATAGATGGAGAAATTGGGTTTTGGAAGCATTAAAGTTAACAAGGTTTTCTCTGCCCCAATTGGAAATAGTATTTAGATCAGAATTTAAGAGTTCTATGGCTTCATTACGTTTGTCGTTGAGGGCCATATGTATGTATGGAGACATAGAGACTCATATGAATGATAATGGAGTGAGAAAAGTGAGGGATATGGAGACAGTGAAGGAGGTCATGAAAGGTGTGGATGAGGACGAATATGGATGGGAAGGGCAGGTGGAGGAGGTCAGTAGGATAGGTAGATATGAAAGGGGAGACCTATAAGGGTACAGTTTAAAACTAGGGCAGTGGCAGAGACTGTGACAAATTTTAGTTGGAGGCTAAATACAAATGAAAAACTGAAACACATAAGACTAAAGAAGGATTTGAGTTTAGAACAAAGGAACAAAATGAAGGAATTACAAGAAAAGGCTGATGAAAATAATGGAAAGTTGGGTGAGGAGGATAAGGGAAATTTTTACTGGAGAGTGAGGGACGGAAAAGTGAGGAAGTGGTTTATAAGAGTAGAAGGGAGGGGGAGATCAGGGAGGGAAGAGAATGTGATGGGAGTTGTGATGGAGGAGGAGAACGGGGTGGAGGTGTCACAGGGAGAGACCGGAGACAAAGTGACAGACCCAGTAGTGCTAACGGGGGAGTAGGGTACGGACTGGAGGAGCGGCATGGTGTAATTGCTGAAGGAATGGTAGATGGATTAAGGATTATTTTTTAGTAATGTGGATGTGTTTACCCAGGACAAGAAAAGAGAACTGATATGTAGGTTGCAGGAAGAGGAAACACCTGATGTCATAGCCCTACAGGAAGTAAGACCAAAAAATGCTAGAATTGAAAGGGAACTGGTGGAATATAGTTTGGAGGGTTTTGAGTTATATGAGAGAAATGCTATTAGAGCAGAGGTCGGAAGAGGACTGTTTATTTATCCCGTACAGCCCCAGCGACGCGCCTGACGCGTCGGCGATGTATGTAACGCACAGGCCCAGAGACGCGCCTGGCGCGTCACCCTAATTGCGCCGACCGTAACCTCAGGTGTAGCCACTCAAGAGGGCTCAGATTTGTATGGGAACTGTGTACGTATCCCACGCACCCGTGCCGATGGTTGAAAACTCTCAAAGTCCACGTGCGTGCGCGCGAGCGCGCAATAACCTGTTTTTTGGGATAATTGCCTTCAATTTTTTACTCTTGTAAAATCTGTTTTCGGGGGCTCTGTAGGACCATTTTTAAAGCTTTTTGAGCGGTTTTTCGTGGTTTTTCCTTCATTCCTAACCCATTCGCTATTGTTTCTGGAATAAAACCATTTTTTGAAAACCGGCCGGGTTCTGGTGCGCAAACATTACAAAACTAGCCGGGGCTCCACGGGTTAAGTAAGAAAAGAGCTCAAGGTTAATGAGGTGGATATGAGACAGCAGTATTGTGAGTATTTGTGTATTGAAGTAAAATGTGCAAGAGGATCAATTCTAATTGCCTCTATATATTGAAGCCCAAATAATAGCAGGGGAGAGGATGATAACCTACTGAAAGCTATGGAGGAAATTGATAATAGAGAGAACAAATATAAGATTTTGATTGGAGATTTCAATTTGCCAAGGATTAACTGGGCAAATTGTACTACTCCAGCGGGACAGGGTAGCCTGGAAAATAAGTTTATAGAGAAAGTGAGAGATTGTTTTTTAACGCAACATATTGTAGAGATGACAAGATATAGAGATGGGACGCAGGGGAGTGTACTTGATTTGATTTTTAGCAATGAAGAGGATATAGTGGAACATGTTAATGTGGATAGCCCTATAGGTCGTAGTGACCATGCCTGTATAAGCTTTAGTTGTAACATTAAATCAGAGAGGGATAATAGAAGCAATAGAAAAATATACATGTATGATAGAGCAGATTATGAGCTGCTGAGACGGTGTTTGGACATTGACTGGGGGGAATACTTGAACGGTGAAGACGCTGAAGGAATGTGGAGGAAAATTAGAGTCAAACTGGAGAATGCTGTATCCAAAAGTGTACCAGTAAGGGAATATAAGGATAAAACAAAATTGAGGAAAAGAACGAACCCAGAATTGCCAATGAAAAGAAAACTTTGGACATTGATTAGAAGAAAGAAACGATTGTGGGAAAGATTAAAATTGCTAAAAAAGAACAGGGGGTCTAGTATAGAAGCTAAAGAAGTGGATCTGGAACGCAGACAAATAAACAATAACATAAGGTGGGAAACAAGGAGGGGGGTGAAGGAGAGGGAGAGAGAGATTGCTTGAAATGTGAAGGATAATCCAAAAATATTCTGGAAGTACATTCAGGAAAAGTTAACAAGGAGAGTGGGGATCCCAGAGCTGGTAGGGGGGTTGAATGATGGGAGTAGAGCGGAGACTGATAAGGAGAAACCAGAGGTGCTGGGGAAATACTTTGGGGGGGTACTAACAGTGGAGTCGGATGATGCAGTGCCTACTATTCCCATCAAACAGGCACCGACACTAGAAATAATAGAGTTTTCCCATGCTAGAATAAGAAGGGCTATAGAAAAATGAACAGAAGTAAGTCACCGGGACCGGATGGGATACACCCAAGAATCATAAAGGAAGGAGGTGAGATGTTAGTAGAGCCATTGAAAATGTTATTTGAGGTATCGTTTAATACAGGACAAATCCCGATGGACTGGAGAGAGGCGAACATAACAGCTATATTTAAGAAGGGAAAGAGAAATGACCCAGGGAATTATAGACCAGTCAGTTTGACAAGTGCTGTGTGTAAACTAATGGAAACGGTAATTAGAGAAGGAATAATGGATCATATGAAGTCAAACCAACTTTTCAGTGGGAGACAGTTTGGATTCTTGCCGGGGAGATCGACGGTACTACAGCTAATTAAGGTGGTAGATGATTGGATGCAAATTCTAGAAGATGGTGATGTAATAGACGTGGTATATTGCGATTTTATGAAGGCCTTCGATAATGTCCCACATAAAAGGTTAATAGAGAAAGTTAGAAGCTATAATATAGGGGAGAAATGTGTAAAATGGATAGAAGCCTTCCTGAAAGATCGCAGACAGAGAGTACTGGTGAATGGAATAGGCTCGGGGTGGAGGGAAATTACAAGTGGGGTACCTCAGGGATCTGTGTTGGGACCACTGCTGTTCGTTATATTTATCAACGACTTACCTGAAGTTATAACTAATGGAAGTGAGGTATACCTGTATGCGGATGACACTAAGCTGTATAGAAGAGTGAGGAGTAAGGAAGATGTGGGTTTGCTTCAAGGAGATGTAGAGGGCATGAAGGGATGGTCTGAGCATTGGTTAATACCTTTTCATCCAAAAAAATGCAAGTACATGCGGATTGGGACAAGCAAGATAGACAAGGTAGGATACAGTATGTATGAAGCGATGGAGGAAGTGAATGCAGAAAAGGATATAGGAGTAGTGATAGACAATAAGTTAAATTTCTCAGAATATTTAGCGGAAAAGATAAACAAAGCCAATAGAATTGTAGGGCTGATAAGGAGGACATTTGTGTCACTTGACGAAGAAATCTTCAGGAATCTCTATACAGCGCTGGTTAGGCCGCACCTGGAATATGCAAACCAGGTGTGGGCTCCATATATGGTAAAGGATATAGAAGCAGTGGAGAAGGTGCAGAGGAGAGCTAGCAAGCTGGTACAAACGTTGAAGAACGCGGGCTATGAGCAGAGGTTGAGGACACTGGGGCTTCCGAAACTGGCATATCGGAGAAAGAGAGGGGATATGATAGAGACTTTTAAGATAGTGTCAGGAAAGTACGATGAGGATGTGTGTGAGGGTATCTTCTTGATGCGGGAGGGAACAAGAACGAGAGGACACTCTAAGAAAATTTACAAAGAAAGAAATAGGCTTGACAAGGCAAAGAACTCATTTTGTGATAGAGTGGAAAATGAGTGGAACGCACTGCCCCAGTATGTAGTCGATTCCGAATCAATAAGGGAGTTTGAGAGTAATCTTGATAAAGCCTGGGGAAGACAAGATTTGAAGTTTGATTATAAAACAAAAATACAGAATAGTAAAAATGTTGCGTCTGCTACCGCCGCCGCCAACACCGTGAACGACCGCAGCAGTGCAAGTACTGGTACTGAGCTGGATACACAGGCCTAGTTTGCCTTTTTCCAGAGGATCTACTGTAAGAAACTGTAAGAAAAGGACAACCTAGGCTACCACAGAAACCGTCGAAGTCGTGTAGGTATAAGCAAACCATACACACATCTCTGACAACGACAACAGAAGCCTTATCCCAGTCTAACATTAAATAACCCAGCAGAGCACTAAATCAATAATGGAGACACACACCGAGTTCTTAACCTCTACTAATTAAGAACCCTCAAACCTATTCTAAGTACATGTAAATATCTCAGAGAGCGACGCACATAATACGATGGGCCGATATGAAATCGTGTGCAGAACCCAAAGGGAGTGTTGTGACGTTAAAAGTTTAGAGGAACGAAAGAGAAGAAGTTGAGGAAGAGAGACAGTATCAGAATGGTGGAGATATGGGGGACAGTGGTAAAAAGGATGTTAGTCATGTGCGTCCCTAGCCTGCTCTGAAGAAGGCAGCTCCTGTGGACCCACAGCACACAGGAGCCCACAAAGACGCGGTGGTCGGCCAATCACGGGCCGAGACGTCACAAGGCAGCAGGTGTCACGTGACACAGCCAAACACACCAGCCAATCAAGAGGCGTGAGAAGGCACGCGCGCGAGCCTACGAGCGGGGGAGGCAGCACATGTATACGCACGCACACACTACCACCCCACTGCCTATATTGTTCTCTCTCCTTAACTATATACAATGCATGTTATATTCTATTCATAATATAAAATACTGCCCGTTGTCACAGACAAAAATAAAGACCACCACTGGACTGTCAGTAACAATGCAAGTACTATGAAAGAAAGAACAACATTCTCTGATAACTGTAGCCCACTTCACTGCCCTGGCGAGCGCTAGCGGCTAACGGGAGGCGATTCTGCCAACGCTGGTAGGCGTCACAATATTGAGTGAAAAAAGCTCTCGTGTGATACCATCTCAACTCAAAAGGGTTGTAAATTTCCACACGTATTCCCTGGCTGCCCCTTTCCAATATGGTAGAACTATTATCTTGCTTACTCTATTCCCTTTATAGTACCGGTAGCAGTAGTAGTAGTAGTAGTAGTAGTAGTAGTAGTCGTTCCCTTGGCTGCCTGGCCGAACAGCCCCATCGTTTTATAGTTGAAGAGGTTAGTGATAAAGATGTTTGGATTACTTATAATGAATGGGCTATATTTATGACAATAAATAGGTATTACTTGAATAGACACATACATTAAAGTAAAGAATAAACAACGAAGAACTTGATAAAATACCGAATTAATATTTATTTAGAATACTACTTTTTGCGTTAGTATGCTATTCCAACTATTGAATTTACAAAACATAGACAACGAAATGTAATAAGGGATTTAGAGAAGATAAATGAGAAATGAGAGGAATATTAACGATCTCGCTGAATATGAATGGTTCCAATAAAGGAAATGTCCGTACTAATTTATACAGGCTTCCTGGAGATCTGGGAAGACACACACCCACATAGATGGAAAGTTACCCTAGATAGTCGTTAATTTGAGGGGAGATTTATGTTTATTTGTCTGTTTACCTATATATATATTGTATTATTATTATAATTATCATAATAATAACAAATAATACTAATACTAATCTATCTATCTATCTATCTATTGCCTGACGCCGTGATCCCCGAAGGGGTGACCACGAATGAACCGTCCCCATGCACCTCTGTCCCCAGTCAGTCGACGACCCTCCTCCCAACCAGCACTGCCTTCATACATATACTTCCAAACTCCATCCTTCCACCTCTCTTTCGGTTTTAATAATAATAATAATAATAATAATAATTATTATTATTATTATTATTATTATTATTATTATAAATATTATTATAATTTATATTAGTTTTCTCCCTAGACCTCCATCAAGCTTAAATATAATACCTCCAAGATCTCCCTTCGAGATCAACTTGTGCATTTTTCGGTAAAGTAATGCCTCGGCTAAAGGCCAGTTCCTCCAAAACTGCAGGTTCACTATTGTTCGCCAGGAATAAAATCGAAACTTAAATTACCGTACACAAAAGATCTAAAAATCTCCAAACTTATCGGGTGAATGTCTGACAATTTCAAAACTAATGAGGTTAATATGAGGGAGAAAGGGGTCCAGAAAACCTCCCTTAAAGCTTTGACTCACATGACGTGATTTTGTGACTTACCGGTACTCCACACACCAACTGACGCTTTTACTAAGCTTGATATGTTAAAGGTGAATTACGGAAGTAAATCAGCGCTGCAATTAGTATTTTGCAATGTAGTAATGGTCAAGATATGTTGCATTACTGAATGCCACGGTGCTATAAAGAAACATTCTAATAACACAAATATGCAATAATTGTTTTTCTGGCGCGTAGTCGAAGCTTGAACAGAAAACAGCTGGGAGAGAAGGAATGTGTTGATTGGCTAGCATGCTCGTGACGTAGGTTGCGACCGGGAGAATTTGAAGACGATAAACAAACCCATAGAAGTAGGCTAAAGGTGGGATGATACAGTACCCTCTGTGACATTTTTTCATTAATAATGGCGATCTGTGTGACTGTATGGTATAATAATCATTCTATGGCACCAGTGAATTATGCCAAAGTTCACTCAAAGCAATACAGTGAGAATATTTTGATTAATTTTGTTTTACTTGAAGCCAGACCAGACGTATTTTTGTTCTAAAAAATAAATAAATAATAGGCCTAATAGCCTAACAAAGGGCTTAGGCCTATTTACAAACTCCAAATAGGCCTAGTTAACATATGTGACGTATCTAGTTGAATAATTAGGTCTCCCCCAATCCATTTAGTAGGCTAGATATTAACCCGCTGAGTACCAGCTAAATATTTATAAATGTAGGCCTACCACCCAGGACCGGCTGATTCTGATTTTTTTTTTTTTATTCCAGAAACAATAGCGAAGGGGTTAGGAATGAAGGAAAAACCACGAAAAAACGATCAAAAAGCTCAACAAATGGTCCTACAGAGCCCCCGAAAACGGATTTTACAAGAGGAACAAATTTAAGGCAATTTCCCCCAAAAAACATGTTTTTGCACACTCACGCGCACATGGTTGGACTTTGAGAGTGTTCAACCATCGGCATGGGTGCGTGGGATACTTAAACAGTTCCCATACAAATCTGAGCCCTCTAGGTGCCATAGGACCGGAGTAATTTGGACCGGACCAGACAGGACGCAACGTATGAGTCACTGGGGTTTAGCTTACATACATTGTGGGCGCAAACGCTGCATCGCTGGGGCTCAGTGGGTTAACATAATTAACCTAGAACTAATTTTACCATTGGTGTAATGTATTTTACCCTAATTAAATTATGTAATACTATATTAGCTCATAATGTGTATAGTTCTGGCTAAGTATTGAAATTAAGATTGACTTCGACTGACTTCTTCCAGTGGCACAGTTCTAGTATCTACTGGATATAGGCTATCCTAGGAGATTTGGAATACCATTAGGCATTAGGCTATACGCTAACCCAAAATATTTTAAAGTTGTAGGTTAAGAGTACCTATTGGTTTAGGTAGGTTACGTCAAAAAATAGTTTCTTTCAGTCAAGCTAAACTAACCTAAAACCCTTTCATTTACGTTAATATGTAAAAAACTAAATTGCATGCTATGATGATCATATACTGTATAGGCTATTAAAAAAATAATGTCAATAATTTTTAAGTTCCGTGGATATTTCAAAATAACAATCAACTTTGCAATCTTTGCCGTCATTAGGATGTAATAGCCCTAGTTATCAAAAGCTATAATTAGAACAATAAACTAGCCAAAATATTTTTTCTGATATTTTTTTTTTTTTTTTTTGAACACTTCAGAGGTCACCACCCTTGGAAAGCTAGGATAGGATAGTTAGGGTAAGAGTTGTGTTAGTGGGCGTACAGCCCGCTTTGTTTACATAGTCTCACACTCTCAGTTACATTCGTGTCTAATTTGACTGCTGTTATTTGCCCCTGCTGGTAATATATATGATAATGACAATATGTCGTGGGGGGTGACGGGGGCAAAGCCCCCCTCAACCCATTATTGTATTTCACGGCCAGGTGTTGGGTAAATTGTTTTGTTACCGGCCGTGGTATACAATAATGGGTAACACAACAATTTACCCAAAACCTGACCGTTAATTACAATAATGGGTTGAGGGGGGCTTTGCCCAACTCACCCCCCATGACTAATAATTTATTATTATATATTATTGTCATCATGATAATTATATATCCAATCTTATCATATCTTCCCAATGGTGGTGACCTTTTCCTATAGGCTTACCAGCTGTTTTCAGTAGTTTGAACTAGACCTAGTCAAGTCACTACACCAAGATGATTACAAGTTTAACAGGGCCGGATTTAGGAGGAAGGCGTACGCCCCCCCCCGCCTATTTTTCATAGTTGGGTCATTTTTGTATGTATTAGGAGTGAAGTCCTGGCTCCATTTACATACATGAAACAAAAAAAATATTTAGTAGCTTCAGGAATAACTTTTGTATGGATCATTAATATAGCCTAGTGTTTCTGAAGTACGGTAGTGCTGCTGCAAACTATACAATGTTTTGCATTGGCATATCGACGAAAAGTTACAAGGCCTAACTAGAACAATAACATGAGCATCTGATGTTTGAGTCACGTCTATGGTGTTTTGCTGGCGGACAGGGGGCGACCCCCCTCATAGTCCCTTCTAGAAACCTCATAGTCCCCTCTAGACACCTTGCAGCCCCCCTCCCCCCCCTTTCAAAAGTCCTAGATCCGGCGCTGTTTTAAAATGTAGGCCTAACTGCTTCGAAATTTCTAAATTTAAGCATCTCATACCAAGGTATACGAATGACAAAGTGTGTAGCTCTATTCTCGCCTTGATCATTACCTTGCCTGATATTAAGCAAATCCTTTTATACAGAGCAGCAACCACATCTCCATCAGAGAAAATCCAACCAAGAACGTCATGGCCAATTCTCAACTCCCAAAGTATTTCTAAATTCATTAATGTTTGAAAGAGGATCGTAGCCTAGACGTTTCTTTTCATGGTCCGCTGGGAATCTCTATTTTAGTCAGCTGAGACTGTCCTAGTAAATACAGACTCTTAAGGGGATTAATACAATATACTGTGTAAATGTTACATCAGGAACCAGCACTTCATAATCATAATTTGTTTCCATTTTGTCCATCATCGAGAATAGAGGGAGTAAGGATAGGGAGACCTCTCTCTCGCTCGCATGTTTGTTGTGGTAACATGGGACGTCAGCAGACGATGCGCCTACCATCGTATCGGAAAATCGTTGCCTATTTGCTTCCGAGTATTTTTATTATTATAAATTTGTTTATATGAATTATGTCTAACTAACAGTGTCTGATACGTCTGTGGATAACTATATTCGTATTATGTTTGGTTTCTATAAGTAACTCATTTTTTTTTTTAATCTATCCCCGTAATTCACTTTTAAAGGTAAAAGGATAATTGATAATCTGCAAGTTTCAGGCTAAAAGGAAGTTGGATCCGTAAACATCGTCATTAAAGAGAAATACAATATTACTGTAGGATTCTGATGGATACAAAATATGTTGAATTCGGTATTATGTATCTACTGGATATTTAAAAATGTATTGCAACCGAATTCAATCAGGCAATTCTGCTAAATATCGTTTTCTACAGCTCCAACTTCCTTATAGAATAATTGAGTTATCCCTTACTTTTCATGCGACGTCATTTAGGTTATGATTTTCGATGAAAAAGAAAACACTTTGTTAGACCCTTTCAGAGTATAAAAATAGTTAAAAAAATAATGATAATAATACTAATACCGGTAATGATAACAATAATAGTAATAATAATAATAATAATAATAATAATAATAATAATAATTATTATTATTATTATTATAATATCTTCCCCCAGTCCCCTGCCTATATAAATATGTACATTTGTTCTGCACATACAGTACATGCCCTGGCCAAAGGCAAATATCTCTTAAATTGCAGATTTGTTTTCGCTTGCCCAAATAATACCAATACCTAAATGGGTTGAGGGGTCTTATAATCTGCAAAATAATGAGGTTAAACGTCCTAAAATCTTCAAAGACCTACCTCGTACCATATAGAATATATTCTTGGATTCCTAGAGGTCGTTCCCAAGTGTAGTAACAGTCAAGTAGTAGGCATGATACGGTTAAGTTATCGTATCTTGATTGAAAGGGTGACTGCAATATATACGTCTTGGTAACTAAGCAATAGACTTGGAGTTGGTCTGTCTGTAGTCGTTTATACTGTATATCAGCTGACGGTAAAATTAAACACTTAGAATCTGTTTTCTCGATGCTTAATGGAGAAATAGGAAACTACTATGTTTCAGTGTTGTATTTATGTCAAGAGTACTTAATTTAAAACAAACTTCGCTCTATAGTCTTCGTAGTAGCTGATTAATGCAGATAGAAACATGACAATTTACCGGCAGCTGAAAAAAGACAAACATTAGTCATGTTTAACCTATTAAACGCGAAAATAACCTAGGGGCAAGGGTACTTATTTGAGAATTTCTAGCCTTGGATTCTGACAGAATTCGTTATATTTACGATATAGAGCATTATTTGTTTTCAATATGCTTTTATTTTACATATATGATGTATATATGAACCTTCAAGAGTGCTAAAATAAGTTGTAAAAAGCATTTGGGTGGTGAAAAACGAAGATATTGGCCACCAGGTCATAATCTCAGGCGAGAGAGAGAGCCACAGGCAACCCTCCCCTCTCGCTGTCTGTGAGTCAACTGAGGCGAGCGGGCGGTGTCTGGGTGTTATATAATGATATTTTATGCAACCCACTTGTGCTACATTATCGCGGGAGAGGATAATAACCGATAAATGATGAAAATAAGAGGGAAAATAGGTGATAATTAAGGAGGGGGGGCCCCCCCCCCCCTCATGGATGAGTACTAGAGGGGAATTATATCACCTAGAGACATATTCCTTTGTTTTGATAGCCCCTGGGATGTTTTGGAAGGCTTTTTTATGGTCTTGCTTCTGTGAGGCCTATCGCGTTTCCTATGGTAAGCCTTTCGTGAAGCCTATCGCGTTTCATGGGTTAAGAACATGGTAAATACGAAAAATAAGATTTTGCCTTAACCCTTATCAGTATTCACTATTGTTTAACAGAATGTCCTGAATTTCCCAAATTGATCAATTCCTTGAATATGAGAAAAGTACGTTAATATATGTGCGACTAATTTTCCTGGGACCTACATTCACTTACTCATATATATAGTGATGTACATTCTATGTGGTGGTTTTTCCTGGGACCTAAATTCACTTACTCATATATATAGTGATGTACATTCTATGTGGTGGTTTTTCCTGGGACCTAAATTCACTTACTCATATATTTAGTGATGTACATTCTATGTGGTGGTTTTTCCTGGGACCTAAATTCACTTACTCATATATATAGTGATGTACATTCTATGTGGTGGTTTTTTGCTTTTTTATTTCAAAATTATATTATGCTAAATCGTTATTTCCACAGTGATTTTGATTAGTTCTGTTGTCCTTATATTGTTTTGTCCCTGTTTTGATTTGTTTATTTAGAAACATTTATATTATAATGGTACCGGTATATTTTATTATTTTGTTTAGAAGAGATTTGTAGGAGTAAAACATTGATTCCCTTAATGTTTACTGCTATTAATGTTCAATGTGTATGAAGTAGAAAGTAGGCAAAGCTCCCGGTAACAAGTGTCTCCCCCAAAGTTAAAAGATTGATAGAAAGCCAAATTCAAGGTACGTTACGAATCTAAATATCTGGACACACGGAGTTTGATTACTAGAGGTCCTTCCAATGCTGTATACATTTGTCTAATTGTACCCCGGATAACAATATAATGAGGCATTTGTATTGAAGTAGTTAACTATTTCAGTACCGGTGACGTCCTTGTTATTTGATTTAATCTACGTTTAGAACATTTTTATGAAGCTTAGGTTGGATATGTGGTAGCTAAAAGGATTGAGATAGTATAATTATGTAGTCTTTTAATTGCTAGACGTCCTTCCTAAGCTGAATGAGAGTGTCTAAAAGTTGCTAGCATATAATGAAGAGATGACACCGGTAATGAATGGGTAAATTTTCTCGGCCTGCCAAGAGATTGGTAATCACTAGGCGTTTGCGTTCACCTCCACCTACTAAAGACTACATAGTAACAGACTTCAGTCATATTGGTGATACTGGTCTCATTAGCCTCTGTTTACACCCAAATTATATCCATGGCCTAAATTCCCCCGCTCCAACGTTTGTATTCACGCTCCAATATGCGGACATATGCTTAAGATTATACCTAATGTATTTATGTAACTAGTAAACGTACAACAACCAGCCAAATAATTATTACACTCATATACCTTAATTTACTTTGAGAATGGTGAAAACTGCATCTTTCTACATTGCCTTTTAAATTGTTATTACCACGAGAGCTTCGACCAACAGTTCCACTGCTTGAGAGTGCATGCGTATACATGTGTGTGATAACAAATTCGAGCTTATACTCGTCTGTGTATATATGTTTGAGTGTGTGAATGTGTGTGTGTGTGTGTGTGTGTGTTGATCACGTGGTCAGGGGTGGCCTTAGATCAAGACCAGACACACTCCCTTACTGACACTCAGTCCTAGACGTACCCTGGAGCCGAGCTGCATGATGCAATCACATGAGATGTAGGACGGGAAGGGAAGATGGTTCAGGTGAATGAGGGTAGGGTAGATGGTGGGGGGATGTTTGAAGAGGCTTGGAGGAGGGGGTGCAGGAAGGGCTGGGGATGAATCCTAGTTCATCACTAGGCCGCTAGGGCCCATTTGGCCTGAGTATACTTTGATTGCATGGCACAAAACCTGAACACGCATATATGCATGAACTGGGATTATGGCTTAGAGCAGTGGTTCTTAAAGTTTTTCAGCCCCGATGCCCCAAAGTTCAACTCCAATTCAAACTGATACCCCCTCTCCAATATTAGCCTACTACTCCCGACTTTTAACTTTTAATGTCCTGTAACAAAGAGAAAACAGGACGGCTATGAACAAACAGATGCATCCTATGGACTCTTTTATTTTAATTTCCAGTAAATAAATGAATAAAGTATAATTCTTACACAAAATATTTCCTCACTGTCAGATTGTTTTCCACATTACATTATTGTACACAACACTATTTGTGCTCATTCAGTTGCCAGTTAGTCACTCCCTACTCGTAGTTGCCAGTTAGTCATAGTCACCATTCAGTGCACGAAATTATTAATTTAATATTTTCCAGGATGCCTTTTTGGATACCCCCAAGAACCGGTTTCGATACCCCCTGGGGGTATTGAGGCACTACTTTAAGAACACCTGGCTTAGAGCCTCATTGACAGAAATTGGGGTCACCCAGTGTTTAATGGTTAATATACATTTGTCTAGTACAGGGTATTTGGTTTAGTGTTTGAATCTAAAATATCATATGATCAAGAAGAGAACATCACTAAGTTGTTTAAAAATTAAGGCAAATGGTGCCCAACATACAAAGATGACTGATATGTCATACTATGCATCCACTATCGAAGCAATTGTAATAAACTGAGTATTAGAGAGACCGAGTGGGATCGTAGAGCTGGAACTAAAGAAAGAGATGGTTGAAAACCATCATAATTGGTTAATGCAATACATTAATGTGAATGAATGGTGTTGCAGGCTTTTAACAGAAATGTTTCAAAGGATCTAAATTGATTAGGCATGACATAACTTTACAAATAAAACAATAAGTACCGGTACTAGACATATGGAAGTATTAAATCCCAGCACCTCCCACAGCACAAGTGCCACATTCGTATTTTGGCAACTTTACACATGGAGGATAAATTATGTAAATAGTACCGTACGCTAGTTATGGGAGGAAGTCGGAACTACTCTTATATACAGGTAAAAATATAAACAGATTAAACAAAGAAGAATTTATTCAGAGAGCAAATATATTTTATTTTGATAAATAAACATTTGGGAACAATGTATGTTTTTCCGAATACAGACTAAGACATAAAATATAAAATGAAATATAATATGCAGCTTAGAGAAGATAAGGGACAGATGAGAATAATATTTACGAACTCCCTGAATATGAATGGTTCCAATAAAATAAATGTCCGTAATGATAACTTAAATCTGCCAAGAGATACACCCACAGGTGAAAACCTTCCCAAAGATTGAGGCTGATTTAAGGTTTTCAACCAAATGCCATCATTTGGTGATTTACCATATACCAACAACCTCCAGATGATTTCATTTAGCTTAAAAAAGACATATCAAAGTTAGATGGTTAAATGGTGACTTGAGGGTTATTATGATATTTAGTTTTGTATTTATATATTTGTATTATTAGGATTTTTCTTTTGTCCGATATATTATGTTAGTTTGCCCCCCAAACTATAGACAAAAGCCTACTCGGAACCCCTTCAAACAAAGCAATGGACTTTGAGTTTGTCTGTCAAGTTAAGTCTACGATTATGTCAAATTAAGGAAAATATGTTGTTGTAATTCTGACATTATTAAATTAAGGAAACTTTCAATGTACTTTGACTACTATGGGTTTCAGAGGCCGTGTGGCATAGTTTTTCGGTAATAACTTATTAACAAACAGTTGGATCAGCCAGAGCTTGTTTCACACCGTCCCCTAATTTTCGTCAATATTGTGCATTACCAAAAGTGGAGAATTAAGCCACTTGTCCCTGTGTCATTAGGTTAAAGTCACTCCTGAAAGACTAGGAAACGGACAAGGCTACCATGGCGTATCTGTGAAAACCATCAAACCATTATTATCAAACACGGTAGTTATCATCTACCACCCAACCCTTCTATCGCCGTAGTCAGGTTATCTATCTATCTATCTATCTATTGCCTGACGCCGTGATCCCCGAAGGGGTGACCACGAACGAACTGCCCCCATGCACCTCTGTCCCCAGTCAGTCGACGCCCCTCCTCCCAACCAGCACCGCCTTCATTCATATAGTTCCTCACTCCATCCTTCCACCTCTCCTTCGGTCTACCTCTCCCTCTCTGTCCTTCCACCTCGCTCTCGTACACCCTCTTAGTCATTCTCTCGCTTCCCATACGTTCCATATGGCCGAACCATCTCAAGTTGTTCCTTTTCACACTTTCCAGCACATCTACCTCCACACCACACCTCCTTTTTACTTCCTCATTCATCTGTTTATCCCTCCATGTAACTTCGCACGCATTTCTCAAGTAACTCATTTCCACCGCTCTCACTCTTGGTCTGAGTCTCTTCCCGAACGTTCATGCTTCGCTTCCCTAAGTTAGTGTCGGGATTACCACACTATCATGCAAGGACTTCTTCACTTCCATACTGACCACTCTATTTCTTGTTACTGCTTTCAACGTTCCTACAACCCTCTTCCCCTGTTGCACCCTCTCCCGCACTTCTTCATCCATAGTCCCATCTTTACTCAACACACTGCCCAGATACTTAAAAGAGCTGACAATCTGCCTGACCGTTCAACTTCACCTCACACTCTGTGACTTCACCCCTTTCGAAGACCATAACCTTGCTCTTCCCCGCATTTACCTTCAAATTCCGTTTTTCGCACACTGTTCCAAACTCATTTACAAGACCCTGCAACCCCCATTCATTATCACTCATCAGAACTGTATCATCAGAAAACAGCAGTATAGGCAGCTTCCACTCTTTTCCCCCCATTTTCAGCGATACACCAACATTCACTGCTCTTCCCTGTATTTCTGTCATGACTCCATCCATATATGTCATATATATATTATGTCATATATATATATATATCGTCAGGTTATCTGTCATTATAAAATAGAAATACACAAAAATAAAAAAAAATATTTGTATATTTCTATTTGATCAGATAACCTGACTGTAAAGGTGATAATAGGGTTGGGTAGTGGGTGATAACGACCGTGTTTGATGAAAGAGCAATAATGGTTTGGTGGTGGTAGTATTAGAGAGACAGAGTGGCAAACTATAACTGGAGCAAGAAAAGAAGATGGATGAAACCCACCATAACGGGATAATGCATTACATTAACCCCTTCAGGATACGATGACGCATTTCAACATTATAATTAGGTCTATTATTAGAAGATGTTTTTTAGTAGTGGAGGTATCTGTGCGAGTCAAAGGGATACCGTACTTGAGATCGATGTTGCCCCATTGAATGCTAGAGATAATTCTTAACCTGTCTGAAATCGTCTAATAAAAGCCAGAAGAAACTGCTAAAACGCGTCATGATCCTCAAAGGGTTAAATTATGAATGAATGGTCGTATCCATGGTTAACGGAAATGTTTAATAGTGTCTAACTTGATTATACATCAATTAAATTTAACATAACACTAAATATTGGACATGTAACAGTATTTAATACCGACACCCTTCACAGCACAAGTACCACAATTGTATCATGACAACTGCTCGAAGGAAATTCTAACCTGCAGAAACTGACAGTCAGGGTGTAAACGGTGAGTCACATCCCTTTGGTTTAGTCTTTATTATTTTATTGGCAAAGTTAGAATTATGGTTTACAGTTCTATTATGTCTTTAGAAGTTATAATATGTCCAAAACAACGCTAGCTTATGTTCATTTTCCTGTATTCCTTTTCATATTCATTCAAGTCTTCAAACACAATTGCTCCGTTTTGACACCCTGAATTAACAGTGGAGGATATATAATGAAAACAGTAGTCATGGGAGGAAATAGGAATTACTTTGATAAACGGGTAAACGGTAATATAGAATAAAGAAGCTACAAATTAAAGAGCAAATACATATTATGCATAATACATATTTGGAGAAAAATATGTGATTTCGAATATTGACGAGGTCATAAAAGAGAAAATTAAATCGAATAAGCCGCTTACAGAAGATAAGGGAGATTATGCGAGTAATATTTATGAGCTCCTTGAATATGAATGGTTCCAATAAAGCAAAAGTCCGAAATCATTTATATGGCCTTCCTGGAGATCTGCCAAGAGATACACCCACACAGATGGAAATTTACCCAAGATAGTGGTTAATGTAAGGCTTTCAAACATATGACGTAATTTTCTTGTTTACTCCAGCAACCTGCAGATTATCTTATTGAACTTAAAAAAGGACATATCAAAGCTACAGGGTTAATTTGTATATATATATTCTACAAAAATCCTTAACATCTAACCACTTACACAATATAATGTGTAATGTATATATATATATATATATATATATATATATATATATATATATATATATATATATAATATATTAGATTCTTGAGTGCTTTTGTCATTTTCGAACATAATCTTTGTTTGTTCCCGCTGGAGTATACATAAAGCTCTACCCAAACCCCCTTCAAACAAAAGGTTTGACATATTATTATTATTTTTTTTCTTTTCTATATTCCAAATACTCCCTCTTGGGCATAGGCTGAGAGCCTGTACATTCTACCGCTGAACATGGTGAAGTCCGTGAGATCCCGTTCCAATATGTGTTCGCTGGTCTTTGTAGTTCCTAGATGACCTCTTAAATGATTATGAGCTAGGGTTAAAAGGGACTCCTTAAGTCTGGCAGGAACTACTATCTGATGCACAAAAGACCAATTTTCTGTAGTTGGCACATTCATTGGGCGATATTTTCTCATCAACACTCCTTTCATCAAGTAATAGCAACAACGTTGACCATCTAACTGTTCCTCCGATACAAGATCTTGATTTTTTTGTCTTAATGAGGAATAATTTTGTTGTTCTAGAATTAACTTTTCCTTAGTCACATGAATAGTTTCCATTACAGACTGGCAACCTGTGGTTAATTCACTACTTACAGTTGGTCAAGAAGTAAACAATCCACTAAGATCAAGCTCCTCGACTGTACCATCCTTCATCTCGGTATGAGTAGAGGCCATACTACGCGTGACTGCACACACAGGGAATACATCTGGGAACTGCCTTTCCAGTTGTTTTGCAAGACTGAAAATAGAAGGTTTATTGGTTACCACAACTGTAGGAAAAACTACATCACCTGCTATATCATTACCTAATAGCATTGTGACTTCCTCAAGGGGGAGAGATTCTTTGACACCTACCTTTACAAACCCAGTGAACAGCTCAGACTCTAGATGGACTTCTATTGGATCACCCACCCCATCATGAAGAAGACTCTCACCTGTAATCAGTTCATCAACCACGGGCAATGCTCGCCTCACTAACAAGCTATGTGAAGCACCGTTATCACGAATTATACGTACAGGATATTGGATATGCCCGTGACCATCAACCGACCCAACCCCAAAGCCATGAAAGGGCTAAAACCAGTTACTTTACCTCAGCCTGGACAAAGGACTGTGTGACACCTTCAGTTGACCTTTGTTTCTTGGGCTTTTCACAGTTTCTAGCTATGTGACCTGATTCAGAGCAGTTATAACATTTAATTCCTAGTCTTACATAATCCTGAGGTCTGTCAGTGACAGTTTGGATTTTAGTTACATTCTGACCAGAGTTTTCGTTGGGAATGTTATTACCTGAATGCTTACCATGATGAAACGTCCTTGGTTGCCACTTACGTCCAGCCTTATTTACCAGGTACAGTGGACCACCTTTATGTGTTAACAAAGTGTTCTGTTAACACTGCTGCATCATAAACCTTACAAAGATTTTTCTCTTCTAAATATGCCTTAACTGCAGGAACCATCTGTCTCTTGTATTCTTCTAGTAGGATCAACTCCTTCAGGCATTCATAATCATTGACATTACTGGCCAATAACCACCGATCAAAATGCCTGTGTTTAACATAATATAATTCTAAATAGGTTAGTGAATCATTTGCCTTCAAGTTTCTAAATTTCACCCTGTAAGCTCCTGGCACTCTCTCATACCCTTTCAAAATGTGTTCTTTTACAACTTCATTATCAGAAACATCACTAAGAAAATTAAAAATAGCCTGTGCCATACCTTTACAAGCAGTCCTTCATCTTCTCTCAATATTCTTGGTGTCTCTTTTTCTTCTGCTCTCAGTTGGAAGGACCATATTACCAGTCTTGCTAAGGCAGCCTCCCAGAAGCTGAGTGTGCTCAACCGCCTTAGGGGGTTCTTTTCCCCTGCACAGCTTCTTGCTCTGTACAGGGGCATAGTGCGTCCTTGTATTGAGTATTGTTCACATGTGTTGGGAGGGTCCTCTCACACTGCTGTTCTAGACAAAGTTGAAAGGAAGGCCTTTCGTATCATTAACTCCCGTCCACTCACTAACTCTCTGCAATCTCTCTCTGTCCGCCGCAATGTTGCAGCTCTCTCGCTATTCTATCGCTACTATAATAATCAGTGTTCCTCAGAGCTTTCCCAGTGTATACCACCTCCTTTACGTAGGGCACGTGGTACCCGTCTTGCAACTCAATCCCACCCCTACTCTGTGCAACTCTCCAACCCAAGAGTGAAACGTTACTCTCAAACTTTCTTCTACTCAACAGCTGAGCTCTGGAACTCTCTCCGAGAATCAGTTTTTCCCTCTTCCTATGACCTAAATTACTTCAAACTCCTTGTGTCCAGGCATTTTGGCTCGAACATCCCTTGATTTTGGCCCTGTCACTCTTTCAACTATGGGGGAGGCACTCGCTATAGGCAGTTCTGCCTTTTGCCTCCCTCAATCACATAGAAAAAAAACAAAAACTGAGCTAGTAAAACCCTACTTTCCGTTGGCCATTTCATACTATTAGCTACTTTTTCAAATTGTAAAAAAAAGCTCATCAGGGTCACTTTCATCAAATACAGGTACCATCTTTAAATATATAGTAAAATCAAAATGATCTTCACTTTTACAATTGATTGTACAGTCACGAGCATAAATCCTGTGACATCGACTAGATGACGTCAATTCCATCAGGAGAGGTATATACTAAGCTGATTAAAATTGTTTGGCGGTAGCTAGAATGAAATAAGAAAATCGTGTTGGGCATACAAAAATAGTTTAGCAATACCTTTCGAAACGAAGGGGCGAATGTTATCTGGGTGGTGTCTTAGTATTTATACTCGTGACTGTACCTTGGGTTTCTAGTCTTTTCAGTTCAAATGTTGTCGCCTCTCTCTCTGCTCTCTCCTTCTCTTTCTCTTTTCTCTCCTTCTCTTTCTCTTCTCTCTCCTTCTCTTTCTCTTCATATTCCCTATCAAGCTTCCAACGTTCAAACTCTAGCTTCTTAAGGGTAAACTTTGTGCTTGCATCCTCCTGAAGTACCAAAGCTTCCAAAAGTAACACTTTCTGATTAACCAATCCTTCTAAGACCTTATTTTTAATTTCTCTCTTCTATATGATCTGTGCCCCATGAATATTCTTTCCTCTCACTTAAACAGTAGGCTACCATAGTGCGGTGGGGAATATGAACATGATTAGATTAATATCCAGTATTCGAGAATGGATAATAAGTCGTAGGCGTGTGCATAAACCTTTAACCGTCCTGGTGGTGTAATGGTTAAGGTGGCAAAAATGTGTGTGTGATAACCCGGGTTCGAATCCCGGTGGATCATATATACTTTAATTAATTTCATTGGGGGTGTGGTGGTGAGATTAATAAAAATAATATTACTCATTGAATGAGAAATGTCAATTGTGTATTGTTTACCAATTTCAATCCCGTCATCTTTCTTTAAGTTACCATTTTCTAAAACCTTTGCAGAAGGGTCTTTCAGAAAACTTTCCATGGTTAACGATACTACAATATAACACACTATATACACTATTACAAGCTCCTGCTCCATTCGGGTCCCGCTGGGGATGCCATTTTCTGTCCCTTTTCCTGACCCATATTCCATGACAAAAATTTGGATAGGAGAAAATTAAGAATAGATAAAAGAAAAACACAGTTAGAGGAATATATAAAAGACAACAGTTCAAATTATCTAAACAATTAAGTTGACATTTGTACATAAATTAACTTAATTATATTTAATGAGAAATCACTAACAACATGGATCATACAAAATATAAATATCTTTCCTCGCCCTAGTTTCTGTCCCAAAACAACCTTAAAATGTCTATAATCTAAAGGTGGTTCACTGTTTTCTTAGCAATGACTTAGAACCCAATAAAGGTTTGTTTACTCGACCGTAACTTAGAGGATTAAGAATATCCAGGGCTGGAGGTCTTCATGGCGTATCCACTGACGTCTCACCATACCCACCCCAATACAAAGTCTGACCTTCCTCTACCACCACCGAGCTTACAACCAGAGAGTGTGTATAGGAGAGAGGAGTCTTCCTATGTAGTCTATTAATAAAAAGGTGCATCTAAACGTTGCCAGTTACCCTTTTTCGAAAAACAAAATTCAGCGCCATCTATTGCAGGGTTCCAGAACTACTCAACGTGAATAAATCTACGGATGTACCCTCCATTCTGTTTTTGTTTGTATTATATGTACCGGTACACTACTTTTCTCTTTCTCTCTCTCCATCTCTATGTATATATATATATATATATATATATATATATATATATATATATATTATTTATGTTTGACCAAAGTTTGAGTGTGGCTGTGTGTACTTCCAAGCTAGTAACTTATATTACAATGTAAATACTTTGTGGTGATGGACTGGTCTATCAGAGTGAGACCTGAGCGATCTCTTCCATACCCATAGCTTACTCTGACTGCTCCTTTTACTTATATATTTTCTAGATCTCAAGTGACGGCGTCTCTTCCGTGGTTTGACCTCGCAATCTGGCAGATTGGAAGCCAAAGCGGCACATTTTTCCTTTGTCCCTTAACTTTCTCTTCATAATTGCGGTGGGGCTTTGGTTTCCCAGGCGTTTCCGCACCCTCCTCAGCTCCCCGCCATGGAGTGGCTTCGGTCACCAAAGCTTTATTGTGGTAGGCAGGGAGGGTTCTGTGGGGGTGCTCGGTTATGGCCTTGGCCTTGCTCGGGGCCTTGGGGCTGTTCGGCCAGGCAGCTTGTGGAACAGCAACAACAACAACAACAATGTAAATACTTTTCTTCAATTGAGATTAGTTTTATCCTTATTCTCAAGGTCAACCACAGCCTCCAAAGTAACTCAAATCTTAAACTTACAATCTTATGAAAAGGTTGAGCTTCATGCAATATACTGTACACATTAAATTATAGCTATTCGAAACCTAAATGAACTCAGTCAATAAATCTTAAATCATACAAGAATATTTCATAAACCTGTGAGACCTCAACTCTCTTATTCAAGCATAATAAACCATAATCTAATGCTCAACACCAATCAGTTTACAGAAACTAAATAATACGAAAACACAATCCAAGTAAATTAAATTAACCATAAATACAGGATTCGAATCAAGTTCTGTAGTATCACGATATTCCACTAAGCATTACGAATATATGATAACAATTGATTAACCTCTTAAGCCACGATGACTCATATCTGTATGGTATTCCGGTTAATATCAGACGACTTCACTCAGATTAGGAAGAACATAATTATGGAAGTTAGAGAGACACCTGATTCAGTCTCGATCCACTTAACTCCCACAGACCCATCGCAACCTGCATAAAATCGTCCAAGGTGGCCAGAATAAACTATCAACATGCGCCATGGTCCTGAAGGGGTTAAATACTTGATATTTAAACAGACAGGCTAGTTGTTGTTGTTGTTGTTCCCCAGCATCTCTGACCGAACAGCCCCAAGGTCCCGAGCAAGGCCAAGGCCATAATCGAGTGCACTCACAGAACCCTCCCTGCTTACACTAAGAAAGCCCAGGTGACCGAAGCCGCTCCCAAGCGAGGAACTGAGGAGGGTGCGGAAACGCCCAGGACACCAAAGCCCCACCCAATGCCCTGTGCCCCTCAGCAATTATGAAGTGAAAGTTGAGGGGCAAAGGAAAAATGTGACGCTTTGGCTCCCAGTCTGCCAACCTCGAGGTTAGCAGTAGGGAAGTCAATCCACGGAAGAGACGCCGTCACTTGAAATCTAGAAAATATGTAAGTAAAAGGAACAGTCAGAGTAAACTATATGGGTATGGCAGAGAACGCTCAACTCTCACTCTGATAGACCAGCCCATCACCAGGCAGGCTTGTAAAATTGATATGCAATTTAATACTGATCAACAAAGAATAGTAAATAGGCTCATACCTAACAATATATATATATATATATATATATATATATATATATATATATAGTATATATACAGTATATATATATATAGTATATATTAACCGTTCCTTACATAGTTATAATATTGGCTGCAAGGTTACTGCAAGGCATAAACCGGATATCAATTATTGAATTATTCGAGGTAACGCTTGATACTGATTAACTTATGTACATGGTAGTGATTGTGTGTATCTCGTTATGTATCTGTTAGTAATTTGATCAGTAATGATTGAACCTCATTTGGTAAACAATTTTATCTTTGCGTACAGACACCTGCACATATAACTTACACACTACTATATATTATATTTCAAACAGTGAACTTAAAATGAGGAAAACAATGTTGTTAAAATTAAAGTGTAAACACATTTCACCAGCATGTTGAAACCGTTCAGGGAAATGTGTAAGCTACCACTTATCAGTTCAAGCCTTTGTAGATTTGTTTAAGGGGGGATGGTTCACTTGTTGGTCGATTTTTCAATGTTTATATTGTATTTCTAGTTTCCTCTCTAAACCTCCTTCAAACTTAAAAAAACAACCCCAGGATACCCCTTCAATATATATTTGTACATTTTTCGGTAGAAAAATATTCCGGCCGAATGCTGGTTTCTTTTAAATTACAGGCTCGCTATCGCTCGCTAGGAAAAAATTACACCTAAATGACACGAATGACAATACAAATGGGCGAAAGATCTTAAAATCGACAAACTAATGGGCCGAACGTCTTGTTATCTCAAAACAAATGGGACTAAGCATGAGGGAGAATGGTGTCCAGAAAAAGGACCCATCTCCCCATAAAATTGCTCATATACCCTGCATTTCTTGTTAACAATTGGCAGCCTCTTACGCGTAAGTTAATTATTTTGATTATAGACTAACCTTGTTCTAATTATTCTCCACTAGCATATCACATTTTGACTGAACTTGCTCTACCCTCACATTACCCAATTTTGCCTATCAAAACCTAATTTGACCTATTCCAGATAATGCGAATTATGATACAGGATATACTTAAGATAGGCTTGCTCGTAGGGAAGCGCAGGTTTATAAACAAACATATATATATATATATATATATATGTATTATTGTACACTAAAAACACCGAAGACTCACTTACAAGTTCTAGGCTATTAAGGAAGTTGGATTTGTAGATATCGATATTTAGCACTACCTGTCGCTATATACTGTATATATATATATATATATATATATATTGTTACGACCCTGGCGGCCACGAAGCAATTGGCTCGCTCGTCCAGAGTGGTAACAGTGAGTGTTGATGTTTCTCAAGTCTCTGGTAGGATTTTGGCTGTCTGTCGTTGCTCGCTTTTCTTTCACTTCAAATAAATCAGACAGCTCAAAAATGATAATACTAGTCATTAAGGAAGCTTACCTAGATAAATTATAAGTTCCAGAAGCACTTGAGGATCATATTTAATTTACTAATGATTACCACGATATAATTATGACCATTAAGATAAATGATGATTAATTACGTTTAATTATTATATTCATTATTATTATTATTATTATTATTATTATTATTATTATTATGTATTATGATTAATTATAATGATTAAGATTAATTATTATAAAGCATTATTTCTTAAGTATTTTGATAATTTCTTCTTTACTTGGATAATATATTATTTATTATATATTTTATGGTTATTATCTTATTTTAGTATCCTTCATTATCATTATATTATTATATCCTTTACAAGTACTATCGAGGAAGAGAAGATATTTAAGTCACCAATTCAACAACAATAAATGTATTTACAAACCCAATAAACAAAAGAAAACGTATGTACAAAATAAAGGAAAATATAAATATATAAATAAATATGGAGATCCAGGACGTACCGGTGTATGATTGTCCAATCGTTCACTGCTCGCTAGTTTGCCAAATATTCAATTATTCCCATGTTTAATAAAGTATCACTATTATTAAAGGGGAAATTACAACAAGGACGTATTGCAAGTTATTTGAATAAAAAACAAAAAATGTGCTTGATAAATTGGTAATGAATAAACGACTAGTTTCACTATTCATTACTAAAGTCACCACTAAACCTCTCAATCGTCATTCCGCATTATTAACCTTTCTAGATTCACAGAACAAATACAATTTAACACACAAGGCGGCACGAAAGCTCACCTCAACACACCTGGTAGTTATATCCTGTCATCATTTAATTGTATGATCACACCACATTTGTTAAGTACGGTATCTTAGAGTTACAATTCAAAGTTAAGTTAAATCATTTCACGCAAATAGATCACCATTACCAATTCAGTTAATATTAAAAATATAAATGTTTTCTGTTTACTGCAATGTCTGAAGTCTCCCTCCGTCGCCTCTCTTCACACTCACGTTATCAGCCGAGTCAGGAATACTACTAATTTCCAAACCCCAGTCTACCCCTGAATATGCATTCTATTTGGTCTCTAGCGAATCACCAAGGCCCATTCCCGTGACGTGAAGACGTGATTACAGACACACTACATCTGTCACTTTGCTCAAACAAGACATTAAACTCGACCCACTTGCAACAAGAAGACAAATGCACAGACAACAGATGTTACATAAAATCACTAACAACTTAGTAGACATAGACAAAAATATATATTTACACCCTACAAGTATACGAGTTACAAGACGCAGCCACAACCTCAAATACCACACGTATCAGGCAAGCATGGACATATTTAGACAATAATTTTTCCCAGCAGCATCCAAAGTGGAATCACCTCCCACCTCATGTAGTTAATAGACCCACCCTTGATTAATTTAGAACTAAGCTTACCAATTATTACATCCCTAATCCTGATCCTGTCCCCAACCATTAGTCCTAAAAGCACAACCTCCGCATATCATGCCGTCCGAGAGCGGCCCTCTGCGGGTCCCTAAACTTAAACTTAAACGTAAACGTAAACGTAAACGTAAACGGAATGGAAAATTCCAGTCTCGAGGTGACGCTCCAAATCAGATCGCTCGTTTCATGCCGGCGCTAACCAGAAGAGCTCTCCCCCTACACTTCTGCCTCATCCACACGGGCCGAAACCACCGAACGATTTCCTGTGTCAATATGGGGTGCGGGGGGGTCCTGGTTGAATCCGGAGCGAGTGTAGAGGGCATGATCCTGCCAGCTGGGCAGCTTAGAATACTAGACTGGTTGCTCCGTCTGTCATATATATATATATATATATATATATATTACGAATCTGGACCTCAGTTGCTTAGAGACGGTATACGAAAATAATGACTAATGCAAATGCACCTTGTCTCTCTACCAAACAACACCACGACGCAACAGGTAAGTGCTTTATGAACGCTTCCAGTGCTTAAGGTGCACACTGCCCTGCTCCTATTCTGAATAATAAATAGAACAGAAATAATCAGGTAACTTAATAGCTACGAGAACTCGAAACCAACACCGGGATTAGTAATGCTGGGTTGGATAATCAAAACAGTTAAATACATAAGCTACCAGCAGACATCAACACAAAAGAAAGAGTGCAGGTGTACTTCGAGCATAACAGGCTATGCGCGCCCTCGACAATACTAAACCATGCGCAAACCAGCCAACGGTAATCCACTCTCAACCCAAGAGAGTTGCACATAATAATGTTGCATATAATAATGTTCTAACAATGCAAGGCAGTGTCCTAATATGACTACTAACCTCGGGGTGATATTAGTGGAAGCAAGTTGCCCTGACCACCTCTAATATCACACCAATATATCCTGCTTCAACCTGGGCCCCCCAGTTAGTTACCGCCCGTACCTATGAACTCTTAGAGTCCACCTCCCACACTCACTTAACTGTGGGGGGGGGTCCAGACTGAAGCTGGCTTCCTAATTATTATTAAACACTCCGTTGCCTCAGTTCGAAACCCGAGATAGGGAACACACAAGTGCTGGGGCAGAACCGTCAAGGTTGTTACCGGGTCCTGAGCACGAACACTGGGAAAAATGTGTAGGGGTTATGGATGTGTGTGTATGTGGACTGTCTATGGCGTTAACAGTGCTTATTAGTAAGGACCCCGGCAAACCTCCCAGCTCTTCCCCATCACGAATCCCGAAGTAACCACCGAAGATACAGAATGTATGATAAAACAAGGGAAAGATAATAAATGCTGATCAGAGGAAAGGAATAATAAAAAGGGAGAAATGTATGTCTAGGATTCTCTGTTAATTACGTTACGTTAATAATAGTGCAAGCAAGGACAAATAAACAGGGGGCCGACTGGGGTGCCACAAGAGAGAGCTACCACCACCTATACTGTCTGGCCGCCCACGAGAGAATGGTGAGGCCTGGCCCTGACGAAACTGGCGGGAGCCAGGCTCAAACTAAGGGGGGTTGCAAGATATCACCACATGATATGATAACACTAAGAAACTTCACAAGAATAACTTATACTAAAGTACTCCTGTGTTAACAAATTAACTAAAACAGTGTGGCAGATAAAATAAAGTACATCTTTAATTTTTTATATTGTAACATAACTGAACTTGCAATGGTCACACAATTAATTAAACTCGTGTAGCTTAGCAACACTACCTCCACCTCCCCCCCCCCCCACGCCAGAGAGCAACATTCCGTCCTCCCCTTCCTCACTTGACCAGCCACGCCTAGCAGCAAAATACAACGCTGCCACCAACTAACAATTGGTTAGACGAAACTAGCAACACTCCATTGGCTCATTCTACACAAATGTTTATTGAGACAAAAATGCTTAGAGGCACGGCAAAACTAGTCATGGGTAATTGGAAGGGTATCGGAGTGAAACTCACAATACCAGGTCTTTCTAATACTAGACTTGGCACAGCTGCTTTAATAAGTCAGGCGCCACTACCGTCTAGCTACTCCTAAAAGACCCTGGTCATTGTGACAATATATATATATATATATATATATATATGTATATATATATACTGTATATATATATATATATATATATATATATATATATATATATATATATATATATATATATATATATATATATATATACAGGGTGTCCCACTAGGAAAGGGCATGAATTTGGGAATCGATAGAACAATTTATTCTAAGCCCAAAATGTTCCATATAAAATATTCTAAATCTTAACCGGTAGGCCTATAGAGATATTGCATGTTGAAAATAGTAGTTTCCTATTTATTTCCCCATAAGGTTGGCCAAGTGCCTACCACCCCTCCATCTAACTGAAATTATTTTACCATGTTATTATAAAGATATAAGTTGCAAAATTATTATAGACACATTAGCTTGCTTTGGACCAGTTGGAAACTATTTGACATGTAAGAGTCCATTATAGTGATGCGGGGGAGGACACTACATAAAACCCTCAATATTTTGTTAATGGTTGAGATGTGGACTTTTTATTATAGAACATTTTATACTTAGAGTACCTTGTTTTATCATTTCCCAAAGTTATGCCCTTTCCTCCTAGGACACCCTTTTTATATATATATATATATATATATATATATATATATATATATATATATATGAGATAACCATTCAACAAACTTTATATTTATCAAACACTGATTGAAAGTTGTAGGCCTATCTGTTAAAATTTACTGTATGTGTACGGCTCCAACTTCCTTATAGCTAGAAAATCGCATGTGGTCAATTATTTCTGGATGGTACTTCGTTCACAAGCATTAACGTAATGCCATATATGTTAAAGGAGAATCTCTGTTGTGTCTATTGGTCTGAATTTCCTTGACAGTAATTTTTTTGTTTTACTTATATACTTATATTTTACATTGGGACATTGAGATTGATCTATTTTATATTTAGTAACAACAACTTGACCACTAAAACATATTCATATCCAATTTCAGAAACGATTGCAGAGATACTTAGTTACACAAAACATTGTATTACTTGTTTGCGTTGAGAGAGAATCTCAAAATATTTCAAAATAATATGGTATGTAGTAAAGTATTCCAGATTCCAATACTATTCACCACTAAAACTACTAATGTGACTTTGGCTTTAACGTTGTTGTTGTTTTTCCCCAAGCTGCCTGGCCGAACAGCCCCAAGGCCCCGAGCAAGGCCAAGGCCATAACCGAGCGCCCCCACAGAACCCTCCCTGCCGACCACAATAAAGCCTGGGTGACCGAAGCCACTCCATGGCGGGGAGCTGAGGAGGGTGCGGAAACGCCCGGGAAACCAAAGCCCCACCCAGGGCCCTGTGCCCCTCAGCAATTATGAAGAGAAAGTTGAGGGACAAAGGAGAGATGTGACGCTTTGGCTTCCAATCTTGGTAGATTAGGAGGTCAATCCACGCAAGAGACGCCGTCACTTGAGATCTAGAAAATATATAAGTAAAAGGAACAGTCAGAGTAAGCTATGGGTATGGCAGAGATCGCTCAGTTCTCACTCTGATAGACCAGCCCATCACCACATGACTAGAACCCAATCCTCTCAGCATCAGCTAGGAAAGGCCCTAGAAAGCCACCTTTGGCGGGGGGATAGCTCCCCTATTTCAACCCTTTTCGGGGTTTGGCACCCGCCCTGGTTTTAACGTTAAATGTATTGGTGTTAGGAATATGTTACAATTATATTATGTTCAGGCATTTGTGTTATTTATTATATTGTTAACCCATTGAGAATTATGACGCGTATTAGCGGTCTATTATGGCTATCGTTAGACGGTTTGTTTAGTAAAGAATTTTGGGAGTCGAGGGATGATTGAAATAGTTTTTACCCCTCTGACTTCTTGAAGGCTTTCCAAAACTGAATTAGCCGCCTAATGGTAGCCAGATTAAACTGCCAAAACGTTTCATAATCCTCGAGGGGTTAACTATGAATGTTGAAGAATATGGGGTTGAATTTATAGGACAATTGACGTTTATTTTGTACATATTTAGATAAAGGCTACCCTATTAATATATTACGTGACTCGCGCTTCATCCTCTTCATCAGGAGTTGGACTATATTATCTATTACTAAAGTCCATTCATTATAGGAAGGCCTAAAATCATGATGCCAATCTTCTGTAATTAAAAAAGGGACGGAGCAAATAGGCTGCAAATATCTGCAGCTATGCCCTAGCTGATTCTTCCTAATTGGTAGATAAATTAACTCGATTTTCCAGTCTCTTTTTAGTTACAAAGGTTAAGATTCAAGATTTCTGGCCTGCATATAATGAACAGGGCGTACTACATGCAGATTATTCTAATTAATCTTTTAAGGGGGAAGTAGTCGTTTTTTTCTGGACCTCCTTCTCCCTCATGTGTAGCATGTTAGTTTTGAGATTATAACACGTTTGTTCCATTATTTTGTCCATGTTTAGGCCATTCGCCCTGTTTCCTTTTTAATATCAAGACATTTCGTACCATTTAAATGTCGATTTTGTCATATTGACCGATAGCGAGCCAGTCATTTTAGAAGGAACCAGCCTTCGGCCAGGAAATTTTTCTACCGAAAAAATTACACATTTGTCTAGGGAGTGCTATTTTAAGTTTGATGGAGGTCCAGCGAGCAAACTAAAAAATATACAAATTAATAAATACATAGGCTCAAAAATAAGCACTACCCCCTTGATCTCACATGTTAGTTGTAAGCCTATTAAAATCGTCTAAAAGTAGCCACTAAATTTAAGGAGGTCGTTAAATCGTCTGCTGCCAACCATAGCTATATATGCCGAGCAAGAGCCAGTGGTAAATATAACCTCACTTTATGGGGCGATAAAAATACGAGATTGTCTGGGACAAACTGAACGCGTGGATATCACTATTTGTTATTTTTCTCTCACTAAAACATTACGGTTTCCATAATGCAGTTGGGTCTGAGTACATGACTAGATTGATATCCAAAACTCGTAAATGGATATTAATCGTGATCGTGTCCTCAACCTTTAACTGTTTTGGTGGTGTAATGGTTTAGGTGCTTATGTTCTGGGTGTGGTGTCCCGAGTTCGAATCCCGGGAGGACCATACGCTTTCATTAATTTATCCAAGTACAGTCACTCATAAAAATTCGTGGACCCCCATGCGAGAGCGTTGATAACAAGGTATTATGTTTTACTAGGTACCATGTCGACAGCCTGGGGCTCAGTGCAGGGTGGGTGGGGTTGGAGGGAAGGGAGGGTGTGTGTGAGATGGGGTAGTGAAAGAAACTTTGAACCCCTCATTCTTATGATGTAGCAACATATCAGGTCCAGCCATAGACTCCTTTTAAAGGAGTCTATGGGTCCAGCACTAGCTCTACCTAGATTTTTCCCTCTCTCTCTCTCTCTCTCTCTCTCTCTCTCTCTCTCTCTCTCTCTCTCTCTCTCTCTCTCTCTCTCTCTCTCTCTCTCTCTCTCTCTCTCTCTCTCTCTCTCTCTCTTACTTTCAAATTTCATCCTTTCCCCTTGAAGGTGTCTTTGTATCCTTCTTTTAATTTAGTTTCTTAACTTTTTTAACTCTTCCTTATTAAACTTTCGTATTTTATTATTAAATGCACTTCATTCTCTTATACTCTATTTTTTCCAGTAATCTTTTCTTTGGTAATTATTCTGTTCGAGTTTCGAATATTTCTTATCCCTATATTTTCGCTATGTTTTTTTTATTGACTGTATTGTTTAACTTTGTTCTATACAACAGGTCCCACAAATTTGTTTTAGATAATTAGCCTACATATATATAAGATTGTCTTTTTAAATAAAACATGATGTATTGTATAGTTGCATTTTTAAATTGCCTGCAATTTCTAAACCAGTTTTCAGTCTAAAAGAAGGGGATAGGGAAACAGGTAAATACCGTATTATGAACAAAGGTATCAATACTTCAAATAGACTCCAACACATTGTCTGTAGTTTTCGTTTTCCGCCCGTTGCGATAAGTTGAATATAAGAGAGAGGGCAAAATAAACAGACACGAAACCATCTATTCAACGCATCACCATAGGATGATGAAATAAGCTATAGAGGAATTAGTGGTGGCCCTCAAAAATATGGCTATAATGCTTCATCATCAATTAATTATGGATGTTCCTGTTACTTTTACTTATAAGAAAATGTGGGCTGAATTAATAAAACACACACATATATTCTGTGTAAAGTGGGACATTTTTGCGTTTCGTTAAATGTGATCCATATTTAACCTATTCAGAACCGGTGACGTCCTTTTAACTTTATTCTGGCTACTATTAGACGATTTTATTCGTTTTAAAAAGGGCCTCCAGCAAGTAATAGGCTTTGAACTATCTCACTTAACACTTTTTACTACCACAGACCCTTCTTAAACTGCACAAAATCGTCTAAATACAGCTAGCATATAATTACAAAGACTTGGCTGGTACAGAAGGGGTAAATCCATATCTAAAGGAAATATAAATGAAAACATCTAACTAGTACAAAGGAGTACAAAGGAAATCAAGCAACAACAGGTCTAGTGACCCTTCTAGGTTGCTTGTCCCCCAAAACACTGAGGATCAAGTGTCCAAACAGTGGTTTAGAGTGGGTAAGGGAACATTGGAAAGGGAACTACTGCCCTGCCACTAACGTGGCAGGACTAGGAAGTTAGTAGGGGACATATTGGGTTAGTAACTGAGGGGAGGATAAAGTTATTCATTTACAAACGCAGTCAGTCGCGGGTTTGATGCGAGATATTTGTCTAGGCGGAATTTAAATGAATCAACGGTGCTGCAGTCTATAACGTCTCGGGGAAGCCCATTCCACAAGTTGACAACTCGATTGAAGAAGAAATTCTTAGATTCGTGCGAGTTAAAAGATTTACCAATAATTTTGCAACCGTTTCCCCGCGTGTAATTAGATTGGTCGATAGTGAAGTACTTACTACAGTTCATATTGTCGATGCCTTTGATGATTTTGAACACTTGAATTAAGTCGCCTCTTAATCTGCGCTGGGTTAAAGGAAATAGATTTAATTCTCTAAGACGCTCTTTGTATGGTTTGTTCTTTAGGCTAGGTATCATTTTGGTAACTCTACGTTGAACTCGTTCTAGCTTGTTTAAATCTTTTTGGTAATAAGGGCACCAGGATTGAACGCAGTATTCCAGAAGAGGGCGGACTAAGGAATTGTAAAGGATTAGGATAACTTCTTTGGATTTATGCTCAAATGACCTGCCTATAAAGCCAATTATTTTGTTTGCCTTCTTAACAACTTCTGAACATTGTTGACTCGGTTTTAGGTTACTCGATATTGTTACTCCCAGATCAGTTTCTCTGTTTACATTCTTAAGCTGAGTGCCATTCATCGAATAGTTTGCTTTCTCATTTAGGTATCCGACATGTAGTACTTTACATTTATCCGCATTGAAACTCATTTGCCAAATTTGGGCCCAACATGACAATTTATCTAGATTGTGTTGCATATCGTCAACTTGTTCTTTTGAGAGTACGCTATTTGCAATTTTTGTATCGTCAGCAAATTTTGAGATTGTGCAGGTGAGACCCTCATCTATGTCGTTGATGTAAATTAGAAAGAGAATTGGTCCTAGTACCGATCCCTGGGGTACCCCGCTACTTACATTGGTCCATTTAGATGCCTTACCGTTTATGACTACCCTTTGCTTTCTGTTGCTGAGCCAATTTTCTATCCATTTCAACACACCGTCTTGTATTCCATGCGCTTTTAGTTTTAGCAGTAAACGTTTGTGGGGAACTTTGTCAAAGGCCTTTTGAAAATCAAGGTATATAATATCTACAGCTTTACTCTCATCGTAGAGGTTGAGGATATCGTGGAAGAAGTCTAAGAGGTTTGTTAAACAGGAACGTTTTTTACGAAAGCCGTGTTGAGTATCTTTAAGTATGTTATTTTCCTCTAAGTGATTTACGAGTCTGTCTCGTATGACCGTTTCTAGCATTTTACATACAACTGAGGTTAAGCTAATTGGACGATAGTTACTGGGTAGGGATTTGCTGCCTTTTTTGAATATCGGTGTTACGTTGGCTAGCTTCCACTGATCAGGCATAGTTCCAGACTGCAAGGATTTATTGAATAGTAATGTCAGTGGTTTGGAGAGCTCATTCTTTGCTTCCTTTAGAACTCTAGCCGAGATTGTATCAGGTCCTGGCGTTTTATTTACCTTTGAGTTTATCTAAACAATTCAATACTTCTCTCTCTGTAACGGTGATATTGCTTAGAACATCTGAATTATCAATCTGAATCGGCGATGGTGTAGGGATATCACTGAGGTCTTCTGTTGTAAAAACTGATGCAAAGAAGGTATTGAGGGCATTACTCATTTGTACTTCGTCTTTGGTGTATTCTCCTTTTTCATCGACTACCGGTCCAACAGTTGAAGTAACTACTTTTTTCTTTCTGATATAACTATAGAATTCTTTCGGGTTTGTTTTACTTTGATTCGCAATATGTAACTCTAAGGTCTTTTTACTTTGCTTAATTAACTTTTTGGCTTTTTGGTGTATGATGAAGTATTGTATCACTCGTTCATACAGACTTATTATAAAACTCATATGTGTTTTTTGTTATATTTGACTAATCGCCGAGATAAAAAAAAAATACTATTTTCTTTTGGTAAATTGAAGTAATAATACCAATCTTCAACATACTCGACTAATATTTGTAATTATTCCTTTCCTATAGTGGGTTAAATAGCAAACAAACGCAAACATGTAGACTTTTCGGAGCTATAACTACAGAGATGTGCGGATAGCATAAGTTATTTTTGTATTCAGCAAGGCAGAATCTTAATATTTTGGAAAAATGTAAAAAACATCTTGCGGGACACCCACTATCTGTCGAATTACGCATGTCTCCATTCATCTATCCAAAACACCACCCACATTCACTCGTATATCCGTCAATTTCTCCATCAATCTATTTATCCATACATGCTATTATAACCCGAAAAAAGCAGCTCAGAGAAAACATAATCCTAATGATATATCCACTATTCTACTAATGCATTTCAGGGACCGTGAGGCATCGTTTTTCGCAAATATCTTTCAAACTAATGAATTGATCGGAATGCTACTTTGACACAGTGTACAAGATACCTTCCGCTAATTTGTGGTAATATAGGGCATTGGCAAATGGTGTTAGTGAAGGCGTTTACTCTTGACACACATGGCGTTGCCGAGCATTGCCAACCTATGCATACGAACGTCCAATATCCCCCATCCCGTTCCTCCTTACCTCCCTCCCTCTCCCTTCCCCCTCCTCACTTCCCCCCTCAACCCACATTCACGGCCTCCCCGTGCCCCCGCCCCCCCCCCTTCCCCTGTCCACTATATTATGTTATAATACATAATATCGGATGTCATAAATATATTGGTGTTTGTAGAATCTGTGTTCATTTAATCATTGTTATTGTATGTCATGAAGTTATATAAACGGGAGCTAAAGAGCGTATGACCGTCACCCTATTCACCCAATATAAAGTACCCACTATCACGATCTCTTTATTCCTTTACCCCGTATCGACGTGGTTACTACGAACAGGTAAGATAAGGCTTCCAATATTCAATCACACAGTTTAACTTACAAACCAGTATATAATCAACACTACATAATAGGGTGTTAAGAGAATTATCTCTCTCTCTCTCTCTCTCTCTCTCTCTCTCTCTCTCTCTCTCTCTCTAACACATACTAAGTATAATAATAGGTGGAAAAGGTGATACAAACAATTGAGCATATCACAGACATTTTATTCACAGTCTTCGTCAGTATCAAGGAACAAATCATCGTCGGAATCACTCTCGATGTTGATTATTACGGGATCTACACGTTTGTGGATGTTATCCGTGCACCAGTACTCATCCTCGAAGGCTCTGGACCGTCTCACTGCACCTTCCCACACCTCCCTTGTTACGCTAAGCTTGGCTTCCTCTATCCTGGCCTGCAGATCTGCCCGAGTGAACCGCTGCAGTGAGGAGCGCACATGTCTTTTCATGGAACCCCAGACCTGCTCAATGGCGTTGAGCTCAGGATGAGCAGGTGGCAGCCGGACGACCTCATGACCCCATGCATGGATGACTTTGTCAATCTGGTATAGTGGTTGTGGCCGGTTCTGCTTACAGATCTGCAGCAACTCAGGGCGCGTGGCGTGTGGTGGGAATGGTATCTGGCGGCACGTCAACCATTTCACTATCTCTGCTTTGATGGTGGAGATGGTAGGGCAGCGACTTTCCTCAGACAGCTGGTTGTGGTATGGCGCATTGTCAAGCACCAGCACTGATGGCTCAGGCAATGCTGGAAGGAGCTGCGACGTCAGCCAGCGGCTGAAGAGGTTACTGTTCACTTCGCCGTGGTAGTCACCACTTTTGTTTTTTGCTGTGAACCACAAGAATGCATCCTCGATGAAACCGTCTTCAGTGCCCGCAGCAACAACCACAAAACGCTCCCCTTCTCCAGGCGGGACCTGACGACTGTAGGTGGCACTGGTCGCAGGCTGTGAAGTGTCCACCCACTCCTTGCTGGGATGCATCCTCGCGGTGAACCATGTTTCATCAACGTATACCACTCGTTTACCCTCCTTCCGATATTCCCTGAGTGCTCTGAGAGTGCCAATGCGCCAGCACACAATTTCAATTGACTCCTTCCTTAAATACATTTTGCTTTGTGAGGTCTTATAGCGGAACCCCACGTTGTGTAGTAATCGCCACACCGCTGTGTCTGCGGTTTCACTAGGGATGATGTCCTTTTTCCGTAAGTCGTCTGTCAACGTGCTAATGGTGAAGGTATGTTTCTTAGCAAATTCATCATGTACATAGCAGCGTATGGCACCAATGGCAAAATTGTCAAAGACACGTGGTGTGTCGGTGGGTGTCGGGGTGCCAGGTGGTGTTGCGGGGGGAGTGTCTGGCCCAGGTGGTGTTGTTAGTGTACCACGGCCAGAACCCGGGTTGCGGCGTACAAGTGCACGCACTGCTTTCGCCGTCATTCCCATGACGTCTGCAACGCGATCATAAGACCTGTGTGGGAGAAACTACAGCTGTAGGATACCTACGGAAGCATGCAGTTAAAACAATAATATAGTCTGTAATGCATTCGTCAAATATTAAAGAATACCACAATATTGTTTTTGTTTGTTCATATATATATATATATATATATATATATATATATATATAATATATATATATATATGTATATACACTATATATATATATATATATATATATATATATATTGCATAGAAAATGACCTCATTACTACAACGAGTGTACCAATTATTGAATGGATACTGGTGAGACACTGTTATATATATATATATATAAATATTCTGACATACGGAGCCCTGTATGTTAATTTAAGAGTTAGAATTAGAGTTGAAGGAGCCAAACTACCCAAACGGGGAAGCAGACTAGCGAGCGAATGAGCGAGTGGGCAAACCAGCTCGCCCCATACCAGCAAACTAGCCTTCACACCTGCGTGCGACAACCTCGATGACCGATGCTATGACGTATGATCGACGCCAGGAGCTGTGAGTGGACCAGGCACCTGTTATGCGACTCGAGGAGCTATGATTGGAGCAGGCACCAACCCCCGCCTCCTGATTCGTTCCTACACCATCATTGTTTGGTATATAAGACCCGAGTTGTGGGCATTCAAATCAGTCTCATTTGGAGTTGGGGAAGGTGAACTTGCAGCTGGAGGAAGACGGGGTGAAGTATTATAATGGGATTGTGACTGTCAGTCAGATTATATAAATGTGTGTTAAGTGTGTTTGGTGTAAACACTTACGTTATGTTGGTTAGTGAGATATGTGATTGGGAATTAACGTGAACGCTACTATTATGTGTTTAACTATTTGATTGCGAATTGACGTTAACGCTACTATTATGTGCTTAACTATTTGATTGGGAATTAACGTGAACGCTACTATTATGTGTTTAACTATTTGATTGCGAATTAACGTTAACGCTACTATTTATGTACTTAACTATTTGATTGGGAATTAACGTTAACGCTATTATTATGTACTTAACTATTTTAGTTAACTAACTTGTGGACTAAAGCAACTCTTTAAGTAATTGGGTTATGATGAAAGTAATACTATTGTTTTATATTAATACTTACGAGTTCTTTAATTTTCTTTGAATTAAGCTTACATTGCTTAACGGTGCTTAGTACGGTGATGCTATTGTCTCGTATTAGTAATATCGCCTTAGACTAACATGGCTGTGTTACTATTACTTCTAGTGATTTCCTAAGCTGAAGAAAATTCTTTTGCTTCAAAATATTATATTTTGCTTTTCATATTATTTGAGTGAGACCTGAATCGAATCTATGAAACGATCCTGTAACTTTATTTACTCATAATCAAAACCTCAATGTTACGTGGTTAAGAAATACATTTAACTAATTATTAAATATATATCTAACTTTTTATGTGACTTTGATATTACTCCTGATGATAATAATAATATAATCCTATTAACGTAAGACAAGAACCAAGAATAATTACATTAAATATAAATAAAAGGACATAAGAGAACTATCTATTCATTTCAAAAAGGGTAAGAGACAGAAATAATCTTACTTTAATATTTATCTTTCAAGACTTTTTATAGAATTAATAGTCCTTCTTTAGCTATAACTTATTCGGTTCATAACCATAGCCTACTAAGCTTCGGTTAAATAATAATTCTTTATAAATACTACATGACTTTAATTAGTTTCAGTATTTTTCATAATTAAAGAGTATCAGTCAATAAAGGATACTAAGTCCTAAGATCCAAAAGGAAAGGAAGCAACAACAGGAAATTATTTTATTAGATTTTACTTTTGTTTTGCCTTCAGCTGACTGATACCTTAATATATATCTCTGTGCTATCTAGATTCATCAAGTTAACCACTTGAGGATCAAGATACGTAACAATATATATATATATATACATATATATATATATATATATATATATATATATATATATATATATATATATAATATAGAAAAGGGATCTTCATATTTTGTTCAGTTTCACTAGTAAACTCTATATTAGCATGCTGGCGATTGAAGTACTCTAAAAATAATGGTATATGATCAGGGGAGGTAAAAACTAGGAAACAAATAAAAATATGTATATATATACCGGGTATATAATTATATTACGGGTGAGATAGAGTCAGAGTAATAGATAATTCGAACTGTCTTGCTGGCGGAATGGTTATGGGGATTACGTTCTGTATGTACCGTCCTAGGTTCGAATCCCGGGAGAGTGGCATACTTTCATTAATTTCGGTAGGTGTAATTTGATGTTAAGAACAATGCTTAGATTAATAGCGAGATAGATGCATTGATTTGATTGATTGACCGATATGTGTGTGTTTTTTGCATGTGAGTGTGTGTTTATCTATTTAGACACTTGAAGATTCACTTACCTATTGAGATTAATCCTTAATCTATTGTCAGCTTTCTCCATTCTGTATGTGGTTAGGAGTCGGATTGAAAATACATTTCTGCAACGACGCGGACAAAGTAACATGGAGGCCATGACAGCGATGGGGCATCCGTGTCCTTCACTGATGCAGTCAGTAGGTATGGTGCAGGTGGTGCAGCCGACAGACAATCCCTTCTTATGGCAGTGACGGCTGCACCTGACACGCCACGTTGGAATGAGTTAACCATTGTTATGGTCGTTAGGTCATACCACGCTATATCCTTTTCATTATTCACTTTGCAGTTATCTGCTACTATTGAATAATATAATGGTAAAAGTATTTTATTGTATATTGTACCGGTATGTTACTTACAGATATTGGGGGGAATGATGAGAGAAAGAGGGAGAGGGAAAGAGGGGGGGAGAGGGAGGGAGGGAGGGAGAGGGACGGGATTGGGGTATCGGACGTTCGAATGTGTATACTAGTCATGGCGACTCCTGCGACTTTGCCTTTAAACGTCAAGAGTAAACACCTTTACTAACACCATTTGCCAATTCCCTATATTACCACAAAATAGCGGAAAGTGTCTTGTACACTGTGTCAAAGTAGCATTCCGATCAATTCATTAGTTTGAATGATATTTGCGGAAAACGATGCCTCACGGTCCCTGAAATGCATAGTAGTTCCCACTCACCCGTCCTTCTATCTGCAGGCCTATGTCGCTTATCTAGCTTTATGTAATACTGCCCTTACGGAAGTAGTTTGGTTGATGGAAAAATATACATCTATCTATCTATTGCCTGAAGCCGTGATCCCTGAAAGGGTGGCCACGAACGAAACGCCCCCATTCACCTCTGTCCCCAGTCAGTCGATGCCCCTCCTCCCAACCAGCACCGCCTTCATTCATATACTTCTTTACTCCATCCTTCCACCTCTCTCTCGGTTTACCTCTCCCTCTGTCCTTCCACCTCGCTCTCGTACACCTTCTTAGTCATTCTTTCGCTTCACATACGTTCCATATGGTCGAACCATCTCAAGGTGGTCCTTTTCACACTTTCCAGCACATCTACCTCCACACCACACCTCTCTCTTACTTCATCATTCGTCTGTCTATCCCTCTATGTAATTCCTCACAAACTTCTCAAGTAACTCATTTCCACCCTTCTCACTCTTGGTCTGAGTCTCTCCACCAACGTTCATGCTTCGCTTCCGTAAGTCAATGTCGGGATTACCACACTGTTATGCAAGGATATGTATATTATAAATTCAACTCTCTTTCCTCCTGTCACAGAGAGTTACCATATTTTTTTACCTGTTACCTGTTATAAAGATTGCTACCTGTAAGTGGCACCGATTAGCATCTCGCCCATCGGTAATTTGTTTAGGGTTTATTCCCCTAGATGGGTTGCCCGCCAAGGCTATCGAGTCCTATCCACCCGGAAACACCCCTTTCAGATGCCAGGGAGAAAACTACCGAGCTAGAGTCTGGTAGGGACAAACAAACTACCGAGCCAGAGTCAGGTAGGGACGAACAAACCCAAGAACACCAGAGACAACCCTATCTTAGGGGGAGCGCCATCACACCATAGGGGAAGAGTGGAGGAGAGGACTCCTCAGGGACCAAACATGGAGGATGCCATTTGCCGCATATACAGTATATTGTTTTAATTGACTTTGTATTCCCTTCCAATAGTCTTGTAATCAAACAAATTTAATATAATAAGGAATGTAAGAACTACTGTATATTGAAAACATTCAAAAGTTCATTATAACCAAAATACAATAAGTAGTCTTACACTGTGTTAACCTGGAAAGACGAGGATCCTCATAAGAGGTTTGTTGGGTGAAGGCGAGGGTCCTCTTAAGAGCCAAGGCATAACAAAAAAACTTTCAAAACACCCCACTGGCACTCAAAACAAAGCAATATGTGATTAGGTGAGATAATTCCCCTCCATATATCCTATCACTCCTCCATGTGTGTGTCAACCCCCCTCCCTTCACCCTCTCTTTCCCTTTCTTCCCCCCTCCTCAATTATCTTGTATTTTCCCTATTATTCCCGATATTTAACGAGTATTGTCGCGCGAGGACAGCTGGGAGAGTGGGGGGAGGATGGGGGAGTCTTTGTTACCCTTTAGCCAGTCTGAGACATTCCCTAATCTCTCAGTAGCGTGCAAGACATGAGAGAGGAAGGATGTATGTCTCTCTGATACCTTACTATATATCTTACTGACTGACTGATACCTTAATATATATCTCTGTGCTATCTAGATTCATCAAGTTAACCACTTGAGGATCAAGATACATAACAGAAGAGTGGCGACCTTGCCAGGATTCGTTTCATACAGTTTCACTCAGTTTCATTAAAGATTCACTACTTACAAATTAAATATAAATCATGCCTCAACTAATTAATGACGAAGATGCTAGAGTTTTCATAGAATCAGAACCCACAGCCCCTGATATTGACCGTCTGTCAAAATCTGAACTGAAAGTGCTTGCCTCACATCTCCAGTTAACTGTCTCAAACATGTCTAAAGTAGAGGTGGCTCAGACCATAAAAACCCACCTGTTCCCTGTAGAAGGCAAGGAGGGTGACGGAGCAGTTGGTGGGATCCCTAGTAAACCTAGCCAACTTGATATACAATTGCCACCTGGTTTTACCATTGATCAATTATTCGAACTAGAACAAGCCAGAATAAATGCTGAAGCAAATGCCGAACAAGCCAGACTAACAATAGAACTAGCCAGAATAAAAGCAAATACCGAACAAGCCCACGCAAGTATAGAACTAGCCAGAATAAATGCCAGTGCAACGACCGAACAATGTGAATATCAATATCGTACAGCTCAACTAAATGTCAATACAAACGCTCCCGTAATTGCTCCCCCTCTGGGATTAACTATGACTAGTGTCATTCCACCTTTCACTGAGGATAATGTGCAGGATTTCTTTGTTTTGTTTGAGGAAGTTGCTGGAAGTATGAAGTGGACAAGAGATCAATGGCCTTTTATGTTACAAACTGTTTTGACAGGGCAGGCTCGAGCCACGTATTTGTCAGAAGTAGCAGAAGTTAGGCAGGATTATGACAATCTCAAAGAAGCTATCCTAAAAACCTATCAATTGCAGCCTGAGGCTTACAGGCAATCTTTCCGTAAAAACCAGAAGAAAGTAGAAGAAACCCATAAGGTATTTGCCAGGACCATGACTAAAACTTTCAATCATTGGGTCAAGAGTAAGAAAGTCACAAGCTACAACGATCTGAAGGAGTTGGTCCTGTTAGAAAATTTCCTATGGAAAATTGATTCTTCTGTATCCTATCATTTAAAGGGGAAAAAGGTAGATTGTCTTGCCGACGCTGCTGACATGGCTGACACATACGTGCTCAACAACAAATTTCGTGGAAAGAAGCCCTACGATAATTCTAGTTCTAATTTTAAGTATCCCAATCACAAATCTGACAGACCCAGTCACAAGCCTATAACGTCTTCCCCAGCTAGCCAAAATAGAATTGTTCCCCCAACTAAAAATGCGGCTCAGGGCAATGGTAACAGAGGTGGGCCCCAAACTAATAGTAATGCTCAAAGAGGGAACGTTCCCGTATCCCCTAAAGTATGTACTTTTTGTGGCATGAGAGGCCACCTAGCTTATCAGTGCTGGGCCAAGGAAAAAACCGAGAGATCGGGGCAGACAGTTGCCGCCGTATCTCAAACTCCATATGTGCCTGTAATGCAGGACTCCCGACAGAAGGAGTACCTAGCACCAAAAGTTCCTTTAATGCAGGACTCCCGACAGAAGGAGTACCTAGCAGCTAACGTAAATCATCTAGACAGGGGTGTAGTAGCATGTGTGGTGCAACCCACTAGGGTTAAGCCAATACTAATTTCACCATCAGTGCAGGACAGTTACCGTCCCTTTATTTCATCTGGCAACGTGAGATTAAATGGTTGTATGCATGAGGTAAAAATTCTGAGAGACACAGGTTCTACTAGCACCCTCATGGTGAATCCTTACACTGAGTGCCCACCTGGCGAACCAGTTGTAATGAGAGGTGCTGGAGGCCAGTTTTATGCATACTTGGTAAAAGGCGAAATTGAATGTGAGTTACTACAGGGTGAGGCCACCATAGCTTTGTGTAGGTCCCAAGATATCCCTGTGCCTGGGGTAACACTCCTTTTGGGGAATGATGTAGCAGGTGAGAAGGTCCGACCAGACCCCATTTTGTCACTTTCCCCTGTTAACGAGCCACTAACCGGTGAGCTCGACAAGGAGTTGCCAACTGTTTTCCCTGTGTGTGCTGTCACACGTTCAATATCTCTAGTAGCAGTTTCCTCAGACAGAAATGTACCGAATGTAAGAGTTGATGAAAGGGATGATGAGAGTGTGAATGACGCTCCAACTGTGCCTGATGATGTGACTGAGGTGGATTTATCTGACACCTTTATGGCTCATCTTGACCCTAACGATGACCATGAAACCCCTCCAAATTGTCCTAGTGGCCTGGTAGAGCTACAGAGAGATGATAGTGAATGCAAGGAGTTAGCTGCCAGGTCCGTGAGTGAAGAGGAATGTGAGAAGGAGGGTGGTGAATGTTTCTACCTCAAAGGAGGAGTATTGTGGCGAAGATGGAGACCGCCACACAAACCAATCGATGACGGGGCTTGGGACATCCATCAAGTAGTAGTCCCCAAACCTTGTCGTAGAGATATCATGGAAATGGCACATTGTATACCATTGGCAGGACACCTAGGTGTGTGAAAAACTCTAGACAGAATCAGAGCCCAATTTTACTGGCCAGGAATGTGTGCAGATGTAGTGGAGTGTTGTAGAGTGTGTCACACTTGCCAGATGACAGGAAAACCCAATCAGAAGGTGCCTGTACATCCTCTGGTGCCCTTGCCCGTTTTCGAGAATCCTTTTACTCGGGTGGTAGTGGACATTGTAGGCCCATTGCCTAAGACTTCCCAAGGTAACATGTATTTATTAACTATCATGGACATGGCAACTCGCTACCCAGAGGCTATACCCTTAAGGACTACCTCTGCTCCAACTGTTATCAAGGAACTGCTCAAATTCTTCACCAGAATGGGTTTCCCCCATGAGGTGCAAAGTGATCAAGGAACTAATTTTACCTCTAACATTTTCCAGCAGTCCCTGAAGGAGTTGGGTATCGAGCATGTTAAGTCTAGCACCTACCACCCAGAGAGTCAAGGGGTTCTCGAACGATATCATCAGACATTAAAGGGAATGTTACGTAAGTATTGTACAGAGACCGGAGTTGAGTGGGATAAGGGGGTACCTTTTCTTTTATTTGCTACTCGTGAGGTTCCAACTGAATCCCTGGGTTTTTCCCCTAATGAGCTAGTTTTCGGTCACCAGGTAAGAGGTCCTTTGCAACTATTGCAGGATAGCCTAGTTGGCCAGGAGGGGAACCAAAACCTCCTCAAGTATGTTTCAGATTTCAAAACCAGGCTGAGATCCTCATGTGAGTTTGCCGCTCAAAACTTGACAGTGGCTAAAAGCTCCATGAAAAAATGGTATGACAGAAAAGCCCGTGAGAGGGAGTTTAAGCCCGGTGATGAGGTTTTGGTCCTGCTCCCCCTTTTTGGCCAACCGTTATCTGCCAAGTTCAGGGGCCCATATAAGATCATTCGGAGGGTGAGCATTACCGATTATCTAGTAACTACCCCAGACAGGAGAAAGACCCACGCAAGTATTCCATATAAATATGTTGAAGCCCTACCATAGGTCCCCTGATTCCTCTCTTCCAGATTCTCCCACTGTGGCAGTGAATGTCAGGACCTGTGAACAGCCTGGTGCGGACGAAGTCTTCAGTTCTCTTACTGACCCGCAACAGACTGTTCCAGAGCCTGAAGGTATCCATGCAGACTTTGACTTGTCATGTAGCCTATCCAACTTTCAGTATAATTCAGTGGCTTTGAGGGAATTACCATCTAAACTATGTCACCTTCCCTCTGATCAAGCGAATCAACTAATCTCTGTTTTATCTCAGTCTCCCAGTGTGTTCCGTGATACTCCAGGGCTCACTTCTTTGGCCGTGCACGACATCGACGTAGGGGATGCAACTCCCATTAAACTATCCCCCTACCGTGTCTCACCACAACGCAGGAGTATACTGCAGGTCGAGCTTGACTTCATTTTTTCAAACAAGCTGATCAAAAGGGCCTTCAGCCAGTGGAGTAGTCCGGTCATACTTGTGCCAAAGCCAGACAGGGGCCATAGGTTTTGTAGGGACTATAGGCTAGTCAATGCTGTCACAAAGAACGATACCTACCCACTGCCACTGATCAAAGATTGCATTTACCAGTTTGGCCTCATACAGCAGTAAGTTTAATTTAATGAGAGGATTTTGGCAATTAGCTCTCCCTTGTAGCGAGGTAAATATCATGCTTTTGTAGTGCGCTTTCAAGCCTTCAGCTGTGAGATAATGCCTTGCAGTTCGAATAAACGCTCCAGCTACGTTCCGGCTATGTTCTGATGTGGTACCTGGAGACGTTGCCTACTTTGGGTGATATCCTTATTATATCTTCATTATAATCTTGCTGTTGCCAATCTGGTGGTGAATCTATTTATGTATTATGTTTAATATTATGTACTATACTCCTTAAACTCTTTTCTAGGGGGGAGGTCTGACATACGGAGCCCTGTATGTTAATTTAAGAGTTAGAATTAGAGTTGAAGGAGCCAAACTACCCAAACGGTGAAGCAGACTAGCGAGCGAACGAGCGAGTGGGCAAACCAGCTCGCCCCATACCAGCAAACTAGCCTTCACACCTGCGTGCGACAACCTCGATGACCGATGCTATGACGTATGATCGACGCCAGGAGCTGTGAGTGGACCAGGCACCTGTTATGCGACTCGAGGAGCTATGATTGGAGCAGGCACCAACCCCCGCCTCCTGATTCGTTCCTACACCATCATTGTTTGGTATATAAGACCCGAGTTGTGGGCATTCAAATCAGTCTCATTTGGAGTTGGGGAAGGTGAACTTGCAGCTGGAGGAAGACGGGGTGAAGTATTATAATGGGATTGTGACTGTCAGTCAGATTATATAAATGTGTGTTAAGTGTGTTCGGTGTAAACACTTACGTTATGTTGGTTAGTGAGATATGTGATTGGGAATTAACGTGAACGCTACTATTATGTGTTTAACTATTTGATTGCGAATTGACGTTAACGCTACTATTATGTGCTTAACTATTTGATTGGGAATTAACGTGAACGCTACTATTATGTGTTTAACTATTTGATTGCGAATTAACGTTAACGCTACTATTTATGTACTTAACTATTTGATTGGGAATTAACGTTAACGCTATTATTATGTACTTAACTATTTTAGTTAACTAACTTGTGGACTAAAGCAACTCTTTAAGTAATTGGGTTATGATGAAAGTAATACTATTGTTTTATATTAATACTTACGAGTTCTTTAATTTTCTTTGAATTAAGCTTACATTGCTTAACGGTGCTTAGTACGGTGATGCTATTGTCTCGTATTAGTAATATCGCCTTAGACTAACATGGCTGTGTTACTATTACTTCTAGTGATTTCCTAAGCTGAAGAAAATTCTTTTGCTTCAAAATATTATATTTTGCTTTTCATATTATTTGAGTGAGACCTGAATCGAATCTATGAAACGATCCTGTAACTTTATTTACTCATAATCAAAACCTCAATGTTACGTGGTTAAGAAAATATTTAACTAATTATTAAATATATATCTAACTTTGTATGTGACTTTGATATTACTCCTGATGATAATAATAATATAATCCTATTAACGTAAGACAAGAACCAAGAATAATTACATTAAATATAAATAAAAGGACATAAGAAAACTATCTATTCATTTCAAAAAGGGTAAGAGACAGAAATATTCTTACTTTAATATTTATCTTTCAAGACTTTTTATAGAATTAATAGTCCTTCTTTAGCTATAACTTATTCGGTTCATAACCATAGCCTACTAAGCTTCGGTTAAATAATAATTCTTTATAAATACTACATGACTTTAATTAGTTTCAGTATTTTTCATAATTAAAGAGTATCAGTCAATAAAGGATACTAAGTCCTAAGATCCAAAAGGAAAGGAAGCAACAACAGGAAATTATTTTATTAGATTTTACTTTTGTTTTGCCTTCAGCTGACTGATACCTTAATATATCTCTGTGCTATCTAGATTCATCAAGTTAACCACTTGGGGATCAAGATACGTAACAATATATATATATATATATACATATATATATATATTATATATATATATATTATATATATATATATATATTAATATAGAAAAGGGATCTTCATATTTTGTTCAGTTTCACTAGTAAACTCTATATTAGCATGCTGGCGATTGAAGTACTCTAAAAATAATGGTATATGATCAGGGGAGGTAAAAACTAGGAAACAAATAAAAATATGTATATATATACCGGGTATATTATATTACGGGTGAGATAGAGTCAGAGTAATAGATAATTCGAACTGTCTTGCTGGCGGAATGGTTATGGGGATTACGTTCTGTATGTACCGTCCTAGGTTCGAATCCCGGGAGAGTGGCATACTTTCATTAATTTCGGTAGGTGTAATTTGATGTTAAGAACAATGCTTAGATTAATAGCGAGATAGATGCATTGATTTGATTGATTGACCGATATGTGTGTGTTTTTTGCATGTGAGTGTGTGTTTATCTATTTAGACACTTGAAGATTCACTTACCTATTGAGATTAATCCTTAATCTATTGTCAGCTTTCTCCATTCTGTATGTGGTTAGGAGTCGGATTGAAAATACATTTCTGCAACGACGCGGACAAAGTAACATGGAGGCCATGACAGCGATGGGGCATCCGTGTCCTTCACTGATGCAGTCAGTAGGTATGGTGCAGGTGGTGCAGCCGACAGACAATCCCTTCTTATGGCAGTGACGGCTGCACCTGACACGCCACGTTGGAATGAGTTAACCATTGTTATGGTCGTTAGGTCATACCACGCTATATCCTTTTCATTATTCACTTTGCAGTTATCTGCTACTATTGAATAATATAATGGTAAAAGTATTTTATTGTATATTGTACCGGTATGTTACTTACAGATATTGGGGGGAATGATGAGAGAAAGAGGGAGAGGGAAAGAGGGGGGGAGAGGGAGGGAGGGAGGGAGAGGGACGGGATTGGGGTATCGGACGTTCGAATGTGTATACTAGTCATGGCGACTCCTGCGACTTTGCCTTTAAACGTCAAGAGTAAACGCCTTTACTAACACCATTTGCCAATTCCCTATATTCCCCCAAAATAGCGGAAAGTGTCTTGTACACTGTGTCAAAGTAGCATTCCGATCAATTCATTAGTTTGAATGATATTTGCGGAAAACGATGCCTCACGGTCCCTGAAATGCATAGTAGTTCCCACTCACCCGTCCTTCTATCTGCAGGCCTATGTCGCTTATCTAGCTTTATGTAATACTGCCCTTACGGAAGTAGTTTGGTTGATGGAAAAATATACATCTATCTATCTATTGCCTGAAGCCGTGATCCCTGAAAGGGTGGCCACGAACGAAACGCCCCCATTCACCTCTGTCCCCAGTCAGTCGATGCCCCTCCTCCCAACCAGCACCGCCTTCATTCATATACTTCTTTACTCCATCCTTCCACCTCTCTCTCGGTTTACCTCTCCCTCTGTCCTTCCACCTCGCTCTCGTACACCTTCTTAGTCATTCTTTCGCTTCACATACGTTCCATATGGTCGAACCATCTCAAGGTGGTCCTTTTCACACTTTCCAGCACATCTACCTCCACACCACACCTCTCTCTTACTTCATCATTCGTCTGTCTATCCCTCTATGTAATTCCTCACAAACTTCTCAAGTAACTCATTTCCACCCTTCTCACTCTTGGTCTGAGTCTCTCCACCAACGTTCATGCTTCGCTTCCGTAAGTCAATGTCGGGATTACCACACTGTTATGCAAGGATATGTATATTATAAATTCAACTCTCTTTCCTCCTGTCACAGAGAGTTACCATATTTTTTTACCTGTTACCTGTTATAAAGATTGCTACCTGTAAGTGGCACCGATTAGCATCTCGCCCATCGGTAATTTGTTTAGGGTTTATTCCCCTAGATGGGTTGCCCGCCAAGGCTATCGAGTCCTATCCACCCGGAACCACCCCTTTCAGATACCAGGGAGAAAACTACCGAGCTAGAGTCTGGTAGGGACAAACAAACTACCGAGCCAGAGTCAGGTAGGGACGAACAAACCCAAGAACACCAGAGACAACCCTATCTTAGGGGGAGCGCCATCACACCATAGGGGAAGAGTGGAGGAGAGGACTCCTCAGGGACCAAACATGGAGGATGCCATTTGCCGCATATACAGTATATTGTTTTAATTGACTTTGTATTCCCTTCCAATAGTCTTGTAATCAAACAAATTTAATATAATAAGGAATGTAAGAACTACTGTATATTGAAAACATTCAAAAGTTCATTATAACCAAAATACAATAAGTAGTCTTACACTGTGTTAACCTGGAAAGACGAGGATCCTCATAAGAGGTTTGTTGGGTGAAGGCGAGGGTCCTCTTAAGAGCCAAGGCATAACAAAAACACTTTCAAAACACCCCACTGGCACTCAAAACAAAGCAATATGTGATTAGGTGAGATAATTCCCCTCCATATATCCTATCACTCCTCCACGTGTGTGTCAACCCCCCTCCCTTCACCCTCTTTTTCCCTTTCTTCCCCCCTCCTCAATTATCTTGTATTTTCCCTATTATTCCCGATATTTAACGAGTATTGTCGCGCGAGGACGGCTGGGAGAGAGGGGGGAGGATGGGGGAGTCTTTGTTACCCTTTAGCCAGTCTGAGACATTCCCTAATCTCTCAGTAGCGTGCAAGACATGAGAGAGGAAGGATGTATGTCTCTCTCCGGTCCGGGTCAGATTACAGCCCGCTAAAATATAAGTTTTTCACCAGCCAATTACTGTTACTAAATCTTTTATTGCTTTTCAATGTTCATATGTTCATATTAAAATATAAGTTGGTGTATATGTAGAAGTAATTATGTTATATATAGTAAATATGACGATTTTCGTCGGACATCAAGCAAATACGTTCGCCTGGCAGGACCATGGCTTCGCCGTTCTTGGGTAAAATATATAAATACATTTAAATGCTCTCTTCAATTTATCAAGGTTATAATAGTTCTCTTTGTCAAAGGCTGAGCCATATAATGGCTGACTAATTATGTTACTATATTATAAAAATATCTATACTGTTGAGCACAAATACCTGAAATGGATACACCCAACAAGGTTCTATCACAATGGGATGATGTAATTTACCAGTGCATAAGATTTCTCTTTATACAGGTTTATTGATCACAAGCCTCTTAACCCGATGAATGCACATTTTATATTTCTAATTTGGACGTATATGCTAATTAATTACCTTCGATTCTGACAGTATTCATAATATTTACCAAATAAAGCATTATTTATATTCCATGTGCGTATATTTTCTTGTATGAAGAACATGTGAGTAGTGAAGACCAGAAAATAGGTGTAAAAAACAAATATCTAGTAAAAAAGTATATTTGTGGCGGGAGGAGGTAGCTGGAGATGAGAGAGAGAGAGAGAGAGAGAGAGAGAGAGAGAGCGACATAAGTCTGCTTCCTGGGCCTGCTTGAGTCTGACTGACAGTCCCAGCTATCATGTATTTGGTTTGGTGGGACTAGTCTTCTCAAGTTAAATGCCAAAAATATCTACAAATCATTGTTAGTAATGTAAACGATGATCCCTTGTCTGGCAAATTCTAGTTAAACCTGTGACCTTACTGCTCAATTGTGTGGCTGAAAAAGAAGAGAAGATCGCCAGGTGGATAGATAATGTGGCATAGAAACAAACTTTATACCTGTTGTCAGTCCGAAATAATATGTTCGCATTAATTTTCGATATTCCAGCGAGTTGATAAGGAATGTTTCTATAATTTTCAAGATGATTCTCCTTATTTGAATATAACAATTGTGATTAGCAAATATCCATGCTTTATTACCATATTACATTGAATAGAATCAATATATGACTCAAGTAAAATGCCTCTCAAATAGCTGGATTGTTGAAACTTATACAAAAATGTAATTTCGGACTGACTTATTCAAAATCAGTGGTTAAATATATTGTGGCTGAGTGAAATGTAGTCTATATTTATATACATAAGGGTGGATAGTCTACAAATTAATGATTATGAAGGTGAATGGCTAAATATATAGACAGGTTGATACGTGGGTGAATAGTGAGACAAATCAATAGTTACACAGATGGATATATAACTAGACAAATGGATAGGATAGAAAAATAGTTAAATATATGGATTGGTGAGTTATAGTTAGACAAATGGATAGTTAGACAGCTGGATAGGTGGATAGATAATAAATCAGAAAAATAGTTAAACAAATGGATTGGTGAGTTTATAGTTAGATAAATGGATAGCTAGACAGTTGGATAGGTCTATAGATACTAAACTCGTAAATGGATGTAACATTTAGTATAGTGAATTCTATATACTATAATAAATGGCATACGTTGTTGATTGATTTGGGAAAATGTAGTAAACATCAATCAAATAGTTGTAACTTTACTGTGGTATATTGCTTCTTTAGTTAATGCTATAATAAATCTGGAAAATATACAGAATGTTGCATGAAAGTAATAATAAGAACATGTAGCAACAAACTTTGCAATATCGGCAAAAATATTAATTAACCAGATAACAAAGAAGACAAAACTAAGTAAAATAGATAATCAGCTTAAAACTTTCTGGAAGAGAGAGAGAGAGAGAGAGAGAGAGAGAGAGAGAGAGAGAGAGACAGAGAGAGAGAGAGAGAGAGAGAGAGAGAGAGAGAGAGAGAGAGAGAGAGAGAGAGAAAGTCAGAGAGTGAGTTGGATGAGTGAACAAAGAGAAAGACAATATAGAGACAGATATAGGTATGCTCGTATACGGTACAGTATTATACCGTAGTATATAGTGAACCGACTATTAATTATACCGTAGTATATAGTGAACCGACTATTAATTATATTATAGAGATGGATAAATAGTGAAAGTAATAGCTGTAGGAGATTAAAATGGTGTGAAATATTGCTATATGTAATAAGAAATTGGCAGTTTGATAGTTTCCTCCACTACCCCATCTCATTCGCACCCTCCCTTCCTTCCCACCCGACCCACCCTGTGCTGAGCCCCGGGCTGTCTCCAGGGTACCTAGTAAAACAGAATACAATTTTAGACCTGTTCTAACGTGGAGGTCCACGATTTTTTATAAGTGACTGTACATTGGGGTTTGTAATTATTGATGATTAATGTTAAGAACAGAGTGTTCCTTATTATGTAGATCTCGCCCGGACCATATATATTCATAAATACAGTTACCGGTACTACACAGTTATTGACCGAAAACCAAAATCACTCAACGAAGAAAAGCTATAAAATTATGATAGGGAAGATAGTTAAATAACATCCACAGAGAGAGAGTGAGAGAGATGTGTGTGTCATCGCAGATGTGGCCATCCTTGTCGTAAAGTGCGAGGGTTGTGAAAATACATACAAATAACATAAGGTGAACCCAAGAATTATAGACCAATATCCCTTCTTTCTCTTTTTGGCAAAATATTCGAGACCCTTATTGTTGAAATGTTGATCCCATTTCTGGGCACTCACTACTTTATCAGTTCCAAGAAGTTTGGTTTCAGGCTGGGTAGATCTGCTGTAGATCTCAAAGACCTTGCTGTCCATTCCGGGGAGATACTCGAAGTAGAAAGAGATAGTGTAGGGCACTGCGCTCATTTTACAGTGTGCAAAATATTGTCTATTATCTTCTTGAAATGCTCTACTGAGAGACTATAAATAACATCTGAAGGTAGTATGTTCCAAGTAAAACCAATCTTGTGTGTATAAAATGTCCAGAGAGAGAGAGAGAGAGAGAGAGGAGTGGGGGTCAATTAAATGTTACCATTGCATAGTCAAACGAACTGGCTAATTAAAAGTAGCAGTATGCAATTAAATTAGATCAGCGACCACCAGAACAATGAAAATTGTGTAGAGACAATAATACAAAAGGTTGTGCTCCATCTCCACACAAACACACACATATATATATAGATATATATATATATATATATATATACTGTATATATATATATATATATATATACCATATACAGTATATATGTTATATTTCAAGGATAAGGTAACAAATGTAACTGACCTAAATTTGACAACAATAATATATAAACATGTATATCAAGTATTTGTCTTCATTCATCCTTGAGATATGACCATAGTTGACATTACGGCGGTAGGCCGGGACTTTTGGTGGTAGCTGTTACATGTGTTGTGACACCTGCCAGCGTTGGCAGAATCGCCTCCCGGTAGCCACTAGCGCTCGCCAGGGCAGTGAAATGGGCTACAGTCTATCTACAATGTTATACTTTCTTTCTTGTGAATCGTCATGTCACAGGCAGTATAGAAGTGGTCTTTATTTTCGCCTGTGACAATGCATTATATTTTACATCATGAGTAGAACATAAGATGCATTGTAGTGAAGGAGAAGAGAGAGAGCGAGTAGGCAGTGGGGTGGTAGTGTGTGCGTGCGTATACATGTGCTGCCTCCCCCCGCTCGTAGGCTCGCGCGCGTGCCTTCTCACGCTTCTTGATTGGCTGGTGGTTCCTGGCGCCTTCTGCAGGTCTGCTGCCTGGTGACGTAGCGGCCTCTGATTGGCTGACCACCATGCCTTTGTGTGATCCTGGGGACCCCGAGGAGCTACTCTCTTCACAGCTTGCCTGACCAGCATACCCTTCACACCTCCCTTGCCACCTGCCCCCGACTTCTACCTATAGAGCACTTTCTCTCTCTCTCAACTTCTTACCTCTCATTCTTCCTCTCTATTTAATATCATAACTCCCCTGGTGCTGCATGATTTCATATATCGGCCATCGTATTATATGCTGAAGCTCTCAGATATTACATGTTTAGTTAGGCATTTTGGAGGGGTTACCATTTTGTCTGTAGAGGTTCGACACACTCACGGTGTCTCCCTGCCTATTCCTTGGCTGTCTGCTGGGCTATTTAATGCTAGACTGGGGTAAGGCTACTTGTGTTGTGATTTCCGATGTGTAACAGGTTTTGTTGAACCTGTACAATCGCAACGGAGACGTGGGAAGCCTAGGTGGTCTTTCTGACTGTGTACCATGTGAGTTTAGCACTGTATTGCGAGTGAGGGCTTTTGCCTCTGCCACCCAACACTGTGCTAACTCATTTTGCTTTGACTTTGAAGGGTCGCCAGGAGAGAACCAGATACTTGCGATCTGGATCTCTCAAGAGAGCACCCCGTCATTTAACGTAATTTGGCCGCACAGTCTTAAGGACCTCGCTAGGCTACGAGCCACTTGCTCAGCCATTGTTTCCTAGCCTACGACATCCCAGCTAGACTTTATTAGCCTAGCAGACACCCGATTAGGATCATAAGCTCTTATGTTATGTATGCAGCATTTTTATTCACATTGACTTACTGTAAGCCTTGGTTGTTGTTGAGTTGCACAACCCGAGCAGGCTTTTTGAGTTGCCTGAGGAAGTACTTCTTTTGTTGTTGGAGATAATACTATTGCGTATTTATTATTATTCCCGTGCCTGTTAACCCTGTATGTCCCAACACTTGTCATATCTTGTTCCTGCTTTAGATAACAGTTCAAAATCCGATTCGATCATCTTACACAGCATCAGACTTTCTTCAGAAGATTCTTGCTCTATGCTTTAGGACTTTCATTCACTTTCTTTAATATTGGAGTGACAGTTTATTATTGTTTAGAGTAACTTTAATTATACCTTCTTCTTGTTTGCATTAAATCATTGCAGTGATTTAATTAAGCTTTCTATCTTTTTCCTTGTATACTTTATTAACGTAATTGTATGTTGTTGTGATCAGGCTGTATCAGAGATCATCAGCCTGTAGTAGTAGTGCATTTATACCGAGTTATAGGATACCCCGTTATCGCAGATTTAACTCTGGAGGGTATAGGTGTTTTTGTGCGCCGGCATTATAAGTTCGAGGGTTGGATCTAGTGTTACCGTTGTGGCTGTGTGCTTTTCTAGTCCAATGATTAAGAGCCCTTGTTTTATACGAGTCCTGGTCGTAACAAATGGCGACCTTGCTTAGGATTTTGTGAACTAAGAGAAATATTGCAGGAGTGTTGTGGTCATTTGTTTTTTTGTTTAAAGGAATATAGTGGACACATGGAATTTTTTTGGCAAGTAGTATAACACTTAAGAGTCTTCAAGCATTTTTGAGTGAATAGTGCTGCATGAGAGTTTAGGTACTTCCTTTTTTTTATATAAACGTTGATAATTTTCGGTGGACAATATGTCGGACGACGGATCAGTGTACAGTGAGGATACAGTACGGGAAGCAGGCTCTGAGGTGCAGCAGCGGGGTTTGTTAGAAGGCATTAGAGTTATAACTAGTGAGGAGGATGCAAAGAAGTTTCTGGAGATGCCTATTACTGTTGACCGGGTGGTCGGGGATTGATCGGTATGGTCTCCAGTGTTTGGTCACGGTCATGGGTCATGTGGGCACTAGCAGCATGACGAGAGGTGACCTGGTGGCCTGTGTGCTCGGCGGGGTGCATGGGGCTTCGGGTGGAGCGGGAGCTGGAGCACCTTCGGCACAGCCCCCATTCCACTCGACTCCTACCATGGCGCCCCCTCGGGCTCCGGAGCCGGGTACGTTCCCGCAGGCCGATAGTCACTGGCAGCGTGGTTTGCACTTGGGTGAGTCTCAAATTGTTGCATCTCCTCCTCCTCAAGGTTTAACGGCAGAGATGCTCTTCCAGCTTGAGATGGCTAAACTTAACCAGCAGGCTGAGCAACGAAGGCATGAGGCTGAGCTTGAGCAACGAAGGCATGAGGCTGAGCTTAAGCAGAGAGAGGCTGAGCTTCGGGTTGAGGCTACGAAGTACTGTGCAGACATAGATCTTGAGAAGTCGCGGGTGGAGTCGACAGGGCAGCGTCTCGGTTCTGGGGATCGAGGTCTTGATCAGTCTTTATCGCACCTGCTCAAGTTGGTCCCTGTATTTTATGAGTCGGGTGTCACCGAATTTTTTATGCGTTTTGAGAAGAAGTGCCGGGAGCACCATTGGCCCGAGGTTAAGTGGGCAGCCCTTGTTTCCTCTAGGTTGGTTGGCAAAGGACTCAAGGCACATGATGCGTTGCCCTGGGAGTCTTGCATCGATTATGAGGTATTGAAGGAGGCTGTCCTGCGGGCATATGAGTTACAACCCGAGACGTACAGATTGAAGTTCTGGGGTGTAACGAAGGGTCGTGAGTGCACCTTTCTTGAGCATCCCGGATGCCCGGGATCTGTCCGATACATTTAGAAACTGGCTGCGTTCTGAGAAGGCATCGACGTTTGAAGAGTTGAAACAGCTGATGCTTCTAGAACAATTTTTCAAGTGTACGGGCGGCGATCTGACGTTGAATATTAAAGAGAAAAAACCGAAAACTCTTCAGGAGGCAGCTGAGATGGCTGACCTTCGGTTATCTTTGATTCGTGGGTGTGGTCTTGCACAGAGAAGTGATGCAGGCAATAAGGAGCGTAACCCTCCCTCTCCCCAAAACACTGATACACATAATTACACTAAGAACAAGAGCAACGACACCAAAACTGACCATAAACCTAGTACCGTCCCGTTTAAGAAGGGTCAGTGCCCTTTCCCACCTCATGGGAAGCCCAAGGGGGAGTTAGAGTGTTTTCATTGTCATGAGAAGGGGCATTTTGCAAGAGCCTGTCCAAGCAAGCTACCTAATGCAGTTGTGTCTTTGGCTCGCAACATTGGGGTGTCCCCGAAGTCGTCTGAGTTTGCCCGGGGTATAACGTCAGAGGCTGGGACACAGCCAGTGGAGAAGAATCCGGAAGGCTCGAACCCTGTCCGCGATGTCTTTTGTGACTATCGAGGGCATGGCTGCGTGAAGTGGGCTGGTAAGAAGCATGGAGTTGAGCTGTTGCGAGACACGGGTGCCTCTCAGACTTTAATGAAGAACTTTACTGGTAGACCAATAAAAGCGGCACGGGTGGTTGTGGTGCAAGGTATCAATGCTATCAGGTCATACCCGTTGGTCAGGATGGAACTGGAGGTAGATGGTGTGACACGAGAGTTGGATGTGGGAATTGTGGAGAACTTGCCTGTTGGGGGCGTCGACCTCCTTCTCGGCAACGACTTTGCGGTGCCTACTTCTGAGGATTCACTCCTAGTCGTTGCCAAGAAGCCGGCCGACGTGAGTAGAGAGGAACAGGAGTGGGTAGAGAAGTATCAAGTACAACCTATGGCGTGCGTTGTTACAAGATCTCTTGCATCCAAAGTGTCACAGCCTATTCCTCAGTCTTCTGATCAACGGAGGAACGGTCGGAAGAAGACGGCTAATGTTGGTAAAAGTTTGGAGAGTTTAGTACCAGCAGCTCTTCTTGGCGACTGAGTATTGGCACCATTGTTGGAGTCTGGAGAAGCCCCAGGACCTGTCACAGCTAGTGAGGAGGTAGGGCAGGGAAAGACTCCGAGGCAGCAACGTTACACACAGAGAGAAAAAAGGGTTGCTCAGTTTGATATTGGGGGAGGACTTGGGTTGCTTCGGAAGGATTTTAATCAAGTTGGTTCCCTCAGATATTTGTAAACTGCAGTTGGAGGATCCGGAAGTTCAGAAGTGTGGTAATGGTGCTGTCGAGATCAAACACGAGGACGGGGAAACATGTCATGTGAACCTGTTGGAGGAGTTTGTGAGGCAACCACCTAAGCAGCCTGCTGTCCCTGCATTGGTCTGCAGCAGCCAAGGTGGAGAAGGAGAGGGGGGCAGTAGGGCACAGGTGGAGGAGAGTAGGGATTGTCATGCCTAGGCGGAGCAGTGGGCGGGGGACACGAGTCTGGTGGATGTGGAAACGCTAGAGCACCTGCCTGAGCAGCAGTGTGCAGCGCTCCAGCACCAGCTCGGTTCATACCCCAGTGGTCGTGCCGAGCACCCGAGCCTCACAACTCAGGCGGTGCAAGATGTTCCGCAGGCAGGTCACGTGAATGTTGGTCGACCGTTAGCCTCGTTGTTTCGGTGGTTCAAGGTGGGCGATGAGGCTTGGACATGGTTGTCAGGTCAGGGTCGACCCATGGCTGCCAAGGGTGGTGGTCAGAAGGAGGACATTGAGCAGATTGGTGAGGTTGGCTGTGGAGTGGATGTGCCCGGTCGTCGTATAGCCACTCAATGCTGCTCTAGTCGAATGCAACAGCCCTACCATAGACCGACTATATCTGGCCATGTCGCTAAAAGCGGTGATGCTGCACAGGCAGATGTAGTTGCAAGGAATGCGGGGGTGCGCATGTACGGTATCGGCGGGGAAGCCTTAGCAATAATGAAATATGGGAGTGACTGCACAGGTGGTACTGATTGTCCCTCATGACCTGGCTGTTCTAGGGACGAAGGTGGAGAAGGAGGGAGACTACAGGTTAGAAGCTGCAGTCTCGCATGGGTTGTGGGAGGGCACTAGGCATGTTGTTCTGCGAGATAAGTTGTTTACTAGGCTGTGGCAGTGCATCCGCATGTTTGTTGCTTCTCCACGCCTGATGTACGGGGTAGAATCCGACATGGAGGCTGGGGACAGGGCAAGGCTCAGTTTAATTCCCGTATAAATCCTGCTCGACAGCCTGTGGTGCAAGCAGAGATGGATTACGTGTTGACGAAGGGTCTGAGGGATAAGGAATGTCGTGAGTGGTCGTTGCCTGTAAATTCACAACCTGTGTTAAGTGGCAAGATCAGTGTGTGTGTTGATTGCAAGAGTGGGTGTGAATTATCCCTGACAGACGCCTATACCTTATCGAGAGTTGACGATACCATAGACCGCATCGGGGCTGCATCGCTAATCACGAAGGTAGAACTAGTGAAAGGTTTTTGGCAGGTCCCGTTGCCGGAAAGAGTGAAGAGAAGTGCCAGTAGTCTTGTGATGAACTGGGCAGTTTATCAGTGTCAGGTGTTGTTTTGCTGCCGGAACACAAGTTGGATGTGTGGCATGCTAAGGGCACTGATAATGTTTTGGCTGATTGTTTGTCACGGGAGGGTTTGTTTGCAGGAGAACCCTCGCCGTTCAGTCAGTGTGTGTTGAGAGTGGAGAAAAACTAGGCTTGCCCCTGTAAGTGCAGCCGCCATAAACATATTAAAATTAAAAATCACATAAAAACTCTTTCTTTTGATAGTTAATTGTAAGTTGCCTATGTTATAGCTAAAGTCCTAACTTGAACCTGTCTTTCACTTAGGAGGCTGGGCTTTGTGAAGCTCGCTCAGGGAGCATAGTAGGCTAAATTATACTATTATGTTTGGGAGGGGTTATAAGATTTTCTTAATGTTGATATGTTGTTTTATGTAAGACTTGAGCTTTGCATTTCCTTTCTGGTGGAGTGGCTATGTGTGACGGGTCTTGTCGGCATTCTGCCTTGTCAGATATCGTGCTCGCCTAATGTTGAGCATCCTATATCTTGGGCGGGGTGTGACGCCTGCCAGCGTTGGCAGAATCGCCTCCCGGTAGCCACTAGCGCTCGCCAGGGCAGTGAAATGGGCTACAGTCTATCTACAATGTTGTACTTTCTTTCTTGTGAATCGTCATGTCACAGGCAGTATAGAAGTGGTCTTTATTTTCGCCTGTGACAATGAATTATATTTTATATCATGAGTAGAACATAAGATGCATTGTAGTGAAGGAGAGAGAGAGAGCGAGTAGGCAGTGGGGTGGTATTGTGAGCGTGCGTATACATGTGCTGCCTCCCCCCGCTCGTAGACTCGCGCGCGTGCCTTCTCACGCTTCTTGATTGGCTGGTGGTTCCTGGCGCCTTCTGCAGGTCTGCTGCCTGGTGATGTAGCGGCCTGTGATTGGCTGACCACCATGCCTTTGTGTGATCCTGGGGGCCCCGAGGAGCTACTATCTTCAGAGCTTGCCTGACCAGCATACCCTTCACACCTCCCTTACCACCTGTCCCCGACTTCTACCTATAGAGCAATTTCTCTCTCTCTCAACTTCTTACCTCTCATTCTTCCTCTCTATTTAATATCATAACTCCCCTTTGGTTCTGCACGATTTCATATATCGGCCATCGTATTATATGCTGAAGCTCTCAGATATTACATGTTTAGTTAGGCATTTTGGAGGGGTTACCATTTTGTATGTAGAGGTTCGACACACTCACGGTGTCTCCCTGCCTATTCCTTGGCTGTCTGCTGGGCTATTTAATGCTAGACTGGGGTAAGGCTACTTGTGTTGTGATTTCCGATGTGTAACAGGTTTTGTTGAACCTGTACAATCGCAACGGAGACGTAGGAAGCCTAGGTGGTCTTTCTGACTGTGTACCTTGTGAGTTTAGCACTGTGTTGCGAGTGAGGGCTTTTGCCTCTGCCACCCAACACTCTGCTAACTCGTTTTGCTTTGACTTTGAGAGGGTCGCCAGGAGAGAACCAGATACTAGCGATCTGGATCTCTCAAGAGAGCACCCCGTCATTTAACGCAATTTGGCCGCACAGTCTTAAGGACCTCGCTAGGCTACGAGCCGCTTGCTCAGCCATTGTTTCCTAGCCTACGACATCCCAGCTAGACTTTATTAGCCTAGCAGACACCCGATTAGGATCATAAGCTCTTATGTTATGTATGCAGCATTTTTATTCACGTTGACTGTAAGCCTTGGTTGTTGTTGAGTTGCACAACCCGAGCAGGCTTTTTGAGTTGCCTGAGGAAGTACTTCTTTTGTTGTTGGAGATAATACTATTGCGCATTTATTATTCCCGTGCCTGTTAACCCTGTATGTCCCTACACTTGTCATATCTTGTTCCTGCTTTAGATAACAGTTCAAAATCCGATTCGATCATCTTATGCAGCATCAGACTTTCTTCAGAAGATTTCTGCTCGATGCTTTAGGACTTTCATTCACTTTCTTTAATATTGGAGTGACAGTTTATTATTGTTTAGAGTAACTTTAATTATACCTTCTTCTTGTTTGCATTAAATCATTGCAGTGATTTAATTAAGCTTTCTATATTTGTCCTTGTATACTTTATTAACGTAATTGTATGTTGTTCTGATCAGGATGTATCAGAGATCATCAGCCTGTAGTAGTAGTGCATTTATACCGAGTTATAGGATACCCCGTTATCGCAGATTTACCTCTGGAGGGTATAGGTGTTTTTGTGCGCCGGCATTATATGTTCGAGGGTTGGATCTAGTGTTACCGTTGTGGCTGTGTGCTTTTCTAGTCCAATGATTAAGAGACCTTGTTTTATACGAGTCCCAGTCGTAACAGTGTTATACTTCAGTGGTCGGTGTAAGAGGTGCGGGCTAATTAAAGTGTGTGGAGAGAGAGAGAGAGAGAGAGAGAGAGAGAGAGAGAGAGAGAGAGAGAGAGAGAGAGAGAGAGAGAGAGAGAGTGAGAGAGTGGGAGAGAACCAGAATGAAATGCATGTTATAATTCTTCATTCCAATTCAGTTGTTAATACGAAACATATTTTAAAAATACAACCCAAGAATATGAAATAACAGAACACCTAAAGATAACACTAATATATGCATATATATATATATATATATATATATATATATATATATATATATATATATATATATATTATATATATATATTATATATATATATATATATACATTATATATATATATATATTTATATATATACAGTATATATATATATATATATATATATATTTATATATATATATACAGTATATATTGAGAATATATCACAAATACATGTGAGCCACTAAATGTTTCTAATTAGTCTAGTTGCCGCCCCTATACTTTCTATAGTAAACCCTGCAATTACTGTAAACTTTTTTTGTGGAAATGTATTATATATGGTTAGGAGAGCAAAATTAGCTTTGTTGCTACTTGTGCAACCTTTAGCATTTCTCAGAATTCAAGATGGCGCCCTCCGACATCTTGAATTTTGGCCAATTTTCAACTTTTGATCTTGATGACATAGAGGGTCGTGTAATACCTCTTTTTAGGGATTTTCCAGGACGGGGAGTCCATTTATGGGGTTAATTTGTAGATATAGGGTGAGTATCAAGGTCAAACCAGAGGTCAAAGATCAAATTTTGCCTAAAATCTGGAAAAATCACATTTATGTGGTTTGAATATGAATGTATTTGTCAGCCACGCGAAAGAATTCTATAGTTATATCAGAAAGAAAAAAGTAGTTACTTCAACTGTTGGTCCATTAGTCGATGAAAATGGAGAATACACCAAAGACGAAGTACAAATGAATAATGCCCTCAATACCTTCTTTGCATCAGTTTTTACAACAGAAGACCTCAGTGATATCCCTACACCATCGCCGATTCAGATTGATAATTCAGATGTTCTAAGCAATATCACCGTTACAGAGAGAGAAGTATTGAATTGTTTAGATAAACTCAAGGTAAATAAAATGCCTGGACCTGATACAATCTCGCCTAGAGTTCTAAAGGAAGCTAAGGATGAGCTCTCCAAACCACTGACATTACTATTCAATAAATCCTTGCAGTCTGGAACTATGCCTGATCAGTGGAAGCTAGCCAACGTAACACCGATGTTCAAAAAAGGCAGCAAATCCCTACCCAGTAACTATCGTCCAATTAGCTTAACCTCAGTTGTATGTAAAATGCTAGAAACGGTCATACGAGACAGACTCGTAAATCACTTAGAGGAAAATAACATACTTAAAGATACTCAACACGGCTTTCGTAAAAAACGTTCCTGTTTAACAAACCTCTTAGACTTCTTCCACGATATCCTCAACCTCTACGATGAGAGTAAAGCTGTAGATATTATATACCTTGATTTTCAAAAGGCCTTTGACAAAGTTCCCCACAAACGTTTACTGCTAAAACTAAAAGCGCATGGAATACAAGATGGTGTGTTGAAAAGGATAGAAAATTGGCTCAGCGACAGAAAGCAAAGAGTAGTCATAAACGGTAAGGCATCTAAATGGACCAATGTAAGTAGCGGGGTACCCCAGGGATCGGTACTAGGTCCAATTCTCTTTCTAATTTACATCAACGACATAGATGAGGGTCTCACCTGTACAATCTCAAAATTTGCTGACGATACAAAAATTGCAAATAGCGTAGTCTCAAAAGAACAAGTTGACGATATGCAACACAATCTAGATAAATTGTCATGTTGGGCTCAAATTTGGTAAATGAGTTTCAATGCGGATAAATGTAAAGTACTAAATATCGGATACCTAAATGAGAAAGCAAACTATTCGATGAATGGCACTCAGCTTAAGAATGTAAACAGAGAAACCGATCTGGGAGTAACAATATCGAGTAACCTAAAACCGAGTCAACAATGTTCAGAAGTTGTTAACCCGGGAACTGCGGGAAGACTCTTAGAGTTCCCCCGGCGGACTGCGGGAAGACTCTTAAGAGTCAGAGAAAAAAAAAATCAACTTTAAACATTGAAAACAAAATATATATATATTTTTTGTATTTATTTATTACCCCTGGGCCATGCAAAATATCACTCCTCTACCTCCCCTACTTCCCCACTTTCCTCTCCTCCTTCAGTTATCACCTATTTTCCCTGTTATTCCCTTATTCTGAGGTATATTTTCGTGCTAACATTAGCGAGTTGCAAGCAGGGCCTTTTCATCACTGTTAGCAAGCGAGTGCAAGAGAGAGAGAGAGAGAGTATCGATCGACTGTGTCTCAGTGGCTTGGGGGAAATTGGCGGGAAAGCAGGTTGCCTCACCCATACATTATAAAACTCGCGGCCTGTATCTCCGATTTTGACCATCCAAACGCTGTTTTCACTCGTTTTATTGTTGTTTCAGGTTAATACCTTTATAATCAACCCATAATAGGTGCGTTAGGATAAGTATTAATGCTATTTATGGTAAAATGAATATTTTAGTGATGGAAACAGCACAAATACGGCACAGGGAAAGGTGTTTAGTTACCCCCATGCGCACTTCTTAGGTTAAGAAGGCAAACAAAATAATTGGCTTTATAGGCAGGTCATTTGAGCATAAATCCAAAGAAGTTATCCTAACCCTTTACAATTCCTTAGTCCGCCCTCTTCCGACACTGACTTACGGAAGCGAAGCATGGACGTTGGTTGAGAGACTCAGACCAAGAGTGAGAGCAGTGGAAATGAATTACTTAAGGAGTGCGTGCGGAGTTACATGGAGGGATAGACAGACTAATGAGGAAGTAAGAAGGAGGTGTGGTGTGGAGGTAGATGTGCTGGAAAGTGTGAAAAGGAACAACTTGAGATGGTTCGGCCATATGGAACGTATGGAAAGCGAGAGAATTACTAAGAGGGTGTACGAGAGCGAGGTGGAGGGACAGAGGGGGAGAGGTAGACCGAATATGAGGTGGAAGGATGGAGTGAGGAACTACATGAACGAAGGCGGTGCTGGTTGGGGGGAGGGGCGTCGACTGACTGGGGACAGAGGTGCATGGGGGCGGTTCGTTCGTGGCCACCCCTTCGGGGATCACGGCGTCAGGCAATAGATAGATAGATAGACTTACCTATAAAGCCAATTATTTTGTTTGCCTTCTTAACAACTTCTGAACATTGTTGACTCGGTTTTAGGTTACTCCATATTGTTACTCCCAGATCGGTTTCTCTGTTTACATTCTTAAGCTGAGTGCCATTCATCGAATAGTTTGCTTTCTCATTTAGGTATTCGATATGTAGTACTTTACATTTATCCGCATTGAAACTCATTTGCCAAATTTGGGCCCAACATGACAATTTATCTAGATTGTGTTGCATATCGTCAACTTGTTCTTTTGAGAGTACTCTAGTTGCAATTTTTGTATCGTCAGCATATTTTGAGATTGTACAGGTGAGACCCTCATCTATGTCGTTGATGTAAATTAGAAAGAGAATTGGTCATAGTACCGATCCCTGGGGTACCCCGCTCCATTTAGATGCCTTACCGTTTATGACTACTCTTTGCTTTCTGTTGCTGAGCCAATTTTCTATCCATTTCAACACACCGTCTTGTATTCCATGCTATTTTAGTTTTAGCAGTAAACGTTTGTGGGGAACTTTGTCAAGACCTTTTGAAAATCAAGGTATATAATATCTACAGCTTTACTCTCATCGTAGAGGTTGAGGATATCGTGGAAGAAGTCTACGAGGTTTGTTAAACAGGAACGTTTTTTACGAAAGCCATGTTGAGTATCTTTAAGTATGTTATTTTCCTCTAAGTGATTTACGAGTCTGTCTCGTATGACCGTTTCTAGCATTTTACATACAACTGAGGTTAAGCTAATTGGACGATAGTTACTGGGTAGGGATTTGCTGCCTTTTTTGAATATCGGTGTTACGTTGGCTAGCTTCCACTGATCAGGCATAGTTCCAGACTGCAAGGATTTATTGAATAGTAATGTCCGTGGTTTGGAGAGCTCATCCTTAGCTTCCTTTAGAACTCTAGGCGAGATTGTATCAGGTCCAGGCATTTTATTTACCTTGAGTTTATCTAAACAATTCAATACTTCTCTCTCTGTAACGGTGATATTGCTTAGAACATCTGAATTATCAATCTGAATCGGCGATGGTGTAGGGATATCACTGAGGTCTTCTGTTGTAAAAACTGATGCAAAGAAGGTATTGAGGGCATTACTCATTTGTACTACGTCTTTGGTGTATTCTCCATTTTCATCGACTAACGGTCCAACAGTTGAAGTAACTACTTTTTTCTTTCTGATATAACTATAGAATTCTTTCTGGTTTGTTTTACTTTGATTCGCAATATGTAACTCTAAGGTCTTTTTTACTTTGCTTAATTAACTTTTTGGCTTTGCGTCGTAGCTCTACAAATTTCACCCGTTCTTCGTCATTTTGTGAGGATTTTAATCTATCATTAGCAAATTTTTTAGCAAGCAGGCAGTTTGAAATATGTTTTATTCCACCATTTGGGCTTATTATTGTGGCCTGGACGCCGTATTTTCGATGGTATGCAGTCTTGCACTGCTTTTAGGTAAGTGGTTTCGAATAACTTCCAAGATGTATTTATGTCGTTATTGTTAATTAAAAAGCTCCAGTCAGTTTCTTTAAACATAGCTCTAAGTTTATGGAAGTTTGCTTTCTTGAAATTAGGCACTTTTTCGATGCTACTATTTGGTTCGTTACTAGTAAACTTTAAAGTGAAAGTTATCGTACGATGGTCGCTGTTACTGAATTCATCACCAACATTCAAATTCTCTATCAATTCTTCTTTTGTTGCAAGTACAATGTCAAGAACGTTATTACCACGGGTCGGCGTTCGAACAAATTGATAAAGCGAACTCTCTTGCAAGTTCGTATACAAGTAATGTCCGGAGTGTGAAATAAGAGTATCGCCCCACTTGGTCACAGGTAAATTAAAGTCGCCAAAAATTACGGTATCTTGTGAGTTACTTCCATCTGCAATTTGTTCGTAAATTTCTCGGTCAGTTTGCACTGATTGAGCTGGAGGTCTGTATATTAATGCAAGTATTATTTTTGTACCTTTATTATTCTTTATTAGCACAAAAGATGTGTCGACGTTCACAATTTGAGGTTTTGACAAGAGGGTAGGGTTAAGACTTTCTTTGATATAAAGTAAAACGCCACCTCCATTTCGATTTATTCAGCTTTTCTCAAACATTACATAACCGGGAAGTGAATACTCTGCTAAAAAGTCTCTATCTTCTGTATTGAGCCAAGATTCTGTTATGCCAATCACATGATAATTTTCTGTAAACACTAGCTCCTCTAAATCTGAAAATTTATTGCGTATGCTATGAGCGTTTGAATAGAAAATATTTAAATTTGTTATTTTAGAACTCACGGAACGCTCTTTAATAATATTTTTGGTTCTTGTCGGATCTACATTTATGTTCGTGGTTGTCCTCGGTCCTCGCTGTCTTCGGTCCTTATCGCTGGTGGTCCTCGGTTGCCTCTGTTTTTTGCTTGGCGTTGGATGATTTATGTCACTGCTGCTTCTTCTCGGATGGCGTTTTTTTATCCATGGCTGCGGACTGCTTCGTGTAGGAGACGACCCATGCGTGCTGAACCCACAGGGTTTAGATGAGTGCCATCCTTGCGGAACAGAGTAGGCTGGTTGTAGAAGTTGTCCCAGAGGTTGATGAATTCAACTTCTTCCCTCAGACACAAATATTTTAGACGGCTATTTGTGCTGAAGGCCTTGTCGTAGAATTTGTAAGGTGCGTCGATCTTGGGGAGAATGCCTGAGATGATGATATTCCTTGACTTGTTTTTGTAGTGCTGGATCATCTTGCGATATTTCTCCATCAACTCTTCGGATCTGGTGCGCATGACGTCATTTGAACCAGCATGGATGACAAAAAGGGTATTTTCATTTGCATAAAGAGCGTCTTAGAGAATTAAATCTATTTCCTTTAACCCAGCGCAGATTAAGAGGTGACTTAATTCAAGTGTTCAAAATCATCAAAGGCATCGACAATATGGACTGTAGTAAGTACTTCACTATCGACCAATCTAATTACACGCGGGGAAACGGTTGCAAAATTATTGGTAAATCTTTTAACTCACACGAATCTAAGAATTTCTTCTTCAATCGAGTTGTCAACTTGTGGAATGGGCTTCCCCGAAACGTTATAGACTGCATCACCGTTGATTCATTTAAACTCCGCTTAGACAAATATCTCGCATCAAACCCGCGACTGACTGCATTTGTAAATTAATAACTTTATTTTATCCCCCCCTCAGTTACTAACCCATCTGTCCCCTACTAACTTCCTAATCCTGCCACGGACATTAGTTCCAGGGCAGTAATTCCCTTTCCAATGTTCCCTTACCCACTCTAAACCTCTGTTTGGACACTTGATCCTCAGTGTTTTGGAGGACAAGCAACCTAGAAGGGTCACTAGATCTGTTGTTGCTTGATTTCCTTTGTACTCCTTTGTACTCCTTTGTACTACAGTAGTCCGTGCATGAAAGGCCTGCACTGCTGCAGCTGCATCATGTGCCACTGCAAGCCTTGCCCTCTGCAGTGCAGCTACAGCTAACTACATCCAGGAGTGCTTGGGGAGCAACTGGCGCTGTTGAGACGGCCGGTGTGATGGTGGAGCTTTCGATGTTCCAACCAAAGTTGGCAATATTTCTAGCTTCTACAGGTGGATCACGTTGGTCCGCTGCCTTCCACAGTAGCATCTGAAGATGAGCTCGGAGCACGTGCAGCTGCAGGTTCGCATCAGTCGGTGGCAGTTTCTTCAGTGCTGGTGGCTTCTTACGGGCACGGTAGAAGTGAGCATGTGTGTCATTCATTGTTGTACAGCTCTTCTGTCCGTAGAGTGGTAAGAAGAAGGTGCATGCTGTCTCCTGCAACTGAGTGTGGGTCACGCTTGGCTGTCCGAGCACTTCATCGAGACCTGGTATATCTATCCCTAGGAGTTTGAGTGCTGACAGCTTTCCCTTTCCAAAGGGGTTTGATACTGTATCGCAGCCTGACAGTGCATGGACACCAAGAAGTTGGCTGCACTTTCTCGGGCCTAACCGCCAAACAGTTTTGTTGATGTCCAAGACATCCCCATTCCATTTTTCCATTTCAATCTTGGCGGAAACTCGCATCCTCGATGTCCAGTACACCAAGAGAACAAAGACATCAGTGTCATCACTGAGGATGCAGATGGTCTCGGCGCCTTCTTCCACTCCTTTCAGCACGTAGCTGCAGAGGGTTATGTCTGCCTCGTCATGGGTAACGACACATTCCAGCTTGTTGATGAGTTGAATATTGTGTGGAAGTTGATAGCCGCATAGAATGTTGTTGAGCAGATTCTTGTTCTTGGAATTGTGAAGAATAGCTTCTCGACATGGAAGGGGAGTATTTGCAGTTAGCCGAACTTCCTTGGCTCTTCCTCTTCTTGTTCGCTCGTGGTCCTTTGCACTGGGAGCTTCTCTGTCTTCTCTGTCATATCTGTCGAACAGAACTATTTTCTTGGAGACAGGAGAGTAGTGGGCCAGTCTAGTGCTGAAACTTGCAGCCAGGTCTCCTGTAGTCCCGGAGACTGACCATACAACGTGGTACAGAAGCTGACCGCCATCAACCAGCACCACATCTGGAGCAGATTGAGTCGTGACAAAGACGCCAAGAGATTTGACGAGCACTGCCTTGTCACCCTTCCTCAAGCAGCCGTACTCGTCGATAAGTGCTGGAGGGACCGGACTCAGTTCAAACTGGAAGACAGTGGCTATATCAATGCTGCGCTGCTGCCCCACGACTAACAGCCGACTGAACAGAGTTTCGATGTCGTAGACGGCCTTCCCTTTGATAGTGACTGCCTTCTTGAGAGACTCCATTGTTTTGACCTTCTTCTTTATTGTCTTGTGGAATTCACTGCTCAGCGAAGCAGAGAAGTGCCTGCTCTGCTCACTCCCGATGGCCAATGCGTTCTGAACATTCACTGTGTCTGTTGCCACTTGTCCATTGCATATGTTATAAAGACCTGGTTCCTGGTCATTCCAGCTCCACTGCGATCTTCCTCCAATCGGCCTCGTCCAGTCTCCTTCTTCTCTCTCCTTCCTCCTTGTGCTTACTCTTCTCTTCCCCATCTACTCCACCGTGTGGCTTCTGTTCCTCCTCAGATTCATTGTACATATGTTCCATGGCAATGTCAAGGTGGGCGCACACACTGAAACTATTCACCCACACAGCCACTTGCGCAGCGCTCGTTGAAATGCCCTTAATACCTCCAGAACCCTTCCCTCGTTTGATGTATGTTTGCTCTCCAAACTGATCTGCAGGCACTGCGGTTCCGCCATCTGAGTGCCGACACACGAGCGCACCTGCCAGTAGGTCCTCTTTGGCATGCTGGGGAAGGTTCTCCATCTGTCGCACATACCAGCTCAGATAGCGGGCATAGTTCTGATGACCTGCTGCGAAGAAGTATGGCAGCATCTCCTTGAGACAGTGCTGTTGGAGTAGGAATTCACCGTTCCTCTCTCCGCGCAGGAACATAAGCGACAACAATGTCGGTTTGACAAGGCAGTCCACCCATAGCCTCCCGGTCGGGTGTTGTCTGACTGACTCCAGGTAGACACTCTGCTCCTCATAAGTCTTGGCGCCATTTGAGAACAAATTCTGCAGCAACACGGCAATGATGAGACGGTATGCCCGTAGAGCATTGGTCCAGGCCTTTCCGTTGACAATGCTGGTGATGCCAGCAAACGCTGCACTGATGAGAATGTCCACACCAGATGCCTTCATCAGTTTTCCTATACAGCCCAGGAAACTCATGAGAGTGTGCATCATACCTGGGTGAAGTATGACGCCGGTCCAGTGCAAAGGGTCGTTCCATTGAACTAGGCATGCAGTCTGATACAGTTGGAGGTCAACTGTGAGGTGAGTGTACTGCATCCCAAAATTATTGAGAGTCCTCTCAAGATACACAAGTGTAGTTATTACAGTGTCGGGGTGAGCAGGCGGTGAGTCGATCATCAGTCCGAACACGACCAGTGTCTTGGGCTTCTGGGTAGAACCTGCCACCAATCGGTCTTGCTGAGCATTGAAGCCTGCCCACTCAACTGGCTTATCGTTCCCGTGGACTTGTGACAAGCATGCCTCATCTCGCTCCTGACTGAACATGACTGATGCGGACTGAACCTGCAACTCTTCAGCGGACAGAGCTTTCATCGGAAGCAGGGGTGGATTCACCTTGGAAGGCCCCTTATCTCCAGCTGTATACTCTGGTGGGTGAATCGCACAGAGGACATGTCATGTTTCTTGAGTCGAGGAATAGTCAGCTGCATCACGCCAATGTTTCCTGTGTTGATGATACCAGCAGGATGCTGGGTGAACTCCATGACCATGGCGTGGGTGCTCTTCATTCCATTTGGGCTCGCAATGTACAAATCGTACTTGTCAGCCCAGCTGAAGATAGGGCCGATCTCTGTGCTTAAGCCAAGTTTCTTGTGGTAATCTGATTTGTTGTCCAACACGAACTTGGCCACTGACTTGCGGAAGCACAGCACTTCATCATATGTGCTTGTGATACCATGCTCATTGAGAGTCTTGATGAGCTCTGAACAACCATGCTTTTGATGTCGTTTCACAAGCGAGCCCGAGTGTAGTCTGGTTTCTGCCGGCACCGCAAATGTGCTGTTGAATGCACTGAGCTAGGGTCAGGGATGGCTTTGTGATGTTGCCTGCAGATACAAGGCTAGATATTAGTTTAAGAAGAGTAGCACTGGTGTTTTCAATGATCTTGTGACGAACATAGTCACTGAGGTTGTAGTCTCCAGGCCTATGTGTCGCCCTGACCTCGCCACGAATCTTCCTCACCATCTTCTCCAGCTCGTCATCGTCGCTGCTGCTTTTCTTGGCAATTTTGATAAACTGTCCGAGGCTGGCTTTAAATCCAACTACGCTTTCACAACCCTCGATGTGGAGTACAAGCAGCTTGGCGCCGAAGTAATCTGTGATGTTGGACACAAACTGTCTTCTTGTCACAGTGCCCGAAGCAGCGATGTACATGCAGTACAGCTCCGCTGTCGCCCACGTCTCTGTCATATTTTCAGCCATCGTCGTGACCACGGACCTCAGCGCCTCTTCCACAGGCACCGTCATGGAGGGGCAGGACATTGGGACAACTCGAAATTTATCATAACAGCAGACATGGTATTGTGCGTCAGAAGCATGCAGATCAATGACCCCACTGAGTCGAACAACTACCTCATTAGCCCACTGGTCCTGTCTCTCATCACAGATGTCCTCCAAGTGTTGCTTGAACGTGATATCACCACTTCTATCTAAAGTTTTACACTGTCTGACCTGCACCCAGCTGTGTGGGTTCTTGCTGTCTTTCAGCTTACCCTCTTTCCCACACAGCAAACAGTCTCGCTTGAAAACAAAGTAACTACATTGAGACTTCAACATTCTTTTGGAAACACCATTGTCAATTAGTGTAGACTTTCTCTTCGGCTGTTCATTGTTTCTACTTCTCGAAGTATAGCTACAGTAACATGACTTGTGAGCTAGAATATTACTTCCAGAGAGAGTTCTGTACAGTTCATCCTGCTTCACTTTGCTTGTAGCGATGATCTTCTGCACAGCGACGGTCTTGAATGTTTGCAGCGCTCCACTGGCATTACATGGACTAAACAGGCACTTCTCCCCTCCAGCAGACATGATGAGTGTGACAGCCTGGGGGTATCAATGCTGATTACACTGGTTTGTCACAATCTGAAATGAGAAGAAAAGTTGTTAAACCACTGATCGCACAGCGTGGGGAGTGCATGCATGGTGAATATTGGTGTTCAATGGACTCTGACCCATTGCTCAACCTGCTAAACAAAATTTAATACAAAATATATAATGATTCCCGGGATATACCTACATGTAGACATAGCAAACATATTATATCTACCTACCTACCCAACCTAGTAAAATGCTGGAATAGAAAGACAATGAACCACATACAATCGGTCAACATTGGTGATTTTCCAGATTTTAGGCAAAATTTGATCTCTGACCTCTGGTTTGACCTTGATACTCACCCTATATCCACAAATTAACCCCGGAAATGGACTCCCCGTCCTGGAAAACCCCTAAAAAGAGGTATTACACGACCCTCTATGTCATCAAGATCCAAAGGTGAAAACTGGCCGAAATTCAAGATGGCAGAGGGCGCCATCTTGAATTCTGAGAAATGCTAAAGGTTGCACAAGTAGCAACCAAGTTCATTTTGCTCTCCTAACCATATATAATACATTTCCTCAACAAAAGTTTACAGTAATTAACATTCCAGGGTCAACATTTTGGCAACTTGACTAAATCTCTCAGTGGGGATCGAACCGTCGACCATCAGGACGATAGCCGACGCTTTAATCAACTACACCACGGCAGTCTAAAAGACACTCAGCCTTCTATCCTATTTATGTTAGGGAGAAGGGAAACCCACTAGGTGAATATATTTCAATTCAAACCTAGTTGTAGGATCCATATTTCCAGAATACCATACAAGGATTTCTGAGTGTCCCGACGCAACTCGGGTCGAAATTGATTTAATTTACTTCTAACCCACACTGCCGTGGTGTAGTTGATTAAAGCGTCGGCTATCGTCCTGATGGTCGACGGTTCGATCCCCACTGAGAGATTAGAACATATATATATATATATATATATATATATATATATATATATATATATATATATATATATATATATATATATATATATATATATATATATATATATATATATATAATATATATATATATATATATATATATATATATATATATATATATATATATATATATATATATATATAAATATATATATATATATATATGTATGTATAGATGTATTGATGTATATATTATTGTTATCTTTAGGTGTTCTGTTATTTCATATTTTTGGGTTGTATTTTTAAAATAAGTTTCGTATTAACAACTGAATTGAAATGAAGAATTATAACATGCATTTCATTCTGGTTCTCTCCCACTCTCTCTCTCTCTCTCTCTCTCTCTCTTTTTTTTCTTTTTTTGTTCATGAGTATATACAGCACATGTGGCAATCAAATGAGGAAACTATAATAACACCAGACGACGATACTGTTGTTACAGTAGAATAATGGCTCTTTGAGCAGTATGTATTGCCTTACCAGTGGTTGTCCCCTTATTATTATTATTATTTTATTATTATTATTGAAATACCACAGGAACGAAAATCCCTGGGAGCGAAACTTCCACCCCCAACGAGATCCCTCTCTTTCTACCACCTCCCTCCACATGTTACACGTCTCGTTAATCACAGTCTTCTAATATACAAATCACATTTCCTTACCCCCTGACATTCTTGAAATACCCACTAAGTATATTCAATTAGATACCAACCATGCAGACTATAATACGTTCGTTGTGTATGGGTACGAGGCGATCTCAAGACACCTTAGCTCCCAGTGCACAACGAACCGGATCATGATTATGTCCGCCTGTATTAAATTATGTATTTTGTTGATTTATACCATTGCCTATTTTTGTAATAATTGTATTCAGCTAACTATGATCTCAATAACCATTGATGTAATGAAAATATGAATAGTCTCCTCATACGATTGCACTAGTTCTGTAGTGCTATTATTTACAACCTGTCAATGAATAATTCAGTCACTACAAGCTTGCTTGCTTGCTTTTTTTTTTTTTTTTTTTTTTTTATATGAAATACGTATATACAGACCATGTGACAATTAAATGAGGAAACTATAATAACACATCTGAATAATGCCAACCTGACTTATAAACACAAATATGAATGTAACCAGACGACGATGCTGTTGTTTCAGTGGAATAATGGCTCTTTGAGCAGTATGTATCGCCTTACTAGCGGTTGTCCCCTCACAGGATGGGAGGCGCTGCTCAATAAACTCGCCCCTCGGGGCAAAATAAAAAATCAAATCTCTCTCTCTCTCTCTCTCTCTCTCTCTCTCTCTCTCTCTCTCTCTCTCTCTCTGTCCTGTGTCCTGTACATAAACAATATTTGACCTGATAACATTGATTTAATTTAACAAGTTATTAAATCCATAATCATGTTGGATTATTTTGTCTACTTCCTTTACAAGTAAATATATATGTAACATGTAATATATGTTCTTCTATATAAAACTACATGGTTTTGTGAGATTTATATTTATAAATTGTATTTTCATCCAGTTAACTAAATGTTTAAATATCATAAATCCTCATTCTCCACTTGCACTGTGATTGCTCTCCCAGTACTTCATATTAAATATAGTTTTGATTGCCTTATGGTATCCAATGGTGATCTATTTAAATGGAATATAACATGTTCTATTATTAAACCAAAGTTTAGCTCCTTAAAAATTTAAACAGTAGCTTTGAAATATATATATATATACCGGTATATATATATATATATATATATATATACAGTATATACTGTATATATATAAGTGTATATATATATATATATATATATATATATATATATATATATATATATATATATATATATATATATATATATATATATATATATATATATATAATATATCTGTATATTTATCTATATATGTATATACATATATATATATATATATATATATATATATATATATATATATATATATATATATATATATTTTTTTTTTTTTTTCTATGTGATTGAGGGAGGCAAAAGGCATAACTGCCTATAGCGAGTGCCTCCCCCATAGTTGAAAGAGTGACAGGGCCAAAATCAAGGGACGTTCGAGCCAAAATGCCTGGACACACGGAGTTTGAAGCAATTTAAGTCATAGGAAGAGGGAAAGATTGATTCTGGGAGAGAGTTCCAGAGCTCAGCTGTTGAGTAGAAGAAAGTTTGAGAGTAACGTTTCACTCTTGGGTTGGAGAGTTGCACAGAGTAGGGGTGGGATTGAGTTGCAAGATGGGTACCACGTATATATATATATATATATATATATATATATATTTAATAGGGCCCCTTCATCATTGACGACTTTGCCTATTAATAATAATTGTCTCCATTCAACATCCTGCACCAGCATTTTGAATAGCCCGTGCAGAAGTATCATGGAGTACTCGTCATAAGTGCACGCTTAATTCCCTTATGGGATCGTCATTTTGATCAGGTACCCTACAGAAAAAAACTCTGTAAAATATAAAAAAGAAAAAAGAACTTAATATCTGTTATCATATGACTTGCTATATGCGTGGATTTCTCATGTTTTGCTTCCCCAACACCAGGCCCTCTAGCGGCCATCTTCGACCTTCCAACTTCTGCGGCCACCCTGTCAACAAGGCTCTCGCCGTGCTCTGCTTCATTCGACATTCCAGAGCTTCTAGTGAGTCCTTACTCATTTGTATACATCTGTGTTGTAGTAACAAGGTTTAGATTAGCTAGCATGGATGCCAGATTGGTATGGCCGCAGGAAGTGTGTGTAAAAATAGGGTACTTTTGTAACAGGCGTCTATGGGTCCAGGATCATCGTACCGCGTGTGTTTTTGTTGTGATACGCCTTTAGCTTTTGTGATTACTTAGCTAGGTGGCTACCACTCTTCAAGGCATGATACAGACTGTCAATATTGAGGAAAGTACATGTCATATTATTCATATATCAGCAAATGCTCTGGTTTAACGCCTTACGAGCGGGCCCGTCAGTAACTTCTACTACCTGCCAAGCGGGTGGTTTTACCCTAAACGACCTTGTTTCCGTGCTCTTTTTCATGCATAAACAAGAGCCAGAGCGTAATGCAATTATGTATCCCTGAAAGGACGATAATTGAGCTTTCCAATGACACCAGAACCATCCTTCTACGACCACGCGTTCTCTTGCAACGATCGTGCAAGACGAAGGAAAAATCCCTAAAATACTGTAATTTCCTTACATAATTCCCTGTGTAGCGAGGTAGTGAGTGTGTGCTGTGTGTGGAGTAGACGTCAGTAGTCGCGCGGGACCTGTGCCGAGCGGCCATGAGCCGACCTACACTCCTCCCATCGCTCGTCTCTCTCTCAGAGCCATTATTGCTCAAAAATTGCACACAGACTTAAGTCGGTCCCCGCCACATAGTTCATGGTTCTCTAGCCCGACTTAAGTCCACCCCCGCCAAAGAAGGGTAAAGGGTGTCTTAACTCGGCCCGCCGAGTTAACTAGCCCTGACTGACCCAGTTACACGTTTAGACTTTCTCGCCCTGCGGCGCCACCAGTCGAGTGTACAAGAGTGATAAGATTAGTTTTGCAAACTTTTTCATTAACCCTTAATTAGCGGCTCACCACATAAGTCGTATTTAATAAAGCTGGACTATGTGGCGGCGCTCGACATAGGTCGAGTGGCAATTTCAGCACGTAATGTTGCTGAGAGAGAGAGACAAGTGGTGGCAGGAGAGTAGCGAGCGTATGACTGCTCCAGACCACCGCGGCGAACATACTGACACGAATCCCAGCTCCCTCCTCCCTCTCTCACTCGCTATATAAGGAATTGTATCGGGAAAGTGGCTAATTACATGCTTTTTGCTCTCTCGTTGCACGGTTATTGCAAGAAAACTAGCCATCATAAAAGGATCGTTATGGTGTCATTCGAAAGCTCTGTTTATGCCCTTTCAGGGATAGGTACTTGTTTTACGTTCTGGGTCTTATTTAGGCATGAAAATGATCACGTAAACAGCCCTATTTTGGCTAAAAACACCCCGCTGGGCGGTACATATAAATAAACCGCATAGGCCGCTCGTAAGGTGTTAATGATCAAACACTAACGGTCAAGGGACCTGTGGAACTTGTCACAGGTAAGTAGTTAAAAGTCAGCTTAGACGAGTCCAGCGGAAGGTTAGAGTAGTGGTGCACTATAGCTAATTTTCCGGCGGAAAATATGAAAGTTTTCGGAGCAATGGGAAGTATGTGGAAGACGAGAAATCTCAGAATGAAAGTAAAAAGTGCAATGTATCAAAGAATTGTTGTGCCAACAGTGATGTATGGGGCAGAGACATGGGCTCTGAAGAAAAAGGAGAGAAGAAAGCTGGATGTGATGGAGATGAGCTGCTTGAGGAGTATGTGTGGAGTTACTCGTAGAGACGGATTGAGGAATCAAGAGATACGTAGGAGAGTGGGGCAGCAGGAACATTTGTAAGCCAGAGTGGACAGAAGGGTGCTGAGCTGGTATGGTCATGTTGAACGAATGGGAGATGAAAGGCTTACAAAGAGAATATACAGATACAATGGGAGATAGAAGGGCAGGAAGACGAGATGGAGAGACTGTGTAAGACAAGCTTTGGATGATAGAGGAATGACTATAGATCAGGCAAAGGAAGTGGTAATAAACAGGTATGAATGGAGAATGCTTGTGAATAGTTGAGTGAACACGTGGTCATTTGAGGGAAGGGGTCGGGCGCAAGTTGGACTAGATAATAGTCCATCAGGCGCCTGGCCCGGGGAGACGATTAATATGAAGGGTGCGCCTGGAAGTGTGGTGGGCGGGCTTGTGGCTTTGGCTCCGCTACATGTCTGCCTGCCGAGATCGGAGCCTCTCCGGGTGGTCGGGGGCCGGGGGAGTGCTGGAGCGACCTTGGTGACCCTGGTCTCTGGGTATTCTCCTGGGTGACCTAGATGTATGTGAATTTTGTGTTTTGTCTGTTTGTTCGCTGTTTTGTCTTGTGTTTTGTGTTTTCCTGTTCTTGCTCTGTCTTGAGTCGGCCACCCCCAAGAAAATACAAAAAAAAAAAAAAAAAAAAAAAAGAGGAAAATAAAATAAAAAAATAGGAAAAGTGGGGATTGGGCCTGAGCATATAGAATATAATATAGACAATCAATTTTAAAACCCAAATATTTGTACTCATAAACTATATTATATGTGTTGTCTAAATATATCGAAGGTTTCACTTCCTGCTCATACATATATATAAAAATCATGCATACTGATTTTGCAGAGTTAATAGATAAGTCTATTTCTTTGATAGATAGATAAATATATAGATTATTATGTTACCTCCACCAACCGAATTTACTCCTAAACTCAATTAATGAAATATGAAAGATCATATTACCACTCTTGTTAAAACAGCTTACCATAAGTTAGATGTGCTCAATCGTCTCAGTGGGTTCTTCTCCCCGCACAGCTTTTTGCTCTGTATCGAGTGCGCCCCTGTATTGAGCATTGTTTGCATGTGTGGAGAGATTCCACCCATACCACACTTCTTGTACGAGTAGAATCAAAAGCATTTCGCCTCATCAACTCATTTCCTCTTACTAGTTCCCTACAATCTCTTTCTATACACCGCAATGTTGCATCTCTTTCACTCTTCTATCGCTAATACAACAATCAATGTTCTACAGAGCTCTCTCAGTCCATACTTACTCCCTTGCGGCGAGTGCGAGGCACCCGCCTTTCAACACAATATCACTCCTATTCTGTCCAGGTCCCCAAAATTGGCAAATATGAATATTGAGATATATTGATGGTATATAGCCATTCCAGGATTCTATAGCTGGATGTAACTATAATATAACTCGTAAAATAATCCTTTGGGCACAAGAGGTATTTTATAAGAATAATATAATACACATAGTGATAAAAATGACACGAGCAATTACGCTGCCATATTTTTAAAGAATTTTCTGGAGGATTTTTTAACTCTATGGCCACAATAAATCTGTCCTTAGTTGAATGAAATCGTTTACGTAAGCCTCAATAAAATAATAAAGATGCCATCATTCTGAAAGGCTAAATTGCGGGTCCAAGAAGAATGTAACAATGGGATCTGTAAGGGCTTTGTTCGAAGGGCCCCATTATGGTGTGTGGGTGTGTGTGTGTGTGTGTGTGTGTGTGTGTGTGTGTGTGTGTGTGTGTGTATGTGTATGTGTGTGTGTGTGTGTGTGTGTCAGGAAGGAGGGTGTGAGAGATTTATCTAATCCTGTTCAAACGATTTATCAGCTGTGCACGGAGACTAGTTGATGTGAAGATGTTGATAACTATTTATTAATTTACGTTCGCTACTTTAGTGATACTTATTGAGCACGCATACGCTGACATACACAGCTTCTCTCTCTCTCTCTCTCTCTCTTTATCTATCTATCTATATATTTATCTCACACGCATAGACACATGCAGCTGCTCTCTTTGTCTAACATACACACACACACACACACACACACACACACATACATTGAGTATATTATCCTTCCAGCTTTGCTACACACAAATTAATATAATTATTCAGTAATAATGGCCGCACCAATATCAGTACACACCGTTTATCTAGGAACGTTATATTACTACAATATTCAGTAATAATGGCCGCACCAATATCAGTACACACCGTTTATCTAGGAACGTTATATTACTACAATATTCAGTAATAATGGCCGCACCAATATCAGTACACACCGTTTATCTAGGAACGTTATATTACTACAATATTCAGTAATAATGGCCGCACCAATATCAGTACACACCGTTTATCTAGGAACGTTATATTACTACAATATTCAGTAATAATGGCCGCACCAATATCAGTACACACCGTTTATCTAGGAACGTTATATTACTACAATATTCAGTAATAATGGCCGCACCAATATCAGTACACACCGTTTATCTAGGAACGTTATATTACTACAATATTCAGTAATAATGGCCGCACCAATATCAGTACACACCGTTTTTCTAGGAACGTTATATTACTACAATATTCAGTAATAATGGCCGCACCAATATCAGTACACACCGTTTATCTAGGAACGTTATATTACTACAATATTTCATAGTTAACAAAACTAATTTAGCGTGTTCATCCATTGTGCCTATATAATGATCTAAAACGGCCGGGAATAAATATACCGTATATTTATCAAATCATAAATCCAACCATCCCTTTCAATTAGTCATGCATAACATAGGGTTCATAGTATGTATTCAATTACAAACAAATCTGATATATTGTGGTATTTAGTTTATTTGCACAAATCTATTAATTATGACCAAACTTGAAATCTCTATTCTCACCCTGTCATAACTCCACAAAGACTTGAGTAATTGAGCTAATATTAATTTTATACCGTTTAGGAAGAGTCAAGCTGTTACTATTATAGGTGTGAAGATTTGTTGCCCGTTTGTTCCAGCCCTCCCTGAGTTACAAAAGTATATGGATCATTATAAATTCTGCATAAGCAGAGTGGTATCACACATGGAAAGCCCCACCGCTAATCAGATAGTCTGTCCATTTGTTTTTGTTCTGTTTGGAAACTATTTTTATGCCAAAACATGGATTTTCACCAAACATTACGGGTAATTACAATTGGTTAATGTGACGATTGGTCAACATATATTTTTTCCTAAGAAGTCAAGATCAAATTTCAAGACAAAACAATATACTGTATAATATGGTCAACTTGTGTGTGTGTGTGTGTGTGTGTGTATGTTTGTGTTAGACAAAGAGAGCAACTGTATGGGTCTATGCGTGTGAGATAAATATATAGATAGATATATAAAGAGAGAGAGAGAGATATAAGCTGTGTATGTCAGCGTATGTGTGCTCAAAAAGTATCACAAAAGTAGAGAACGTATACTGTATTAATAAATAGTTATCAACACCTTCACATCAACTAGTCTCCGTGCACAGCTGATTAATCGTTTGAACAGGATTGGATGAATCTCTCACACTCTCCTTCCTGACACACACACACACACATACAAACACACATACATACACACACACACACACACACACATACACACATACACATACACACACAGACACATATTCATACACACACATACCTGGTCCTGGTGATCCTGGTGATGATTTGAAGACGTCTGGTCGTTTCTCGATCATGCCGATGCACCACCGCCAGTAGTAGTCATCCACCGCTCGTACCCGTCCCCAGTGGAAGACACGGGGGCAAGGGGACCAGTAGATGGACTGTCCATGGTAGACAGATCGGTAATAAAATTACCGTCTGCCCTCATCAGGGCAAGCTGATCAGGAATGCTGTTACTCAGTGCCTTGATGTTGTAGTGGAGCATTTTTGGCTGGTCAAGGACACTCTTGAGGAATCTGTCCAGCACTCTCTTGAACTGGTCAGCCGAGGAGAACTCCACATCACGCACATATCTTGGCAGCACGTTAAAGAGTGTTGAGCCCCGGTACGATATTGAGGTCATTCTCTGAGTCACCACTCTAGCCAAGGCTCTATTATTGATGTTTCCCAATTCACAGAGTCTGCCTCGCCTCTTGCTGATTTTCTCACTTATTGTAGACTCATTGTTTAAGTTTGGGACATGGCCATTCAGCATTTTCCAAACGTAGATTATGATGTACCGCTCTCGCTATCGCTCTAACGACTACAATTCAAGTGCTTTAAGTCTTCCCCAGTAGTCGAGATGTTGCACGGAGTAGATCTTGTTTGTAAATGTACGTTGGACGCCTTTGAGTGGTTGTCGTTCTCCAACCCTCCATGGGTCCCAGAGTTGGCAGAGGTACTTGAGGATTGGCATTATTAGAGATTTATATAATATTATCATTGATTTTTCTTCCCTTGCGGTAAACATCTGTAGAATCCAACCCATTTGATTGCGAGCAGAACGGACTATGTCTTGGATGTGTTTGGTAAATGTTGCATCACTGCTTATTGTTACCCCTATTGGCCACTGCATTGATACTGTTTCCGTCATACGATGAGTACACAGTATTTTCTTTTAGTTTGATATCAGGTCCATATCTAATGAGGTCAAATTTGCAGCTATTAAAAGACATATTATTTTCTGCCCAGTGGTACAGCACATTCAGATCCTGCTGCAGTGATGCTGCATCGTTCTCATTCTTCACTCTTCCAGACACCCGTGTATCGTCAGCCAAAGATGAAACTCGAGCCATCTGAACCTCAGCATCTATGTCGGACAGGAGTATTAAGAACAATATTGGTCTAAAAACAGAACCTTGGGGAACTCCACTTGTCACGTTTGATTCTGCCGACACACAGCCACCAACTGCTACAGACTGGACTCAATCTCTAAGGAAGGCACTTATCCAACGTCCAACACGTCCACTAATTCCGAGTTTCCGAATCTTATGGAGGAGGACGTCATGGTCGACTTTGTCAAAGGCTTTCTCAAAGTCAAGGTATTCAAGGTATACCACATCCAGGTTGGCTCCATCCTCCAGTGTTTGTAGGATATAGTCATGGTGCTCCAGCAATTGAGACAAACAGGACCTCCCTTCTCTGAAGCCATGTTGTCCACTGTTCATCTTCTTCTTGTTTTCTAGGAAAAACACCATTTGCTTACTGATAACATTCTCAAATATCTTGATAATGTGAGAAGTCAGTGCAATCATTCGGTAGTTCTTGGGTAGTGATCTTGGTCTTCCTTTGTAGATTGGGATAATCTTTGCAGTCCTCAATAACATCGGTATAGTTCCCTCTCTCATAGATGCATTCCACAGCATGTATAGTGGGACTGAAAACTCAGAAGTGCACTCTTTCAGGAGAATTGCCGGAAATTGATCGGGTCCAGCCGCAGAGTTTGCTTTAAGCTCACCTATTGCTTCAGCAATATCACTTGGTTGAAAGTAGATGTCCTCCGGTTGGGGTGGCTTCCCAATAGAATTGAAGAAAAGATCTGGGTCATTGATTCTGTGCACCTCTTTTGGCTGACTAAATGCTTTTTCGTATTGACCTCTCAGTGTCTCGCAGATCTGTTGTGGATTACTAATGACTTCTCCATCTGTGGCGATGAGAGGACCAATACCTGCTTTCACTGTGGCTTGTTTCTTAACATAGTTAAAGAAATACTTATAATTTGTCCGAATGGCTTCAACAGCAGATTTCTCATCATTTGCTCTTTCGTTCCTGTGGGACTCCCTCAGCTGTTCCTCCAGTCATTTCACCTTGTCCTGCATGCTTCTTCTGTCATGGTCATTGTTACATGTTTTTATTCTGGAGGTTAGTTTGCTCCTTTTCCTCATGATTGTTTTCCTCTCACGTGGGATGGTTGCTTTGTAGCAGGCCTTCCGGAGAGGAGTATACTTTTTTACAATCTTGAGGGTAGTTGAGATGATTGTGTTGTACTTTTCATCAACTGTAGCACTTTCAATTTCAGTCTGCCGATCAACTTCACCCAGCTCACACTTAATACTGGACCAGTCAACTTTGTTGTTGAAGAAATTCAGGTCTCCAAACAATTGATTTCTGGCTTTGCAGTTGGTTCCCTGACTTGAGAGGACTTAATTCTTCTAATGTTAGAGGTAATCTTAATCAGGTTGTGGTCAGAAAGGATTGTCTTCTCTACTACCACCTCATGGTCAAGTTCATCATTGATTGTAAATACGAGGTCTAAAACATATTCACCTCTTGTTGGTGAATCGATGACCTGGTTAAGGCACCACTGTTCAGCAACGTTAAAAAGCAGCTCTACCTGGAATCTGTCTTGTTCAGTCCCACCGTGCATTATTCTCATTTCTGGCCAGAACACATGGTACTGTAAGTTAAAATCTATAACCACAACTAATTCTGGCATTGGGTTTTGGATGTTTACAAGTATATCATTTAATTTTGGTATGATGGGCTTGAAGTGTTGTGTCTCACAAGCAGGTAAGGGAGGCAAACTCCTCCGACACATAAGTTATAACACCTCCTTTTTTTCTGTCTAGTCGGTCAACTCTGAATGGAAGAAGCTTTGCCATTTGGACTTCTGAGTCTCTAATTAGACACGCCACGCACAAGCTTCTTGTGGTGACCACCATCGGAAAATTGTCACATTGTCGCAGGACCCTAGGACAAGTGGTAATTTACTTGGTAACTCAACAATATAATAAGCTTCGTTTAAAAGACCCTCCATTCACAAATGGTATTTTTTTGGTAGTAACATATATATTTGTGCACACACAATTAATATATGTATCAACTATAACCCTATAATCATTACACATGGCGAAAAAAATAAATATATGAGAATCCACAAATTGATTGCAAAGTATGAATGTTAACTTGATAAGCATTATAGAAATAGTATATATAATAAACACATGTTATAGTAGAATTGTTTACAGTGGAATAAGCTACTGTCAGTAAGTTTAACTATAGTTAAAACTCACTAAACGTATGGATGCATATTTATATGAGGATGTGGCAGTAGTCCCCATAAGTCATCACTGCCGACGTACGATACACACTCTCCCCCACCCCTCACACTCACACGCGCGAGCAACCCACTGTCCTTTTCGTTTCCAAAAACTATATCGACAGCTTACTTAATTTTCCAGAACTTCTGTTGATTTCTTATCAAAACTTATCATATTGTGATAATACATTGCATCAATTTAATAGAGCATACTTATATGAAAATATAATCATGCTTTTCGTGATATAGTAATAAAGAGTAAAGGAATGGCGAAATCCTAGAACGGCGATGAGACCTGTTTACGGATAGAAATTTTGGTACTGTACAGGCAGCAAAATTGATAAGCTCGACTTGCCCGAGCAAGTCGACGCTCGACGCTCAAGACCAATATTTGGTAAAGCCCGTCTTATTTTATGGACTATTATAATATTCTACTCTACGTGAGGTTTAAGCGCTATATAATGTCAAACACTTCTAAGAAACTTACATTGGATGAATTATTTACTTCCTAAACCTCTGAATAGAGAAACTATAGCGATAATATATTTTGTACACAGGTTTAGACATTCATAGAAATCTAGTTTTATATTTACAAAGAGCGAATATGCTACAAATTAAACACACAAAAACTGCTTCAAAAATCATACTAATGGCTGCTAATAGTATACAACGCATAATCTTGGTATATTTCTTTTTGACCTAAAAAATATTGTGGTTCGTCCCCAATGCGACCAGTCTCCATTTGGTGGTCACCCCAAGAAGCTTCTCCGTGGCGTGTCTAATTGTGTCGTTTAGGTGAGACTCAGTGAGATGAACTGCTAGTGCATTATCGTTAGTCGCAATTTCAGACAGCATCTGCACTTTCTGGCTACACTTTCTTGGGAGCAATCACTCTGTTTCCCACATTGAGGGTTAATTGCTCCCCAAGTGGCCCTACGCCATCATGCAAGGCTGGGCTTGATGTGCCATGTTGTGGTAAGGCACTGTCGGTGACCCTTGCAGTGGTGACCAAGCCATGTGTATTTGCATAATTTTGGCAAATTGGAGCATCCGAGTTTGTAGTTGCTGGATATCTTTCTGTATGCCTAAAAAAGACATATTGTTATTGTTGTTGCTATAGCTGTGGCCTTCATTACGCCCCTGGGAGAGTGGGCCACTATCGTGTAATACGATAGTGTAAGACAATTAATGTGCTAAGGTACGTCTCTGTGACGTCACTAGGTATATGACAGTCTAACGGTCGTTCCCTCGGTAGGGCGTAGGACGATTAGATCGTGAATTATAAGATTGTAAGTAAGTTAAGATTATCAAAGGCCTAATATGCTATTAACCCGTACAGCCCCAGCGACGCGCCTGGCGCGTCGGCGATGTATGTAACGCACAGCCCCAGAGACGCGCCTGGCGCGTCACCCTAATTGCGCCGACCGTAACCTCAGGTGTAGCCACTCAAGAGGGCTCAGATTTGTATGGGAACTGTGTACGTATCCCACGCAACCGTGCCGATGGTTTAATACTCTCAAAGTCCACGTGCGTGCGCGTGAGCGCGCAATAAACTGTTTTTTGGGGGTAATTGCCTTCAATTTTTTACTCTCGTAAAATACGTTTTCAGGGGCTCTGTAGGACCATTCTTTAAGCTTTTTGAGCGGTTTTTCGTGGTTTTTCCTTCATTCCTAACCCATTCGCTATTGTTTCTGGTATAAAACAATTTTTTGAAAACCGGCCGGGTTCTGGTGAACAAACATTACAAAACTAGCCGGGACTGGACGGGTTAAGCAATATTGACATGGTCTTATGTAGTATATATGAATTTATCGTATATATTGATTTAATTTATCGTATTGAGCAACATATAATAAGGTACGATAATTTGGGCGCCTGGCGTTTGCCAAGGCAGCAAGGTGAAGAGGGCTGGAAGAGGCTCAAAGCCTTCACGAACACCACCCAGTTAACATCTAATTTCCGCATTCAGTTGATCGTGATTTTATGCCAGTAATCACATTAAACTGCCAGCAATACACACATCTACACATTCACGACGCTCTCATCGACGCCATGACAGACAGCTAAGCATATTATTCATGTCCATTCTCATATAACCATTCATTTATTTTCCCTGACCTGTGCTTTCGAGCCGGTCTCTGGTTTCTCCGTCGTCCGCCATATTGGGTAAACGTTTTCCTTTGTCTCATTGCCACGTGGAACTATTGGTGAATTAAATCCTGGAATATTATTAACCCTTAGAACCTTGATTGAATATAAATAATTGTGTGTGACCTTTGGATGTAAATTAGCTTGTTTCAGATTGAATTCAATTTAGACTTGGAGTAATTTAATTTAGATTGATTTTGGTTGAATTGTAGCTTAGAGATATTTAACTTCCACTGATATTATACCACATTGGTGCCCAGACCCGGGAATTAGCTACCGATAGGGGATTTTTAAAGGCAATGAGCAAGGGATTAGCCCAGGGATGCAGGAGCAAGGACCCAGGAGGAGTAGGGCTTGGGTACAATCCAGAAACTCCGGCGCCGATACCACAGAGGATAGCAGTCGTCGGGCATTCATACGCCAATAGATTAAGAGCGGCTGATCAAGGACCTGTGGGGTATAGGGCGTCGGAGGGGGACAGATACTTCGAGCTCTCCTACTTTGGGGGGCCTGGGGCCAACATCGATACCCTAAGAGCCTCCCCACAGTGGGGGCAGTTAGTGCAGTTTAGGCCCCTTATGATTTTTTTGTTTATCGGCGGCAACGATATACGCCCCGGTACAATACCCCGAGAATTAGCCAACGGAATTAAGCAGGTGGCGTTGGATCTGGAAAAGGATACCGGGGGGAGTTGCAAAATTGTGGCTACCAAGAGCCGGACCATGGTCCGAGGTTTCACTGCGGAGGAGTATCACGCTATCCGGAACGCTGTTAACTGCACCCTGAGGTGTCGGCTAGCGGAAACGCGGCACCGCTTTGTATCTGTTACTCTAAATGTACGGGATCTTGATCTGGACGGCGTACACCTAGATTTGGAGACCAACCAAGAGCTCTACAACAAAATTGTAGAGCTGACAAAGCGTTGGTTGGAGAGGGACGCCGGGGTAGTATCGTTGCGCCTGTCAAAGTCCTGCATCCCACCCATCATCTTCCCCCAATAATTTTCTTTTTCATTTCAGACTTCCTGTGACACATGACCTGACCTAACATTTTCTTGTTCATTATGACCCTTTAGTGTAGGTATTGCTATTTCGCATGCTATTTTTTCTCCATAACAAAGCAGTCTGCCGGTCAGCGTCTCTTAACTAGGCTACTATTTTGCTGTTGTAATTGTAACATTGTAAGGTGTAAATAGCCTACAGGCTTGCATACGAAATGAGTAAACAGGAAGAGACACCGTCTAATGTGATGCAAAGCATAGCCCCTAAAAATCAGAGGGCGGGACTTTGGGGAGTATTAAATAGGTTAATAATTGATGTCAACACTTTCATCACTACTGCTGACCTCGAGGTATTAGAAGCTAGGTTGGACAATGTCCAGGTTACCCACAGTCGTATTGTAGCTCTAAGTGAGGTGATTGTGGCAAGCATGACGGAGGATGAGGAAATAATAGCTGAGTGTGATAATCGCGCCCTCTATGACGAAACTGTCTTCAAAGGGAAGCACCTATTACAGCGCGCTGTCGCGAATAAGAAGGGAGGCGATAACAATGCCCAAAGAAGGGTTGATCCTAAACACGCTGTGCACCTCCCAAAGCTCAATCTTCCTACATTTGGGGATAATTTGACTGAGTGGTTAGCCTTTTGGGATGTATTCTGGTCTACAGTGCATGAATCCACTTTGGATAATGTCTGTAAATTTCATTACTTGAAAGGACAAATGGAGGGAGAGGCCTTACATTTAATAGAGGGTTTTGCGGTAGTAGGTGATAGTTATCTTGAGGCAGTACAGTTATTACAGTCTACATATGGGGATCGGGAGCAATTGAAAATGGCCCATGTCGTCGCCTTGTTGAATCTGACAGAACCAAAGTACAAGGCTGATGAATTCGCAAAATTTAGAGCGGACATGGAGTGCCATACTCGGTCTCTAGACACTCTGGGGCTGACCTCACAGGAAATGATAATCATTATCCTCAGACAAAAGCTTCCTATGGCAATACTCGACAAGGTCAGATCATTTGATCTGGGTGAGTTTAAAACTCAGTAAAGAGATCAGTAATTTACAGTTGAACAATGGGAGAATGAATGTGTCAGGAGGGAGTGGGAATGTTGAAATGAGCGGGACTATAAGTATGACGGTGGGGACCAAGGGAAAGAAAGAGGGTACGTACAAGAAACCCGCACAGACTTTATGTAAACTCTGCAATAATAATAATCATAAATGGAGTTTCTGTGTAAAATACCCAACAAATGAGTTAAAATTAGCACAAGCAAAAAAACTGAAGCTATGTGCCGGTTGTCTTAGTAAAGATCATGGTAAACAAGTGCAATGTACTGCTATCTACCTATTGCCCTGCCGTCACTGTAAAGGACATCACTTCGACAAGTTGTGTCCTACAGTTGACAAAGGCAAAGACGTCAAACCAAAGGGTACTACAACTTTGTCACTAGGTAGCACGAAAGACACCACTATATTGCCCACAATAATGATTCCCATGGAAGGTAATGACAGTAACAAGGTTTGTCGGGTGCTTCTTGATCATGGGTCTCAACGATCCTTTATAAGAAGGTCCATATTAGGGGGACTTAAGCACCGAATCGTAGGGGCTGAGACTCTTCGATTGCAGGGCTTTACAGGGGTTACTGACAAAAAAGAATACGAGATAGCGAAGATTTCCTATTTCTATCGTAAACAAAGGTACTTTATGACATGTATCGTAGTAGACACCCTACCAGAATATGTATCTGAAGGAGTGAAGAAGGTGGAACATGCATTACGTAGCAAGGGGGTTAACTTGTCAGATCCCATGGGAGATCAGAGTGAGGTGCATGTTCTACTTGGTGTGGATCATTATTATGATGTAGTATACCCTGGATTTAAAAGGATGTGTGGTGTGATTTTGATCCCCACTAAATTTGGCTACTGCATGAGCGGAAAGGTACATACTACACAGTCAAATGTCCTGGTCGACACGGTCTCGATATTAAGGGTGAATGTAACCGCGGCAGAGGAGTTGGGAAGGGAGGATTCCCAACCTAGTGACCCTAAAATGACTGACGAGTTCGACCTGGAACGACTGTGGAGATTATATCACATAGGCATTAATCCTATGGAGACCGATTATGACTCGGAAATTGCGCTGAAGAAGTTTGAAGAGTCTGTGAGCTATAGTGCCTCAGACAAGCAATACAAGGTTAGTTTACTCTGGAAAAACAGTGAGTTGAGCCTGCCAATAAACTATGGATTGGCATTGGGTCGCTTGCGCGCATTACAGCGTAAATTATCAAATGAACCGAGCACGCGCCAGGCGTATGACGATGTATTTCGGCATTATTTAGACTGAGGATTCATTGAAAGAGTCGATGTAAAAGAACCAATAAGGAAGGGAAGGGTTCACTATCTAGCCCATCATGGGGTAAAGAAAGACAACGCCACCACACCAATACGGGTGGTGTATGACTGCTCGGCCCACCAAGGTCAACAACCCAGCCTGAATGATTGCCTGCTGACTGGTCCGTCCATGGTGTCGGATTTGTCACAACACCTATTGCGATTTAGGCTGGGGCAATATGCATTTATTAGTGACATTGAGAAAGCCTTCTTGATGGTCAAATTACAGGAGGAAGATAGAGATGTTACTCGCTTTCTTTGGTTCGAAGACAGGTCGTGATCTACCATTTTCGGGTCGTACTCTTTGGTGCTACATGCTCGCAGTTTTTGTTAAATGCCACAATTAAGAAACATCTGTCAAATACTCGTGAGGACACAAGTAAACTATCTCGCGGGTTGCATATAGACAATTTGCAAGGTTCTAGCGATAGTCAGGATGATTTGTTACATACCTACTGGCAAGCATATAGATTGTTTACAGAAGCTCATTTATTTCTCCGCGAATGGGTTACTAATATTGAAGATCTTCAGAAATTAATTCAGATGGATGGTACGGCATCTCATAACCAGGAAAAGACCAGAAATTTGGGGATGATCTGGCAACCAAAACAAGACATACTAACCTTTGAAACCAAGTCTTTTGTTCAGCAGACAGGAACGCACTCGAAGAGAAGTCTGTTGAGCAAAGTTTCGCAATTTTTTATCCTTTGGGTCTAGCATTACCCGTTACCATAAGAGCTAGGATTCTGATGCAAGAAGTTTGGAGACGCAAAGTAGGATGGGATGACAGTTTGCCCGAGGACTTAAGTGATCAAGGGACATTATTGTTGAAAGAGTATGACATCCTATGTACTAAACAGCTACCTCGTAAGGTGGGAGCATACGGCGACGTTACATTACATACGTTTTGCGATGTTAGCGCCACGGCATACGGGGTAGCCATATACGTCGTTACTTCATTTGGGGCGCATTTAGTTACAGCCCGGGCCAAGGTAGCCCCGGTCAAAAAGATAACTATCCCTAAAGTGAAATTGACTGCCATGCTGCTATTAGCACGTCTGGTGCAACATGTACGCGCAGCATACGAGAGCGAGTTAAATATTGAAGTCGTTCACGTATGGTGCGATAGTCAAGTCGCACTCAACTGGGTACATAGCAAGAAGTCTCTGCCAGTTTATGTGCGGAATAGGGTAGATGAGATTAGGGCCCTATTGCCAGACGTTGCATATCACTATGTCAATACAAAAGACAACCCTAGTGATCTCGTAACTAGGGGTATAACGGCTAGCCAGTTAATAAAGTCCGAGTTGTGGTGGCATGGTCCAAATTGGCTGCTCCATGAAAATGAATGGACGATATGGCAAGTTGTTGGTGTGGGACTTCTACCACTGGAAACAGTGGCAGTTACAGCCCAACCAAATGAGCCACCGGGTCCAGTAATAGAATGGGCAAGATTCGGTGACTATAATAAATTAGTCAAAGTTGTAGCTTGGGTGTTGAGATTTATATCCAATATTAAGGTTAAAGTAACGGGCCAACTCTGCAATAAGTGTCACAACATTAATGATCGTGAATATACAGCAGCTGAAGTAACTTTGATATAGTGGGTTCAAGCAGAAACCTTTTCCAATGAATTAGAATCATTACAAAGCTCTAATAAGTTAATAATGCCTAACTTAGTGCGTCAATTGAGGTTGCACCTAGATAATGGCCTCATCAGGTGTGAGGGTCGCCTGAAGTGGTCGGGTGTAACGGACGGCGCAAACCGTCCTTTACTTATGCCAGCAAGACATCACGTTACTGATCTATTGGTCATACGTGCACATAAGGAAGTAAAACACTACGGGGTCTATAACATCATCTCGAATTTGCGTCTCACATGGTGGATACCTAGAGTTCGACAAGTAGCTCGACGAGTAGTGAGGAAGTGTATGATATGCCAAAGACTAAAGGGTAAACCTTATGCGACTGGACCAGCTCCGCCTTTACCTGAATGCCGTGTAAAACACATCGAGCCTTTCAAAGCTGTAGGGTTAGATTACACAGGTGCATTGAAGACGAGAGAGCAAGATAAGGTCTATATATTATTGTTTACCTGTGCAACGTCTCGAGCGGTACACTTAGAATTATGTGACATTATGTCTAGCAAGGAATTTATGCTAGCGTTTAGACAGTTTTGTGCACGTCGTTCATTCCCTCAACTAGTACTTAGCGACAATGCTCCTACTTTTATCCAAGCATCTAGATACCTTAAGGATATGAACAGTGATCCTACAATCATCACTTTTATGGGAGAAAAGAAGTGCGAATGGAGGTTCATTCCAGTTAGGGCACCTTGGTTTGGTGGAATGTGGGAACGGTGTGTCAGCATTGTTAAATCAGGACTGAGAGCAGTTGTAGGACGTGCTTTATTGAAGAAGAGTAAGTTAATGACAGTTCTCACCGAAATAGAAGCAGTCGTGAATGATCGTCCGCTCACATATGTGTACACTGACCTGCAAGAACCACTACCATTAACGCCAGCTCATTTACTCTACGGTAAACCATTGACTGCATTCCCGTCCGATTTCCAGTCTATCATAGAACTAGAGGATCCTTCGTTGTACTCTGAAGCAGCGGTGTCTAAGCGATACCAGTATATTTCGAAGGTAATCGAGGACTTTAGAAAGAGGTGGATTGATGAATATCTGCTAGCATTGAGGGAAAGAAGCATCAAACGCTCTGGTAGACCATCGGCACCTACTGTTGGTGAAGTAGTTTTAATAAGCGAAGATAGTCCTCGTTTGTACTGGAAATTAGGCCGCGTGTTGGAGGTGTACAAGGGTGAAGACTCTGTAGAGCGGGTGGCACTATTGAGGACGGCCACTGGAACTACTGTTCGTCCTATCGCACGTTTGTACGCTTTGGAGCTCGGTTCCGCATTGCAATCTGATGCTCCACCTGTTATTGCTGGGTCCGAGAATTCTCAACGTGACGATTCACCCCTTCCGGAAGGTGATCAATCTCGGACCGGGACGCGTCCCAGACGCGCTGCTGCTGGCGCCGTTGATATGTGGCGTCAGAGGATAGCCTCTGGGCAACTTTAATTTAAGGTGGGGTTCAGGTTATTTTTTGTAGGGGGAGTGTATCGTGTAATACGATAGTGTAAGACAATTAATGTGCTAAGGTACGTCTCTGTGACGTCACTAGGTATACGACAGTCTAACCGTCGTTCCCACAGTAGGGCGTAGGACGATTAGATCGTGAATTATAAGATTGTAAGTAAGTAAATGATAACAAAATATTTTGGTCTACTCTTAAATAATTTAAATCCAACTTCACTACTGCTTCATCCATTCCACCATTAAAATCTCCGACTGGCAATCTTGTAAGTGACCCACGAGGTAAAGCTAACCTTCTTGCGGATATTTTCTCCACCAACTCAACCTTAGATGAAATAAATCAAGATGTCCCTGTACTTAATTTTAATTCGCCTGAAATTCCCTCACTTAAGATCCACACCAGACATGTCAAAACTATTTTGCAGAATCTCTCAGTCCAGATGGTCCTCCTGGTCCAGATGAAATTCCTCCAATAGTACTTAAGAATTGCTCCTTGGTGCTCGCTCCTGTATTGGCAAAAAATTTCCGTCTGTGTACTCATACCTCATGCTTCCCAGTACCCTGGAAAGAAGCAAACATCCATCCAGTTCCTAAAAAAGGTGCCTCTTCAGATCCATCAAACTACAGACCAATAGCTATAACTTCCAAAGACTTGGTAAAGTCTTTAAAATTATATTAAATAATCACATAATTAAGCATCTTGAGAATAATAAATTAATCAGTGATAGGCAATATGGTTTTAGACGATGTCGATCAACTGCAGACATGCTTTGCCTTCTTATGCATCAAATCAACCAAGCTACAGACCAACATGGTGAAACACATACAATAGCACTGGATATATCAAAGGCATTTGATAGAGTCTGGCATTAATCCTTATTGTCGAAGATGTCACACTACGGCCTTGCATCATTAGTTCCACTAATTTCTTCTTATCTTCATAACAGAAAAATATGTGTAACGGTAGATGGCCTTTATTCTCAATTTCACTCAATAAATGCTGGTGTTCCCCAGGGATCAGTTTTGGCCCCAATTCTGTTCCTCATTCATATCAATGATCTCATATCTACCACTCATAATCCAATACATTCCTACGCAGATGACTCAACACTCCACAGTTCCTTCACATTTACCAATTCTTTCACCCAACCCAATCTTATAAATTCAAAAATAAACACTGCAATTTCTCTGAACCAGGACCTTTCTAGAATTAATGGATGGGGACAAAAGAATCTAGTTTCCTTTAATGCACAGAAAACCAAGTACATTCAATTTTCTAACCGACAGAATCTCACTGACTCCCATATATTTTTTAATTATGTAAATATTCCCACTTCCCCTAGTATTGACATTCTCGGTGTAACATTAACTACTAACTTGAGCTGGACACATTATGTTAGAAGCATTGCTAAGAATGCCTCTAAAAAACTGGGACTCCTGTACAGAGTTCGAGAATTCTTCACTGACGAGCAGTTGGCCGTGATATATAAAAGTCATGTACGTTCTCAGATGGATTACTGTTCACCTCTGTGGGGTGGAAGTGGAGTGGTTGCATTGAGGCAGTTGGACAAAATTCAAAATAAAGCTATTAGATTAATCAATAACCCTGCAATCACACAGGATCTTCCTACATTATCCATACGAAGAAACGTTGCATCCCTTGCATTATTCTACAGATATTTTCACAGCAATTGTTCCGAGGAACTTGCTTCAATTGTGCCGCCTCTCCACATCCCGTAGAACTAGGGCAGCTGAGAGCGCCCATGAATTTACACTTTCTCCTCCACAATGCAGAACTTCTGCTTATCAGAATTCATTTATCCCCAGAGCTACTACTCTTTGGAATTCACTTCCCTCGAATTGCTTTCCACAACTTACAATCTACAAATGTTTAAATCCAGTTGTTACAAACATTTTATGAATGGAGGATGCCTTTAGGCACATGGACCTTTTTGTTTTATCTGTGTTTTTCCTTCCTCCGTTCATTGTCTCTTAAAAAAAGAAAAAAAAAAAAATCAAGATTATCAAAGGCCTAATATGCTACTAAGCAATATTGACATGGTCTTATGTAGTATATATGAATTTATCGTATATATTGATTGTATATATCGATTTAATTTATCGTACTGAGCAACATAGATACGGTACGATAATTTGGTCGCCTGGCGTTTGCTAAGGCAGCAAGGTGGAGGGCTGGAAAAAGCTCAGAGCCTTCACGAACACCACCCAGTTAACATCTAATTTCCGCCTTCCGTTGATCGTGCTTTTGTGCCTCTAATCACATTAAACTGCCAGCAATACACACATCTACACATTCACGACGCTCTCATCGACGCCATGACAGACAGCTAGGCATAATATTCATGTCCATTCTCATATAACCATTAGTTTATTTTCCCTGACCTGTGCTTTCGAGCCGGTCTCTGGTTTCCCCGTCGTCCGCCATATTGGGTAAACGTTTTCCTTTGTCTCATTGCCACGTGGAACTATTGGTGAGTTAAATCCTGGAATATTATTAACCCTTAGAACCTTGATTGAATATAAATAATTGTGTGTGACCTTTGGATGTAAATTAGCTTGTTTCAGATTGAATTCAATTTAGACTTGGAGTAATTAATTTAGATTGATTTTGTTTGAATTATAGCTTAGAGATATTTAACTTCCACTGATATTATACCACAGCCACCATTAGTGTGGCCAGTAGTAGGTTGGGTCCTCCAGAATGAGGTGTCTGATGGCCGAGGTGGAACAATGGCTTCTGTACCATTTATTTCACTGTGTGCATGATAAGTGTCCTTACTAGTACCAGTATTATTCTTTGGAGTAAGAGGACACACACACATACACACACACACACACATACATACACACACACAGAGTTGTAATGATAATGATGACAGTAGTGATGATGGTGACAGTATTAGTGATGATGGTGAGTAGTAGTGATTATGGTGAAAGTTGCTCGCACTCGCCGCAAGGGAGTGGGTATGTACTGAGAGAGATCTGTAGAACATTGAATATTTTATTAGCGATAGAAAAGTGAAAGAGATGCAACATTGCGGAGTGTAGAAAGATGTTGTAAGGAACTAGTAAGAGGAAGTGAGTTGATGAGGCGAAATGCTTTTGATTCTACTCGTTCGAGAAGTGTGGTATGGGTGGAACCTCTCCACACATGCAAACAATGCTCAATACAGAGCAAGAAGTTGTGCGGGGAGAAGAACCCACAGAGACGATTGAGCACACCTAACTTTTGGTAAGCTGTTTTAGCAAGAGTGGTAATGTGATCTTACAGAGCAAGGTTGGATGAAAAAGATACCGGTATATATATATATAGATAAACAGATAGATAGATAGATAGATAGATATAGATGTATATATTAGTCTTATCTTTAAGTGTACTGTTATTTCATATTCATGGGTTGTATTTTTTAAATATGTTTCGTATTAACTAAAATACAGGAGAAATTCAGCCCCACGCCTTCACCACCACCAAGCAATTTTCCCGTACTTCCCACCACACCGAGACAAAAGGAAGCAACCACCACTCCACCAAGATGTGCCCGAGTAGCTGCAACTGATGTTGCCCGTCCTCCAACACCCGGGAAGAACCTGACCATCAACATCAACAATCCTGATGCACACCGGAGAAGAAAAGCTGCCAAGGAAAGGAAGCCAACAATAAGGCTCCATAGACACCATACCTCCACGCGCCATTCTTCCTCCAAGCCGCATCACCACCATGACCGTGAGGCCAGGAGAGACTACCCCAAACATCCCACGAGTCATTCCCTCACCCCCCCCCCCCCCCCCGCACCTGTGCCCGAGATGGACCGTCAGGAACAACACAGCAAAAGGTATGACCACAGGCAAAATGAAGATGATTACAGTTGAACAGCTCTTAGATACCTCTCACTGGAAGGTACCTAATAGCTGGAAGATTTTGGCCCCTTTTTAATATTGAAGTAAACTCTGATCACACTGGTGGTAAAGCTTTACTTTCAATCTTATTTATAATTATGGCTCATCAAAGGAATTTGTTATTAGACCTTACTGGAGGCTACCAAATATCCGTTCCTCTGCCTTGATACAGCGTTGTTATTAATAAAGAATGCTGACTTGTCAAGCGCTCTATTAGTAACAAACCACCCCGTCTTAATAAAAGTTCATGCACTGGCTGGACTCTGATGAGACAAGGGCTCTGCAAGATACTGTAGCAATTCTGCATAACGGCACTCTACAATAGAGTCCATCCGATACTAAAACCCAGGCACTGGTTCTAGGGTACGATATCGGAAAAGGCCAAAATGTCCTCATCAACTCAATCACTGAAAGACTCTTATAATGGTCAGAACAGTTAAGAGATGTAGCGTCAAAAACAACCGTCCAACGTTAGTTCGATAACGTGTTGCAGATGCATTGGCATATTGCACACAATATTTAAAGCCCAACCGCCAAGAGTACTGGAAGGTCTGCATCAAAACTCTTATAACGGTCAGAGCAGTTAGCGAGTCCTCTCCTACGTTAGCTCGATAATACTGTACAGATGCATTGGCATATTGTACATATTATTTAAGACCCTACAGGGCCTACACCCAAGAGTTCGAGCCTCCAGCTAATGTCACCCAGCCACGTCAGGATCACCACCATGGCCCAAGATTCTCACCAGAAGACTACAGAGTGCTCCTACATATAATATATAGTAAAATCCCTTTATAACTACTAGTAATACACCTTATTGATAAAAGGAAGTACTAAATTAAATCTTTATATATCATTGATATGCTTCTTGAAACGCATAAGAAGTACTAGTGATAATCATTTATTAATAGAAGTACTTAGTGTTGATGCGGGATATATATATAAAATAGTGAAAGAATAAAAGTACTAGTGACGCGCCTTATATACAAGGAAGTATTTGAGTGAATTATTTAATATTATTTTTATGCAATTTGAAATGCAATTGAAGTACTAGTGATGCCCACTTACTTTAGGGAAGTACTTAATTTAAAGTTCTAAATATTCATACAAAATGAAATATTATGAGTATTAGTGATAACCCGTGAAAAAGCAAATACTTAAAAAATATACCTGTGTCGCGTGATATGAGAAAGTACAAGTGTCCTACCTCGATTGAAGGGAGAATTAAGCTATGTTGATTTTAACAAGTACAAGTGTCACACCTCGATTGAAGGGAGTACTAAAATTATATTATACAAGCCAAGTCTTAAGAGTGAACGAAGGTTGTGGAACCTCGTTCGTGCGTCTTATATATGTTTATACCATTATCTATCATTCTAATACGATATCTATGTGTAGGGAATATAATAATATGAATGTACCTTTTGCTATAATTATCCTCTATTACCTTCTGTGCATGTGTTGAAACGAATTTGGCTTCTCCAGTCAAGTAAAACCTACCTAATTTATCCAATCAACCCCAGTAAAAACCTGGCATAACATTAACAACTGAATTGGAATGAAGAATTATAACATGCATTTCATTCTGGTTCTCTCTCACTCTCACTCTTACTCTCTCTCTCTCTCTCTCTCTCTCTGCACTACCCACAGAGACCCCTTTCTCTTCGGGAAACGGGGTAAGCTAAGGGGTTCTAAGAAAAACCTGAATCCTCTACTATATATTATATAATGCCAGGTCAATTAGGAATATATTATCCGAACTTTGGGCATTGTTGTCTACAGAAGGCTTCGATGTAGTGGCTATCACTGAATCCTGGATTCACAGAGATATCAGAGATTATGTTGGAGAATTTGAAATACCTAGATATAGAATGTTCCACAAAGACCGAACCATGCAGGAAGGGAGCGGAATTCTTTTGTACATCAGAGATTTTCTAAACCCAGTTGACTGCAAGATCAAGTCAGAACATGAACTGCTTGGAGTAGACCTCAATACATACATACATACAATTTTAAGACTGAGTGCTCCACACATACGTGCAGTTTCAGTCTCTTGTCCTAATGGCGGCGTTCCAGGCAACCCTGTTAAGGGCTGCTTCACTTGTCAAGTTTTTGGATTTGAGATCGGCACGTATAGTCCGATCTCAGGTCTTCCTCGGTCCACCCCTTGGTGCAGCTCCCTCCACAATCACAGACCTGAATTTTTTCACCCAATTGACTACCTAGAAATTACAGATTCCCAACAATGATTCAGGCGACACCGATCATGTCTTACCAATTTGCTGGAAATATTCCATGAAATGCTGAGTGACTATGACAAAAGTAGAGCCATAGACATCCTTTACTTAGATTTTCAAAAAGTTTTTGACAAAGTGCCTCATTGCAGGCTAATGTCAAAAGTGCGTGCACTAGATATCAATACAGAGGTCACAAATTGGATAGAAAGTTGGCTAACAGGTAGACGACAACGAGAGGTAATCAATGGTGTTTCTTCTGAGTGGACTCCAATCACTTCTGGAGTTCCACAGGGAACTGTTCTTGGCCCACTACTGTTTATCAAATATGACAATGACATCGATATTGGTGTGCTGAGTGTGATCTCCAAGTTTGCAGATGACATAAAGCTTAGAATGAATGTGAAAGACCCCAAAGGGGTTGAACAGCTCAGGATGGACCTCAACAGACTGTGTGAATGGTCGGAGACATGGCAGACGCCTCTAAACTTGGAAAAGTACAAGGTGATGCATATCGGCCAAACAAACCCTAATTCAGGCTATTCACTATTGGGAATGCCTCTGGAAGTGACTGACTCGGTAAAGGATTTGGGTGTTCTGCTTAGCAGTGACCTAAACATTTCCAAGCAGTGCATTGAAGTAGAAAAGAAAGCTCAGAAATTATCGGGCTATATTAAGAGGCAATTTAAGTATAGAAATAAGGAAATAGTCCTCACACTTTACAACACTCTGATACGGCCTCTCCTGAAGTATGCTGTTCAATTCTGGTCTCCAGTACTCAGGAAAAATATAGAGCGACTGGAAAGAGTACAAGCTAGGGCTACAAAGCTTATTCCATCGCTTAGAATAATGAGCTACGAGGACCGGTTGAGAGCTCTTGATCTTTTCCCGTTGGAGACATGCAGACTACGAGGTCAGCTCATTGAAGTTTTTAAAATACTTAATGGGTTTGACAATGTGGATTATAGCAAAATGTTTACTCTCAATATGAATACAACACGCAACCATGGCTGGAAATTAGAATTGAAAAGGTTCACCACTAGTATTTGTGGACACTTTTTCACATACATTTTATTTAAATGTACATCACAAACATTTTATGAATGGAGGATGCCTTTAGGCACATGGACCTTTTTGTTTTATCTGTGTTTTTCCTTCCTCCATTCATTGTCTCTTAAAAAAAAAAAAAAAAAAAAAAATATAAGATCTGTTCTACCTGGAACAAACTTCCCTCCGAAGTTGTAAATAGTTCTTCAGTAGAGCAGTTCAAGAAGATAGTAGATAGTATTTTGCACACTCTGTAAAGAGTGTAGTGCACTAAACAGTCTCTCTCCTTCCACTTAGAGTATCTCCTCGGAATGGACCACAAGGCGTCCGAGATACTAACTATTCCTTGTAACTCCTTGTAACTGTATCTCTCTCTCTCTCCACACACATTAATTAGCCCGCGCCTCTTATACCGACCACTGAAGTACAACACATGTACAGATACCACCAAAAGTCCCGGCCTACCGCCGTAATGTCAACTATGGTCATATCTCAAGGATAAATGAAGACAAATACTTGATACACATATTTATATATTATTGTTGTCAAATTTAGGTCAGTTATATTTGTTACATTATCCTTGAAATATAACATATATATATTCGATATATATATATATATATATATATATATATATATATATATATATATATATATATATATATATATATGTGTGTGTGTGTGTGTTTGTGTGTGTGTGTGTGGAGATGGAGCACGACCTTTTGTATTCTTGTCTCTACACAATTTACATTGTTCTGGTGGTCTCTGTTCTTAATTTAATTGCATACAGCTACTTTAAACTAGCCAGCTCGTTTGACTATGCAATAGTATAATTTAATTGACCCCCCCCCCCACCCTCTCTCTCTCTCTCTCTCTCTGGAAATTTTACACACATGAGATTGGTTTTACTCGGAACAAACTACCTTCAAAAGTTATATATAGTCCCTTAGTAGCGCAGTTCAAGATGACAATAGACAATATTTTGCACACTGTAAAATGAGCGCAGTGCCCTACACTATCTCTTTCCACTTCGAGTATCTCCCCGGAATGGACAGCAAGGTCTTTGAGATCTGCAGCAGATCTACCCAGCCTGAAACTAATCTCCTTTGAACTGATACAGTAGTGAGTGCCCAAGAATGGGTTCAACATTTCAACAATAAGGGACTCGAATATATTACCAAGAAGAGAGAGAAGGGATATTGATCTATAATTCTAGGGTTCACTTTAATGTTATGTTTATGTATTGCCACAACCCTCGCACAAGGATGAACATGTTATCAGTTACAAAGACATAATTGGAACTATAAGCCCAAATGTTATCATGGGATAATGAATAACAAAGACTAGAAATAATTGACTTGGTGTTCGTTTGACATTTTGTCTTATGTTAAAAGGAAAACAGTATTCGATTAGAAGTCGATAATATACAGTATATCACCGCGTCGGAAGCTAGCTGTCGATTGCGCATAATATCTATTCTGAAGTATAATAAGGCAGTACCTTATTTAAGTGTATAAGTTCTTCTTTTTTATTTAATGGTTATTGTGACTTGAGACCGAAGTTGGAATAGGCCAAATTCTGAATAGCGACCGGACAAGTAAATTTGTAATGGAAATTAAACTATCTGAAGGACAAGTGTACATTGTGTTGTCGTGCGTATTCAACTTTTGTTTTAATATGTTCTCTCCACTAACCAACTTTACTCCTAAACTTTTGAATTTGAACAGGGTTCGACCCGGATCGAGAATCATTAACTGCGGAGAGGAAAATAAATTTCATTGATTAATTCAGTAATAAACAAGGGAAATGAAAGTTATGTGGATTAACTAGTTATTGCGACTTGAGACCGAATTCGAAATAAGTCAAACTCTGAATAGCGATTGTACAGATAGATTTGTAATGGGAATTCACAATTCTGAAGGACAACTTTATGCTGTATTATCGTAGGTATTCAACTTCTTCCAGTTTGACCATATATCGACTCGGATCGAGAACCATTAACTAAGAGAGATTATTAAAGGTGAACTACAGGAATGAACGAAAAAACAAAGATTAATGCAGGGTCATAACTTGGCATGAATATACTGTAATATGTATATAGGTAATATCGATATAATTCCATTAAACTCGAGACAAAATACTAATATATAATGACGTTGGCATTCTTGGCGGAGTTCAGCCGATCGGGAGTGACGAAAGAATGTGGAGAGGCAGTTTGTAAACAACACACGGAATCATGGACTGTCAGGTCTATTTTTCGTAATTAATACCTTTCAATTCATTACTCAAGCTCTTCAAAAGATCAAACAACGTCCTGAAGATGTGGTGCACATAAAGAAATAATCCCATCTCGCCAACAGTAAACATACAGGAAGTGTTTTCGAGTGTTTTATCCTGGTACAGAATCGAGGGAGGTCACTTCTAAAGCCCATTTCTTAATCTAGTATCGTTTTCTGTTCAATTTATATATCGCTGTCCCTTGACCAGACAGTGATTAAGCCAAATGTTGAGCTGTACACATGCATACAATTTATAAGAGTTTCTCACATAAAACAGACCACAGATTCACCCCTTTCCCATGTCAAGAGTTCCCGCCATTGAACATAGTGACGTCATGGTAAACACGCCAGTTCGCGCCACATAAAATAAGTTAGATAAGCTATATTTCTATGTTGGTAAAACACATTGATGAAAGTTCTTCAGCATCATATACCTAAAACCAAGCAGATCCCAATGGACATTGTAATTTGAATAGGTTTCATCCCTGGAATTCACCTTTAACCCCTTCTGTACCACTTTTTTTTTCTTTTTTTTCATTCTAACTGTATTTAGACGATTTTTATCAGTTTAAGAAGGATTTGTGGTAATAAAAAGGGTTAAGTGAGATAGTTAGAAGCTTTTTAATTGCTGGAGGCCCTAATTAAACTGAATAAAAACGCTTAATAGTAGCCAGAAAAACAGTTAAAAGGACGTCGCGGTGCAGAAGGGGTTAAATAAAGCTACAAACTCTGAACAACTGTCGAATCATTCCAATCCTAGTAATATTATATTGTTTAGAAATTATTACAACAATTATGATCAAATTTGAACAATATATTTTGAAAAGATAAGGCCAGAGGTAAAACTACGAATTTTAATAGCAGTTCATACACTGACTGATCTATTATTACTTAAATTATTCTATATATATTATATGTATATTATAAGTGCCAAGGCTATGGTCGAATATGAACATTATCTACTGGAAGGTCAAGGTCAGAGGATTGAGACAAATATAACACCAATTAATTAGTTTCTTTACTAATCATGCAACTTACAAAAGCTTCACAAAGATGATTGTCTTTTCTATGCAAACGATAATAGAACACATTCACACAAATATTGCAGACATCATTTTGGTCAAAGGTTAAGGTCAGCCATCTGCTAATATCTCCTAAGCTAACTGATGAATTTTAATCAAATTAAGCACACTTATATGGTTTGTGAATGCAATGCTCAAATACTTCAGAAATTGTAATATAATTGTTATGCAGGGATTTTACCAGGTGTGTATATTGCCTATAGTGAGTTCTACCTGACTGGGGAATTCAGAGATCACACAATGCATGCATAGAAGCCAAATAGAGGATACATTTAACACCGAGTATAATTATAAAGAACAGTTTTATTTAGCTTAACTCTTACTTATACTTGCATAGATAGCTATATGTGAAAATTATAATGTTATACAATAGAATTTACTATCCTAGCACAATCGAGGATCTAGAAAGAGCTCAGGTATATCAAAATAGATTTAGCTTGCCTCTTGTACAATATAATACAATGACGTATGATTAACCTAATGAGTCGGATAACTGTGTGCTATTTTATTATATATAAATATATATATATACAGGTATATATATATATATATATATATATATATATATATATATATATATATATATATATATATATATACCTGTATATATATACCTGTATATATATATATATATATATATATATATATATATATATATATATATATATATATATATATATATATATATATATACATTACTTTAAGCACAAAAATGGATGAGGGTTTACACTGAGTAAAAATTATAGTGGACTCTAACTTCGTAGTGCACCTTACATACTGGTGTAAATTAGGCAAAGTCAATATCTTGGGACTATAACTTTACAGCACACACTTTATGCACTGGTGGAAATTAGGCAGAGTCGATATCTTGGGGACTCTAACTTTGTAGCACACCTTACGCACTGGTGGAAATTTGGCAAAGTAAATATCTTAGGACACTGCTTCTATGGCACACCTTACGCACTGGTGGAAGTTAGACAGAGTCGATATCTTGGGGACTCTACTTTAGATACCACGTCACTGGTATCGACTTGTTGCAGGCTTTCTATCATAACTCCAGAACTAACACTTGGAGTAAAATGGTGAGATAACAGCTTGTAGTCGTCTGAGTCTCCGTTGGGCCGTCCAGGTTGGCCTGTCGTGTGGATCAGTTGTTTGGAATACAAATGGATTAATGGGTATAGGGTCTTAAATGAAGCTCCGTAAATATTATATTATTTGGGCACCTCATCGGACGAACGCGAGTGTATATTAGCAGAGAGCTAAGGATACTCGACTATCCTGACCGTTATATTAATCGGTGATGAAGTTCTGTTCAGGTACTCTTGACTTGGGGTCTTGAATATAATGCCTATGTCATGACACAGTGACAATATATCTGGCTAACACAAGTAAACAATATGGTCATGACCGCTCTTGTTTTCCTCGACTACCACTGACCTTTATGAGAGGTTCAAAGAAATCGGGGCGGTGTTTAAACCTTTTAATTGCAAAAATCAAATAACATGTTACAGACAGATGCACTAAGGACTTCTATATGCCGAATGCCAGTTAAGGTATCTCGCAGATCCCTGAACTATTCAAATGGCCTTGGTATGCCAAGTATCCTTTGGTAGTTCTTAGAGTGTGGATTGAATAAGAGAAGTCAGGTGGGGACATGTCCGCGAGTTTAGACTTCCAATATTAAAAGTGCAGCCTATTAGAGATTTCGATGTTAACACTATGGTATGCCACGTGAAGAACAAAGATTCCTTAATAGGAAAAATAACTCCTCAGACCTGTGGGATATTTGGTATGCCGTCAATCATCCAACTGAATGGGAGGGTAATTCTAGGATTATTCACTCTGGTATGCCAGTATTTGAAGCCCTAGAATTGCTTGCCTTATTCAGTTTTAGTCAGCATAGTGATGACATTGGCTGAGATGTCCCAGAGTTGGTGTCTCGGGGTCACAAGGTCACAAGTGCGGTCGGGGCGGATCTATAGGATTAAGAAGATCCTTTAGAAACTGGTGAGCATGTATTTTGGCCGTTGGGTGGAAGTAGGGCATAAGTGCTTGCTCTGTTGGTGGTGATGATGGTCCTTCTTTCCCTGGCTGAATATTATTCGTCTTTTTGGATGCTGCTTGGAGGTTGAAGACATATTAATATTTTTCCCGGGTGTTGTTGGGCGTTCTGATGCAATGGTGGCAATCCGGGCCTCTCTTCTGGTGGTGATAACGGGCGATGGAGTAATATGGTAGCTTGGTACACGTGGTACCTCTCTGGGCGCGTATTTCGTGGTTGATGCACTTAAATTAGTGTTCGATCATCACTGTCCAGAAGTAGAGAAGAAAATCATAGTACGAGATGATTCACCCTGGTATAGCACTCGAGTTAAATTTCTTAGAAGAGCGCGTAGAAGAGCTGAACGTGAATGGCGGAAAAATAAAACAGACTCTACATGGTTGCAATATCTGTCAGCCAGAAGAGCTGTGGTCCACAAAATCAAAGATGAAAAGAAAGTGTATTATCAGGGAAAAGTTGACTCGTGTGGTAACGACCAGAGGAGGTTGGCTTCAATTGTAAACAGTTTACTTGGAAAAACAAGAGTCAGCTTAAGACCTTCTGTGCCCGATGCCGAGTTGGCTGCCAACTTTGTGGCATTTTTTGCTGGCAAGATAACTCGCATAAGACAGGAACTGGATGATGCTTCTGTTGGTGAAGAACTTTCAGTTGTACTCCAACCCCGACACATTCCTAATAATGTCCTCTCATCCTTTCACTCAGTAGAGGTGGACATGATCTCGTCCTACATAAGAAACCTCAATAAAACATTTTGCCCGTTGGATCCCATAAATGTTTCCAAGCTACCAAGAGTCTATGATCACACAGTTGAGTTTATTTCCAAAATAATTAATAAGTGCTTCTCTGAAGGTAGCTTCCCACATTCTGAAAAGCATGCACTACTCCGACCTACTCTAAAGAAACCTGGACTTGATGTTGAGAACATGTTGAACTATCGTCCTGTCTCCAACCTGTCCTTCATATCAAAGATATTAGAGCATGCAATACTTGACCAATTACAACCACTACTTCAGCAGAATGAAACTATCCCAATTTTTCAGTCTGCTTACCGACAACATCATTCAACTGAAACAGCATTGATTAGAGTACATAATGATCTAGTTGAGAACATTTGCAATGGTGTGGCCTCACTATTGGTCTTGCTTGATCTCTCTGCGGCCTTTGACACAATGGATCAAGAGTTGTTATTGAGTGATCTTTATGATTGTGGTGTGCGTGACTCCGCTCTCTTGCTTCTTGGGTCGTACTTGTCAGGTAGATCCCAGAGTGTGATGGTAAATCAAGTGGTCTCGGACTCGACACCCCTGCAGTATGGTGTTCCGCAGGGATCAGTTTTAGGTCCTATCCTATTTATAATTTATATTAGCAGTTTGTCTCTTCTGCTTTGTGAACATAATGTCACCTTTCACTTTTATGCAGATGACACCCAGATTTATGTGAGAATCACAAATATAGTTGATATACGGAGTAAGATGGAATTGTTGATGTCTGATATCAAGAAGTGGATGAGAGCGAGAAAACTTAAACTAAATGATGGTAAAACTGATATTCTCATCATCCGAGGAAATAGAAGAGCTGATGATATAGTAGGTGCCCTCTCCATCAATGTGGGTGGATCTCAGCTGCGACCGGCCAACTCTGTTCGAAATCTTGGTGTATATGTGAACTCCCGATTAGATTTCAAAGAGCATGTAAACCAGATAGTTAAAAGTTGTTACTTGCACATCAGAAATCTCTATTTGGTGAAGCCGTTTATAACCAGACGTTGCCTCCTGACGTTGGTTCACTCATTTTGTCTTCTCTCGTGTTGATTATTGCAATGCCCTGTTGGTGGGTCTTCCAAATTATATTTTGAAGAAAGTTCAGTCTGTTCTTAACAGGGCCGCAAGACTAATTTTTGGTGTTCCACCTAGAACTCCTACTACATCTCTTCACATAGAACTGCACTGGCTGCCAGTAAGAGCAAGAATAGAATTTAAGTTGTGTTTGGTGACTTTTAAGGTTCTCAAATTTGGTGAGCCTAGGTACCTTGCGGAGCTGCTCAGGCGCCCACCGGCACACCATGGTGTAGTTGTGCGTCATGACAATGACCCTTTTCGTCTTGATGAACCAAGGGCTTTCCAGCAGTCTTCTTTCTTTGAGAGGTCATTCTCCTACATGGCTCCGAGGTTGTATAACAGGTTGCCGCTGTCCATGAGACAACTGAGTTCTGTTGAATGCTTCAAGAGACAACTTAAGACTTTTCTCTTTGAGAGAAGCTATGATCTTGAGAGAGGTGTCATGACAGATGGCTATAGAGTTTAGGCTATTTTGCCACTGCTAGTGATTGTTAAATGTGTGTTGTATATAAGCCTTCTTTTGATGCATTGATTTTTGTTCTTTTTTCTTTCTCTTTTCGAGCGCTAGTGAATTCTTCGGAAAATTTGGCGCTTATGAGAAATAAGTAACATGCTTATTATTATTATTATTATTTTGATGTTCCTTCCTTTTCTTCTGTCTCCTTGCTTTTGTTCTGTTCTTGTTCTTCTCGTTGTTTATTGATGTGTGTCAATTTCGGGATGAGTGGCATGGTAGATATTTGATGATGCATTGGTTTCTTCTTTGCTGTTCTTGTCTTCTCCAACTTCTTCTTATCTTCTGTTTTCTTGTCGGCTTCTTTGATGGTGGTCTGGGTGATACAAAGGAATACAAAGGAGAACAAACTGCAACAGACCTATTGGTCCTTACGGGGCAGTTTGGATATCTAAAACTACTAATCTACTGACTACGAGGTAGAGAAAAGGATAGCAAAGAAGAAGGCTCCTCCCCACCCACCACTCCCTCCAGCTAATGCTGGCATGGAAACAGATAGGAAAAATACCATGTAGTATTGAAAAACTGACACGGAAATTCGGACAGGACAGGGAGAAAAAAGAAGTTGATTTGTAATCTAAGCTAACTCTATTTACTACAATTCTGAAAGGGTACAGATGTATGAAAATCAATATACATTGCGGTATGCGTTGACATTTCGTTGCGCGTTATTCTGAAAGAAACTGTGTTAATCGGGGGTTATTTGCCATGTGTTTATCCAGATGGTTCTTAAATGTTTCGACAGTATTACAGTTTACAATGTTCGAGGGTAGTCTGTTCCAGTTATTCACAACGCGGTTGAAGAAGAAATGCTTCGCCTCGTGAGAATGAAAACGCTTGCCTATAATCTTATAACCATTGTTTCTCGTGTTTGCTTGATTCATCGTAAATAATTCGCTTACATTTAGGTTGCTGAATCCCTTGAAGATTTTGAACACCTCTATTAGGTCACCTCTCATTCTGCGCTTTGTTAAGCTAAACAAATTTAGTTCTTTTAAGCGCTCTTCGTACGGTTTATTACGCAATCTGGGTATCATTTTAGTGACTCTGCGTTGCACCCTTTCAAGTTTATTTATGTCCTTTCGGTAGTACGGTGACCAGAATTGCACGCAGTATTCGAGATGGGGACGCACCAATGAGTTGAATAGAGTAAGTATGATTTTTTCTGATTTGAATTTGAATGTTCTGCCGATGAAACCCACCAATTTATTAGCAGTTTTTATTACCTCTGTACACTGTTTACTCGGCTTCAGGTCACTTGATATTATAACTCCCAGATCCTTTTCATTATTTGTATTTGATAGTTGAATGTTGTTCATTGAGTAATCTTTTTTAGCGTTGTTACTACCGATGTGTAATACTTTGCATTTTTCTATGTTGAATTTCATTTGCCATTTTACTGCCCAGTTTTCTAAAGTGTCTAGGTCACCTTGTAGTTTTTGCCAATGTACTGTTGAGGTTACTTTATTAGTAATTTTTGTATCGTCAACAAATTTCGAAATTTTGCATTCTATTCCTTCGTCTAAGTCGTTTATGTAAATTATAAAAAGAATAGGACCTAATACCGAACCCTGGGGAACGCCACTATTTACTTTGCACCAATCTGATTCTTCACCATTTATTACAACTCGTTGTTTACGGTCTGAGAGCCAATTTTCGAGCCATTTCAGAGTTTTTCCTGTTATGCCATGAGCTTTTATTTTGTCAATTAGTCTCTTGTGGGGTACGGTATCGAAAGCTTTCTGAAAATCGAGATATATTATATCAACTGCTCTATCCTTAGCATATGATTTGTAAACATCATTGAAGAAGTCGAGTAAGTTTGTTAAGCATCAACGTTTATTTCTAAAACCGTGCTGAGAATCTTTTATTAAATTATTTTCTTCCAAATGTTTTACTATTTTGTCCCTTATAATGGTTTCCATTAATTTGCCCGTTACCGATGTTAAGCTAATTGGTCGATAATTGCCGGGAGAAGACTTATTTCCTTTTTTGTATATGGGTGTCACGTTAGCTAGTTTACATTCGTTTGGAACTATCCCAACATTCTATGATTTGTTGAACAGATTTGCGAGTGGGTTTAATAATTCGTGTTTTGCTTCTTTTAGGATCCTTGGGGATATTTTATCAGGGCCTGGGGTTTTATTAACTTTCAAATTGTTGATTGCGAACAGGATATCGTCTTCATAAATCGTAAAGTTTTCGAGCTCAGTGCCATTTGATTGATTCGTAGGGGTAGGTCGGTTACCGGTAGTATCTTCCGACGTGAAAACTGATGCAAAATAGTTATTTAGGATATTCGCCATTTGTACTTTGTTATCTGTATGATCTCCATTTTCCGCAACAAGTGGGCCTATTGTTGAAGTTACCGTTTTTCTGTTTCTTATATAGCTGTAAAATTCTTTCGGATTGGACTTGCTGGAGCTGGCAATATGAAGTTCCAGATTCTTCTTACTTCCTTTGATGAGATTTTTGGTTGTTCGACGCAGTCTATCGTGTTCTAATTTTTCGCTATTATTCTGAGTTGCCTTATATTTTTGGTATGCCTGCTTTTTTACTAAGAGGATGTTTTTTATTTCATTATTCCACCATTTTGGCTTATATTTGCCTGCTGGGCGCCGGTTTCGTAGAGGGATGCTTGTATTTATTGCTTTGTTTAGGTTATTGGATAATATGTTCCATAATCGATTTACATCGTGAGTTTCGGTCATTTCACTCCAGTCAGTATTGGCAAGATGCCTTCTAAGTTTGTTAAAGTCGGCCCTTCGATAATCTGGTACTTTTTCCGTGCTCACGTTTTCTTTGTCATTATTTACTTTAATGTTAAAGGACACTATCCTATGGTCACTAGAGCTAAATTCCGGTCCGATTTTAACGCTATTTACCAGTCTTTCATTTGTCGTTAGAATAATATCCAGAATGTTATTTCCCCTCGTTGGGTGTTCTACGTGTTGATAAAGGGCACTTTCCTGAAGATTAGCATATAGATCATGTCCCGCGTGAGCATTTAGTGGTTCGCCCCATGTTGTGACTGGCAGATTGAAATCGCCAAATATTACTGCTTCTTCCTGACCACTTATTTCTGCTATTTGATCATAGAGTTTCTCGTCAGTATCGGGTGATTGTGCAGGAGGTCGATAAATTAGGCCAATTATTATCTTGCTTGCTTGATTATTTATTTGAACGTAACTAGTATCAATATTATTTATGGCAGGTTTGGTTACCTCGATTGGGTGAAGATTACTTTTAACATATAGCAGAACCCCACCTCCCATTCTATGGGATCTTTCGCAGCTGAAGGGATGCGTGAAGTGCTGGTAATGCGTATTCCGCCAAAAAATCACGCTTTTCCGTGTTGATCCAAGATTCTGAAACACCGATTATATCACATTCCTCCATACATGCAAGTGCTTCCAGGTCTTCGAATTTATTGCATAAGCTGCGTGCATTAACGTAGCAGGCCGTGATATTATTTTGGATAGAGTTTACATTTGGTATGGGGTAGTTTATGTCGCTGCTACTGCCCCTGCTCGGTTGTCGTTTTTTGATCTGAAAGTGCAGACTGCATCATGTAGGAGTCTGCCTAGGCGTGCTCCTCCGACTGAATTCAAATGGCAGCCATCATCCTGAAAGAGAATGTGTTGATTGTAGAAATGGTCCCAGAGATTGAGATATTCGACATCTTCCTGTGAGCAGAGGGATTTAAGTCTGTTATTAGTACTGAACGCCTTATCGTAGAAACCGGTCTCTGCATCGATCTTGGGAAGAATGCCTGAAATGATTATGTTACATGACTTACTCTTGTAACGCTGGATTGCCTTACGGTATTTTTCCATTAGTTCCTCTGATCTGGTGCGCATTACATCGTTCGACCCTGCGTGAATCACGAACAGGGTGTTCTCGTCAGCGTTGATGGTGACATCGTCGAAGGCTGCTGTGATGTCGTCCAAACCTGCACCCGGTATGCAAAAACGCTTTCTGTGGTTTGGGACTCTTCCACAGAACTCTTCAAGTTGTCCTCGTAAGATGGAGTCTCCAATGAGCCTGGTCTCCTCAGTTTCGTCTCCTGTTTCTGTCAGAATCTGGTATTTATTAAATGTGGTGACCGGCAGATGTGACCTCCTTTTTGATTGCCTCGCCCCATTTCTTACGGGAGTAAAGCTGGTGGGAGAGACTCTGGAATTTTGAGGGGATGGAGGGCTGTTGTGGGGGGCGGGTGGGCTGGCTGGTGTTATGCTTGGTGGTGGATTTTCCTTTGTTTCTTTTGTCTGTCATCATCCTTCGTTTTTCTTTAGTTCCTCCTTTCTGGTGTTGGTTTCCCACTTGTTTTGTTTCTTGCTCTCCTGGAATTTTCCTTTTCTTCTGTAGGGGAGTATTCCTTAATCTCTTTATTTTAATAATTTTACTTAAAGGTTCTGGTAGCAGCTTAAATTCAAAGGCCAGCTTTTATAATGCATAAATAAAACACAAAGGACTTCATGTATTTGCGTGTGTGGTATTATTTGTTTGTTTAAATGCTAGTACAAGCTTAAAGAATTTGGTAAATATTTCATATTTATTATTCACTATAGTAGTTGTTGTTTGCCTTGGCTTTGTGATAACCAAATATTTTAAATATATTCCAAAGCATAAGGACAGAGGTCAATAATCGGATTTCACAATCTGATTCGAATATTGTCAGTAAACCTATCATATACAGCATATACGGTATATATATATATATATATATATATATATACATATACATATAGGGAGGTGTGGTGGAGTGGTCTTGCCACTGGACTAGTAATCCAATGGACTCGGGTTCGAATCCCGATATGTCAATGGGAAGTTATTATTGAGATGGAATTTATGCTGTGCCTAGTGTCAGTGCATTACCACAAAGCCCACTAAAATGCCAAAAAAATACCCTAATTGTTCCCTGATTAAATAGCACTGTATGAATATTTCCATATTCAAAATATGATACAGGGAGGCAATGCCTAGTGAGTTAATTGCTTAATAGGTGGCATTCTGAGAGTGAGGGTCCGAGTCTAGGGGGAAAAAGGCGGTGAAGCACAAAGGCGAATCAGCTTCAGAGATGGGGCTGCTTTAAACCGTAGGTGGGTGCTTCGTGTGTCTCACTTCCTAGAGACCTCACAGGCTTCACTGTGTTGAGGGGTAGAATGTACAGGCTCTCAGCCTATGCCCGAGAGGGAGTATGCTATATATATATATATATATATATACCGGTATACTGTATATATATAAATATTATTTATTTCCCATGGGGAGATTGTAGACACAAATCGAGCAGGGCTATACCCAGAAGCGTGGAGATCTCTCACTGGCATGTGATAAGGAGTTGCTGGAACCCCAATTTGACTTGTTTTGGCCTCCCTTACTGTTTCTGTTTGTGTGTCACTTACACAGAGAGTAATCCAGCTAACTCTCACAAATCCCTCCTCTTACTATCCATGTCACTACAAGAATCAAACACACCACACTTCGTTCCAATACACAAACAAAAAATGATGACAACCAACGTTGCCTTGGAGTCCCTTGGAGGGGTAAGGGGTGGAAGGAGGGGGGAGAGGGATCTCAAATGCACCCATCACCAGCCGACCCTTCAAAATGTTCTGGCCTGTCACTCTTACTATTAACTTCAGCAACATTTGCGGCCTTTCCTATAAGTTTTCCTCTGTCGAACACCACCTCTCCTCCAACAAACCAGATCTTCCTTTCCTCACTGAACCTCAAGTGTCTGAAGTAACTGCCACCAGCCAATTATCTGTATACTCCTACTTTTTCTATCCTAGTTTCAAAGCCAAAAGCGGATGTTGTGCATACGTGCACAACAAACTCACTTGCTCTCGTGTTCCCGATTTCGACTCCTCTGAATTCTCAACTTTATGGCTCAAACTATCCTGTCATTCTCATATTAAATATTTATGTGCTGTCTAACTTTCCCCTATTTCTACTGACTTTCCCAATTTCTTTGACTATCTAACTCTAAAGTGAAACACATCCTATCCATCTCTCATTTCTCAGAAATCTCCATCATAGGAGATTTCAATGTTCACTACCGCTAATTGCTCTCCTCTTATACCACTGACCAACCTGGTGAACAAGCCTACATCTTTTCTATCCTAAATGACCTAAAGCAGTTGGTTGAGCAACCCACCCGTATCCTGGATCGGTTTGGAGATCGGCCCAACATTCTTGACTTGTGTCTAACTTCTAATCCTTCCACTTATACTTTTTTGTCTATATTCCAACTACTCCCTGTATATTCTACCGCTCAAAATGGTGAAGACCGTGAAGTCTCGTTCCAGTCTAGGGAGTGAGACATATGAAGCCCACTCATAGTTCGAAGCAGCCCCATCTCTGTAGCTGCTTCGCTGTTGTGCTTCACTGTCTCTACCCCTAGACTCGGACCCTCACTCTCAGAATGCCACCTATTGAGAAATCTACTTACTAGGCATTGCCCCCTTGTAGCATGTTTTTAATATGGGAATATTCAAACAGTGCTATTTAATCAGGGAACAATGAGGGTATTTTTGGGTGTTTTGGTGGGCTTTGTGGTAATGCACTGATACTAGGTACAGCACAAATTCCATCCAATTAATATCTTCCCATTGATACGTCGGGATTCGAACCCGGACTATTGGATTACCAGCCCAGTGGCAAGACCACTCCACCACACCTCTCCTTTTCTCTCCTATGGGTTCTTCCGACCATAAACTTATCTGTCACTTGGCCCGTACGGCCACCTGATCCTCCCAGCCAGTGGCGCTTGTGGCACTTTGGCGCTGCTGACTGGAAGCCTCTCTGGCAGTACTTCATTGATTTCCCATGGAGTGATTTTTGCTTCCGTGGCTGGGAACCCTCGGAGAGAATGAACGCATTACCGAGATAATCCTCTCCGGATGGAGGCATACATTCCAAATTCTTTCTCTCAGACTAATGCCTAACAATGTTGGTTTACTCACGCTTGTTCTACTGGTGTCTGCAATAAGGAGGAAGCATTCAAACGGTACCAATGCCTTCAAATTCAAGAATCTCATTCTTCCTATGTTTTTGCCTGGAATCAAGCCAATCTGCTGTTTGACCCGCCAAACACTTTTCATTAATAATAAATGCACTGAACTATCCAACTCTAGCCCTTCCCAAGCTTTTTGGCATCTAACCAAAAACTTCTCCAACAATTTTTCGTCCTCGTCTTTTCCTCCCATTTTACACTCTGATGGCACGACCACCGTAATTTCTACCTCTTACAAAGCTGAACTCTTCGCCCAAACTTTCGCTAGAAACTCCACCTTGGATGATTCCGGTGCTATTCCTCCCTCTTTACCCCCTTCTCACTTACTCATGCCTAATATCCTTATCTCTTCTAAAGATCTACTTTCTACCCTCTCTGGGCACAATACTAAGAAAGCGTAAGGTCCGGATGGTGTTCCTCCTGTTGTGTTAAAAACTGTGCTTCCGTGCTGACTCCCTGCCTAGGCAAACTCTTCCATCTCTTGCTCTCCTCTAATGCCTTACCTTCTTGCTGGAAGTTTGCTCTCATTCAACCTGTCCCAAAGAAGAGTGACCACTCTCAACCCTCCAACTATCGTCCAATTGCTCTCATTTCTTGTATCTCCAAAGTTTTTGAACTAATTCTTATTTCAAAATTTCTTAAGCATCTCTCTTATCATTATTTACTCTCAGATCGCTAGTATGGATTCCTTGGGGGTCGCTCTACTGGGGATCTCCTTTCATATATTACTAACTCTTGGTCATCCTCCTTCCGAGACTTCAGTGAGACCTTTTCTATTGCGCTAGACATATTGAAGGTCTTTGATAGAGTCTGGCACAAATCTCTAATTTCTAAAAGACCCTCCTTCGTTTTCTATACCTTTCCGGCTATTCCATAGCTGCGGTTGTGGACGACTACAATTCACTTCCTCAACTTATCAACTCCGGTGTTTCTCAGGGATCTGTCCTATCTCCAATTGTCTTTCTAATATTCATTAATGATCTTGTCAACTGTACCTCCAGTCCTATCCATCCATATGCTGATGACTCTACCTTACACTGTTCAACTAATTTTCCAGAACCCTTCAGCAAGCAATCACTCAAAAAATCATGTGATGATGCCATAAAACACTTACCTTCTGACCTAGGAACCATATCCATTTGTGACAGAGAAAATCTAGTTGCTTTCAAATGCTTCCAAAACCCAATTTCTCCACTTATCTACCCGTAAAGAACTCCCACAGTACTATCCCTAATACATCAGAAATACACAAATCAACCCTTCATCTTCTCTCAGTATTCTAGGTTTATTTTGCCTCCTGATCTCACTGGGAAAGACCATATTACCACCCTTGCTAAAACAGCTACTCAAAAGCTGGGTGTGCTCAACCGCCTTAGGGGGTTCTTTACCCCTGCAGAGCTTCGTGCTCTGTACAGAGGCACAGTGCGTCCATGTATTGAGTATTGTTCGCATGTGTGCGGAGGATCCTCTCACACAGCACATCTTGACAAAGTAGAAAAGAAAGCCTTTCGTCTCATTTACTCACGTCCACTCACTGACTCTTTCCAATCTCTCTCTCTTTGCCACGGTGTTGCATCTCTCTCGCTATTCTACCACTATTACAAGAATCAGTGTTCCGCAGAGCTCTCTCAGTGTATACCACCTCCTCTATGTAGAGTACGTAGCACTCGTCTTGCAACACAGTCCCATCACTACTCTGTGCAACTCTCCAATCCAAGAATGAAACGATATTCTCAAACTTTCTTCCATTCAACAGCTGAGACTCTCCTTGAATCTATCTTCCCCTCAACCTATGACTTAAATTGCTTCAAACTCAACGTGTCCAGGCATTTTGGCTCGAACATTCCTTGATTTTGGCCCTGTCACTCTTTCAACTCTGGGGGAGGCACTCGTCACAGGCATTTCTGTCTTTTGTCTCCCTCATCCACATAGAAAAAAAAAATATATATATACCAGTATATATATATATATATATATATATATATATATATATATATATATATATATATACCAGTATATATATATATATATATATATATATATATATATACTGTATATATATATATATATATATATATATATATATATATATATATATATATATATATATACAGTATCTATACATATATATATACTGTATACAGTATATATATATATATACTGTATATAAATATATATATATGTATATATATATATATATATATATATATATATATATATATATATATATACAGTATATATATATATATATATATACCCGGTATATATATTTATTTATATATATAGTATACGGTATATATCATATATCATTCAAACTAAAGACCAATCACTAAAACAGATGGGCTTTGAATGCAACTGAAATTATTCACTTCTCAGACATATATTATATACCGTAGGTCAAAGTAAAACATTATAACACACCCTCAAATTGCTATCAGCAGATGCAAACCTATATAGATTGTCAATACGGTCACACCAAAAATAACTGATTCCTCCAAAAACTGCAGGCGACCTATAGGCAAGAGGTCAATGTAAAGGGTAGAATGTTGCCCTACATGTTCGTGGTGTGTTCACTATGGTATAATACACAACAAGAGAGAACAAACACGGTCATGTGCGTTGGAGAGAGACAGAGAGTGAGAGTGAGTGGGATTGAGTAAGAGTGAGAGAGAGAGAGTGAGTGAGTGAGAGAAAAAGAGAGAGAGAGAGAGTGTGTGTGTGTGTGTGAGAAAGAGAGTGAGTGTGACTGAGAGATAGAGTGTGTGTGTGTGTGTGAGAGAGAGAGAGAGAGAGAGAGAGAGAGAAAATGAGAGAGATTGAGAAAGAACAAGTAGGAGCCCATGACCTTGCCGCTGGTGTTGGAATTCATAACGGTTTCTGGACACCCTTCTCCCTCATGTTATACCCATTATGTTTTAGAATTTAAGACATTCGCCCCATTAGTTAGGGGATTTTATAACCTTTCGTGCCATTTACGTGTCGATTTTTCCGTGGCGAGCGAAAGCGAGCATGCAATTTAGGCAGGGCATTTTATCTCAAAGGGGGTCTTGGGGATAATTTGTAAAGCTTGATGGAGGTCTCGGGAAGAAACTACAATATATATATATATATGTTGGTAAAGCCAGGTAATAAATTTTCTTTAATACATACGAGGTTGAAAGAAATGGCAATTTCTGCGTTGGAAATTTTATTATTCAAAGTTTCCAGGTCTCTGATGAGTTTTCGCTGGGTGGCAGAAAGTAGATGAAGGAGATGAGCAAAATTCATGGTGGTACAGGGTTACATTAAAGTACATGAAGATACAGGATATACGACGCGTTTCACTGGACAACTAGCATTATCAAGTAAGGAAGGAATGATATAAAAGGTAAACAGGAAGGGTATATATAGAGGGTGGAGGATCAGAGGAGGCGGAAAACAGGGGGCAAAAGTCTGCTATTGGTGGAAGGGTAAACTAGGAGAGAGAAAGGGGGTAACCGCTTCACGCATGCGCACTGGATGAGGGATGGTGGTCAGTAGGTGGGGTCGAAGCTGATTGGCTGCGTGTCGGGGGGCGTGGCCTAAGTTGTGTGGCGCCTGCAGAAGACGAAGCTGAAGGAGGTAGCGCGGGGGGCTGCGTCAAGGGCACCGGGGGGTGAGGAGGGGTGTTAGGTCCTGTAGGGTAGTGCCTTTTGGCAGAAGGAAGGATCTGAAGGTCCAGAGTTTGGTTGTTGATGTTGGGATGTAAGGCTTGGATATATAAAGCTTCGAGTATAGGTAATCTCCTTGGGTCACTTTCTTTATCGAGTATGGTGGTGTGTTTCTCTAACTCGTTGCGTGTGAGGTGAGGGTGGTTAGGGGTGAGATAGTGGTCTTTGATGGCTCCAGCCTGAAGGTGAAGAGTTAACCGACGTGAAAGACGAGTCTGCGTCATACCAATATAGGAATGAGGTCCACAGTCCTCATAAATACAGGTATGTTGGTAAATGACGTGATCGTCGGTCATCGGGCTCTTTATCTTGGTGGAGGCTGGTTTGTTGCGGAGAACGAGGTTGGAGGTCTTGGGGGATTTGTAATAAATTATTAATTTGATTTGTTTTCCGGGTTGGTTGGGTGGACATGCTTGGAGATTATTTCTTTTAAGACGGCCTCGTTATTTTTGTGTTCAGAGGACATGTAATTGCGGTAGAAGATCTTAATTTCATTGGGGGGGTCAATGTTGGGAGGGCTTTGGGTGTACCATTTTTCAAGATGGTGGTTGATGGTGCTGGAGATGTCGGAGTTGGAGTATCCGTTATTTACTAAAACTTAGGATAGTCTTTCTAGTTCCTGGTGGGTGTCGGCCCAGGTAGAGCAGTGCGTGAGGGTTCTCCTAACATAGGCGGAGATGGAGGATAGAAGATAACGGCGGGGGCATTCACTATCGCCGTTGAGGCATTGTCCTGTGTTAGTTGGTTTAATATAGACGGTGGTTTTGAACCCATGGTCGTTCAGAGCTACGAGGATGTCGAAGTGAGGATGCTTGAGGAAGTCGAGGATGTCCATTGTTAGATTTTTCAAAGGTGAAGTTAAGTCCGGAGGAGGTCATGAAGCGACGCTGGAGTTCCTGTAGTTCGTGGAGGTCCTTGATTTGCACGAAGATGTCATCCACGTATCTACAGTAGACGGCGGGTCGTTGGGCAGCTAGGAGCTCTTCCTCGATGGTACCCATGAAAAAGTTCGCAAAAAGAACTCCTAGGGGGCTGCCCATCGCCACACCGTCTATCTGCTTGCACATGTTGCCCCGGGGGCAAAGGAAGGGGGCCTCCTTGGTACATAGCTCCAGTAGTGTTTTCAGGGCCTTCTCCGGGATGTCCAGTGTGTACGTGGATGACATCTTCGTGCAAATCAAGGACCTCCACGAACTACAGGAACTCCAGCGTCGCTTCATGACCTCCTCCGGACTTAACTTCACCTTTGAAAAATCTAACAATGGACAACTCCCCTTCCTCGACATCCTCGTAGCTCTGAACGACCATGGGTTCAAAACCACCGTCTACATTAAACCAACTAACACAGGACAATGCCTCAACGGCGATAGTGAATGCCCCCGCCGTTATCTTCTATCCTCCATCTCCGCCTATGTTAGGAGAGCCCTCACGCACTGCTCTACCTGGGCCGACACCCACCAGGAACTAGAAAGACTATCCCAAGTTTTAGTAAATAACGGATACTCCAACTCCGACATCTCCGGCACCATCAACCACCATCTTGAAAAATGGTACACCCAAAGCCCTCCCAACATTGATCCCCCCCAATGAAATTAAGATCTACCGCAATTACATGTCCTCTGAACACAAAAATGACGAGGCCGTCTTAAAAGAAATAATCTCCAAGCATGTCCACCCAACCAACCCGGAAAACAAAATCAAATTAATAATTTATTACAAATCCCCCAAGACCTCCAACCTCGTTCTCCGCAACAAACCAGCCTCCACCAAGATAAAGAGCCCGATGACCGACGATCACGTCATTTACCAACATACCTGTAATTATGAGGACTGTGGACCTCATTCCTATATTGGTATGACGCAGACTCGTCTTTCACGTCGGTTAACTCTTCACCTTCAGGCTGGAGCCATCAAAGACCACTATCTCACCCCTAACCACCCTCACCTCACACGCAACGAGTTAGAGAAACACACCACCATACTCGATAAAGAAAGTGACCCAAGGAGATTACCTATACTCGAAGCTTTATATATCCAAGCCTTACATCCCAACATCAACAACCAAACTCTGGACCTTCAGATCCTTCCTTCTGCCAAAAGGCACTACCCTACAGGAGCTAACACCCCTCCTCGCCCCCCGGTGCCCTTGACGCAGCCCCCCGCGCTACCTCCTTCAGCTTCGTCTTCTGCAGGCGCCACACAACTTAGGCCACGCCCCCCGACACGCAGCCAATCAGCTTCGACCCCACCTACTGACCACCATCCCGCATCCAGTGCGCATGCGTGAAGCGGTTACCCCCTTTCTCTCTCCTAGTTTACCCTTCCACCAATAGCAGACTTTTGCCCCCCGTTTTCCGCCTCCTCTGATCCTCCACCCTCTATATATACCCTTCCTGTTTACCTTTTATATCATTCCTTCCTTACTTGATAATGCTGGTTGTCCAGTGAAACGCGTCGTATATCCTGTATCTTCATGTACTTTAATGTAACCCTGTACCACCATGAATATTGCTCATCTCCTTCATCTACTTCCTGCCACCCAGCGAAAACTCATCAGAGACCTGGAAACTTTGAATAATAAAATTTCCAACGCAGAAATTGCCATTTCTTTCAACCTCGTATGTATTAAAGAAAATATATATATATATATATATTTATATATATATATATATATATATACCGGTATATATATATATATATATACTGGTATATATATATATATATATATATATATATATACAGTATATATACTGTATATATATATACCGGTATATATATATATATATATATATATATATATATATATATATATATATATATATATATTGTGACGTCTCCCGGCGCTGGCAGAATGGTTGCGTGGGGCATTGCAGCTCGCTAGCGCTCGCCAGGATGGGGGGATAGGCTACAGTTGTCCTAGATTGATCTGCTTTATTTCATTAGGGTCGTGTTGCCACAAACAGTCTAGAAATGGTCTTTGTTTTGGTCTGTGACCGCGCCTTACATTTTATATTCACTATAATATAAATGTTGCTTGTGTGGGAAGCGAGCGAGAGAGGGTGAGGGAGTACACCTGGCAGCGGGGGGGGGGACCTATGCCGCGGCTCGCTAGGGTGCTGACGGCGTTGGCGGCCGGGTGGTCAACTAGTCCCTGCCCGTCGCGGCCTCATGTTTTTTACCAAGCTCAGAGCTTGCCTGACACGCGTATCGTCTACATCCTTTGCAATTCTGTCCCCCATACTCGCCACTTTGCATACTATTTCTCTCTCTCGACTTCTCCTTTCTCATTCTCTAATCTTTATTAAACTCAACATCCCTTCTGGTTTCAGCATAGACGTTCACCGTCGGCCAGTCGTATTGTACGCGAAGCTCTCAGATATTTCTATGTATGAGGTTTGGAGAGACGGACTTTTCCGTGTGTGTCCTCTCTCGGGAAGGTTGTAGACCGGTATATGTCTCCCTGGCAAGGTGTTGAGTGATTCTGCTTGGTTATCTAAAGCTAGACTGGGGGTAAGGTTACTGTGTCGTTGTCTCCGATGTGTGCAGTGTTAGCTAAGCCCTGCACGACATCGACAGGTACTGTGGGAGCCTAAGTTGTCTTCGGGTGGGTTTACTTTGCGAGCACAGCGCTGTGGTGTGAGAGGGCCATAGCCTATCCCTCACAACATAGTGCTGCCTCTTTGTGCTGACTTCTGAGGGATCGCCAGGATAGAACTAGGTACTAGAGACCTAGATTTATCAAGAGAGCATCCCCGTCATATAACGTAATCTTCATTATACGACCTTCGGACAACGTTAGGCTACGAGCCGCATGCTCGCCCATTGTTGCCCTGCCTTGATACCCCAGCTAGACTTTATTAACTAAGCAGACACTGGTTAGACATAAGCTCCATTATTATATGTATGCCACATTATTATTCACTGCACTTTTGAGCCGAGGTTGTTGTTGAGTTGCACAACCCTAGTAGGCTGTTGCGTTGTGTCGCGAAGCATTTCTTTAGTTGTCGAGTATTACTACCTTTGCGCAGTCTTTATTATTCGCCTGCCTATTATTACTATATGTCCTAGCATTTATTGTGACCCGTATACTGCATTATAATTGTTCAAGATTCTTTACGAACATCTTCCCAGCATCAGACTTATTTCAGAAGTTTCCAGTTGATGTTGCAGGACTAGCATTGCACTTTCTTTAATACAGGAGTGCCAGTTATTTGAGTATCTACCGTAACGTTAATTAATTCCATTAACTATCTTTTCTTTGTGTAACCTAATCGAGTAATCTTTTTCTGTTTGAGAATAGGCTGTTTCATCGAGCGTCAGCCTAGTGTGTGTGCACCAGTTACCGAGTCATAGGATACCTCGTTGTCCAGGCACGACTCAGGGCGGTAATGGTGTTTTGTTTTCCAGTGTCTAAGGCAGGGGTTGGATCTAGTGTTACCGTTGTTGCATTTTTGCCATTATCTAGTCCAATGTTGAAGAGCCCTGTGTCTTTGAGAACCTGGATCGTAACAAATGGCGACCTAGCTCAGGATCTTGTGAACTAAGAGATAATTGCAGGATTGTTGTGGTCATTTGTTTTATTGAGGAATATAGTGGGCACGTTATTTTTTTTTTGGCAAAGTAGTATAGCACTTGAGAGTCTTCAGACATTTTTGGCAAGTGAATAGTGCTACATAAGAGTTTGGGGTACTTCTTTTCTGAATATTGTGGTGCGAAATTTTTGTGAGCATCATGTCTTTTACCGGATCAGAGGAGAATGGAGACACAGTACGTAATGTCGAAACTGAGGAACAGCAGCATGATGAAAGGGTTAATCGGGTGAACTGTGAGGAGGATGCTAGAATATTTTTGCAATGGCCTGTTACTGCCGAGCGGTTGGAGGGTATGGATCGGTACGGTCTTCAATGCCTGGCCACAGCTATCGGTCATGCGGTTACTAGCAGCATGACCAGGGATAACTTGATGACGTGTGTACTGGGCAGGTTGACTGGTGAGCGAGATGGGTTGAGTGCTCAGAGCCCTTCGGCCATGCTTCCCCTACACTCAACTCCCAGCCATCCCAGTAGTTTGCCGACCCCGGGTACGCTTCCGCAGTTGGGTGGTGACTGGCAGGGTGGGTTGCCCCTCGGGGGACCACCGGTAATTTCAAACCTTGTAGCACCTTCACCTCCTCAAGGGTTAACTCCAGAATTATTGCTTCAGCTCGAATTAGCTAAGCTTCAGCAGCAACAAAGGGCATGTGAGCTTCAGCAGCAATTAGAATTAGCCAGGATAGAAGAGAGAAAAACTATCAGTCAAGCAAAAATCCAAGCTGAGTCGACTAGGTACTGTGCCGACATGGACGTAGAGAAGTCCCGAGTAGAGACAACGGGACAGCGACTTGGGGCTGGTAACCGTGTTCATGAGCAGTCTCTCTCGCAATTATTGAAATTGGTTCCGGTGTTTGATGAGAGTGGTGTTACAGAATTTTTCACACGCTTTGAGAAGAAGTGCCAGGAACACCAGTGGCCAGAGAATAAATGGGCAGCACTTGTTTCCTCTAGATTTGTGGGCAAGGGACTCAGGGCTTATGATGCATTGCCGATAGAGTCTTGTATTATCTATGAGGAACTCAAGGAGGTTGTCCTGAGAGCATACGAACTACAACCAGAGACGTACAGGTTGAAGTTCCGGGGTGTTACCAAGGGTCGGGCGAGCACCTTTTTGGAGCATGCCCGGGAGCTGTCCGATGCTTTTGGGAATTGGCTGAGGTCGGAGAAATCTACTACGTTTGACGACATTAAACAGTTGGTGCTTTTAGAGCAGTTTTTCAAATGCACGGGCGGCGACCTGACGTTAAACCTTAAAGAAAAGCAACCAAAAACTCTACAGGAGGCAGCTGAGATGGCTGACCTCCGGCTAACACTAATTCGTGGGTGCGGGTTTGCCCAGCGTAGTGAGGCAGGTAACAAGGGGCGTGACGCCCCACCCCCCCGAGTTAGTGATATACCTTATGCAAACAAGTACAAGAGCCATGATACCAAGACTGACCACAAGACTAGCACCGTCCCATTTAAGAAGGGGCCGGGCCCTTCCCAGTACCAAGGGAAGCCCAAAGGGGAGTTGGAGTGTTATCATTGTCATGAAAAGGGGCACTTTGCAAGAGTCTGTCCTAGCAAACCACCTACAGCAGCTGTGTCTTTGGCCTGCAACATTGGTGTGTCTCCGAAGTCATCTGAGTTTGCCCGGGGCAGTTCGTCAGAGGCTGAGGCACAGCCAATGCAGAAGCATCTGGGAGGCTCGAACCCTGCTCAGGATGTTTTTTGCGACCATAGAGGGCGGGGTTGCATGATGTGGGCGGGGCGCAAGCATGCAGTAGAGGTTTTGCGTGATACAGGTGCTTCCCAGACTCTGATGAAAAACTTGACTGGCTACCCTATAAACGCGGCTCGGGTGGTGGTGGTGCAGGGTATTAATGCAACTCGGTCATACCCGCTGGTGCGGTTAGAGTGGGAGGTGGATGGTGTGGCACGTGAATTGGATGTCGGGATTGTGGAGAAACTGCCAGTGGAGGGCGTCGACCTTCTTCTCGGCAACGACTTTGCAATGCCCGCTTCTAAGGTTCTACCCTTAGTCGTTGCCGAGAGGCCGGCCGACGTGAGTAGGGAAGAGCAAGAGTGGGTCGAGCGGTGCCAGACACAACCCATGGCGTGTGTTGTCACCCGAGCTCGGGCAGCTAAAGTGTCACAGCTTAGTCCTCCGTCTTCAGACCAGCGGAGGAACGATCAACAGGAGGAGGCTAAAGCTGGAGTTGGTTTTAAGAGTTTTGACTCGGCGGCTCTCCTGGGTGATTCAGTATTAGCACCATTACTTAATTCTGGAGTAGCCCCTAGGCCTGTCATCGAGAGTGACGAGGCTGGGCATGACGAGTCTCCACGACAGCAACGTTATGTACATCGAGAGAGACAGAGGGAGCAGCCCAGTATCGGGGAAGGTCATGCATTGCTCCGGGAGCAGTTAGATCGCTTGGCACCCTCAGATATACGTCGGTTGCAACTAGAGGACCCTGAGCTCCAAACGTGTGCTAATGGAGCTGTAGAGCTCGACGAGGACGGCGATGCACAGCCAAGAGATTTTTTTTATTTAGAAGGCATCCTCTATAGGCGTTTGCAAGACCCTAAACGTAGTTGGCAAGAGGGGTCCGGAGTAGTGGACCAGTTGGTGGTGCCACGGGAGTGCAGGGATAGCCTACTGAGGTTGGCGCATGATATACCACTGGCAGGACATCTAGGGGTGGGAAAAACGGTGGCGGCTTTAGAAAAATTGTTTTGGTGGCCGGGGTTGAAGGGGCAGGTGGTAACCTGGATAGCAAGGTGTCATACGTGCCAGAGGGTTGGAAAACCTAACCAAACAATTCCGAGAGCCCCGTTGCACCCCATTCCTGTCAGTGGACCGCCCTTCAGTAAGGTCATCATTGATATGGTCGGACCCCTACCCCCTACTAGTGCCGGTAATAAATTTCTAGTAACTATCATGGATGTGGCCACTCGTTATCCTGATGCATATCCAATGAGAAATGGCACGGCGAAAACTGTTGTCCGGAACCTGCTCTTGTATTGCTCGCGGTATGGTTACCCGCAAGAGGTTTTTGTTCGCGGCAAGAGAAGTACCTGGAGAGAGTCTCGGTTTGAGCGGGCTAAAGAGGTGTGCGGGTTTGTGGTGGATGGCAGTACTTACCGTTGCAACGTGATGCCATATGGTCTGAAAAATGCACCGGCCACTTTCCAGAGCTTAATGAACGACATCGTAGCAGACATCCCAAACTGTACTGTCTACCTTGATGACGTGATCATTTATGACAACGATTTCCAGAGTCACTGTGAGCACATAGAAGCCTTATTTAGTCAACTTAGTAAAGCAGGCTTGGTGGTTAATCTGGGCAAGTGTGACTTTGTGCAAGCCACGGTGCAGTATCTGGGGTTTGTGGTTGGGTTAGGGCAGGTGAGCCCGCCCCAACAGAAGATACAGGCTATCGACTTGTTCCCCAGGTCGACCACCAAGCGGCAGATCATGAGATTTTTGGGCATGATTGGGTATTACCGCCGCTTTATAAGAGGCTATTCTACTGTGTTAGCTCCTTTGACAGATCTACTAGCTAAAGATAAAATGTTCCGCTGGGCACCTGAGTATGAGCAGGCGTTTCGAGTAGTTAAACACCTTTTATGCACTCACCCTATCCTCAGGGCCCCGGACTTTGAACGACCATTTCAGTTGGCGACTGATGCCAGCGGAGTAGGGGCTGGTGCCGTACTTTTGCAGACAGACGAGGAAGGTCTTGAGCATCCAGTCAGTTTCTTTTCAAAGAAATTTAATTCAGCACAGAAAAACTATTCGGTTGTTGAAAAGGAACTGCTGGCCATCGTGTTAGCGCTCAGACACTTTGAGGTCTATGTTCCTGCCTATGGGCCTGTCGTGATAGTGTATACCGACCACCACCCGCTTAAATTCCTCAATCAATTCCACAACCGGAATATGAGGCTGACCAGATGGTCGCTCATGTTGCAAGAGTACAACTTAGACATTCGCCATATTGCCGGTTGTGAGAATGTGATTGCGGACTGTTTGTCGCGGGTGGAGGATCCGGGGTAGGCTACCACAGTATGTTGGTATAGCCTCCTGTCTTGGCTCGCGGTGTATTTTTGCGCTGGTGCTTGTTGGCTCGCGTGTGTAGCATCAGCGTAGGGTCGCAGGGCAGGAGTTGTTGGCTTTGATTCAACGAAAATTAGGCTACATCTATAGTAGCCGCCAAAAACAACATTAAAATAAAATATGAAAAAATTAAATAAAAACTCTTTCTTTTTAATAATTAATTTAAAGATAATATTGTAGCTGAGTACTGAGTGCAGATGATTTTCCCTCAGTAGGCTGTGCTTCTTAAAGCTCGATCTGGGAGCACAATGTTATGAATTAATGTATTATGTCCAGGAAGGGGGATAAGATTTTTGTTTTATATATAAATGTTGTTGTATTTTTTTGAGGAGACTGAGCTTGCATTCCATGAGTGGCAGAGTGGTTAGGAGTGGCAGATTCTAGCGACATTCTGCCTGTTCAGGTATGGGCTCATGGTTGAGTGTCCCATATCTTGGGGGGGGGTGTGACGCCTCCCGGCGCTGGCAGAATGGTTGCGTGGGGCATTGCAGCTCGCTAGCGCTCGCCAGGATAGAGGGATAGGCTACAGTTGTCCTAGAATGATCTGCTTTATTTCATTAGGGTCGTGTTGCCACAGACATTCTAGAAATGGTCTTTGTTTTGGTCTGTGACCGCGCCTTACATTTTATATTCACTATAATATAAATGTTGCTTGTGTGGGAAGCGAGCGAGAGAGGGTCAGGGAGTACACCTGGCAGCGGGGGGGGAGCTATGCCGCGGCTCGCTTGGGCGCTGACGGCGTTGGCGGCAGGGTGGTCAACTAGTCCCTGCCCGTCGCGGCCTCATGTTTTTTTACCAAGCTCAGAGCTTGCCTGACACGCGTATCGTCTACATCCTTTGCAATTCTGTCCCCCATACTCGCCACTTTGCATACTATTTCTCTCTCTCGACTTCTCCTTTCTCATTCTCTAATCTTTATTAAACTCAACATCCCTTCTGGTTTCAGCATAGACGTTCACCGTCGGCCAGTCGTATTGTACGCGAAGCTCTCAGATATTTGTATGTATGAGGTGTGTGTCCTCTCTCGGGAAGGTTGTAGACCGGTATATGTCTCCCTGTCAAGGTGTTGAGTGATTCTGCTTGGTTATCTAAAGCTAGACTGGGGGTAAGGTTACTGTGTCATTGTCTCCGTTGTGTGCAGTGTTAGCTAAGCCCTGCACGACATCGACAGGTACTGTGGGAGCCTAAGTTGTCTTCGGGTGGGTTTACTTTGCGAGCACAGCGCTGTGGTGTGAGAGGGCCATAGCCTATCCCTCACAACATAGTGCTGCCTCTTTGTGTTGACTTCTGAGGGATCGCCAGGATAGAACTAGGTACTAGAGACCTAGATTTATCAAGAGAGCATCCCCGTCATATAACGTAATTTTCATTATACCACCTTCGGACAACGTTAGGCTACGAGCCGCATGCTCGCCCATTGTTGCCCTGCCTTGATACCCCAGCTAGACTTTATTAACTAAGCAGACACTGGTTAGAGATAAGCTCCATTATTATATGTATGCCACATTATTATTCACAGCACTTTTGAGCCGAGGTTGTTGTTGAGTTGCACAACCCTAGTAGGCTGTTGCGTTGTGTCGCGAAGCATTTCTTTAGTTGTCGAGCATTACTACCTTTGCGCAGTCTTTATTATTCGCCTGCCTATTATTACTATATGTCCTAGCATTTATTGTGACCCGTATTCTGCATTATAATTGTTCAAGATTCTTTACGAACATCTTCCCAGCATCAGACTTATTTCAGAAGTTTCCAGTTGATGTTGCAGGACTAGCATTGCACTTTCTTTAATACAGGAGTGCCAGTTATTTGAGTATCTACCGTAACGTTAATTAATCCCATTAACTATCTTTTCTTTGTGTAACCTAATCGAGTAATCTTTTACTGTTTGAGAATAGGCTGTTTCATCGAGCGTCAGCCTAGTGTGTGTGCACCAGTTATCGAGTCATAGGATACCTCGTTGTCCAGGCACGACTCAGGGCGGTAATGGTGTTTTGTTTTCCAGTGTTTAAGGCAGGGGTTGGATCTAGTGTTACCGTTGTTGCTTTTTTGCCATTATCTAGTCCAATGTTGAAGAGCCCTGTGTCTTTGAGAACCTGGATCGTAACAATATATATATATATACAGTATATATATATATATATATATATATATATATATATATATATATATATATATATATACTAACATATATAAGTAAGAATATCCCTTAATTTAAACTTTCTAGATATACGTTATATAGAAAATCTTTGTAGGAAAATACCTTTAACTAGAATATCGATAGATAAACAGAACGTCATCCATGTTAATAACCCCTTCTTAACCAGCGACGTCTATTTTAGTTTGTTCTGGCTACTATTAGACGATTTTATTCATTTTAAAAAGGGCCTCCAGCAACTAACAAGTTTCGAACCATCTCACTTAATCGTGTTTCCTACCACAGATCCTTCTTAAACTGCACAAAATCGTCCAAATATAGCTAGACTATATTTTAAAATACCTCACTGATACATAAGGGGCTAAGGCCATCACAGGCCCTTGGGTGGTACATTATGGTGTAAGAAACAATAAATACCTACTGCATAATTATCTAATCTAACAATAAATACCTACTGCATAATTATCTAATCTAACAATAAATACCTACTGCATAATACCTACTGCATAATACCTACTGCATAATACCTACTGCATAATACCTACTGCATAATACCTACTGCATAATGCCTGCATAATACCTACTGCATAATACCTACTGCATAATACCTACTGCATAATGCCTACTGCATAATACCTACTGCATAATACCTACTGCATAATACCTACTGCATAATACCTACTGCATAATACCTACTGCATAATACCTACTGCATAATACCTACTGCATAATACCTACTGCATAATACCTACTGCATAATGCCTACTGCATAATACCTACTGCATAATACCTACTGCATAATACCTACTGCATAATTATCTAATCTAACAATAAACCCGTATTATCCTTAGAAATTAGGTGAAGTGAGCGTTAAACCTTTGAGGATTATGATGCATGGTAGCTGTGTATTTTGGCCATCATTAGTCGATTTTACGCTGTTTAGGAAGAACCTATAGGAATCAAAGGGGTCATAACCAACTCAATTATGCCTCTGGCTCCCACATATCCTTCATAAGCTGAATTACATCAACTAATGATAACAAAACTGCTAAAACGCGTCATAATCGTCAAGGGGTTACTTAAAGGGCATTGGCTCACTTACTCAGACATCCCCAGAATCGTCATTGCCAATGTACAACATACTCTTAAGTAAAATATTAATATGCTGGGTATCTTATATTATTAAATATATGCATTTTTGTGTTTTGGGGGGGTGAATAGTGACATCAGTAGTAGCCCTAAATTACGTCAGCAATAAGATCATGAGTACCTATCTTTTTTCATAATAACACCCTCAGTCAAACTAATTACCTTTATCTAGTTGTGGAGGTGCCAGTTTCTCTAATATGTTTCCCAATAATATTTAGCCCCATGGAAAACGAAGGGATATGTCTTACCTATCACATAATGATTCATATATTAGTAAACGAAGGGATATGTCTTACCTATCACATAATGATTCATATATTAGTAAACGAAGGGATATGTCTTACCTATCACATAATGATTCATATATTAGTAAACGAAGGGATATGTCTTACCTATCACATAATGATTCATATATTAGTAAACGAAGGGATATGTCTTACCTATCACATAATGATTCATATATTAGTAAATCAAAGTGGAGAACATTGGAAATAACCTAAATTAACCATATAGCCGGAAAAAATACAATTGAATTGGGGATTCAATTCCTCTCTGGTCAGTCAATTAGTCAAAATTGTCCTATGTATGGTAACAGTCACAGATCGAGGAGTTGCCAACGGACACCAGACTTTTGCCAGGCTCGAATTTATCTACGTTAATTCTCGGTCATTTCGTGACATATTCCATTAAGACTTCGTTAACAGATGCTTCTGATATTATGTAAGCGCCAATTACTATTATGTGTGATATAGCGGTAAATTATGAAGAATACTTCGTATGACATGACCAAAATATTTTCAATAGATAAAGATAGTCTAATTGTATTAGTGGTATAACCTTAATAAGGAACTGTACAAACAACAACGTATTATGATATAAAATACGAGTACCGTTCTGCAATGGAGTCAAGATGGCGTCTTTGTGGTAACCTGTGGCGGAATGCTACACTATACACTACCCTTTTTTATAATTTTTAAAGGGCTACTCGTCTGACCAAATAGTAGTGCCAATTTAGCATACTTATTGCTAGATCTAAAGGTATTTATTTCGATATCGTAACATTTTCTTGCATCTAGTGACATGAATTCTAGTGATATTTTAGGGATATTAGTGATAATAATCAACATTAGAGAGATTGTGTTATTATACGAGCGATTGTTGCCATTATTTTATTATCTAGCGACTAGCAGCTTTTGAGAACGAATCTAGCAATATTTTGTTTTTCGTTTTTAACAAACCGGTTATTTTCTTCTCTTGGATATTTATTATCAACTGTCCAAAGATAAAGGTGGGTACAATTGACAAGGGTGGAGGTAAATCTGAAGCCATACATAGCACGTAAGCTACTTTAGCAAGGATTGGAGCTGGAATGAGTGTAGCATTAGTAACTCTGTTAAACAAATCCAGGCTAGCTTGTGAACCACTGTGAAATGGTCTTATTTTCGGCTCTATTTTCAAGGGTGGCCCCTGCTGATGTCATCACCCCCCTTAAAATATAAATATCTACAGTATAGTAATTTGTTTTGCTATTCTTAGGGTAAAAATTATAACAAAGCAAAGCACATGTGCATTATTTGTCAAATTAACATGCTTTTAAGAGTGACAAGAACAGGATGAGATTTTTGGCGAGCTATGCCCTTTAACCCTTTCTGTACCAGCGACGTATTAGTTATTTGATTTCAGGCACATTTAGACGAGTTTGTGAAGCCTAAGAAGGATATAAGGTAGCTAAAAGGATCAATTGATATAGTTTGTAGTAATTTCATTGGTACGTCCTTCCTAAGTTGCATACACTCGCTTAATAGTTGCCAGAATGTAATGAGAAGGACGTCACCGGGGACGCATATTCGGAAACTTTGTACTAGAGAGTAAGGACACAAAATTGAACAGCATAATCCATATGGGGTCTCACTAATGACAAGTAAAGTTTTAAGATAACATCGGCAGTTCTGTTACTCACACTCCTAGAGATGAACCCGAGAATCCTGTTTGCCTTGTTACGAACGCTTATTACTGCGGGAGCCAGGTGACTTTTATTCAACATGAAAGGTGCAGAAGGTTTGGAGTACCAGAAATGTTTGTTAGGGTCAGGAGGGCCTAGGAACCCAATTCTTAAGTTTCGCAAGTGGTGGGTGTGGCTAGGGTCCATGCCCCAAATACCCCCCAAAATGACATTACATAACATGCGAGGTGCAGACTTCATTTCAGTGACATTGTATAGGGGTATATTCAATGAATAAGAAAACCCAACTTAAGAATGTTTTTTTCGGTGGGACAGCTAATTAAGAAGAATGTTAATTAGTACTAATTAAGCTTTTATTGAACATGAAAGGTGCACAGTTGAAACCTACTTCATTATAAACTACCACATCTCAGTAGTCAGAAAAATGAACTTAAGACAAAAAAATATGGTGGAATGTCCCCTTAAGAAGAGAGCCACACCCAAAATAACCCCAGAATCACATTACATAACATGCAAGGTGCAGACTTCATTTCAGTGACATTTTATGGAGTTGTATTCACTGAATGATAAAAACTAACATAAGAATACATTTTTCGGTGTGACAGCTAATTAAGAACAATTTTAATTAGTGTTAATTAGCCTTTTATTGAATGTGAAAGGTGCACAGTTGAAACCTACTTCATTATAAACTACCACATCTCAGTAGTCAGAAAAATGAACTTAACACCTTACGAGCGGCCTATGCGGTTTATATATATGTACCGCCCAGCGGGGTGTTTTTAGCCAAAATAGGGCTGTTTACATGATCATTTTCATGCCTAAATAAGACCCAGAACGTAAAACAAGTATCTATCCCTGAAAGAGCATAAACAGAGCTTTCGAATGACACCATAACGATCCTTTTATGATGGCTAGTTTTCTTGCAATAACCGTGCAACGCGAGTGCAAAAAGCATGTAATTAGGCACTTTCCCCATACAATTCCGTATATAGCGAGTGAGAGAGGGAGGGAGGAGGTGGGATTCGTGTCAGTAGGTTCGCCGCGGTGGTCTGGAGCAGTCATACACTCGCTACTCTCCTGCCACCACTTGTCTCTCTCTCTCAGCAACATTACGTGCTGAAATTGCCACACGACCTATGTCGAGCGCCGCCACATAGTCCAGCTTTATTTAACTCGACTTATGTTGCTCGCCGCTAATTAAGGGTTAAGACAAAAACTTATGGTGGAAAGTCCCCTTAAGAAGAGGGCCACACCAAAAATATCCCCAGAATCACATTACATAACATGCAAGGTGCAGACTTCATTTCAGTGACATTTTATGAAGGTGCATTCACTGAATGAAACAAAAAAAAACTAACATAAGAATACATTTTTCTGCGGAACAGCTAATTAAGACTTTTTGAACATGAAAGGTGCATAGGTATTGAATGAGTAACTAACTTAATTTCAGTGCCATTCAGTGAATGGGAAAAAACTAACATAAGAATAGATTTTTCTGTGAAACATATTATAAGTAAAAACAATGGTAATTAATGTTATTTATACTTTTTTTAATATGAAAGGTGCACAGTTATTAAATGAGTAACTAATAAGTCATAGCGTGTATAGAACATAAAGCAAATCCTCTGAATTACATAAATGTATGGTCGCTTCAGGCTGACTTTCATTGTGTGAAAGAGTATGGATAGTATATATAGCCAAATGGATAGAATGTTAGACCCTCATGTTCAGTTTATTAACAAATGGAATTGCCTTTTGGACACACGCAGCAGCTATTAATATGGATAGGGACAACCTTGAAATGAAAGAAAACTCCTAATATACAACATCAATATCTGTTGCCACAAATAAGTCGATCATGAGTTTGCTGACTTGAAATGCATGTGGACTTATAAAAGGCAAAACCACACATTGCATTAGCCACTTCAGTCTTATACGGTTTGAGGGCCAGTTAGAAGACAATGTTTACTCTTCGTCCGAGGAGAGGCAACTCTCTTCATCTGAGTATGAAATCTCAATGTTGTTATCCGAGTTGTCCTCATGAAGGTCACCATCCTCAGGAATCAATGAATCAGGCAGCTCAGGACCGTTGAACCAAATGACCTCGTAATGCCCGTTCTTCAGCTCCCATCCATCCTCTGGGGAAGGATGTTGTATTATCTCTGGATCAGTAGCAGTGGCCCACATTCTTGCTACAAATGAGGCTCGCTTGATGTGTTGTGACAACTCCGTTTCACATGGAGGAAGCATGCTACCATCAATACCCTTCAATTTTTCTAGTGCATTCTTACATTTGGTCTTTGGTCCATATGCCCTCTCAAAAACCTTGTAGCGATATCCATTCAAAGAGGAAGATGATTTGCCCTTTGCTCCATACATCTCTGCTGTAAAGGTTTTCAAAACTTTTTCATGATTTTCTGTTAGCTGTCCAGTAGACATTAATGAAAAAGCCTTCTGAGCAGAAGTGTCTTTCAACATCTTGGCATAGGGTCTGACTTTGCCTTTTCGATGGAACGCGGAGGTGTAGTCACAGCCTGTGAAGGCATGAAATCCTAGGAGTGCACTGCATATTGGACGTCCGACTGCGTTGGCAATGGAAGTGATATTCAGGTACCGTCTGTTGTTTTTTGATGAAGTCCCGATGTCCATCCAGATGTGGGCCTTAATATCCCAACAGTGATGTAAGAGGATGACTGCAATGTCAGTGTCGGATCCTCTGACTACAATGTTCTTAACACATCCTTCCTCATCTATGAACTTGGCGTGGGCTGCTATCAGTGTATCCGCCTCCTCATGATTATTTACCAACTTATCAACCACTTCTCTCACTACCTGCCCATCAATGACATAAAAGTGAAAACATGAACCAAGGTAGGAGAGGTAGACATGCCTTTTCTCGATGAGATGGGCATAATGTGTCGATTTCCACTCGGCTGCCAGGAACTTTGGGAACTCTTCCTTGAACGACCTTGCCTTCATCAAGTCCTTGATGTCACTAGGACGGCGCTGTTCTGCTCCAGTGATCACATACACCCGAGCCTCCTTTTCATCCAAGCCTCTCCGATTTCTTTCACCCGCCTTGATCGATGGTATAGGGTATGCATCAAAAACAATGTCAATCCTTTTGGTCCATAGTTTTGCTGCTTGTTGTAGAACACCACTTGCTAGTCCCCCATATGATGGTGGCAAGTTGGGAGGAAGATTGTAAAGAAGGAAATTCCCATCAATGATACAAACATCAACTGCTCTGGGCACAGAATGGCTCTGAACTTCCTTTTCCAACAGGTCCAAGAGAGTACTCTTTTGCGTCTTCACCATCAGCCATCTCCATTGCACATGGAAAGAGGCACTGGAGTGAGTGGAAAGGACAACAGATATTCAAGGTCAAGATCCCTTCTGCAAGCCAGAATAAGGAGTCGGCCCAGTAAATCCCTGTTACATGTCAAGGCAGTGATTCTGACATCCTTAGTGCGCTTATATCTAAAATTTTCATTTTTAAATGATGTAAATGATTCCTTTTTTATGACACTCTCAAATCTCTCTGGGTCCTCAAGGCATGCAGCAACAAATGACTCCTTTTTTTCTTTTCCTCTCTCTTTGATTCCGAGAAGACAAGCTTTTGTACTTTCTGAAGCAGCTTTACCAGTACTGATGTTGAACAACTTTGATGATTCACTGACAGTACCTTTGAATGGATTGCAGGTATCTTGGATTTGTGTGATGACTTTCCTTACATCAGTGTTGTCATGTCTCACTCTTGCACCTCTCAACTCAGCAGTTGGGTCATCCACATTACCAATACCAGCCATTTCTTTCACAGAGGTGACGATGGCAGACCTTGCAGATTTTGTCAGCATCCAGCGCATGCGTGCACTATAGTTGTTGGTCAATGATGCAATCCCAGTCTGTCGAGATGCAGCATCAGCATTGATCGTTTGTTCGAGGGTGAGGTCCACTGGACTGTGACTGAAAGCTTTTTTGGTGCGTTTAACAGTGAATGCTCCTTTTTCAAGAATGGACCGCAAACCAGGATGTGTTTGGTCGATATTCAGGAGATCTAACTGATACTTTGTTAACCACCTTGCATAATTGATGTGATTTGTGGAGAAGAAAATTTCACTCAGTGGTGTCAAAGCATGAAATAAGGGATCCATGTATCCTACCTGGATACACATACAAAGTTTTGGGGCTTTTTTAATTATTCCCCCAAGTGTCATAATTAAAATGGTTCTTAATTAGCTGTCACACCAAAAAATGTATTCTTATATTAGTTTTTATCATTCAATGAATACAACTCCATAAAATGTCACTGAAATGAAGTCTGCACCTTGCATGTTATGTAATGTGATTCTGGGGTTATTTTGGGTGTGGCTCTCTTCTTAAGGGGACTTTCCACCATCAGTTTTTTTCTTAAGTTCATTTTTCTGACTACTGAGATGTGGTAGTTTATAATGAAGTAGGTTTCAACTGTACACCTTTCACATTCAATAAAAGGCTAATTAACACTAATTAAAATTGTTCTTAATTAGCTGTCACACCGAAAAATGTATTCTTATGTTAGTTTTTATCATTCAGTGAATACAACTCCATAAAATGTCACTGAAATGAAGTCTGCACCTTGCATGTTATGTAATGTGATTCTGGGGTTATTTTGGGTGTGGCCCTCTTCTTATGGGGACTTTCCACCATCAGTTTTTTTCTTAAGTTCATTTTTCTGACTACTGAGATGTGGTAGTTTATAATGAAGTAGGTTTCAACTGTGCACCTTTCATGTTCAATAAAAGCTTAATTAGTACTAATTAACATTGTTCTTAATTAGCTGTCCCACCGAAAAAAACATTCTTAAGTTGGGTTTTCTTATTCATTGAATATACCCCTATCCAATGTCACTGAAATGAAGTCTGCACCTCGCATGTTATGTAATGTCATTTTGGGGGGTATTTGGGGCATGGCCCCTAGCCACACCCACCACTTGCGAAACTTAAGAATTGGGTTCCTAGGCCCTCCTGACCCTAACAAAAATGTCTGGTACTCCAAACCTTCTGCACCTTTCATGTTGAATAAAAGTTACCTGGCTCCCGGACTATATACAATGTTGTCTAGGTTTCAAATCATTGCTAACAAACACACCTAGATCTTTCGCACAGTCTGAGTTTTCGAATTCCATATTAGCTAATATATATTTAGCATTTGTATTCATCTTCCCTATCTTTAATACCTTGCATTTGTCAATGTTAAACTTTATCTGCCAATTATCTGACCATTCGTGTAAGGTATCTACTGTAGATCCCTTTGGAGGCACTCTACTGTATGTCGCTATCTGAATCTATTTTCTCCCCATTTTGGCATCATCTTCGAATTTACTTATCCTACTAGTTGTACCTAAAGCAAGGTTATTTATGTATATAGCAAACAACAGAGGACCTAATACAGATCCCTGGGAGATATAATTTTTTACTGCTCCCCATTCTGACTTAGTACCTTTAATGCTGACTCTCTGCTTCCTACCAATTAGCTATGACCTAATCCATCCCAACAACGCCCCACCTACAGTATTCCATGCGCTTCAACCTTTCTCATCAATCTCTCATGAGGGCCTCTATCGAAAGCTTTACTGAAATATAAATATATCATATCATATGACTTGTCATTATCTACTGCTTCATATACCTTTGAGAAAAAGCTAAGCAAATTAATACAGCAAGAACGTCCCTTGGCGAATCCATGCTGAGAAGAATTGATTAAATTAAATGTTTCTAAGTGGTTTCTAATTTTCCTAGCAATAATTGACTCTAGTAGCTTTCCTATGATTGATGTGAGACTAATGGGACGGTAATGATTGATGTGAGACTAATGGGACGGTAATGATTGATGTGAGACTAATGGGACGGTAATTATTGATGTGAGACTAATGGGAAGGTACTTGGATGCTATTGAGTTATCACCTTTTTTGAAGATCGGCACTACATTTGCAAGCTTCCAAGCTTCTGGAACTAAGCCTGTTGTTAATGACTTGTTTATTAGAAATTTTAATGGGTAAAAGAAAAACATAGGTGATGATTAAAGTTCAGTGGTAATCATCACCTACAGTATGTTTTTCTTTTCGTTCCACATTATATCACAATTTTAACTTTGACCTAGTTGTCATATATGGACGGACAATTTAAAGCTAGATTTACCCTTTCGATAGTTCCCTGATAGAAATGAACACTTATTTCAGTATGTTTTAGTATCTTCGGATTTTCCACACTATTTTTTCGTGCAGTCTTATATATTTAGTATAGTTTTACTGTTTAGGTATTGGTAATTCGCAAGTAGCTTCCATATATGTATTGTAAAGTTCAATATGTAAATTATTGTTCACAGATTACTGATGATGGCATGAATATGTCGAAACGTCTTCCAATATGAAAATAAGATGATTTTTATCACAAGTTTCGTTGTCCTCTTCCTATTGCTCATATTGTTGTCGGGATGTTAAACCCTTGAGAATATGATGCGTTTTAGCAGTTTATTTTGGCTATCATTAGACGATTTTAGATAGCTTATGAAGGATCTATGTGAATTAAAAGTGTAAAGCATATCTCAATAAACCCAATTACTTCCATATATTCTTCCTAATCTGAATATAATAATTTAAGAATACCCAGAAAACAATAAAGTACGCCATCGATCCTCAAAGTAATAATATAACGTGATATGTTAACGAGTATTAATATAACTAAGTACACTCGTAGTTAGGGCTACTTGAACATCTCTTAAATTATACAAAACTAATAAGACTGCGAGCATTAACTAGCGAATGTCAGCAGTTTATCAATTTGGTTCGCCAGTGTAATAATATTGCGCCTCCTAAAATTGTCAAGGAATTTATGTCCACGGCAGTGCAATATGCATAACCATAACATAGCACAATCATTATGTAACCTTAATGTAATTAATATTTGAAATACATTGTTTGAATGTTATATTTGGTGACTACTTCTTTTCTTTACCAGAGAAAAAGAGAGAGAGAGAAGAGAAGAGAAGAGAAGAGAAGAGAAGAGAAGAGAAGAGAGCGAGAGAGAGAGGCTCCTTCCCATGCGTGACGTCACTGTCACTGCGCCCTCTGATTATTTCTAATTACTCTTGGTGCGCTACTAGTACAAAGTTTCGGAATATGCCATCGGGACAGGCTGGGTTACCGGTCACTACCATTAGCCAATACTCAGATGCTCAGCTACGGGCGTGTTTTTTGTGACTGCCACCCTCTGCACCCACTTGACCCTCGTACATGGGCTGGGAAGTGCATTTGTGTGTTTCACATTCATTACACACCCTAACCTCCTCTGGGCGTATCATATAATTATATAATAATTATATTCTGGTGAGGTACGAGTTGGGATCTATTCAAAACTCTTCGTATTCACTATCTTAGTTTGTCTTACCTTAAATAACATGTTTACCTGATTCCATATCTAGATTCATATAATTCAGGTCACGGGTCAATGTCAAAGCAAACATGTAAATAATTATCCGTCAAAGTGACAGACTGAATCTCATGTAATTACTATTTTCGGAATGTTTTTTCTATCAACAGATAAAACAGAATACGAAATCATTTGAAGCGGGACGTGGCATAGTCAGTAGCGCGTTTTACTGCTGATCAAAGGGTCAGCAGTTCAATTTCACCCCGTACCATTGGTAGTTTGGACCCAAAGGTCTAAGGATTCGTGGCAAATATGCAGTAAAGTCCCTGTAATAAGGGCACGCCCTAGCCCTGTCAATCAAGGGAGTGCATGACATTAAAAACTACAGTATTTAAAGGTGGAGGTCACAGGTCAAAAGTAGCAGCTTTGGGTATGCAGATATTTGTTGCCTAAATGCGAAAAATTGCCCATTTAACGTTGTATTGATTTGTTCAATAAGTAGGTTCTAAAGTAACTGACAACTAAGCGGTCAGCCAAGTACATGTACTGTACAATGATACCTTTATTATTACAGTTGAATTAAGTTCGTTAAGCTAGTGTCACACGAACGCTTTTTTCCGGCAATTTTCGCTGAGCAAGCTTTTCTCATATTATTTTGAGGATTTTTTGTTGCATTGGAATTGAAAACTAGTTTGAAGGTAAATTATATAAGGCGGCTGAATTCTGACACAACTGAGATTATATAGTTGTCAGACTACAATTGTTCCTAAAAATTGACTGATCAAACACGTGTGTGACACCAGCTTAGAGAAGCAGCATAGAGGATTTCAAATAGATTGGGACAACAAAATAGGATTAACTATTAACCTGTTCATGACGATGGTGTTCTTATATATTTGTTTTTACTAACATTAGACGATTTTATCCACTTTAGTAAGGACCACTCACAATTTAATGGGTAGAATCTATTACAATTATATTTGACCTCCACCAGTTCTTTTGTATTCTATGTTAACATTTTCAGTTGATGGGCAGATTAACCCGGGAATGGCGAGAACACTCTTAAGAGGTTTTGGTGGGCAAAGGCGACGATCCTCTTAGGAGGTAAGGCATAAAAAAAAAACTTTTAAAAAGCCCCGGTAGCACTTAAAACAAAAGAAATGGTGTTTAAGTGAGATAATTCCCCTCCATACCATCTATCACTCCTCCACATGTGTACAAGTCCCCTCCTTCCCCCCTTTTCCCTCCCCCTTCCCCCCCCCCCCTTCAATTATCACCTATTTGTCCTCTTATTCCCTTGTTTATCGGTGTATTTACCGTGCCAATATCTCCAAAAGGGGAGGTGTGGCAGAGTGGTCTTGCCACTGGACTGGTAATCCAATGGACCCGGGTTCGAATCCCAATATGTCAATGGGAAGATATTATTGGGATGGAATTAGTGCTGTACCTATTATCAGTGCATTACCACAGCACACCGAAATGCCCAAAAAATACCCTCATTGTTCCCTGTTTAAATAGCATTGTATGAATATTCCCATATTCAAAAATATGTGCTACAGCGGGGCAATGCCTAGTGAGTTAATTGCTCAATAGGTGGCGTTCTGAGAGTGAGGGTCCGCGGCTGTGGGCGGGAGACTGTGAAGCGCAGAGGCGAGGCGGCTTCAGAGATGGAATTTCTTCGAGCCGTGAAGCTTCACATGCCTCATTCCCTAGACTGGAGCAAGACCTCACGGGCCTCACCATGTTCAGCGGTTGAGTGTAAAGGCTATCAGCCTATGCCCGAGAGGGAGTAGTTGGAATATAGAAAAAAAAAAAAAAAAAAAAAGGTCCTAGGGTGTGGTCTTGCATGTCTAATGTGTGGGGAAAGAGAGAGAGAGAGAGAGAGAGAGAGAGAGAGACAGGCTTTAGTCTGCCTCTGGCCTTCAGAGAGAGAGGGTGTCTGCTCGACATTTCATGAATGAACGGTCGGCAATAATTCGCGATTTCCACCATCCAAACATTATTCCTACTTGTTTTATTGCTGTTAGATGTTACTATCTTCATGTTAACACTCTCGCATCCGGCTTAGTTTTTTAGTTGAAAACTGTAAGACATTCTATAATTTGCCCTGAAATATTACGGCCGGGCGAGTTTTCGAAGCCTTGGGCTTTTCTGTATTTCCATCCACCAGAATGCTGTTTATTATGATGTATCATATGTCAATGGAAAGAGGAATAACTATACTACATTATAAAATGTAGTCAAGTCGTGCAAGTCGTGCAGCGGAAGCTTGTGTCATTGCGAACGCCTTTCATTACTTTGCAGTAATAGCAACGGAGTCGCTTCTTGGCCGGAATCCTCTCCCGAGAATGGTCCAAGCCCTTGTTCAACCGGACATGGTTCAGAACAATAGGACGGGGCCTTGGGAACACTCCAGGTCGAGGACTCTGGACTCGCACCGCTCGTGCTGCTTCCAGTACTGGTGGCGGTTGGTTGGCAGCTTCAAGAGCTGCTTCGCCCATCGTCACCAGCAGCAGCTGCATCAGGTGCTAGTACCACGGGGGCTTGAACCAGGACATAGTTACCCCCGGGGCAGCAGCATCAGCAGCAGCATCATCTGGTACTGGTGGTGGGGAGGGGACATCGAGACGTGGTGCCCTCTCAACGCCTCCACCAGGAGCAGCAACAGGAGAGGGTGGAGTGTTGTCAGGAGCAGCAGGGGCTGGGGAGTCTGGATGGTCGTCACCGGACGGCCCAGATGATCCACTGGATTGCCGTTGCCTGCGTTGCCTGCGTGCATGCCTCTGTGCTCACGCTGGTCAGGCGGCAAATCTTGTGCTCGGTGGATTGGCCTCCCCGCAGGGTTGAAGCGCAGCAAGGACAAACAGATATGCTCCTGGAAGTCGAGCAAGGTAATTTTCGTCCTTGGGTAGCACTTCTTGAACAAGACATGGGCGTTGAAAAGGGCCATATGGATGAAGTAGAAGGTGATCTTCTTCGTCCACTTGACCGTCCTTCGCTGGATGGGGTAGTACTGGACCATCTGGTCGAAGTGATCCACCCCACCCATGTGGATGTTGTAGTCTTCAACACAAACAGGTTTGAAGACCTCCTTCTGTCCACGACGCCACCTGCCCTGTTGGTCCTTCTCTTTGAAATTGACAAGCTTTGGGATGGTGTCCTGTTGGTGGAAGGTGGACACCATGCCGACGACGCGCTTGTCTCGCCAAAGTAGGACCATGGTTAAGCCATTGTTCATTGCTACTGTCGCATCGCGTTCAAGCTCGTTTGCTTTAGCAAGGTCGCACAACCGCTTATTCACTTTGTAAGCCTTTCATCTCCCATTCGTTCAACATGACCATACCAGCTCAGCACCCTTCTGTCCACTCTGGCTGACAAATGTTCCTGCTGCCCCTCTCTCCTACGTATCTCTTCATTCCTCAATCTGTCTCTACGAGTAACTCCACACATACTCCTCAAGCAGCTCATCTCCATCACATCCAGCCCTCTTTTCTCCTCTTTCTTCAGAGCCCATGTCTCAGCCCCATACATCACTGTTGGCACAACAATTCCTTGATACAGTGCACTTTTTACTTTCACTCCGAGATTTCTCGTCTTCCACATACTTCCCATTGCTCCGAAAACCTTCCTTCCTTCACACACTCTCTGTTTTACCTCCATTTCCATACCTCCACTCCTGCTTATCGTTCTTCCTAGATATTTAAAACACTCAACTTGTTCCAATATTTCCCCATCCAGCCTCATCTCTAGATTCACCCTATGCTCTCCCCTATTACACACCATTAATTTACTTTTATTGACGTTCACCTTCAGTTTCCTCCTTCCACAAACCACACCAAACTCTTTGACTACCCGCTGCAGTTTCTCATCAGAATCCGCCACCAATGCTGTGTCATCAGCGAACAGCAACTGATTCAACTCCCAATCTCTACCATTCTTTCCTACTAAACCCAATCCTCTTCCCATAGTTCTCCTTTTCACCTCCCTCACCACACCATCCATAAACATATTAAACAGCCATGGTGACATTACACAACCCTGTCGCAAACCTACCTTTACCTCAAACCATTCACTCAACTCACCATTTCCTACTCTCACACATGCTCTGCTCCCTTCATAAAAACTCTTAACTGCTTCTAACAAATTTCCTCCTATTTCATAAATCCTTAACACCTTCCACATTGCTTCACGGTCCACACGATCATACGCTTTTTCCAAGTCCATAAAAGCCCAAAATATCTCCTTATGCTTCTCTAAATACTTCTCGCATAACTGTCTTACTGCAAACATCTGATCCACGCACCCTCTTCCCCTCCTAAAACCGCACTGTTCTTCTCCTATTGCAACTTCCGTACACTTTATTATCCTCTCTATCAACACCCTGCCATACAGCTTTCCCACCACTGACAATAAACTAATACCTCTATAACTTGAACACTCCTGCCGATCTCCCTTCCCCTTGTACAACGGCACAATACATGCACTCTTCCAGTCTATTGGTACCATTGACACAGCAAAGCACACATTGAAAAGTCTCACCAACCAATCTATTATCAAATCTCCACCCTTCTTTACACACTCCACATCAATACCATCCAAACCTTCTGTTTTTCCCGCTCTCATTTGTTTCACTGCTTCTTTCACCTCATTTTCCTCAATCCTTTCATTCATTCCCTGCCACCTGGGTGGCCTGGGTAACCTATCTCCATCCACCTCTGCTTCAATCACTGCTTCTCTTCCATCTCTTGTATTTAACAAAGATTCAAAATACTCGGCATATCTTTTCCTCACTTCAACTGGTTCCACTAGTAATTCTCCATTTGCATCTTTCACTGACTCTTCCCTCTTTTGTCCTCCTTTCCTTACTTTATTTACCTCCTTCTTTTGTTCTTCAAAATTCTCACTCAACCTTTGACCCCACCTTTCGTTTGCATCTTGTTTCGCTTCTCTAATTTTCCGTTTTGCCGCTCTCCTTTTCTCCTTGTACCTCTCCCATACCTCAACACTACCATCCTGTAAAACCTTCTCAAAACACTGTCTCTTCTCCTCAACTGCCTTTCTAACCGTATCATTCCACCACTCGCTTCCTTTCCTGATAATCTCTGCCTCCTACTTTCCTTTTGCCGCATACTACCTCTGCACTTGCTTTCACTCCTTCCTTAAACTGTTGCCATTCAACCTCTACTTCTCTCTCTTCCATCTCTCTCACTTCCATCCACTTTTCATTTAGTCTTTCCTTGTACTCCCTCTCTTTTTCACTCTTCTCTAACTTACTAACTTTTATTACCTCTCTTACTTCACGCTTGTCTCTTTCTCTCCTGCAACTCTTAACTCTTAGCTTTCCCTCCACCAGGTAATGATCTGACATAGCCTCCGCCTCACCTCTTATCACATTCACATCCAGCAGTCTACACAATCTTTCCCTTGTCACCAGCACATAATCCATCAACGCCCTCTCTACAATCTCTCCCCTCACAAGTCTATGCCAGGTGTACTTGTGTATACGCCTTTTTTTGAAGAACGTATTACCTACACTCAATCTGCACTCTTCACATACATTTTTCAGTCTTTCTCCACTCTCGTTTACACCATCCACACCAAAACTACCGATGACTCCCTCAACAGGCTCATTTCCTACCCTAGCATTTAGGTCCCCTAAAACTATAACATTTTCATTTTCATCAAACCCTTGCAGACAATCTCTCAAATCCTCCCAGAAACCCTCTACCTCGTTTAACTCTCTTTCACTTCCTGGTCCATACGCACTTACAAAAACCCACCTTTCACCCTTAAACTGCATTTGCACCCACATTAGCCTTGATGACATCTCTTTCCACTCTTTTATAAACTCTCTCAACTCCTCCTTCACAATAATAGCCACTCCTTCTTTCCCCGACTCCCTCGTCTACTCCAGACTTTCTACCTATCACGTTTCCAAAATCCACTTCTCCCTCTCCTTTCATCTTTGTTTCATTCAGTGCAAGCACATCATACTTCCTTCTTTCAAATAACCTTCCAATATCCTCTCGCTTCTCATTCGTACTACATCCACGCACATTCAAAGCTCCTATTCTTAGGGTCCGGGACCACGAACGCGTTCCCTCGCCCCTATCTCTGTCTCGTTTTTTTGGTATATTTATTTAAGGGGAGAAGGATACCAGGCCCCCTGCCCCCGATCCCCTTTAGCCGACTTCTACGTCTCGCCGGAGAAAAGCGGTGGTGGAAATTTCTCACCCCTCCACCACAGAGGAGGCTACCTGCACCAGAAAGTGGCGGGCGTTGGGGTCGCCGCATCCCTACACCATTTGAAAAAATTAGAGATGCAGAGGGAGAAGAAGATAGAAGGGGCTATGGGAAGTAGAGGACACCAACCCTCACTCTGACAAAGGGTCAGCCCACCACAATAATAAATAAAATAAATAATATATAAATAAAATAAAAACTCTAATAATATAAATACTCGATTATGGGCCTTGGCCTTGCTCAGGACCTTGGGGCTGATCCGCTAGACACCCTGGGGAACAGGAATAAAAAAAAATATATATATATATATATATATATATATACCGTATATATACTGTATAGACGGTATATATATATATAGGCTATAAAATAAATAAAATAAACATATATAATATACCATAGCACTGGACGAAACATTCAAGGAGTGGCGACCCGCGGTCAAGTAATTATGGTATTAGTACTTTACCCAGACATCTGTGGGGTCGTCCTCAGCTGTATGTAGTGTAGAGTGTCGCATAAAAGGCTTGTCTGTTCTTTGTCCGGCTAGCTTCTATTTTACTTACCGTGACATATTTTTACTTACCGTGACATTTTTGTATAAAAAAATAGTTTGTAGTTGTCCACACTTCACTGCCAGTTACTTCACTCAAATAAAACTGTGTATTCACTCAAAAATTGCCCAAATTGGGCATAAAAAATTGCCAAAAATGGGCAAAACACAACTATATTTTGTAATCACAACTTTATTATACTTCGTAGGTAGTATTTATTGATAAATATAGTGGTCTTTCAAGCGAAAATGAAGGTTTAGGGCAATATATATACGACACACGTATAGCCTACCTTACATTCGTAATCACAAAACCTAACATAATAAGTTAGGAATGTGACTATGAATGCTTACTACACTAACCCTACGAAATATGATATAATTATTATTATTCACAGTTCACAAGACTTCCACTGGGTCCATTCTAGCCGCCTAAAAACCACATGGCTGGCTATGGAGAGGCGAGCAACGAGCCACAAACAGTCACAAATCACGAGTTATATGCATCAAATATATTACATAGACACAAATTGATATACTGTATACTGCCACTTGGTACATAAATAATCCAGATTTGCCCGCCTGAAAGCCGCTCCATGGCGGGCAAGGGAGGCGAGACGAGATTTAAAAGGCCGGGAGTCCTACCTCACAGACTGGCGGCCGGGTACCTACTGCTGAAACAAAGGCCTGCACTCCTCTCCCAGGGACGCTAGGGGGTTGCCAGATATTTCCTTTTGTAACTTACTGAGGCCTAACTTACCAGCCAAAAATGCGTCAAAATCGCGTCATAAACTAATTTTTCCCGAATATTTTTAACTTACGGGTGGCATTATGACGCGATTGCGTCATACGGTCACTCCTGGGCTGGTGTCGTTATGACACGATCGCGTCCTAAAAATGCGAGAGGGTTAAACGTAAAATAGGCGCATATGAATAAGCAATAACGATATTTATCGTAAAATTATGATTATAGGCGGGAATGGAGCCTAATATGGCCGCTCAGTTGTATGGTGTTCACTACATATACTGTAGCTCACCTTTTTCGGGTTAAAAGTAATATCACACCGACCGTCTTGAAGGGGTTTACCTGTCTAATCTAGTATGTACTGTATAGAAGAATATTGTTTGTCATGAAATAAATACTATGTCATAGTTTCTACCCCACTCATAAATATTCGTGGACTTCACCTATATATTTATATTATATATCTGGAAACGAGTTCATGAATATAACTTTCTAAACCATCAACTACAAAACTATATGTAATATTTATTGAAACGCAAGTTATATCCAAAATCAATCCAGATAGCTATAAATGTATATAAAAATAGGGGTTCCACGAATGTTCATGATTGTGCTAGAGACTATGGCGTGGGAGTGTACCTGTGTATACAGTAAAGCTACCATGCAATCTCTCCAAGCATACGTTAACATTTCCATTACATAATAACTTCATTCTTCGGCTTGTATTGCTATCATTAGATGATTTATAGTGCTTTGAAAGAATTTGTAGGCACTAAGGAGTATATTGTGATAGTGATTTACCCATTTCATTTGTAAAGCTCCTTCCCCAAACTGTATATATTATCGTCTAGTGATTCCCAGATTGTAATGCGAAATTGTGTCATAAGTGCTGAATGGATTAATCACTCCCAACCTTTTTATTTTTGACCCAAATTCAAATCCCAGCAATGTGAAATTAGGACGCACTGATAGCTGAGCACGAAATGGCCAAAATAAATTACTTCTGCATTGACTATCATATATTTATATTTTGTTTTAAACAAGCTCTTCATAACTAAATATAGGTACACAATTCAGTTGCCAACAAATTATAAACATTTCGAAATACAATATCAGAATAAATAGCTGAGTATACAAACTAAACGAATAAACGAATATATTGTTGTCTGCATGAAGGGATATATTTATCCCTTATGAAGTATGACGCATTTTGACAGTATTGCTTATCACTCATTGGAGGATTTTATGCAGATTAGGAAGGACCTCTGGGAAGCTAAGGAGCCAAAATCACCACAATATGCTTCTGACTCCCACAGATCCTTCCTAAGCTGAATGATAGTCTAATAATAGCTAAAGTAAAGTGCTAAAACGCGTCATAATGCTCAAGGGGTTAAAGGGGACATCAGAGTCGAGAGTGGGTATCAAATATAATTTGTTACTTGATCACTATGGGAGTTAGTTTGTTGATATTTATGGTGATCAGCTGTCCACTTCCAGATAGTGGGGCTCTGCCCGCATGACGTCACAAGCTCCGCCCCTACTGGCGTCAACCCATCCAATCTACCTGCCAGCCAATCACAAAGCCGACTAGTTTCAGGCAGCAAAGGCACTAATTCCACGTCTACCTTACAGCTAGAAGAAGTCACACATTTTCCATGGACACCAAAGAAGAGTAAGAGGAATGAGAAAACTAATGCCTATCGAATGAGGGAACTGTTCGGTAGCTTCTCTCCTCCAAAGCTCTTCAGCGCTTCTAAAGGCTGAGATAAAGGTGCTTCCCATGATTTTTTTTTTTTGTCACAGGTGCTTCCCAAGGCCTGAAGGGCGTTTCCCAAGATCTGAACTGCGGTACTTCCCAAGACTGCCACAGTACTTTCAAAGGCCAAACAAGTGCTTCGAGCCGTGGGTGCACCCGTGCATCTTGCGAAGGCAAGATATCGGGGGCTGGTTGTATCCCAAAGTGCTTCACATGTCTCACTCCCTAGACTGGAACGAGACTTCACGGGCTTCGCCTTTCAATGTACGGTTGAATGTACAGGCTCTTAGCCTATGCCCGAGAGGGAGTAGTTGGAATATAGAAACAAATAAATACTTAAAGGGTGCTTCCTAAGACCCGACTCGTGGTGCTTCCCAAAGCCACCAAAGTATTTCCAAAGAACAACTCAGTGCTTCCCAAGATCGACCCAGTGCAGCCAAGCGTCATTCTTTACACAAACGTACATGCAGCCGAGCTACGAAATGGATTTGCCGCCCACGACAGTCCCGCCTAGATGCCCTATGCCCGAGTCTTCCCGTAGAACCGAAGACAACTACCTTACCCCTCTCTATTATCTCCGAGCCGGCCAAACCTGACGATCCAATTCCTACCATGCTACGGAAACAAATGGCCTTTGCCTAAATTGTAGAGTAATATCCAACCTTCACATGAAGGCACCTTCTAGTCACTGATTTTAATATACAATACACACTCTATTCTTGCTACCTTGCCAGACATAATTATACCTTGGATACATCATAAACGACTCTGACTTTGCTGGTGAAAATATAACTATTTACTGTAACAGTAACTGTGATGCAACACCTGCACTCTATCGCTCGATACACCAATTGTTCCTTACTTCTTCATACAGGTTTTAATTTGTACATCAAATGTTTGTATTGTAAGTAGCTACTCTTAAGGTCATTAAGGGTGGGGAGATTATAAGTACCAATCGAGCAGGGCAATACCCATGGGAGGCCACATAGACATATGATAAGGAGGTGCTGGAACTCCCGTTTCATTTGCCTGGCTTTCCACCCTGTTTATGTTTGTGCCTCACTTGAACAGAGTAATCCAGCTAAGTCTCACAACACCTTCTCCTCCTATTCATTTCGCTACACTTAACAAGCACACCACACTTCTTTCCAATACATCTAAATCATGTAACATACCTTGCATTTGAATATCTTGCAGTCTTTCAACTTTAGAAGGGACACTTGTTGCAGGCAGTTTTACCTTTTCTCTCCTTCATACACATTTGTCCTCCTATTGTCCTCCATAATATAGGTCTGTGTATTCTATGCTGAAAAACCCATATTAGTTGTAATCTAAGTACCAACCCTAGAGTATAAGAGTCTACGTCTGCACATAACCAGACCAGCCAGTAAATACTAAGAATACAACTTTGGCAAAGCAAAATAAGTATAGACGGTATATAATGACTAAACTAAAACTATGATTTGACAACCAGGTGAGCAATATCATCCGCTAGCAAATTATTTTTAGACACTTATATTGCAGCGAATTGCACACAAGCTTCACAAAATTCACTTCGTAATTGAGGACGTAATCATATATATACAGGTATATATAAATCTAGCTACTATGAACATTTCATCTTTTAACAGCTGAATTCCTCACCGTTAGATGAAGAAGCAAAGAATACACATTTACATTTTGGTAATAGTCTTGTTTCCTTATTAGAAGAAAAAAAGTATCTCTCTCGCTCTCTCTCCAATATTTCCGTGATTTTATTGGACGAGTCAATCTTTGTGAACGAGAGGCTACAGTGAGAGAGAGTGGGCCGAGGCACAGGACATTTAATAGAACACCTTTAATATTTCTCCCCACAATAGCTCATGTTCATCATATTTTCCATTAGTCTCCCTCATTCAATCTCACACTTTTTCATTCATAATACATCTTCTGAAAACATATTGCCCATTTGCCTAAGATACCGTACCAAATATGCATTTTATAAGTACTTCGATTCTCGGAAATTATTTATAGAAGGAAAGTATTACTAATAGGAACGTTGAATATTTCAATTAATTATATATTATGGGTGAAATTGTGTAAGGTATTCATATTTTATACGTGTTAATGCATTTACAATACTAAACGCATATACAGTATCTCTAATAACAGATTTAGAAAAGTATCGGGAGGATATCATTAATGCGTAATGTCAGGGGAACACATTTTACAATTCCTTGTGCAAAAACCTAATCATCTTAAATTCGTCTTCAACATGATCGCCAAATTAATTTATTATTGACCTATTATGTATTAAATTATTCGTGTTCTTCTGTTATAATCTTGGTGTTTGCCATTAACCCCTTATGTACCGATTACATCCTTTCTGGGTGGATGGGACTCGTTAGCCTTGTTCAGCCACCCATCTAGGGGAGACAACCTTATACAAATCCGGGTGGATGGGACTCGTCTTCCTTGGTCGGCAACCTGTCAAGGGGAGTAAACCTGATACAAATCGGCACTGCTTACATAAGGGCGAAGCAGGTTAGTGGATGGACTAGCCGAACACCACGGTAGAAAAATAGTGCTAAGAAGATACATAGAGGGCCTCGGGGTCGGACGGGTCCTAAATTGAGTGGTCAATCCTGTAGGTCGTTCAGTAAACTGGCATGGGTTGTCCCTCTTACAGGGGATAGGTCCACTTAGGGGACTTCTGTGAATGGCCACCTATATTAACCCTTTCAGACTCATATGATGCAGAGGTTGCCAGATTAGCAATAAGAAATAGACTTCTCTCACTCTTATAATTACCTCTCCAAAATTAGTTTTCTGCCCACAGCTAACTCAAAGACAACTGCAGAGGTTGAAGTAACTAAACTAAAGGTTTCTAAATACCCCTGATGGTAACAAAGGCTTTAAAGTATCCCTAATAGGCTCAAAATCGCGTCATATGTCGGAAGGGGTTAAGGGGAGTAAGGTATCCGATAATAAATACATAGATAGAGACATCCTTTCAATTATATTCTGGCAACTATTAAACAAATATTTTCAGCTTGGGAAGGACGTCTACCCATTAAAAGGATACAGACAATTTCAAATAATCCTTTTAGCTACCATATGGCCTTCCTAAGATTCATAAAATCGTCTTAACCCTCTCCGTCATCTATGACGCGATTGCGTCATATGGCGGTACGCCCAAGAGTATCATATGACGTGATCGCGTCATATGAACTGAGTGAAATATCTCATTAATAAGTTAATGACGCGAAATTGCGTCATATGGAGCTAAGTAAGTTAGGTAAGTTAGATCAGAATCTGTCGGTTGGTGGCAACACCAAATTTCTTCCGACTTCTACCGGTCCCTCAGTGTAAGAGAGAGTGTTGTGGGGGAAAAACCGGGTGCTTTGCCAACCAGTAAGTAAGTTAATATAATATGATGGAGGCGGTTAATCTAGCTGAAATAAAAAATATAGCAACGTCTTTGATACTGAACGGGTTAATATAATTATAATGACATACTCAAATTTACTTTCAAATCCTATTGTTTTCGACTAAGGGTATACAGTAATTGTTCGTATTAGCTTTATTTTTAATGTTACCAAGTGTGACTTACGCATATATTTAGGCTATGAAACAGTCTTTGTTTTATGTGGTCTAATATTTTGGTTTCATGTTGAGAGCTAAAAGCCTGTTTTAATTAAAAATGCAAGACTACCAACTCGTCATAAATATGGGATTTACTATCCATTATGACGGGGCTGTTCAGACAGGCAGCCTACTACTACTACTACTACTACTACTATCCATTATCTTCTATGTTACTGCTTGGATAGCCTACAGACAAATGTATTTAAACTATCATGTCTCCATGTTGATTACTCATCTATTATATAGATTTGTCAGCATAATATATTGTTAACTAAGAAAACTTGACATAAAATATCAATTAGATTTGATTAATCCCTTGAAGATTATGCCGCACTGTCATCTTCTGGCTATAATTAGATGATTTTATGCAGCTTTCAAAGAATCTGTGGATATTAAAAGGGTAAAGACTATCTCAAGACTTTCACATATCCTTATTATTTGAATACAACTGTCTAATGATAGCCAGAACACAAGAAACGAAATGCCTCATTGCCTCTTCAAGTGGTTAATATACAGGCAGTATCTTCATAATTAGGTTTACACTAAGTACCGAGGAACAAGCGGCTGATATGTTGGTTATACAGGCAGTATCTTCAAAATTATGTTTACACTAAGTACCGAGGAACAAGTGGCTGATATGTTGGTTATACAGGCAGTATCTTCATAATTATGTTTACACTAAGTACCGAGGAACAAGCGGCTGATATGTTGGTTATACAGGCAGTATCTTCATAATTATGTTTACACTAAGTACCGAGGAACAAGCGGCTGATATGTTGGTTATACAGGCAGTATCTTCATAATTATGTTTACACTAAGTACCGAGGAACAAGCGGCTGATATGTTGGTTATACAGGCAGCATCTTCATAATTATGTTTACACTAAGTACCGAGGAACAAGCGGCTGATATGTTGGTTATACAGGCAGTATCTTCATAATTATGTTTACACTAAGTACCGAGGAACAAGCGGCTGATATGTTGGTTATACAGGCAGTATCTTCATAATTATGTTTACACTAAGTACCGAGGAACAAGCGGCTGATATGTTGGTTATACTGGCAGTATCTTCATAATTATGTTTACACTAAGTACCGAGGAACAAGCGGCTGATATGTTGTTTATACAGGCAGTATCTTCATAATCATGTTTTTTTTTTTGTGTTTTTTTTTTGTTTTTTTTTTGTTTTTTCAACTTACTTCCTCTCGGGCATAGGCTGTGTATGTTTACACTAAGTACCGAGGAACAAGCGGCTGATATGTTGGTTATACAGGCAGTATCTTCATAATTATGTTTACACTAAGTACCGAGGAACAAGCGGCTGATATGTTGGTTATACAGGCAGTATCTTCATAATTATGTTTACACTAAGTACCGAGGAACAAGCGGCTGATATGTTGGTTATACAGGCAGTATCTTCATAATTATGTTTACACTAAGTACCGAGGAACAAGCGGCTGATATGTTGGTTATACAGGCAGTATCTTCATAATTATGTTTACACTAAGTACCGAGGAACAAGCGGCTGATATGTTGGTTATACAGGCAGTATCTTCATAATTATGTTTACACTAAGTACCGAGGAACAAGCGGCTGATATGTTGGTTATACAGGCAGTATCTTCATAATTATGTTTACACTAAGTACTGAGGAACAAGCGGCTGATATGTTGGTTATACAGGCAGTATCTTCATAATTATGTTTACACTAAGTACCGAGGAACAAGCGGCTGATATGTTGGTTATACAGGCAGTATCTTCATAATTATGTTTACACTAAGTACCGAGGAACAAGCGGCTGATATGTTGGTTATACAGGCAGTATCTTCATAATTATGTTTACACTAAGTACCGAGGAACAAGCGGCTGATATGTTGATTATACAGGCAGTATCTTCATAATTATGTTTACACTAAGTACCGAGGAACAAGCGGCTGATATGTTGGTTATACAGGCAGTATCTTCATAATTATGTTTACACTAAGTACCGAGGAACAAGCGGCTGATATGTTGGTTATACAGGCAGTATCTTCATAATTATGTTTACACTAAGTACCGAGGAACAAGCGGCTGATATGTTGGTTATACAGGCAGTATCTTCATAATTATGTTTACACTAAGTACCGAGGAACAAGCGGCTGATATGTTGTTTATACAGGCAGCATCTTCATAATTATCTTTACACTAAGTACCGAGGAACAAGCGGCTGATATGTTGGTTATACAGGCAGTATCTTCATAATTATGTTTACACTAAGTACCGAGGAACAAGCGGCTGATATGTTGGTTATACAGGCAGTATCTTCATAATTATGTTTACACTAAGTACCGAGGAACAAGCGGCTGATATGTTGTTTATACAGGCAGTATCTTCATAATTATGTTTACACTAAGTACCGAGGAACAAGCGGCTGATATGTTGGTTATACAGGCGGTATCTTCATAATTATGTTTACACTAAGTACCGAGGAACAAGCGGCTGATATGTTGGTTATACAGGCAGTATCTTCATAATTATGTTTACACTAAGTACCGAGGAACAAGCGGCTGATATGTTGGTTATACAGGCAGTATCTTCATAATTATGTTTACACTACGTACCGAGGAACAAGCGGCTGATATGTTGGTTATACAGGCAGTATCTTCATAATTATGTTTACACTAAGTACCGAGGAACAAGCGGCTGATATGTTGGTTATACAGGCAGTATCTTCATAATTATGTTTACACTAAGTACCGAGGAACAAGCGGCTGATATGTTGGTTATACAGGCAGTATCTTCATAATTATGTTTACACTAAGTACCGAGGAACAAGCGGCTGATATGTTGGTTATACAGGCAGTATCTTCATAATTATGTTTACACTAAGTACCGAGGAACAAGCGGCTGATATGTTGGTTATACAGGCAGTATCTTCATAATTATGTTTACACTAAGTACCGAGGAACAAGCGGCTGATATGTTGGTTATACAGGCAGTATCTTCATAATTATGTTTACACTAAGTACCGAGGAACAAGCGGCTGATATGTTGGTTATACAGGCAGTATCTTCATAATTATGTTTACACTAAGTACCGAGGAACAAGCGGCTGATATGTTGGTTATACAGGCAGTATCTTCATAATTATGTTTACACTAAGTACCGAGGAACAAGCGGCTGATATGTTGGTTATACAGGCAGTATCTTCATAATTATGTTTACACTAAGTACCGAGGAACAAGCGGCTGATATGTTGGTTATACAGGCAGTATCTTCATAATTATGTTTACACTAAGTACCGAGGAACAAGCGGCTGATATGTTGGTTATACAGGCAGTATCTTCATAATTATGTTTACACTAAGTACCGAGGAACAAGCGGCTGATATGTTGGTTATACAGGCAGTATCTTCATAATTATGTTTAAACTAAGTACCGAGGAACAAGCGGCTGATATGTTGGTTATACAGGCAGTATCTTCATAATTATGTTTACACTAAGTACCGAGGAACAAGCGGCTGATATGTTGGTTATACAGGCAGTATCTTCATAATGTTTACACTAAGTACCGAGGAACAAGCGGCTGATATGTTGGTTATACAGGCAGTATCTTCATAATTATGTTTACACTAAGTACCGAGGAACAAGCGGCTGATATGTTGGTTATACAGGCAGTATCTTCATAATTATGTTTACACTAAGTACCGAGGAACAAGCGGCTGATATGTTGGTTATACAGGCAGTATCTTCATAATTATGTTTACACTAAGTACCGAGGAACAAGCGGCTGACATGTTGGTTATACAGGCAGTATCTTCATAATTACGTTTACACTAATTACCGAGGAACAAGCGGCTGACATGTTGGTTATACAGGCAGTATCTTCATAATTATGTTTACACTAAGTACCGAGGAACAAGCGGCTGACATGTTGGTTATACAGGCAGTATCTTCATAATTATGTTTACACTAAGTACCGAGGAACAAGCGGCTGATATGTTGGTTATACAGGCAGTATCTTCATAATTATGTTTACACTAAGTACCGAGGAACAAGCGGCTGATATGTTGGTTATACAGGCAGTATCTTCATAATTATCTTTACACTAAGTACCGAGGAACAAGCGGCTGATATGTTGGTTATACAGGCAGTATCTTCATAATTATGTTTACACTAAGTACCGAGGAACAAGCGGCTGATATGTTGGTTATACAGGCAGTATCTTCATAATTATGTTTACACTAAGTACCGAGGAACAAGCGGCTGATATGTTGGTTATACAGGCAGTATCTTCATAATTATATTTACACTAAGTACCGAGGAACAAGCGGCTGATATGTTGGTTATACAGGCAGTATTTTCATAATTATGTTTACACTAAGTACCGAGGAACAAGCGGCTGATATGTTGGTTATACAGGCAGTATCTTCATAATTATGTTTACACTATGTACCGAGGAACAAGCGGCTGATATGTTGGTTATACAGGCAGTATCTTCATAATTATGTTTACACTAAGTACCGAGGAACAAGCGGCTGATATGTTGGTTATACAGGCAGTATCTTCATAATTATGTTTACACTAAGTACCGAGGAACAAGCGGCTGATATGTTGGTTATACAGGCAGTATCTTCATAATTATGTTTACACTAAGTACCGAGGAACAAGCGGCTGATATGTTGGTTATACAGGCAGTATCTTCATAATTATGTTTACACTAAGTACCGAGGAACAAGCGGCTGATATGTTGGTTATACAGGCAGTATCTTCATAATTATGTTTACACTAAGTACCGAGGAACAAGCGGCTGATATGTTGGTTATACAGGCAGTATCTTTATAATTATGTTTAAACTAAGTACCGAGGAACAAGCGGCTGATATGTTGGTTATACAGGCAGTATTTCATAATTATGTTTACACTAAGTACCGAGGAACAAGCGGCTGATATGTTGGTTATACAGGCAGTATCTTCATAATTATGTTTACACTAAGTACCGAGGAACAAGCGGCTGATATGTTGGTTATACAGGCAGTATCTTCATAATTATGTTTACACTAAGTACCGAGGAACAAGCGGCTGATATGTTGGTTATACAGGCAGTATCTTCATAATTATGTTTACACTAAGTACCGAGGAACAAGCGGCTGATATATTGGTTATACAGGCAGTATCTTCATAATTATGTTTACACTATGTACCGAGGAACAAGCTGCTGATATGTTGGTTATACAGGCAGTATCTTCATAATTATGTTTACACTAAGTACCGAGGAACAAGCGGCTGATATGTTGGTTATACAGGCAGTATCTTCATAATTATGTTTACACTAAGTACCGAGGAACAAGCGGCTGATATGTTGGTTATACAGGCAGTATCTTCATAATTATGTTTACACTAAGTACCGAGGAACAAGCGGCTGATATGTTGGTTATACAGGCAGTATCTTCATAATTATGTTTACACTAAGTACCGAGGAACAAGCGGCTGATATGTTGGTTATACAGGCAGTATCTTCATAATTATGTTTACACTAAGTACCGAGGAACAAGCGGCTGATATGTTGGTTATACAGGCAGTATCTTCATAATTATGTTTACACTAAGTACCGAGGAACAAGCGGCTGATATGTTGGTTATACAGGCAGTATCTTCATAATTATGTTTACACTAAGTACCGAGGAACAAGCGGCTGATATGTTGGTTATACAGGCAGTATCTTCATAATTATGTTTACACTAAGTACCGAGGAACAAGCGGCTGATATGTTGGTTATACAGGCAGTATCTTCATAATTATGTTTACACTAAGTACCGAGGAACAAGCGGCTGATATGTTGGTTATACAGGCAGTATCTTCATAATTATGTTTACACTAAGTACCGAGGAACAAGCGGCTGATATGTTGGTTATACAGGCAGTATCTTCATAATTATGTTTACACTAAGTACCGAGGAACAAGCGGCTGATATGTTGGTTATACAGGCAGTATCTTCATAATTATGTTTACACTAAGTACCGAGGAACAAGCGGCTGATATGTTGGTTATACAGGCAGTATCTTCATAATTATGTTTACACTAAGTACCGAGGAACAAGCGGCTGACATGTTGGTTATACAGGCAGTATCTTCATAATTACGTTTACACTAAGTACCGAGGAACAAGCGGCTGACATGTTGGTTATACAGGCAGTATCTTCATAATTATGTTTACACTAAGTACCGAGGAACAAGCGGCTGATATGTTGGTTATACAGGCAGTATCTTCATAATTATGTTTACACTAAGTACCGAGGAACAAGCGGCTGATATGTTGGTTATACAGGCAGTATCTTCATAATTATGTTTACACTAAGTACCGAGGAACAAGCGGCTGATATGTTGGTTATACAGGCAGTATCTTCATAATTATGTTTACACTAAGTACCGAGGAACAAGCGGCTGATATGTTGGTTATACAGGCAGTATCTTCATAATTATGTTTACACTAAGTACCGAGGAACAAGCGGCTGATATGTTGGTTATACAGGCAGTATCTTCATAATTATGATTACACTAAGTACCGAGGAACAAGCGGCTGATATGTTGGTTATACAGGCAGTATCTTCATAATTATGTTTACACTAAGTACCGAGGAACAAGCGGCTGATATGTTGGTTATACAGGCAGTATCTTCATAATTATGTTTACACTAAGTACCGAGGAACAAGCGGCTGATATGTTGGTTATACAGGCAGTATCTTCATAATTATGTTTACACTAAGTACCGAGGAACAAGCGGCTGATATGTTGGTTATACAGGCAGTATCTTCATAATTATGTTTACACTAAGTACCGAGGAACAAGCGGCTGATATGTTGGTTATACAGGCAGTATCTTCATAATTATGTTTACACTAAGTACCGAGGAACAAGCGGCTGATATGTTGGTTATACAGGCAGTATCTTCATAATTATGTTTACACTAAGTACCGAGGAACAAGCGGCTGATATGTTGGTTATACAGGCAGTATCTTCATAATTATGTTTACACTAAGTACCGAGGAACAAGCGGCTGATATGTTGGTTATACAGGCAGTATCTTCATAATTATGTTTACACTAAGTACCGAGGAACAAGCGGCTGATATGTTGGTTATACAGGCAGTATCTTCATAATTATGTTTACACTAAGTACCGAGGAACAAGCGGCTGATATGTTGGTTATACAGGCAGTATCTTCATAATTATGTTTACACTAAGTACCGAGGAACAAGCGGCTGATATGTTGGTTATACAGGCAGTATCTTCATAATTATGTTTACACTAAGTACCGAGGAACAAGCGGCTGATATGTTGGTTATACAGGCAGTATCTTCATAATTATGTTTACACTAAGTACCGAGGAACAAGCGGCTGATATGTTGGTTATACAGGCAGTATCTTCATAATTATGTTTACACTAAGTACCGAGGAACAAGCGGCTGATATGTTGGTTATACAGGCAGTATCTTCATAATTATGTTTACACTAAGTACCGAGGAACAAGCGGCTGATATGTTGGTTATACAGGCAGTATCTTCATAATTATGTTTACACTAAGTACCGAGGAACAAGCGGCTGATATGTTGGTTATACAGGCAGTATCTTCATAATTATGTTTACACTAAGTACCGAGGAACAAGCGGCTGATATGTTGGTTATACAGGCAGTATCTTCATAATTATGTTTACACTAAGTACCGAGGAACAAGCGGCTGATATGTTGGTTATACAGGCAGTATCTTCATAATTATGTTTACACTAAGTACCGAGGAACAAGCGGCTGATATGTTGGTTATACAGGCAGTATCTTCATAATTATGTTTACACTAAGTACCGAGGAACAAGCGGCTGATATGTTGGTTATACAGGCAGTATCTTCATAATTATGTTTACACTAAGTACCGAGGAACAAGCGGCTGATATGTTGGTTATACAGGCAGTATCTTCATAATTATGTTTACACTAAGTACCGAGGAACAAGCGGCTGATATGTTGGTTATACAGGCAGTATCTTCATAATTATGTTTACACTAAGTACCGAGGAACAAGCGGCTGATATGTTGGTTATACAGGCAGTATCTTCATAATTATGTTTACACTAAGTACCGAGGAACAAGCGGCTGATATGTTGGTTATACAGGCAGTATCTTCATAATTATGTTTACACTAAGTACCGAGGAACAAGCGGCTGATATGTTGGTTATACAGGCAGTATCTTCATAATTATGTTTACACTAAGTACCGAGGAACAAGCGGCTGATATGTTGGTTATACAGGCAGTATCTTCATAATTATGTTTACACTAAGTACCGAGGAACAAGCGGCTGATATGTTGGTTATACAGGCAGTATCTTCATAATTATGTTTACACTAAGTACCGAGGAACAAGCGGCTGATATGTTGGTTATACAGGCAGTATCTTCATAATTATGTTTACACTAAGTACCGAGGAACAAGCGGCTGATATGTTGGTTATACAGGCAGTATCTTCATAATTATGTTTACACTAAGTACCGAGGAACAAGCGGCTGATATGTTGGTTATACAGGCAGTATCTTCATAATTATGTTTACACTAAGTACCGAGGAACAAGCGGCTGATATGTTGGTTATACAGGCAGTATCTTCATAATTATGTTTACACTAAGTACCGAGGAACAAGCGGCTGATATGTTGGTTATACAGGCAGTATCTTCATAATTATGTTTACACTAAGTACCGAGGAACAAGCGGCTGATATGTTGGTTATACAGGCAGTATCTTCATAATTATGTTTACACTAAGTACCGAGGAACAAGCGGCTGATATGTTGGTTATACAGGCAGTATCTTCATAATTATGTTTACACTAAGTACCGAGGAACAAGCGGCTGATATGTTGGTTATACAGGCAGTATCTTCATAATTATGTTTACACTAAGTACCGAGGAACAAGCGGCTGATATGTTGGTTATACAGGCAGTATCTTCATAATTATGTTTACACTAAGTACCGAGGAACAAGCGGCTGATATGTTGGTTATACAGGCAGTATCTTCATAATTATGTTTACACTAAGTACCGAGGAACAAGCGGCTGATATGTTGGTTATACAGGCAGTATCTTCATAATTATGTTTACACTAAGTACCGAGGAACAAGCGGCTGATATGTTGGTTATACAGGCAGTATCTTCATAATTATGTTTACACTAAGTACCGAGGAACAAGCGGCTGATATGTTGGTTATACAGGCAGTATCTTCATAATTATGTTTACACTAAGTACCGAGGAACAAGCGGCTGATATGTTGGTTATACAGGCAGTATCTTCATAATTATGTTTACACTAAGTACCGAGGAACAAGCGGCTGATATGTTGGTTATACAGGCAGTATCTTCATAATTATGTTTACACTAAGTACCGAGGAACAAGCGGCTGATATGTTGGTTATACAGGCAGTATCTTCATAATTATGTTTACACTAAGTACCGAGGAACAAGCGGCTGATATGTTGGTTATACAGGCAGTATCTTCATAATTATGTTTACACTAAGTACCGAGGAACAAGCGGCTGATATGTTGGTTATACAGGCAGTATCTTCATAATTATGTTTACACTAAGTACCGAGGAACAAGCGGCTGATATGTTGGTTATACAGGCAGTATCTTCATAATTATGTTTACACTAAGTACCGAGGAACAAGCGGCTGATATGTTGGTTATACAGGCAGTATCTTCATAATTATGTTTACACTAAGTACCGAGGAACAAGCGGCTGATATGTTGGTTATACAGGCAGTATCTTCATAATTATGTTTACACTAAGTACCGAGGAACAAGCGGCTGACATGTTGGTTATACAGGCAGTATCTTCATAATTATGTTTACACTAAGTACCGAGGAACAAGCGGCTGACATGTTGGTTATACAGGCAGTATCTTCATAATTATGTTTACACTAAGTACCGAGGAACAAGCGGCTGACATGTTGGTTATACAGGCAGTATCTTCATAATTATGTTTACACTAAGTACCGAGGAACAAGCGGCTGATATGTTGGTTATACAGGCAGTATCTTCATAATTATGTTTACACTAAGTACCGAGGAACAAGCGGCTGATATGTTGGTTATACAGGCAGTATCTTCATAATTATGTTTACACTAAGTACCGAGGAACAAGCGGCTGATATGTTGGTTATACAGGCAGTATCTTCATAATTATGTTTACACTAAGTACCGAGGAACAAGCGGCTGATATGTTGGTTATACAGGCAGTATCTTCATAATTATGTTTACACTATGTACCGAGGAACAAGCGGCTGATATGTTGGTTATACAGGCAGTATCTTCATAATTATGTTTACACTAAGTACCGAGGAACAAGCGGCTGATATGTTGGTTATACAGGCAGTATCTTCATAATTATGTTTACACTAAATACCGAGGAACAAGCGGCTGATATGTTGATTATACAGGCAGTATCTTCATAATTATGTTTACACTAAGTACCGAGGAACAAGCGGCTGATATGTTGGTTATACAGGCAGTATCTTCATAATTATGTTTACACTAAGTACCGAGGAACAAGCGGCTGATATGTTGGTTATACAGGCAGTATCTTCATAATTATGTTTACACTAAGTACCGAGGAACAAGCGGCTGATATGTTGGTTATACAGGCAGTATCTTCATAATTATGTTTACACTAAGTATCGAGGAACAAGCGGCTGATATGTTGGTTATACAGGCAGTATCTTCATAATTATGTTTACACTAAGTACCGAGGAACAAGAGGCTGATATGTTGGTTATACAGGCAGTATCTTCATAATTATGTTTACACTATGTACCGAGGAACAAGCGGCTGATATGTTGGTTATACAGGCAGTATCTTCATAATTATGTTTACACTAAGTACCGAGGAACAAGCGGCTGATATGTTGGTTATTATGTTTACACTAAGTACCGAGGAACAAGCGGCTGATATGTTGGTTATTCAGTCACGCAAAAAATTAGACTATTATTACAAAAAGGTCTTAACTAATTTTAGACCCACACATTGGTCCAGATCAATGACATTTAGTGCTGAAATAATCTAGGACCACACCGCACATATGTTAGTCAGCCAGACTAACATACAGTATGTGTGCTCTTCCACACATACACACACACTCATTTCCGCACACACTTGCACACGAGTACTCTCTCTCTCTCTCTCTCTCTCTCTCTCTCTCTCTCTCTCTCTCTCTCTCTCACACACACACACAACCACACACACTCACTCATATATACGCGTTTTAATTGCGCACCCAGCAGACAAATTTAACCCTGTTTTATATCTGGCAAAAAACGTTGAGGTTGCGGAAGCTGGGATTCGCATATTAATGGGAGATCTACACTTGGGGGATTTTTTCTAGACTCCTTTCTCCCTCATTTTTGGCCCCATTGCTTTTGATATTTTAAACCGTTCGCCCCATTAGTTTGGCGATATTAAACAGTTTCGCCCCATTTCTGTCAATGTTAAGACCTTTCGTGCCAATTAGGTGTCGATGTTTTCCTGGCGAACGATAGCGAGCCTGTAATTTAAGAGGAACTGGCCTTCGGCCGGGAAATGTTTCTACCGAAAAAAATTACAAATTAATCTTGAAAGAGGGTCTAGGGGTTGTTTTTCTTTAACTTGATGGAGGTCTGGGGAACAAACTAAAAAATCTCCCCTTAATTAGACTCAGATGGCATCAGAGAGTTAGTACATGACATAATACTCACACCCTCACTGTTAATGGTATTGTGTTAAATGTTATTGTATGTTGACGTTTTATTTCTTGTTGTCTATGTGTATGAAGGAAGCAACAGGCAATGTTACGTGTAATAAGTTAGGTCCTCCTAACCCCCCTCCCTTCCCCCCCCCCCCCTTCCCCCCCCAAAAAAAAAAAAGAAAAAAATAATATATATATATATAATTAAAACAATAATACTTATAATAATAATAATAATAATAATACAATATAATTATATATATATATATATATATATATATATATATTATAATATATATATATTCTATATATATATATATATATATATATATATAATATATATATATTATATAATATATATATTATATATATAATTAAAACAATAACACTTATAATAATAATAATAATATTAATAATAATACAATAAATATAGTTTAATGTGATAGGGAGCCAAATTCAAGGTACGTTGGAATCCAAGTGATTGGACACACGGAACTTGGAGCAGTTTAAGTCATAGGATGAAGGAAAATAGATTGAGGGAGAAAGTTCCAGACTTTACTTGTTGATTAAAGGAAAGACTGAAATAACCAATGGGAAAAAAACATTGGTATAAAAGAGAAAAGACAGGATCATGTGCGTGATGTAGAAGTACTATATATTGTTATGTGTATGGGGAAGATAGAGAGAGTGTGTGTGTGTGTGGGTGTGGGAGTGTGTGTCAGTGAGGGGAAGAGAGAGAGAGAGCGTTCTAGCTATCTAATCCCAAACACCATCCCCGAGTGGGGTGGCCGCGCATTAATTGCCTCCATGTTCCTCTGTCATGCGTCAGCCGATGCCCCTCCTCCCACTCAACACCACTTTCACTCATATATCTCTCAACTCCATCCTTCCATATCATGCTCGGTCTTGCTCTCCCTCTCTGCTCTTCTCCCTCTCTAAGAGTCACAAGGAGTCAAAATGTATTCTTAATATGTCAAAGAACTTGCGGTCTACTCCAGGGACATACTAAAGGTGAACATAAATTATTGAATAGCCGCCTACAGTCATTGTACTGTGTGCAAAATAATGTCTACACTATTCTAGAATGACTCTACTGAAACACTATTTAAAACTTTAAAGATACATTTGTTCTACAGTAGGCAGAACACATAATATAGTTGTTCTACAGTAGGCAGAACACATACTATAGTTGTTCTACAGTAGGCAGAACACATAATATAGTTGAACAAATGTGCATATATATTAAATCTATTTAACTATCTCTTATTGAGGCAAAGCAGCTTGTAGTAATCCATATTGTCAAGTATATTTTGTAATATAAACACGACAATGAATTGACATAATTGCCTACAGGCTTTCACTGGCCATAAACTGAAAGTGTTCAAACTGCTCTCAAAGCAAAGTCTCCTTTAATTGATAGAAGAATGAGTTTTGCAACCTTTACTTGGACTCATCCATATTACTCTAAGTCCGTTTTGAATGTTGGATGCCAAAATTGCCCAACAATATTTAAAAAAGGGCCGGTTCTAGAGCATTATAGAGCGTAAAAACTGTCTCCTTATTCTTGTATTGAAAATATAAGAATATATAGCCATTATTATCTGGATGCAGTGAGGGAGGATATGCGGGTGGTTGGTGTGACGGAGGAAGATGCAGGGGACAGGCTGAGATGGAGACGAGTGATCCGCTGTGGCGACCCCTATGAGGAACAACCGAAAGAATAAGATTATTTGTATTTGTTCTTGCGTTTCTAATAAGATTAACCGCGGTACTTGAACAAATCTTAGGACGCTGATAATATGAAATCCCAATTACTTTTCCAAGTGAATATTCTGAAATGAGATATGCTTACCTGACATGCATAATTATTTTGTGAACCTCTTTCAGTTCGGGCTGTTACATAAAAAATACGGTCATCACTGCGGCACTTGTTATATGACAATTGCCAAATTTCCGCCTTGAACAAGGGGTGGGAGGCAGGCGAGCGAGTCTAAAGCGCGGTTCCCATACCTCCGTTTTGACCTCCGTTTGGGACGGACCTATGTCATCGATGACGTAGGCCGTGAGTGCTCTCCCAGGAGTTAAAACTTCACGAGCGTGAAATCCAATGTTGCCACTCTACCTCTTAGCTCGCCAAGTTGGGTTTACTTTAAGTATAAATGGCAAATTATTCGTCTTTGTGGTACTGCTTGACACAATTTATCATGATATGCACTATGTAAACAGTCAAAATATGGGAGAGTATTTAAAAAGCCTGAAATCCAAGATAAATTAACGAGCACTAGCATCAAAAGAGGCAATGTACTTCAAGCCTAAATGTGTTGAATTCGGAATAAATATTACACAATATCCATAATTGGTCGTCGTGACAACATGCACAGCTATCAAATTACACTTTCTATGCAACTCTGGCTTCGCCAAATGGAAAGTATGAGACTATTTAAAAATGTGGGCTACCTTTTCGCTTTGCTCCTGGGCTATAAACATTGGCAGTACTTCAGAACTCGCCCAACATTGTGTCTGTGGCGGAGAGGGCTAGTGTTTATCTTGTTTACATTATAAATACGCACTATACGTACATTCTGTGTGTATGTATAGGCTATAGGATGTGTACTATTCATTGGTGACCAGTACATGCCAATATAATATATCATGGGCACCATAAATATAAGTAATTGTCTTCCGTCGTCCGTCCAAAGTTAAATCCCAGTCAACTTTTCTGTGACAGGATCCGGGATCGGAAGCGCGCGAAACGGAGAACAATAGACCTCGGTTCCCACTCGCCGGAGCCCACGCGTGAAGGAACCTACGTCATTGATGACATAGGTCCGTCCCAAACGGAGGTCAAAACGGAGGTATGGGAACCGCGCTTAACCCTTAAAGATCGGGGGCGGACTTAAGTCCGCCTCCAATTTGCAGCAAGTTAGGAGCATTATTAAGGCTTTTATAGGGTTAAAATCGAGTGCAAATGGCCGGGAGCGCAGCGGGCCTGACAGCCGACTCCCAGGGCTTACCGCCGCCCATTAACTCATGTTCCCTGTGTTCTCGAGAGGCCGGCAGTGTAGCCAGTAGTGAGCATAGCTGGGAAAAATATGCCGCTATATGCTAAACTCCCATGTTACTGCTACCACTGTATGAGAACCACGAGTGCTACGTAGCTCGTTCTGGTCTCATTTTGAAGCTTTTAGCGCCTAGTTTTTTGCTGAATACATTTCTTTTCATGCAGATACTTGATTTATCATTCAGGAGGGCCTGAATATGCCCAAATAAGCCCAAAACCCCCCCGCTAGACAAGGGTTAAGCAGCGCGGGATCGTCCCATCCACCGCCCCCCGTGTCTGAGCCATCACTAGTGGCAGTGGGAGACGTCTCCAACTCCCTTACAGACTTGGGAATAGCGGAAACCACTCAAACTCGCTATTTTTTACCAATTTAGCGTCACATGTGCAATATCGTTGCATGGCAACCAGTGGTCGTACAGACATGATTTAGGTGTCATTGGAAAGGTCTATTCCTCTGCTTTCGAGGATATATCATTGAAATACGTTCTAGCTCTTGTTTATACATGCACATTTGCAAGGAGTTACAAAGAATAATTAGTATCTCAGAGTCTTTGCGGTCAATTCCGAGGAGATGCTCCAAGTGGAAGGAGAGACTGTTTAGTGCACTACAGTCTTTACAGAGTGTGAAAAATACTATCTACTCTCTTCTTGAACTGATCTACTGAAGAACTATTTACAACTTCGGAGGGAAGTTTGTTCCCGGAAGAACAGATCTTATATATGACAAAGTTTCCACAGATACTAGTACTGAACCTTTTCAATTCTAATTTCCAGCATTGGTTGTGTGTTGTATTCATATTGAGGCTAAACATTTTGCTATAATCCACATTGTCAAACCCATTAAGTATTTTAAAAACTTCAATGAGCTGACCTTGTAGTCTGCGTGTCTCCAACGGGAAGATATCAAGAGCTCTCAACCGGTCCTCATAGCTCATTCTTCTAAGCGATGGAATAAGCTTTGGAGCCCTAGATTGTACTCTTTCCAGTCGCTCTATATCTTTCCTGAGTGCTGGAGACCAGAATTAAATAGCATACTCCAGGAGAGGCTGTATCAGAGCATTGTAAATTGTGAGGACTATTTCCTTATTTCTATACTTAAATTGCCTCTTAATATAGTCCAATAATTTTTTAGCTTTCTTCTGTACTTCAATGCACTGCTTGGAAAACTTTAGGTCACTGCTAATCAGAACACCCAAATCCTTTTCCAAGTCAGTCACTTCCAGAGGCTTTCCCAATAGTGAATAGCCTGAATTGGGGTTTGCTTGTCCGATATGCATCACCTTGCACTTTTCCAAGTTTAAATGCATCTGCCATGTCTCCGACCATTCACCCAGTTTGTTGAGGTCCATCCTGAGCTGTTCATCTCCTTTGGGGTTCTTCACATTCATTCCAAGCTTTATGTCATCTGCTTACTTGGAGAACACACTCAACAGACCAATATCCATGTTATTGACATATATGATAAACAGTAGTGGGCAAAGAACAGATCCCTGTGGAACTCCAGAAGTGACTGAAGTCCACTCAGAAGAAACACCATTGATTACCACTTGTTGTTGTCTACCTATTAGCCAACTTTCTATCCAAGTTGTGACCTCTGTATTGATACCTAGCGCACTCACTTTTAACATTAGCCTGCAATGACGCACTTTGTCAAAAGTGGTTTGAAAATCTAAGTAAAGGATGTCTATGGCTCTACTTTTGTCATACTCACTCAGCATTTCATGGAAAAATTCCAGCAAATTGGTATGACATGATCGGTGTTGCCTGAATCCATGTTGGGAATCTGTAATTAAATTTTGGATTTCTAGGTAGTCAACTATCTTGTCTAATAGTATCCCTTCTAAGAGTTTTACTATTACAGAAGTCAAGCTAATTGGCCGATAATTCTTGGGACACTCGTGATCCCATTTCTTAAAGATTGGGGTCACATTGGCCAGTTTCCAGTCTTCAGGGATTTCTCCATTTTCTAGTGATTTATTGAAGATGTCTACTAAGAAAGGTGCGATTTCATCTCACACTTCACATACAACTCTAGGAAGAAAGCCATCTGGGGTGACTTGAACCTATTTAACTTATCTATTCTTTTTGCTACATCCTCTGGGGTACATCTAATTCTGCTAAGAACTTCACCCTCATGCACTAATCCTGGACTTGGCATGTTACTGATATTTTCTCTTGTGAATACTGAAGCAAAATAGTCGTTTAGGTATTTAGCTATATCAGTGTCAGAGGTTTGTAGTTTGCCTTTTGGATCCTTTAGAGGTCCAATGCTTCTTTTGAATGGCTTCCTGCTGTTCACATAGCTGAAGAACTCTTTATGATTCTCTTTGCAGAGGGCTTCAACCCTGAGTTCATCATTCCGCGTTGCTTCCTTTATAAGAGATTTCACTCTTCTACTCATATTTTTGAAGGACTTTAAATCTCTTTTGTCTTGACTTCTTTTGGCCTTTCTGTATGCAACCTTTCTCTTTCTAGTTGCTGAAGCTATGTCACTTGTGAACCATTTTGGTTGGGTTGAGCCTGATTTGGTAAGTTTAGTAGGAACGAATGCAGCGAGAGAGAGAGAGAGACTGTAATATACAAACACTGAATGCTAATGATGTGGATATTTAAATGTTCTTTGTAACACAGAGCGATACCTCCTCCTTGAGTGCTTCTATCTTTCCTCACCCAATTTGAATATCCTTGTATTCTGGCATAATTAGGGGGTACCCTTTCATCCAGGAATGTTTCCTCTAGGAATACAATATCTGTTATCTCTCTCTCTCTCGCAATGTTATACAGATAAGACCAGCTCCATTCTACCCTAAGCTGTGATACGGACGCAGCATTTATCTCTCATTTTGGACTTAGGAAGATATGTCCTGAGTTATTGCTCGCTCACCAGGGAATCTCTTATGCTAATAACCGAGTTTTATACCATTATGTTTCTTAATGCCAGCACTTCGGTACCCATTTTGCAGAGAGTAAGGTTAATTTGTGTATTTATATACTTTCATATATACGAAGAAAGTAATTTTGTGTTGCTTTGCTTTTTTGAGTGAAGCTTCAAGATGATAACAGATTTACTCGATAATCGATAACAGCCAAATATATATACGCACAAAAGGCATTTTGCATTAACCCATTGACTGCGGGTTATGTTCCGGAATGTCCTGGCAATTTACAGCAATTTCCAGGCTTTAAAAGCCTGTGAAAGCTGTAGAAATCGAGTGTCAGTGGGCGGGAGCGTGAGGGACCCACCTCCGACCCTCAGAGCAGCGAGCCGCTCACTGAGGGAGACTGTGTCTCGCGCGGGTGTCTCACAACAGTGTTGCCGAGCGAGCGAGAGCTAATAATTAGCGGTTTTCCCGCATGTCTATGGCACCGCTGCGGGTGAGCCCCGCCACCTACGAAGCCCGTTCTGGTCTCATTTTGAAGCTATTTTTGCCTAGTTTTCGGCAGAATACAGTTCATTTAATGCAGATGCTTGAATAATCATTCAGGAGTGCCTGAATATGCCATAAATAGCCCAAATATGCCCGCAGCATAAGTGTTAATGTGTGAAGTCATGTTTGATACTGTACACTCCCTACCTATGCAGAAGTTCTGTATCCTAAACGATGGCCTATACTTTCTGAATAAGATTAGATTTGTTTATGGAAGAAGTTTTGGAATCAAAGGGTTGAACACTATTTAACCTAACCCTCTGCCTTCCATAGGTCTTTCTTAATCTAAATGAAATTGCTAAATTCATAAAAGGTATAATGGGTTATCATATTGAAAGGGCTAAAGTTGTACAAACTTTGAGTTGGACTATTTTTGTAATGTAGAACAATAGCATTTATGATTTCATTCTTACCTAATCTGTTCATTATATTTAGGCCAAGAATTTTGACCACAATCCTCTATAAGTAGAAACCGACTAGAGTAGCTCCTAGTTGATATATAGCCAGAGTTTGAACATTTACAACCCATTTGCTCTAGCCTTTTTTTAGTTGCAGATGTTACGGATCATGATTTTTGGCCTACCTATAATAGATGGACTATAGGTTCTTCATGTGACGTCATTATATCCTATTTTATACTAGCTACCTACAGGTGATTATGTTTAACTCAGGAAAGACTGGCTCCAGTTATCGGGTTTATTGATATAGTGCTTTACCTTTTGATTACTATTTGTCCTGTCTAAACTGTGTGCTATAATTTGTCAGGGGAGTTAATAAAGTAGAAGTGGTGCTTTGCCCGAAATCAAAACGGCATACCCAACTCTGCGATGGGTGACCATCATCACTACTTGTGTTACCTAGAGATCTTATAGAATAACAGAGAGGTTGGCCAGCCAGATTTTCAAGCTGTGTTCTGATTGGTTGAATTTCGTGGGCGCCATTTTGGTGCGAAGGCATCTGTCATGATTAAGCTTTACGGCGCTTATTTCAGCAAATTCGTGTTGGCAATGCTTATTTACGTTAATTAAATTAATGTACGGCTAATCTGATGTCCATAAAGTACTCAAATTAGATTACTTTTAATAATGCATGATTAAGGTTTAGTTTAATAATAAATAACAAATTAGATTACTTTTAATAATGCATGATTAAGGTTTAGTTTAATAATAAATAACAAATTCGCCTATGATTATATTTTGTTATTTTGTATTAAACTAAACTTACCTACCTAACCCAACCTGACCTATCCAAAACGGGGCAAGTTCCTCGTACAAATGCGGGGCTAGTTGACTACAATTGTCCGTAGAAATTTACGGACAAATTGCTGGTGTGACACCGCCTTAACTTGTCCTTGTTATGTACAGTTGGCCAAATAAGTCGTGTCGCCGCTGTCATTACTTTTTGCTCTCTCTGTGCTGTATTATTGTCTGTCAGATGTTAAATATGGTGTGCATAGATGAAAACATGTTTGTATATCTCGCTCAAAACGATGAATTAATGCTAAGACAGTGCTGATACCAATTATTGATCGAAATATATATACTTGTTGCTGCGTCATCACTTATTTGGCCGACTGTACGTGACGTGATCAGTGTTGCAGCTGGCCTACATGCAGTGGCTACTTCACTGAATAGACTTAATAGGCTTAATTGGGTTTATTAGTGTCAATAATTGCGTATACTGTATGAATAGTGATGATTAACCAAGTAAGGAGTTTGTTGCCAGCCAAGGATCGTGCAAAACCTAAGGAGCACTTTTTATTTATAATTGAGCATATTAGTATTTATTTGCACTTGTATTATATTTGTTTATATATTTTTTAGTTTCCCCAGTAGACCTCTATCAAGCTTAATACAAAAAAAAAGACCCTTCTTCAAGATAAATGTATACATTTTCAATAGAAAAATTTCCCGGCCAAAGGCCGGACCTCTTAAATAACAGGCTCTCGCTATGACTCGCCAGGAAAAAATCAACACCTAAATGACACGTAAAGTATTAATATCAACAAATATATGGGGTGAAAGGTCTTATAATAGCCAAACTAATGAGCCGAACGTCATAAAATCTGAAAGCTAATGGGGCTATACATGAGGAAGAAGGGGGACCAGAAAACCGGCCCATCTCCCCTTAAGTTCCCCAGAACCGTTCTCCTACTCCAAATATATGTTTTGGATGCATTAAGGCCGCGTCATACAGACTACGACTACGAACGTTGGGCGACAAAGCCCCGAATTGGATGACTTGCATATTTTAACCGAATCAACCGAAATTGTCCCGAAGTTTTAAGAAGAACATCCCGTAGGTAGTACTATTACTTCGTGACACAGATATATCGTGTTTATATTGTATACACCAGGGTCCAGAGAATATAGGGTCAACCCACGCGCAGGTACCTGTGAATGAGTGACGTCACAGGCCCCACGCTCTGCCTGAACCCCTCATATAAGACATCTTGTTTTTGTGATATATTGAACTATGCGTGTATATAGAATCTTATTTAATGTTACAGGACAAATGAAAACATTAAAATATATCAAGCTTAGTATATTTTACAATTAAATGTGCATAAATATGAGGTAATATATTATGGATGATAGCGAGCATACCAATGAATAACATGTAGGCTATAGGCTACACCAAGAAAGTGCTTACATTAACTTCATATGAGAGAGAGAGTGGGAGTGGTTGATACCTGATTAGGGGCTACTTATTCCTAATGGCATTAGTGAAGGAACAGACACACACGCACACAGACTTGTGTTTGTGTGTGTGGACAAGCGGTGATGTGTGTGTGTGTTGATCTGAGTGAAAATCTGTGAGTGTATGTGTGTATGGGATAGTGGGAATGAGTGTTTGTGTATGCGTATCTTGCTCACCTTTATCATGACAAAAGGACTGCATTTTACAAACCATGAGTGTGTGTGTTGAATTCTAGCTTGTCAATGTTAAGCTGATAAATCTTTTTAATGCCCTATGAATTTTCCGCCAAGTAGAAGGGACACACACACATACTTATGCACACTCACTCACACACACACACACACACTCACGCACGCACATACACTTACGCACACTCACTAACACACACACACATGCATTTTACAAACTCATGTGTGTGTGTGGGTTGGGGTTAGTTTCTAGCTTGTCAATGTTATGCTGAATATTTTTCCTAACGTCATACACACACAGTCACACAGATAGATACATTTATACATTTTATAAACTGTGTGTGCATGTGTGTGTGTGGGTTGGAGTTAATTCTAGCTTGTCAATGTTAAGCAGAATAGTTTTCCTAACGTCATACACACACACACACACGCACTGCATTTTACAAACTGTGTGTGTGTGTGTGTGCGCGCGCGCGCGCTTTTGAATTCTACCTTGCCCATGTTAAGCTGATGATTGTTTCTACTTTCATATTACCAGCTGCCAAATTAAAACAGCAAGCTACAAGGGCTATGTATTCATTGATTAGTAAATGCAGACAATTTAATTTACCAGTCGATATACAGCTGGAATTGTTTAAAGCAATGGTTAGACCAGTTATGTTGTACTGTATGCTGCTGAGGTATGGGGACATTATGTTATTAGAAAATTAGAACAGCTTCATTTGAGGTTTTTAAAGCATACATTACATGTTCATAAGTATACTAGTAATGACATGTTGTATGGTCAACTTGGTGAATATCCTATAGACATAAATATTAAGTGTTCAATGATCGGTTACTGGGTGAGATTAATTACTGGTAAAACAAGTACGGTAAGTTAAGTTATATAATGTACAAGTGTTTGTTTCATTTGGATCAGGTTGGTGTTTATACTTCACCTTGGTTGAATTGTGTTAAAAGTATTTGTAATGACTGTGGGATGTCTGGAGTCTGGTTATTACACGATGTAATAACCCCAGCCTGGTTCAGATTGGCAATAGAACAACAGCTTAAAGATCAACGGATAACAAAATGGAATAGTAATTTGTCAAGTAGGGCCATTTGTAGTAGCTATAGAACTTATACAGTTGTCTTCAGTATGGAGGATTATCTTGTGAAATTGGATAATCAATCAATCAATCAATCAGTCTTTATTTCATAATATACATAAATTTACATATATTACATATGGAGGGGAATCAGTCAGAATAGAGTAATAAAAATGTGGTATAATTATTTACAAATCGACTATAAAAATAATACAAAATAATAAAAATAATACCCGCTGTATATCCGGCGGGCATTAATATCAAGCTCATTGGCACACTCGACCAAAAAACAATCCTCACACCGGCGAGCCACAAAAAATCCAGTGTGAACGGAAAGAATCGGGGGAAACACACGTCTGTGAGGCACCATCACAAGACTTCGACCCACCTCCAGAATGTTCAGAGCGCCAGTGCAAAGACCGCTTCTCGGTCGAGTGTACATCTCTGGCACAAATTCATACTGTTCTACTATTAAACAGTAGAAGTGTAAGCATTTACAAGTTACAGCAAAATGTCATTATGCTATCACATGAACTTGGGCAAGTATCTTACTTACACGCACATTGTAACATTTGACATGTATAGCCATGGTATTGCGCATGGATAGATCATAATATGTTAGCCCATATCAAACAATTACAAACCTGTCTACCTGATTATAATATCACTGGGATTTTTCGTTCTTCATGGTTTTGGATCCAATTTATCCTAGAAATAATAATATCTAATTCTTCAACCGCAATGCTCACATTATAATCTTCCCTCATCAATTTGAGTACATAACTATAAAAGTAACCTGTTTTTAAAAGTGGCATACTGCTTCTTATTATGTAGTTGGCAGATTTTTCAAGTCTTTTTGCGTACCGACATTGTATCAGTGTTACTTGATGGTTCAATAATAACAGGTTACATGCATTGGCTGATTCATGGCTGCTAGCATGAACAGGTGCACCCACCATATTTGTCATGGCTTTACTATATGCAATATTAAAAGTTTTGAACATACATGATTTTTTGGTTTTAGAATGGTTCCATAGAGATAATCCGAAATCAGGCTTACAATATGAATTAAACAAGAAAATAAGAGTATCTAAATATACGTAAGTAAAATCCCACTTGACACTGTTAAAACTTGCATAAAAATTATTAAGTCTATATTTTATGGATAAGGGAGAGAGACTAGCTATAAGTAAACTGAGAGCAAGTAATAATAAATTACCAGTTAATACTGGTAGACACAGAAATATTGATAGAGAAGACAGGGTATGTACTAAATGTAATGAAAATGTGGTGCAGGACGAATATAATTTGTTGTTTATATGTCAAAAGGAGGATATTGTACAGTTAAGGAATAGATATATTTCTCATTACTACAAGCATAACCCAACACAGTATAAATATATACTGTTAATGAATAATACTAACTTAAAATGTATGAAGAATCTGTCACCTCTTCTCAAAAGAACGTTTACTATATATAGATAGATCAAGTCTTAGGACATTTAATATAGTTTGCTTAAGATGTACCAGTGTATTTACGTGTACGCTAATTTAGTTAGCAAAGGCATATTGTACATGTGTAGCATGTAAGGGGCTGTAGCATGTAAGGGGCTGTGCTCCATACTTTTTGTAAAAGTCTGAGCAAAATAAACTCAATTCAATTCACACACACACACATACACACACACACACATTGTAATTGTCTCAACTTCTAATGTTGTTAGTTAAGCCTTTGAGTACCAGCTACGTGTGTTATATTGTATTCTAGCTAGGATATATTAATACGATATTATGCAGCTTCGGAAGGATCTACGGTAGTTAAAAAGGTTGGTCGAGATAGTTGGAAGCCATATTATTGCTAGAGGTCCTTCCTAATCTGAATACAATGGTCTAATAGTGGCTACACTATAAAGAAAAGGACATCACCGGTACTTTATGGGTTAACTGTATAGTAACTAACATCATTGTTTTTATGCTATATATTTCAAGATAGGTATCTTAGCATTCATAATTCCAAATCATTATCATACCACACACAACTAGAATTATAAAACATCCGCTTTGTTTCACCTGTATGTTCGTGATTGAGTTCTCAAAGTGAATGAACTGACCGACCTCCCACTGACCCCTAGCCTCTGTCCCCACTGTGGGGAGAATGACGTCATGCGCGATAGACAGCGCGTTTTCTTTGAGCGGTGGGTTGACCCTATTTTCTCTGGACCCTGGTATACACATTATCTAATGATAATGTCGGACAGGTTGGGGAAAGGTATCCTGGCCAGGATTGCAACCCACTTACTCCAGAAATTGTTCATATATGTGAAAGTTGGGCACCGTATCCATATGTGTTTTCACCAACCCACCAATTAATTCACAAATAAACCTAACTAATGAAAACAAAATTAAAGTAATGAATATATGTGGTAGTCCAAGGACTCGAACCTAGGATACTCACACCCGAAATTCTGCACACTAAGCATTATGCTATCAAGACAGTTAAAGGTTTATGCACAAGCCTACGATATAATATTATGCATTCTCGAATACTGCATATTAATCTAAGCATGTACATAATCCCACTGCGCTATGGTAGCCTAATGATTAGACTTAGACGAATGGAAGGGGTAATTAATGGGGCACTTAACCACTAAGGAAGGCCTCACTATAAATTACTCCTGAACCAAGATAAATTCATATTTGTTTTCACCAACCCACCAATTAATTTACAAATAAACCTAACTAATGAAATCAATGAAAGTAATGAATACATGTGGTACTCCAAAGACTCGAACCTAGGATACTCACACCGAAATTCCGCACACTAAGCATTACGCTATTAATTAAGACAGTTAAAGGTTTATGGACAAGCCTACGATATATTATGCATTCTAACAATACTGCATATTAATCTAAGCATGTATACATACTCCCACTGCGCTATAGTAGCCTAATGTTTAGACGAATGGAAGCGGTAATTAATGGGGCATTTAACCACTAAGGTGCCCAACTCTCACAACAATATATGGAGTGAATGGGTTCCAATCCTGGTTAGAATATATCTCTCCCGTACACAACATCCTCAAGGTTTGCAGGGATCTACTGATTTTAATTACACTCATTTGTTTTCATCAAAGCGAAAGGTTTATTTTGGCATAGTTTAGGAATGGGGCAGTATGACTATTGAGTTCAAACTACTAATTTAGCATACATTAATGTACCCTCTTTACAGATTACGGAAGAATATATTATTTTTCAATGTTAGTGTTCCTAGTTAGTTGCATAGATTTTAATAAAAGTAACTTATAAGACATGTGAGTACCCTCTCCCTCTCCCTTATGTTCTTCTGTATGCAATTATAACTATCAAGATGGATTTTTCATGGAACTTGAGTTTCAATAAATATTATGTATTGTAGTGTATCTTATGTATAAACAATTATATTCATTAATTCGTTTCCAGAGATATACTTTCATTATTAGAAATAGGTAAGGTCCGGGAATTTGTTTGACTGACTGTACAGTATACATGGTATTTCATTATCTCCTCCACTTGTGTTTACCTTGCGTTGTTTCGGCCATACATCAGTGGCCTCGGCGAGAGCTGCTCCCCCCGAGTATGATTGCTGCCAGTGTTTGATGCAGCAGGCAATTCGAGGGGGCAGCTCTCACCCCCGTGAAGCATGGCTGATCAGGCACCGACTTGAGATGGTTGTCCAAGGTTTTCTTGAAGACTTCCGTTGGCACATCCATCAGGTTTCTCACGTTCTCTGGCATTTTGTTGAAGAGACTCGGGCCCCTAGTTGTCAACCAGGAGTCCCTCAGTGTGCCCAGAGCTCCCCTACACTTTTGGGGTGGGATGTTACATTTCCTACCCCCCCCCCCCCCCCCCCCCTGTCGCTCCAGTTCTATGATATTGTGGTGTGAAGACTAGACCCTCAATAACTTTCCATGTGTAGATTATCAAGTATTGTTCTCTTCTTCGCTCCAACGAATAGAGGTTAAGAGCCTTCAGCCGATCTCAGTTGTGAAAATGTTTTACCGAGCTGATGTGGGACGTGAAGCTTCTTTGAACACTCTCTATTTTGTATATTTCTCCAGCTTTGTGTGGAAATGTTAGCACACTGCAATACTCTAGTCGTGGGATCACCAATGATTTGAAAAGCTACGTTATCATTGGCCATTCTTCTCGTGTCTTGAAAGTGCGCAGTATCCAACCTGCTAGTTTCCTTTCCGCCACTGCGTATTTGTTACCATTACCATTTGATGTATTAGATATACGTAACTGTGTTCGTACTTAGCCCAATGAGGATTGTGACGTGGTATTGACAGTTTATTCTTATACGATTGTATTCAGTTTAGGAAGGAATTGTGGGACTCAGAGGGTTCATTGAGTTAGTCTTTTCCTTATTAATGCCCACAGATCCTTCCTAAAAATTACTACAATCGCAATCGCTTAGTAATAACCAGAGTAAACTGTCAAGTGCATCGTAATCCTTAAGGGGTTAGATTGTTTTTCTTTATTGATTCATGTAAGTTTATATAATATTGAGAATGACACGTTATTTTATCTCTAAGTTAACAATTGTTTTATTTTTGTTTTATTTTTCAGAAGCCGTGGAGGCAAATACAACCTGGCTTCGAGTGCTAATCCACCTGAAAGACCTGATAGATCATGGGTCTGGAAAGTACGAAGGAAAGGAAGCAACAACAGACCCAATGAACGTGATGAGGCAGTGTGCAGCCTAAAGTGTGTTCAAAGTAAACTATACTACCTTGATAAACTGCTCGTGTGATGCCGCCTCTGTCCAATACAAATGTACAGAAAGGTAGCGTTTCCAATTTCTACAAGGTTAAGAACATAAGAAAACAAGAAAAATGGAAATCTACAGAAGGCCTATTGGCCCATACGAAGCAGACCCCTTCTTCCCTACAACCCTATTTGTTCTTTTACACTTTCATCCCCTACACTACATCTCTCACTATAACCTATGTTAGCTTGAATACACTATAGTTTTAACCCTTTTAGTGCGGGTGGCATATTTTTGTCTGTGGCTGTATATAGACAATATTATGCAGCTTTAGTTCTGTTACAGAAAAATTTCAAATGTGATACTTTAATCTCTTTAATATCTAGACGGCATTACTAAGCCAAATGTATTTGTTTAATGTTAACCAAACATCATTAACATTGTCATACACATACCAAATGAGTTAGTCACCAGTAAAGAAAACAAAACATTAACATAAGATGAAGACAAAATTTGATAGATAACATATTTAGTAAATAATATGAAGCTGATTTTCAGCATATATATTTGAATCCTATTATGCAGATTGGAGTAATAATATTGACAAATATTCTTGTGATTGTATAACAAATCGGTTTATTAATTTTGTCCTGGACACCTTGATCAATTGGATAATAAGCTCATATTACAAATTTTTTGTAATTGAGAAGAAATCGTATACTTTTATTGAAGGAAAAAGTAAAGTAATTAATAATGTGGTTCAGTGGAATGTATCAGTATTGCATGTTTATGGGTTAGAATAATATGATACAAAAAGGGTACTTAAGCTGTTCAACAAAAATCATATGACATAACTCTGCGCGCGATTGTACAGTTTCAAACCGATGAAACAAACAATTACCGGTGCTGTGGAGGTGTGGCTAGATTTAATAACTCACAGATTAATTTATAGCTTGAAGGTGAATGCAAGAGTTTGCATATTTTCAGTATATCGTTAGCAGTGAGTGCCATCCTTCATTCACCATACCATTATATGACAATAAAGTAATCCCTGTTGGTGGTGATTGTGGCCAGCCCTTCTTAGCACTTGTGAGTTCCATCTGCTCAAAACTGTACACTCACACGCTTTGTATACATGTTTGCTGATGTAAATATCAACTTGGCTTGTTGTGACATTCTTCTGTTGATTCTTAACCCCTTACGGATGGGGATATTTGTGATTTCTTCTACCTGTGTGGTGGGCATATTTACCCTAAACGACCTTCATTCCATGCTCTTTTTCATGCATAAACAAGAGCCAGAGCGTAATACAATTATGTATCCATGAAAGGGCGATAATAGAGCTTTCGAATGACACCTGAATCATCCTTCTACGACCATGGGTTCTCTTGCAATGATGTTGCAACACAAGTGCAAAAACCCTAAAATACAGTAATTTCCTCAGAATATCCTTGAATTCAAGAGGCCATGGATGTGTAGAGGTGTGGTGGGGCTGTCAGTGGCGGGACTAGGTCCACGCCGAATGGTCAGAGCCCGCCTGTGGTCCACCCAACATGTGGACTCTCTCTCAGAGCCGATAATATGCTCAAAATCCCACCCGATTATTGTCGGGACCCGCTGAGTAGGCTATGGTTCTCTCACTCGACATACGTCGAGACCCGCGGCTTGAGTGTTAAACGTCTGCTCTACTGTTAATTATTATGTTGATTAAATGAAATTACAGGCTTACTATCGCTCACCAGGATAAAATCGACACCTACATGGAACGATTGGTTTTAAAATTGGCCAAGAAATTTGGCAAAAGGTCTTATAACTAAAACAAAAAAGGAAACGAGTCTTAACCTAAGAAATACAAGCGTCCTCTCCAGAGGTTTTACTGGTGGTCGTCGACCATCCTCTCGAGAGCCAGGATTTCAAATGCATACAAAAAATGCGTTCATTAACCCATGTTTGGCGGGATCGGACTTAAGTCGGTCTAGAGAAGAAAGGACTATGTAGCGGGGACCGACTTAAAGCGGTGTGCAATTTTGAGCAATAATTGGCTCTGAGAGAGAGACGAGCGGTGGGAGGAGTGTAGGTCGGCTCTGACCGTTCGGCATGGGGCCCGCTCGGCAACTGCCGTCCCTTCCACACACAGCCACACTCACTACCTCGCTACACAGGGAATTATGTAAGGAAATTACCGTATTTTAGGGATTTTTCCTTCGTCTTGCACGATCATTGCAAGAGAATGCGTGGTCGTAGAAGGATGGTTCTGGTGTCATTGGAAAGCTCAATTATCGCCCTTTCAGGGATACATAATTGTATTACGCTCTGGCTCTTGTTTATGCATGAAAAAGAGCACGGAAACAAGGTCGTTTAGGGTAAAACCACCCGCTTGGCGGGTAGTAGAACTTGTAGAAGTTACTGACGGGCCCGCTCGTAAGGCGTTAAACCAGGTGGCTAAAAATTGGTGGTCCCTTTTAACCTCCCCCCTTCCTTACCCTGAGTAAACCTGTCATGTGAGCTATTCCTCTCTTTTACTCTTCCATCATTCTCACCGTAATTTTTGCCTATTTATTGCATATGTTGTCTATGTGAGGCTTATTTATTGCTGTGTAATATTCAGATGATTTTCTTATATTGATACATGTACATTAGAAAGAATGAAAGTGTTCTAAAGGCCCAATATACACAATATTCCTTCATCATCCCTTCTTAACCCTCCCTTATCTGTGCTACCAGTCTGACCACTACTCTTTTTCCCCATATATTGTGCCTATTTGTGCAGTTTATTTATTGCTATATAATATTCAGATGGGTTGCTTATTTATGTATATGCACATTATAAAGCATGAAAGTGTTCAAAAAGTGATATATACGCAATACTCAGTATCAACATTCCCTTCCCTCCCCTTAGTACCACAACCTATGCGCACGACTACGGTAGTGGCAAGATCGCCGTGCGATGTCATTCGCGCCACAATTTTCAAGTACGGACCCCTTCCCCCTACATTTTTTTGGTATCAATATATATATAGTTGGATGCATGCGTGCATTTCCTACATGCTGATGTAGTTTTCGTTGCGATTTGGAATAGTTGTCAAAATGGCCATATCTTCGCCTTGGGAAATCGTAGACGTTACCATGGGATCGCGCTTCTTAGGTTAAAATCTCAAAAGTAATGGGGCTATACATGAAGGAGAAAAGGGTCCAGAAAATAAGCCCCTTAAGGGAGATGGGTAGTTTCTCTATATCCCCTTCTCCCTCATGTTTAGCCCCATTAGTTTTCATATTCATGTTTGCCCCATTAGTCTGTCGATTTTAAGAACTTCCGCCCCATTTCTTTGTCAATATTAAGACCTTTCGTGCTATTTAGGTATCAATTTTTTTCTGGCGAACGATAGTGAGCCTGTAATTTTGGAAACAGGAAATTTTTCTACCGAAATATACAAATTAATCTGGAAGGGGGATCTAATGGATGTTTTTCTTAAGTTTGATGGAGGTCTAGGGAAGAAACTAGAAAATATATATATATATGAAAAAAATCGACCAAAAAGTGAAAATATAGCCTTAAGAGGTTATTAAGTGTGCCCTATAGTAACTATATACGACATAATTATGACTTCTAATAACGTGAGATTACTGCTAAGGCGATACAGAGGAAAATGGTATAGATAAAAATATAAAGATAAAAATACAGAGTACATTATTAAATGCATAAGTTGGATAAGAACATGACTTATAAGACCCTCAAAAAATAAGTGAAATTAAAACGAGTAAGACAATAACGAAGACAGATGCAACATAAATGAGGATATGTAAATGGAATAACCGAACATAGAACCCGAAACAAATAAGTGAAATATATACAAACAACCAATAACTATGAAATAACGAAAATACAAATACAGAAAATTAAGATATTTTTAACTTAAGATCCCTAAAACAAAGAAATTAAAAGAATATTGGTATTTTGGATATGTTAGCCAAAAATAAGAACGATGAATTGTATATAGCAGTGCAAAAGACAGGGAAATAGACATTGAGGAAAATAAGAAATCCAAATAGCATACAACTTGACGAAATGTATTGCATCAGATTTACTGTACCATATTTAATCTGTATATATACAGTATATACTTGATAGATATTAGTGAAAAAGTCACAAGAAACAACAAACGATAAATCAAGAACTAGGACGAAGAAAAAGAAGAGAAAATATTTTATACACATGAAAATTGAAGAACAAGGAATCGTACCCCAAATTACACCAAACATCGCCATCTACCACTACAATCTAGAACTTCTACCTTAGACAACTCTCTCTCTCTCTCTCTCAGTATGGCGAATGAGGGTGGGTGGTGGTTGCTGTCTCCCTCCTTCCTCCTCTCCACCACCACCACCACCCTCCTCCTCTTCACCCTCCTCCACCACGCTCAGGCAGGTAACAAATCTAACGTATAGCGTCTTGTGCTCTGGTATGAAAGGCTGAGAAGGATATATAGCCCTCTAAACCTTACCAAGTCAGGTACAGAATCACGTATTAAGCCGATGGTTGGGGAATGTTTGTATTTTTCTTCTTTGTGGGCTTATATAACCCAAGAATAGTTTTAAATGTGTAAGTTTGTTGATGATTAACCCCTTGAGGAGTAAGACACATGTTACCAGTTTATTCTGGCTATCATTAGACGATTTTATTCAGTTTAAGACGGAATTTTGGAAGTCAGAAGGTGAATAACGACAGCTTTTACCACTTTTTGCCTAGAGCTCCTATGCATACGGCATAATATCGTCTGATGATAGTCAGAACAAATGTCAAAATGTGTCATAATCCTGAAGGAGTTAATTACATAAAATAAATATTTATATGAAGTATAAGTGATAAATGTCAACTATTAAATTACTCATGTGGCACTGGTGTTATATATAGGCGGATTCAGCATGTGCTATATAAATCCGATATTCGTAAGATGAGTAATTTGGAGATGAAGCACATTGTCTTGAAAATATTCCGTTGTCCAAGTAATTCTAAAATGCCCATTGGTATTTGATAAAATTCAGTTAGCCGATGGCGGTGGCCCTTTAAATTATTAATTGTATTTACGTTCGTAAAATAATGTAATTTTCTCTGGATTATTACGCTATTTTGTTTCAAGTTTTCACCGAGTTTATTTTTTTACTCCGTTTATCCATACTAAATACATTAGCAATCAATGAGGTAGTTTATGAAAAGCAATGTAATAGTTTGCAATAGGGTGATGTAAATGGTATCTCGACATAAATATTCAATCACCTTGATTACAGTGTGAGACATAAGAACATAAGAAAAACTGTATTCTGCAGAAGGCCTATTGGTCCATATCAGGCAGACCCCTTATTTCCTACACAATTCCTTTTCAATAAATAGTATGTATAGAGTGTTGTGGTTGATACATAGAACATTGTTTAAACAAAAAATCCATTAATATATTTCCATAATTTTAAAGTGGTGAAGTCAACAATTATTTATGAGTGGGCTAAAGACTATGGCATCCAATTGTACAGGTGTAAGCACATTTAAGGATACACCAGTTTAAATCTTTGAACCTTAAAAGCCAAGTTTTAAAGTTCTGGGATAAGACAATTTGTTGTATTTTCTTGTTTACATTTGATACTGATTTAAATTGGTGTAACACCATTCCTGCTCTTGACTGTACCAAGATACGGTATACAGTATATTGGACTTTCAATTAACATTTTAAAGAGTGTTGTTCATAGAGGGTGAGGATATGTACTGCAGGCAATTGAGAATTATTTACATGCAATTACACACACAACAAATATTATACATATCTCACAACCAATTGCAACAGGCAGAACATTGGCTGACTATACAATTATTCTGGTTGTCAAAGTGGATTCCCATGCACCAGCTGTTTTTTAACACCTTAAGAGCGGGTGGTAGGGTATTTTACACCGTGCCGCCCAGTGGGGTGTTTTTACCCTAAATAGGGTTGTTTCCGTGCTCATTTTCATGCATAAACAAGACCCAGAGTGTAAAACAAGTATCTATCCCTGAAAGGGCGTAAACAGAGCTTTCCAATGACACCCGAACCATCCTTCTACGACCACTGGTTCTCTTGCAACGATCGTGCAACATGAGTGCAAAAACCCTAAAATAAGGTAATTTCCGTACATAATTCCCTGTGTAGCGAGTGAGAAAGGGGGGAGAAGGGTGGAATATAGTTCAGTACGTCCACGGTGGTTGTGGGGAGCGGTCATAAGGTTACTACGCTCGTCCCACCGCTCAGCTCTCTCTCTCAGCAACATTACGTGCTGAAAATGGCACTCGACAGCTGTCGTGCACCGCCACATAGTCGAAATTTATTTCATTCGACATATGTCGCGCGCCGCCAGTTAAGGGTTAAACACATTAATTTACTATATATATATTTTTAGACAGTATGAGTTATTGCCTATAACATGAAATTACTATCACATTCGGAGCTGGTATGTAGCTCTCACAAATACACATGGAAGTGAACCTATTCATGCTTCAATTTCAGCTTTGAAATCACCTCTTGCTTGAAAACATACACCCTCTCACTACCGAAGCCTGAAGAAGAATTATATTGTACTGGTAGTGAAGGCTAGGAGCTTGTCCTAATACTGGCAATGAACAGAGCGGCTCAGTAATAACAAATTCAGCCTGTAATACCAAAACATACCTTTATTTATTTAAATATTACATATTACGTACCAAGACGTTGACCGCTACTAAAGGGTTTATATACAATATAATGCTGGCTAACAGTAAACTATTTTGATTTAGTTTAGAAAGTACCAGTAGGAATCAAAGGCTTTTAGTTTCCACAAATCATTTAAAAATTCAAGTATATTGTCTACTGATAGCCAAATTGATAAAATAAAGGATCTCAGGGTTTTTTGGAAAACATTTTTTCCATGTGATTCCCTTCCCCAGGTTTCACGAAGAGGTTGGGTTTACGATTTATAACATGTTATGTTTTGTATATGTACTATACTCAGTGACAGCCAAATTGAGAGCCTAGCCACGCCCAACCAACTCCAATTTTGGGACTGGGGGCGTCCTCCACCGACCTTCAGCTACCCCACCACCACTCGCACAAGGGACCATATTCCTAGTCGACACACAGCCCTACCGAAGTACCGTCCTATGGGTGAATCTATGACTGCATTATATAAATATGTATGACGGGATTATTCAGTCTTACAGTTTATACATGTTGCTAATACTCTCATTACTGACCAATGGTATGATATTTATCTATCTATCTAATTATTGCCAGACACCCTAATCCTTAACGGAGTGGCACCATATCATAGTCAGATTTGATAGAGAATTATAGTCTGTTTTATGTCAGCTTATGGTAAGTTGAATGCCATAGCATCTAATTTATCGATACTCAATGCCAAGTTTTCATAATATAATATATAACCAATGTTTTAATATTTAAATTGAAGATGTTGATGTGTTATTATATATTATATATTGTATATATATATATATGTATATATACCGTACTGTATGTATAAATATATATATATATATATATATATATATATATATATATATATAAATATATATATATATATATATTGAGAATATATCACAAATACATGTGAGCCACTAAATGTTTCTAGTCTCTCAGTGGGGATCGAACCATCGACCATCAGGACGATAGCCGACGCTTTAATCAATTACACCACGGCAGTCTAAAAGACACTCAGCCTTCTATCCTATTTATGTTAGGGAGAAGGGAAACCCACTAGGCGAATATATTTCAATTCAAACCTAGTTGTAGGATCCATATTTCCAGAATACCATACACAGATTTTTGAGTGTCCCGACGCAACTCGGGTCGAAATTGATTTCATTTCATTCTAACCCACAAAGCATGAGAGTTACAAATATTGAGAATATATCACAAATACATGTGAGCCACTAAATGTTTCTAGTCTCTCAGTGGGGATCGAACCATCGACCATCAGGACGATAGCCGACGCTTTAATCAATTACACCACAGCAGTCTAAAAGACACTCAGCCTTCTCACCTATTTATGTTAGGGAGAAGGGAAACCCACTAGGCGAATATATTTCAATTCAAACCTAGTTGTAGGATCCATATTTCCAGAATACCATACACGGATTTTTGAGTGTCCCGACGCAACTCGGGTCGAAATTGATTTAATTTAATTCTAACCCACAAAGCATGAGAGTTACAAATATTGAGAATATATCACAAATACACGTGAGCCACTAAATGTTTCTAGTCTCTCAGTGGGGATCGAACCATCGACCATCAGGACGATAGCCGACGCTTTAATCAATTACACCACGGCAGTCTAAAAGACACTCAGCCTTCTATCCTATTTATGTTAGGGAGAAGGGAAACCCACTATAGTCAAACTCAACTGAAATGAGCTCCAAGGAGGTCAAGGTCGCCCTGTGCGGTGTTGCCACTTTTCTACCAAAACAAACCTTTTAGAAAACGGGAAACCAAGGAACACCACATTTAGAAGGGAGACTTGAAATAAATGTAAAATACGTTTTTATGTCTGGAAGGGTTATTGGTATTCTTGTATAAAAGTTACAGAAACGAAATAATAGGTAGGCTATATTTGTATATACCTATTTACATTGTACAGCATCTCCCTTGCCTGGCTATGAAGATGAGAGTACCTTTTCCGAGTTTTTCCTTCCATGGTGGTCGCGCTATTAATGAGGGTTAGTGACCGTCTGACCTGGATGATGTTGTTGTCGTAGTTTGAGGTCATTTAAAGCATTGCCATTACTCGTATCCAGCTCTCTCTCTCTCTCTCTTTTGATGGGATTACATTGTGCTATATTGCATTTTGGAGATTGTGTATGTATGTGTGTGTTTGTGTGTGTATCTGTAGGGGTGTGTGTGAGTGCGTGCGTAGCCAACAGAACCGCATTGACATTACTTGGCAGCGTCGCATATCATACCATTCCTTAAATCTATTTATAGCTGTCCCCAGAAAAATGGCAGCATGTTCTAAATAGCGTGCCATATGTTGTATAAATTCCTTCTATATATCCTTAAAATGATATGTTTCTTAACACCACATAACCTTTAAAAATTGTAATATAATATATATAGTCATAAAAGCTAAAATTAATTTGTTAATAGCCTGAAAAACTAACATTTGTTGTTAAAGCTTTGAATATTTGACAACACCGCACAGGGCGAGGGACTCCACCTTGCAGCTCATTTCATAGGAGGATGACTATAGGCGAATATATTTCAATTCAAACCTAGTTGTAGGATCCATATTTCCAGAATACCATACACGGATTTTTGAGTGTCCCGACGCAACTCGGGTCGAAATTGATTTAATTTAATTCTAACCCACAAAGCATGAGAGTTACAAATATTGAGAATATATCACAAATACACGTGAGCCACTAAATGTTTCTAGTCTCTCAGTGGGGATCGAACCATCGACCATCAGGACGATAGCCGACGCTGCGTCGAGTTGCGTCGGGACACTCAAAAATCTGTGTATGGTATTCTGGAAATATGGATCCTACAACTAGGTTTGAATTGAAATATATTCGCCTAGTGGGTTTCCCTTCTCCCTAACATAAATAGGATAGAAGGCTGAGTGTCTTTTAGACTGCCGTAGTGTAATTGATTAAAGCGTCGGCTATCGTCCTGATGGGCGATGGTTCGATCCCCACTGAGAGACTAGAAACATTTATAGGCTCACATGTATTTGTGATATATTCTCAATATTTGTAACTCTCATGCTTTGTGGGTTAGAATTAAATTAAATCAATTTCGACCCGAGTTGCGTCGGGACACTCAAAAATCCGTGTATGGTATTCTGGAAATATGGATCCTACAACTAGGTTTGAATTGAAATATATTCGCCTAGTGGGTTTCCCTTCTCCCTAACATAAATAGGATAGAAGGCTGAGTGTATTTTAGACTGCCGTGGTGTAATTGATTAAAGCGTCGGCTATCGTCCTGATGGTCGATGGTTCGATCCCCACTGATAGACTAGAAACATTTAGTGGCTCATGTGTATTTGTGATATATTCTCAATATTTGTAACTCTCATGCTTTGGGGGTTAGAATTAAATGAAATCAATTTCGACCCGAGTTGCGTCGGGACACTCAAAAATCCGTGTATGGTATTCTGGAAATATGGATCCTACAACTAGGTTTGAATTGAAATATATTCGCCTAGTGGGTTTCCCTTCTCCCAAACATAAATAGGATAGAAGGCTGAGTGTCTTTTAGACTGCCGTGGTGTAATTGATTAAAGCGTCGGCTATCGTCCTGATGGTCGATGGTTCGATCCCCACTGAGAGACTAGAAACATATATATATATATATATATATATATAATATAATTATTATTATATATATATATATTTTTTTTCTCAGTAGTTACTTGTAATTATCTGAAAGCTATAATGCCCCTTAACTTCTCTGCTTTTCAAAGCAGACATAGTAGTAGTAGTAGTGGTATATAGGCCTACTCTAGGCTGAATTTGCAATGTGGCTCATCTCCATTATATAGGCAAAGTCCAACCACTTTTTTCTGCACAGGTTTTACGTTGGAGCAGGGCATACCACACTTCAACACCAAGCCATACTTCCTACCACCACCAGCCAACAATATAAAAGCTCTGGAGGGACAGTCAGCCTACCTGCACTGCCGGGTGGCGCAGCTGGGGGACAAGAAGGTAAGCAAACATAGATCTTGTAGTTAACATAGAACTTACCTGGGCCTTCAGACTCACCCTCTGTAGCCTTCGTTCAGTTTGGGAGGCAACGCACAAACTACATGCTCTAAGTAGGCAAAGGAGTACAAAGGAGTACACAGGAAATCAAGCAACAACAGATCTAGTGACCCTTCTAGGCTGCTTGTCCTCCAAAACACTGAGGATCAAGTGTCCAAACAGTGGTTTAGAGTGGGTAAGGGAACATAGGAAAGGGAACTACTGCCCTAGAACTAATGTCCGTGGCAGGATTAGGAAGTTAGTAGGGGACAGATGGGTTAGTAACTGAGGGGGGGATAAAATAAAGTTATTCATTTACAAACGCAGTCAGTCGCGGGTTTGATGCGAGATATTTGTCTAGGCGGAGTTTAAATGAATCAACGGTGCTGCAGTCTATAACGTTTCGGGGAAGCCCATTCCACAAGTTGACAACTCGATTGAAGACGAAATTCTTAGATTCGTGTGAGTTAAAAGATTTACCAATAATTTTGCAACTGTTTCCCCGCGTGTAATTAGATTGGTCGATAGTGAAGTACTTACTACAGTTCATATTGTCGATGCCTTTGATGATTTTGAACACTTGAATTAAGTCACCTCTTAATCTGCGCTGGGTTAAAGGAAATAGATTTAATTCTCTAAGACGCTCTTCGTATGGTTTGTTCTTTAGACTAGGTATCATTTTGGTAACTCTACGTTGAACTCGTTCTAGCTTGTTTATATCTTTTTGGTAATAAGAGCACCAGGATTGAACGCAGTATTCCAGAAGAGGGCGGACTAAGGAATTGTAAAGGGTTAGGATAACTTCTTTGGATTTATGCTCAAATGACCTGCCTATAAAGCCAATTATTTTGTTTGCCTTCTTAACAACTTCTGAACATTGTTGACTCGGTTTTAGGTTACTCGATATTGTTACTCCCAGATCGGTTTCTTTGTTTACATTCTTAAGCTGAGTGCCATTCATCGAATAGTTTGCTTTCTCATTTAGGTATCGGATATGTAGTACTTTACATTTATCCGCATTGAAACTCGTTTGCCAAATTTGGGCCCAACATGACAATTTATCTAGATTGTGTTGCATATCGTCAACTTGTTCTTTTGAGAGTACGCTATTTGCAATTTTTGTATCGTCAGCAAATTTTGAGATTGTACAGGTGAGACCCTCATCTATGTCGTTGATGTAAATTAGAAAGATAATTGGTCCTAGTACCGATCCCTGGGGTACCCCGCTACTTACATTGGTCCATTTAGATGCCTTACCGTATATGACTACTCTTTGCTTTCTGTCGCTGAGCCAATTTTCTATCCATTTCAACACACCGTCTTGTATTTCATGCGCTTTTAGTTTTAGCAGTAAACATTTGTGGGGAACTTTGTCAAAGGCCTTTTGAAAATCAAGGTATATAATATCTACAGCTTTACTCTCATCATAGAGGTTGAGGATATCGTGGAAGAAGTCTAAGAGGTTTGTTAAACAGGAACGTTTTTTACGAAAGCCGTGTTGAGTATCTTTAAGTAAGTTATTTGCCTCTAAGTGATTTACGAGTCTGTCTCTTATGACAGTTTCTAGCATTTTACATACAATTGAGGTTAAGCTAATTGGACGATAGTTACTGGGTAGGGATTTGCTTCCTTTTTTGAACATCGGTGTTACGTTGGCTAGCTTCCACTGATCAGGCATAGTCCCAGACTGCAAGGATTCATTGAATAGCAATGTCAGTGGTTTGGAGAGCTCATCCTTAGCTTCCTTTAGAACTCTAGGTGAGATTGTATCAGGTCCAGGCGTTTTATTTACCTTGAGTTTATCTAAACAATTCAATACTTCTCTCTCTGTAACGGTGATATTGCTTAGAACATCTGAATTATCAATCTGAATCGGCGATGGTGTAGGGATATCACTGAGGTCTTCGGTTGTAAAAACTGATGCAAAGAAGGTATTGAGGGCATTACTCATTTGTACTTCGTCTTTGGTGTATTCTCCATTTTCATCGACTAACGGTCCAACAGTTGAAGTAATTACTTTTTTCTTTCTGATATAACTATAGAATTCTTTCGGGTTTGTTTTACTTTGATTCGCAACATGTAACTCCAGGGTCTTTTTACTTTGCTTAATTAACTTTTTGGCTTTGCGTCGTAGCTCTACAAATTTCACCCGTTGTACTTAATTTTGTGAGGATTTTAATCTATCATTAGATTTTTTTTTAGCAAGCAGGCAGTTTGAAATATCTTTATTCCATTCCACCATTTGGGCTTATTATTATGGCCTGGACGCCGTATTTTCGATGGTATGCAGTCTTGCACTGCTTTTAGGTAAGTGGTTTCGAATAACTTCCAAGATGTATTTATGTCGTTATTGTTAATTAAAAAGCTCCAGTCAGTTTCTTTAAGCTTTGATTTAAGTTTATGAAAATTTGCTTTCTTGAAATTAGGGACTTTCTCAATGCTGCTATTTGATTTGTTACTAGTAAACTTTACAGTGAAAGTTATCGTACGATGGTCGCTGTTACTGAATTCATCACCAACATTCAAATTCTTTATTAATTCTTCTTTTGTTGCGAGTACAAGGTCAAGCACATTATTACCAGGGTCGGAGATTGTACAAATTGAAAAAGTGAACTCTCTTGCAAGTTAGCATAGAGGTCGTGTCCAGAGTGTGAAGTAAGAATATCGCCCCATTTAGTCACGGGTAAGTTGAAATCGCCAAGAATTACGGTATCTTGTATGTTAGTTATTTCTGCAATTTGTTCATAAATTTCACTGTCAGTTTGCCTCAGTATGGCTATATAGGCAGTATGGCTATGTCTCCCAATCCCTCTATTTCACTTACTGCTTCACACATTCTCATTTAATATCCCTTCTATGAACTTGACAACGAAAAAACATCCCTGAGCATAACAAATCCATCTAATTTTAACCAAATTATGGGCGTTGATTATTCTTGGTTCCTGAGGTCCTCATGGATTAATTAAATATTCATAAGCCAATATTAATTTTATCTTCATTATCGGTTGCTTACCGGTAATACATTAGATGAAAGGTGTCCAGAAATGTGTTTTATGTGTACCGTGTTTATGTGTGTGTATGTGCATTTGTAATGTAAATGCACATGTGTGTGTGTGTGTGTGTGTGTGTGTCTGTGTGTGTGTGTGTGTGTGTGTGTGTGTGTGTGTGTGTGTGATTCACTTACGGTCTTAAGGATCCTTGGGGGGGATCTCTCGCCAGCCATACCCTACCGGAAGAGAGCTTAGAGCTCGTATTGTCCGATCATCGGGTAAGGCTGAGGCTTTTTCACACACCACACACCCGGGCAGCGAGATCACAACTCCTCGAATTACGTCCGGTACCTATTTACAGCTAGGTGAACTGAGGCTACCACGTGAAAGGAGATAAGCCCAATTTGCCCCCACCCGGCCGAAGATTCGAACCCCGGACCTCTCGATTGTGAGTCGAGCGCCCTACAGATGTGTGTGTGATAGTGTGTGTCTGTGTGTATTTAGGGGCCGAGGAGGTGAGGGGGGAGGGGGGGGGGGGGTGTGGATGCTTAGATGGATATAGATAGTAGATAGATAAATAGATAGATAGACTAGGGACACCATTAAACAGATACAATCTTACATGTAATTATGCACACTCTCACATAAATCCGCATACAGGTGCAAAAAGGAAAATTATGATACACATGCTGTAAAGGCGTTACCTCATTATTTTTTTCTCAAAGGCTTACTTGAATATGGAAGATCATAATCTCTCTCTCTCTCTCCTCTTTGATCTTACCCTCACCCTCGTTATACGCATTTCCTTTCATGTTTGCATCGGTGTTCATCAGAAACGGGAAATATTTGTTTTGTTTTCTGGCAATCCTTTTTTGAAATTACTGTATAGTGTGCAAGTTCTGAGAGCAAAAAAGTATCCTCATATAATGGAGGTCCATGCCAGTGGGGCCAACTCGCCACATTTTCAAAAACAGCGCTCTAGCTGGTTCCCGCTCCGTGAAATTCTTGGGAATCATCTGGGAAAAAAATACATCCGAGTCCTTATAGCAACTGCACATAGGGTTGAGCGTCCCTTGTTTTTGCCGTTTGGCAGACCGTTTATGGGTGTGAATCTGGGTAGACAGAGGGGCCAACTCGCCAACGTGCTCAGCCAATGAGAGCCCGGCTACGACGTGGGGAATTAAATGGCCGCCCGCCCGACCACTCACAGGCGCTGTACGAGACGTGCTTCAGTAGTCACGCTCAAACCGAGTTAGAGTCAACACACGAGTGACTACCTCCGCTACTTTAATCATCAATAACTCAAAACTCTACTCGTGGCGAGTTGGCCCCTCTGACACGGACCTCCTCCCCATTATTTATTAATTTATTAATTTATTTATTAATTTCTGATATACTCAAACAGTCTACCCTTTTATGAACCCAATATTTGTAGGCACTTTATTTTAAGTTGATTTACCTTAATAGATAGGTAGATGTGCTGGAAAGTGTGAAAAGGAACAACTTTAGATGGTTCGGCCATATGGAACGTATGGAAAGCGAGAGAATGACTAAGAGGGTGTACGAGAGCGAGGTGGAGGGACAGAGGGGGAGAGGTAGACCGAATATGAGGTGGAAGGATGGAGTGAGGAACTACATGAACGAAGGCGGTGCTGGTTGGGGGGAGGGGCGTCGACTGACTGGGGACAGAGGTGCATGTGGGCGGTTCGTTCGTGGCCACCCCTTCGGGATCACGGCGTCAGGCAATAGATAGATAGATAGACCTTAATACTTTGTTAAGGGTTCTGCATGGTTTGCAGCTATAATACTTTGTTAAGGGTTCTGCATGGTTTGCAGCTATAATACTTTGTTAAGGGTTCTGCATGGTTTGCAGCTATAATACTTTGTTAAGGGTTCTGCATGGTTTGCAGCTATAATACTTTGTTAAGGCTTCTGCATGGTTTGCAGCTATAATACTTTGTTAAGGGTTCTGCATGGTTTGCAGCTATAATACTTTGTTAAGGGTTCTGCATGGTTTGCAGCTATAATACTTTGTTAAGGGTTCTGCATGGTTTGCAGTTATAATACTTTGTTAAGGGTTCTGCATGGTTTGCAGTTATAATACTTTGTTAAGGGTTCTGCATGGTTTGCAGTTATAATACTTTGTTAAGGGTTCTGCATGGTTTGCAGCTATAATACTTTGTTAAGGGTTCTGCATGGTTTGCAGCTATAATACTTTGTTAAGGGTTCTGCATGGTTTGCAGCTATAATACTTTGTTAAGGGTTCTGCATGGTTTGCAGTTATAATACTTTGTTAAGGGTTCTGCATGGTTTGCAGTTATAATACTTTGTTACGGGTTCTGCATGGTTTGCAGTTATAATACTTTGTTAAGGGTTCTGCATGGTTTGCAGTGATAATACTTTGTTAAGGGTTCTGCATGGTTTGCAGCTATAATACTTTGTTAAGGGTTCTGCATGGTTTGCAGCTATAATACTTTGTTAGGTTCTGCATGGTTTGCAGTATAATACTTTGTTAAGGGTTCTGCATGGTTTGCAGCTATAATACTTTGTTAAGGGTTCTGCATGGTTTGCAGCTATAATACTTTGTTAAGGGTTCTGCATGGTTTGCAGCTATAATACTTTGTTAAGGGTTCTGCATGGTTTGCAGCTATAATACTTTGTTAAGGGTTCTGCATGGTTTGCAGCTATAATACTTTGTTAAGGGTTCTGCATGGTTTGCAGCTATAATACTTTGTTAAGGGTTCTGCATGGTTTGCAGCTATAATACTTTGTTAAGGGTTCTGCATGGTTTGCAGCTATAATACTTTGTTAAGGGTTCTGCATGGTTTGCAGCTATAATACTTTGTTAAGGGTTCTGCATGGTTTGCAGCTATAATACTTTGTTAAGGGTTCTGCATGGTTTGCAGCTATAATACTTTGTTAAGGGTTCTGCATGGTTTGCAGCTATAATACTTTGTTAAGGGTTCTGCATGTTTGCAGCTATAATACTTTGTTAAGGGTTCTGCATGGTTTGCAGCTATAATACTTTGTTAAGGGTTCTGCATGGTTGCAGCTATAATACTTTGTTAAGGGTTCTGCATGGTTTGCAGCTATAATACTTGTTAAGGGTTCTGCATGGTTTGCAGCTATAATACTTTGTTAAGGGTTCTGCATGGTTTGCAGCTATAATACTTTGTTAAGGGTTCTGCATGGTTTGCAGCTATAATACTTTGTTAAGGGTTCTGCATGGTTTGCAGCTATAATACTTTGTTAAGGGTTCTGCATGGTTTGCAGCTATAATACTTCCAAAAAAATGATTGAACGGCAAATATCATGTACCGGTACATCTATTTTTCTGGAAAATATTGCATTGAGTAAATCAATACATACTAATCATATTTATTGTTAACTGCCAACGCATATTTTACATCAGTTGTTCTGTGTTCTTTGGTTTCTGTCATCATGCGTGTTGTTCATAAAACTAAAATAAACAACCTAGCGAATTTTGTCGTTGCGCTTTATTAATGTGTTTCGTATATTAACCTTCTAATTCATAGAACATATTGGACTCTTAGTAGATTACTTCCAATCAGTTAATTAAGAAACCCGCAGATGGGTTTTCTTGGGCAGCATAAAGTGCGAAGTGTGTGGAAAAAGGTAGATCAAGGTTGTATATTGTTTCTTGATCTTGCACCTAGGCCTATAGTCGGTTCACTATAATTAGGCTAAAATCTTAAGGGGGTTCACCTGTTTTTGTTTTCTCTTCTTTTCTCTCTTTCTCTGGATTGTATCCATTTGGCCCCTTTCAGCCAACTGTTTTAAGACATTTATCCCCATCCAGGTGTCGATTTCTTCCTGGCGAGCGATAGCGAGCCATTATTGTATGGAGAAGTCTGGCTATTGAAAAATGTACACATTTTGCTTGCTGTCAATACAAAAATATATATATGCTGGCTCGATATCGCTCGCCAAGAAAATATTGACACCTGGATGGGGGTAAACGTCTTAAAACAGTAGGCTGAATGGGGCCGAATGGATACAAGCCAAAGAGAGAGGGAGAGAAAGAGAAAACAAAGAGTGAGGTGGGTCCCCTTAACCCTAGCAGACTTGTAACTTAGGAAGATTTTTTTTTTTTGTAAAAGACCTCCGTCTACGTATTGTGAAAAACCTGTTATCCTCCGGAAGAGTTGGATCAAACCGGTTGAACTTGTCCACACTTACCTAGTATTTAACTCTCTCCAAGTTGTAGAAACAACATGACAATTACTGAAGCAGTTTTAAGTTATGAGAGGTTGGGGCAGGATTTGTGTTCTACCTATAATGAATAGGGTACAGTGAATAACATAGATTTGTGTTCTACCTATAATGAATAGGGTACAATGAATAACATAGATTTTTAGCTGGAGTTATGATAATTTAACTGATCCTATATATAACCCTCGTCTCTTATTATTTCGACATATTTTAACTAACCTATAAACGAATTTTGTATTATGCCTACCGCCTGATATTCAAAATGCCACAAATTATTCCCATTCCTAAGCTCGAGATAGTACTTCTTCCTCGATTGATATATTTGTTGTCAATCGACTTGGTACACTATGAAGGGTGTATGCATTTAGGTACCTTACAGGCACCATATATTTAATGCCTATCTAAGTACAAATGGATGAACAATAATCGTGAGAATTCGGAGGTAAGCCCCTCCGAATACATTATAATTCACAAGCAATAAACTAGAGAGGCCCTTAGGAAAGCGTATATAGCTCCATCTACGCAGGCGGCGATATGCACTCTGCTGATCGCCTCTTAAATGGAACAACTTCTTCCTTGGTGCATATTCTATCGGGGTAGAGTCAACTCGGCCCATCCCCAACTCGGCCCACCCACAACCAACTCGGCCCACACACAACAAACCCACAACCAACTCGGCCCACAGTTTAGAAAGAATATCTACCCACTAAAATGAGGTTATAATGTATAGACCACTGACGAATCATATAATACAATGATATTGACAGTTTCGGAAGTATCACCTTTTCATCGGTACCATTATTTCATCATGCATGGATTGGCGGGAACATATATTTATTATATTTGTTTTCTCTCGTCTCGTAAATTTAACCCCTTGATAATCTATATGCCCACCAAATGTTGTGAACATCGGTTAATAACTTTGTGAACCGCCTATACTGGCGGAGAGACACGATCTACTCCAAAACTAAATTACTTTTTCCTAGGCACATATCCCATGGATCCAGTAATTTGCCTCAGACCCTCAGTTTTATAGCAAACCTATATGTTAACCTCTCATAAACCAACCTATTTCTTGCCAATGTAATCTCATAGCTAATCTAAAATTGTGTCTACCGTTTTCTGATCTTACATCTAGCCTTTATTTTCTTCTTTGTGCGGTCAAGTATGTACTACATGTCAACGAGTCATTACTGTGTCTACTACATTGAAAATCAGATGCTGGCCTTAATGTACAGTTTGGTTCAACAGTTCACCAGTAACATAGACAAGAAGCCATGTAACTTTAAGATGTAGAATTATATATTGACATTGGTTTTTTCAGCCATCCGTTTATTAACAACTTGATAGTTTCTGGATATAGTGAAATTGGAGACGTAATCTTTGATATTAAGCAGGAATGCAATAATATATATATATATATTTTTTTTTTTTTTTTTGTGATGGGTAAAATGTATGTTCAATTGGGATTTATGAATTTATATATACTGTATATGTACCAAAAGAGTACTTTAGCAGATAATTTGTTTTAAAAATTGTTGGCCACAGCTCGAACTATCTTACATAGTGGAGCAGATACCTGCAAATTTCAGGAGAATCGTTCAAATGGTGATGCAAGCATGAAATTTGGTACATGTACCCTTCAAGGTACATTCTTCTCAGAAATACCGCTGGCCACGCAAAAATGCAAGATGGCGGTCATTTTTCAAGATGGCTGCCGTGCCTGACCATATATTGCTTAATTTTTGTTTAATTATTACCTGGTGAACATTTTAAGAGAAAACTGTTTCTTGCTAACCAGATTAATGAGAAGCACTGTTTTAATCATTGTCATAGTCTATAATTGGAATTTTAGAATGGCATCCAAGATGGCGTCCATTAATTTCATATGTTCATATCTAAGCAACTACTGAACATATATACATGATTTTTGGTGTGCACATACATTCTTTGGGTCAGATAATACAATGGAGCCATTTTCACATTTGTTAGTAAGGACTGAGGCAGTGATGAGATCTTGCAAATATAATAGAGTGATGTCAACACACAACCAGGGCACACTGGTAACATCGCTGCTGTGCAACTCAGCATGGGGTTCAGTGTCAGCTTATTTTACTGTACTATACTATAAGTAGATAGAGAGGATAATAAAGTGTACGGAAGTTGCAATAGGAGAAGAACAGTGCGGTTTTAGGAGGGGAAGAGGGTGCGTGGATCAGATGTTTGCAGTAAGACAGTTATGCGAGAAGTATTTAGAGAAGCATAAGGAGATATTTTGGGCTTTTATGGACTTGGAAAAAGCGTATGATCATGTGGACCGTGAAGCAATGTGGAAGGTGTTAAGGATTTATGAAATAGGAGGAAATTTGTTAGAAGCAGTTAAGAGTTTTTATGAAGGGAGCAGAGCATGTGTGAGAGTAGGAAATGTTGAGTTGAGTGAATGGTTTGAGGTAAAGGTAGGTTTGCGACAGGGTTGTGTAATGTCACCATGGCTGTTTAATATGTTTATGGATGGTGTGGTGAGGGAGGTGAAAAGGAGAACTATGGGAAGAGGATTGGGAATGGAAAGAATGGGAGGAAAGAATGGTAGAGATTGGGAGTTGAATCAGTTGCTGTTCGCTGATGACACAGCATTGGTGGCGGATTCTGATGAGAAACTGCAGCGGGTAGTCAAAGAGTTTGGTGTGGTTTGTGGAAGGAGGAAACTGAAGGTGAACGTCAATAAAAGTAAAGTAATGGTGTGTAATAAGGGAGAGCATAGGGTGAATCTAGATGTGAGGCTGGATGGGGAAATATTGGAACAAGTAGAGTGTTTTAAATATCTAGGAGGAAAAATAAGCAGGAGTGGAGGTATGGAAGTGGAGGTAAAACAGAGAGTGTGTGAAGGAAGGAAGGTTTTCGGAGCAATGGGAAGTATGTGGAAGACGAGAAATCTCGGAGTGAAAGTAAAAAGTGCACTGTATCAAGGAATTGTTGTGCCAACAGTGATGTATGGGGCTGAGACATGGGCTCTGAAGAAAAAGGAGAAAAGAGGGCTGGATGTGATGGAGATGAGCTGCTTGAGGAGTATGTGTGGAGTTACTCGTAGAGACAGATTGAGGAATGAAGAGATACGTAGGAGAGTGGGGCAGCAAGAACATTTGTCAGCCAGAGTGGACAGAAGGGTGCTGAGCTGGTATGGTCATGTTGAACGAATGGGAGATGAAAGGCTTACACAGAGAATATGTGAGTCAGGTACAAGGGGAGATAGAATGGCAGGAAGACCCCCATTGAGATGGAGAGACTGTGTAAGAAAGGCTTTGGATGATAGAGGAATGACTATAGATCAGGCAGGGGAAGTGGTGGTGGACAGGAGTGAATGGAGAATGCTTGTGAATAGTTGAGTGAACACGTGGTCATTTGGAGTAAGGGTCGGGCGCAAGTTGGACTAGATAATAGTCCATCAGGCGCCTGGCCCGGGGAGACGATTAATATGAAGGGTGTGCCTGGAAGTGTGGTGGGAGGGCTTGTGGCTTTGGCTCCGCTGCATGTCTGCCTGCCGAGATCGGAACCTCTCCGGGTGGTCAGGGGCCGGGGGAGTGCTGGAGCGACCTTGGTAACCCTGGTCTCTGGGTCTTCTCCTGGGTGACCTGGATGTGTGAGAGTTTGTGTTTTTTATCTGTGTTTATTTTTTGTTTTATGTTGTTTTTGTGTTTTCCCTGTTCTTGCTCTGTCTTGAGTCGGCTACCCCCAAAATGGGGATTGGGCCTGAGCATATAGATAGATAGATAGATAGATACTATAAGTTGTAGTGTAGTTTAATTTAGTGTCCCAAATGCTTTCTAACAGCCCCATATCAATTACCTACTAGACAGTAGTTGGTAGTTAGTAGATAGAGTTAGATAGCCGCACCTGATTTGACAGGGTGTGCCAGCACGGGAGAGCCGAGCCAGGGGTAAGGGGGCTATACATGACTTGCTCATGTACTTACCTGGATGGTGTACAGATCACACAGGACTTAAATGGCACTGGATGAATGATCGGGCTAGGTGTAGGTCACCCGAACCTAGTTGTATCCCATAAAGTAATGTGTGTGTAATTTCGTTAAGGTGGTAAAAGGATGAACCCTCGGCCTTAATCAGAAAGCAAAATGGCAGATTCAAAATCCATTTTTCCCATGGAGTTCTTCCAGCATGAGAATAAGGCATTCCCAGCTGCACTGAGTGAGGGTGGAAGGCTGTACACTTGCCAGAAGTCTCAACTGACCTCTATCTTGGAGACTCATGTTACATCAACAGACGAAGAACCAGAGACCGATGTCCTGATTGTAGATGGGTCTGCTTTGGTCCATGTCTTGCCACCAAAGAGAGGAAAGACCTTTGAGGGCTATGCAACTCTGGACTTCCTGCCATTTATTCACAGCTATGCTACGAAGTACAAGACAACACATCTTTTCTTTGATGTGTACAACCCATCCAGCCTCAAAGCCGAGACCATGTCTCAACGTGGCCAGGGAGGAAGACGCAAGGTGACAAACAAGAACAGCATTCCATCCAATTGGCGTAACTTCCTTAGGCATAATGACAACAAGACAGAGTTGTTCCAGTTCCTGGCAGACAGGGTTGCCCAAATGTCTGCACCAAACTTGGTAATTGTCACAAAAGGATCTGCAGTCCTCAGCACTCATGAAACTGGTCTTCAAGGACTGGACAAGTGCTCTCATGAGGAAGCTGACAGCCGCATCTTTGTGCATGCCAAATATGCTGCAGAACATGGGAGCAAAGCCATCATGGTCAAGGCAAATGATACAGATGTTGTGGTCATTGCAGTGAGTGCCTTTCCAGCCCTTCAGAGTTTGGGGCTAGAGCAGTTATGGGTGGCATTTGGTCACGGTCAAAGCTGGCGCTGGATCAGTGTGCATGGCCTGTATCGCTGTATGGGGCAGGAGAAGGCTAAAGGCATGTTATTCTTTCATGCCTTCACAGGGTGTGACACTGTTTCAGCCTTCCGTAACAAGGGAAAGAAAACTGCCTGGCAGACATGGGATGTTTGTCCAGAGGCCTCCCCTGGCTTCTCCAAGCTGAGCCAGTACCCTCTTACAGTGGAAGATGGTGACCTGGAGATACTGGAGAGGTTTCTCATACTGATGTATGACAGGTCCAGCACTGCTACCACTGTGGATGAGGCCAGGCTTGACATGTTTGCCAGAAAACAGAGGCCTTATGAGGCCATTCCACCAACAAGAGCAGCTCTGCTTCAGCACACTAGACGAGCTGCCTTCCAGGCTGGTTGTGTTTGGGCCCAAGCAACCCAGTGTCAACCAGAAGCAGAGAGTCCTGCTGACTGGGGATGGCAGAAGGTTGGTGAAGAATGGCACGTCTTCTGGACAGCCAACTCCCCCATAGCCAAGAGTTGCGAACAGCTGACCAAATGTGGCTGTAAATCAGACTGTCGTGGCAGGTGCAAGTGCTACAGGCTGGGTCTCTCCTGTACAGCTCTGTGCACTTGCAAATGTGAGGTGTGAGTCTTTGATTCTATGGTATTTTTACTAATGTTATTTGTACTCAATGGATATGTATTAATGGTGTGAATTAGGCCGTTTCCTATGATATAATCTTCCTTCACTTTGTCTAGTTACTTATGACCCTGATGAGTTAATAATGTGACAAGTCTTTCTAATTCTCTGACCTCAAAAATGTCGGATTAGATGAAAAAATCATTTGTCTAGCTTTACTAATAGCCAAGATAACACAAAATTTGTCTTTAACCCCAGAAGGCCGATACACTACTCAAATAGCACGGCTTTAAATAGCCTTTAAATAGCCTGCTGATGGCTGCTATTTACTTGTATGACGTCACGGTACTTTTGCGGTATTTTTCACCGAGTTCCAATATCACCGAAACTACCGTGATGTCAACACAATGGGTTTAAGGAAATTTCACTATGGCAAAAGTGCGTAAACACGGAAAATCACGGAAAAGTTACCTCACGAAAACAAGCAATATCTTAGTAACTACTGGGCCTATGGAGCTGAATTTTGTACGAGACAAAAACTGAAAGTGACCTCTCTCATGTGGTTTATGACTCATTTCTCTATCTTTATTCTTTGATTAGCTATTAAGCCATAAACACTACCGAAAATCGCCAAAAAAATCCGGCCTCCTCGGGTTAATGGCGGCCATCTTGGACGCCATCTTAGTTAAAGTCTAATATGCAACTGCTTTGGACAAAATTACCTTCACTTACCACGTTAGAGCCAAAAAAAAATGGATTGGACAGTATTCATGTCTTTTTTCTTTCAATTAACTGACCCATAACAGTAGGGCTCAGTCAGATGTGTCGGCCATCTTGAAAAATGGTCGCCATATTGAATTTTTGCGTGGCCAGCGGTATGTGCTTTGAAAGTGAGCTTTGAAGAATACCTGTACCAAATGTCATGCTTGCATCACCATTTGAACGATTGTTTCACTTAACATACGAACATAAGAACATAAGAAAATGGGAGTCTGCAGAAAGCCGATTGGCCTAAGCAAGGCAGATCCCTGTCCCACACAACCCCAATTACAAAGCCCAATTATAGGCTCAACACTCTAATACCCTGAGGATCATCTTACCAAAACTGTTAGAGATTAACACAGGATTATGGGGGTCTGCAGAGCGCTGATTGGCCAAACCCGGCTGATCCCCCTTCACACCCAACCCTTCTCGTCCATATGCTTATCCAATTTTACATACTGGTATTCGTAAGTGGCCAATTGTTACTCTTTAATGTGTCTTCGCAGATTGCCAGATTGATGTATTTTGATTAAAATGTTAAAAAACTCATCAAGATTTGTAGACAACTTTTGAGCCTAATCTTATATCTTGCAGCTATACCCTCTTCCAAATAAGTAGGTCAAAACATTTAAACATTAACCTCTATAACGGAAAAACGACTAGAGAAATCGAGCTAATATTTCTATCATGTGGGAGGGGACAACCAGGGAATAGGTGAGGAAATTTACAGTTAATTAGCTTTATCCCTTTTTGAGTCACAGAGGTTAGAGTTCACAATTTCTGGCCTACCTAAAAGGAACAGCCTACAATTTCACCTTCTTTACCTGATCGTATATCCAACCTAGAACTTTTACACCTAATCTTATTTTATAGCTAGCCCACAATTGTACACTCAGTCAAAAAAGTATCTGCACCCTTACGCTGATTATCTCGTGTGTAGCCTACAGCTCGGTAGTATTGGTAGGTATAGTAGTATAGATGGATATAGCTGCAGGTAGAGATGCCAACCCTACCGAGATGTACACTCAAGATGATCAGCGTAGGGGTGCAGATCCTTGTTTTGACCAAGTGTACATACTTTACCTGATCTTATATTCAACATAGAACTGTTGAACCTAATCTTATCATACAACTAGCCTACACATGTATCTACTTTACCTGATCGTATATCCAACTTGGAACTGTTGAACCTAAGCTTATCTTTTAGCTATCCTAAAATTATACTTAATATATCTTATCCTATATCCAACCTAGAACTTTTGAACCTAATCTTAAAGCTGGCCTACAATTTTACCTACTTTACCCGATCTTTTATCCAACCCTAGAACTGTGCCCTCTTAATTTCTTTGATAATAGTTTAAGACAACACTCATCAAGATTTTTCCAGAACCTTTCAACCTAACCACAGCAAGCCAGCTACAACTTATTCTACTTGGCCTGATTTTGTATTCCCCCTGGAACCTTTGAACCTAATCTTATCATGAAGCTACCCTACACTTTTTTCTACTTTACCTGATCTTGTAAACAACCTAATCTTGTCTTACAATAAGCCTACAATGATTTTATATCCAACCTAGAACTTTTGAACCTAATCTTATCTTACAACAATCTTACAATTATCTTATATCCAACCTAGAACCATGCCCTCTTCCCCCAGGTGTCATGGATCAGACGCCGGGACCTGCACGTGTTGACCTCAGGGGTACTAACCTTTGCCTCGGACCAGCGATTCTTGGCCCTCCACGCTGAACGGTCGGAAAACTGGACGCTACAAATTAGGTGAGTTGTGGTGTTGCACTCCATATATATATATATATATATATATATATATATATATATATATACCGGAATATATATATATATATATATATATATATATATATATATATATATATATTTTTTTTTTCTTTTTTTTTTTTTTTTTTTTATATTATTATTATTATTATTTTTTTTTCTTTTCTTTTGTTTTATGCTGGGGAGAAATTAGTTTGTACCCATCTTAACCCTTTGAATATTATGACGCTGTTTGACAGTATATTCTGACTATCATTAGTCGATTTAATACAGCTTAGAATGTTCCGAGGGAATTATAAGGGTAAAAGACACTCTCAATTAGCGTTCTGACTTCCATACACGTTCCTAATCTGAATACAATCATCTAATGATAGCAAGAACCCCGAAAGTCAATGCGTCATCGTATCTTTTAAGGGTTAATTACTCCACTATTACTAAGTTTTGGGTTAGCTGTAGGATTAGTTAAGAAACAAGAACTTCACGCATAACTATCTGGACATTTGATGTTGGAAATCAAATGGATACTGTGCGAGTTATACAATCTGGTGAGGGATTTTGGCGCTATGAACACTGCATAGCTGCTGTGGAGGTGTGGTCATGCTACTGAACTGGTATCTCAAGGATACCAAGTTATAATCCCGAAGTACCAATGAAAAGATGTTATTGGGATAAAATTTGTGATGTTCATTACCACAAAACCCACCAACATAATATCAACCTCACCTTCTCTTACTCATTTCCTCCAATTACTTTCTACATAACGCAGTGTTGCATCTCTCTCTCTCTCTCTCTCTCTCTCTCTCTCTCTCTCTCTCTCTCTCTTTCTTTCTCTCTCCCTCTCTTCTACCATTATTATAATAATGAGTGTTCTTGAGAGTTTTTTCTCTGTATGACTTCTCACTTATATGATTTTCGGTGTGAGCGTCCTGGGTTCGAATCCACGGACTGCCACATGTGTTTGTAATATTTCATTAATCGATTTTAGGAGTAGAGTTGGTTGTTGGATAGAACATAATAATTATGGAGAGTAGTTGGCATCGCTTTTCAACACATTCCAACCCCTACTTTATTTTGGCCAACTTTAATCCAAAAGTGAATCGATTTGTTCAGTCTTTCTTTAACTCAACAAGTAAACTCTGGAACTCTCTCCCTCATTATATTTTATTTCATACTATGACTTTAAGTTCTTCAAGCTCCGTGTGTCCAGACATTTTGACATTTTGAAGGGACACTCTCTGCAGGCAGTTTCACCTGATATGTGCTTCTTTCACATAGCTAATAAATATGATTCATGATGGGTAGTGTTTTGAAATCACGAAGTATGGACATAACTGACCAGTTGAGTTACCTGATTAGCAATAAGATGTCAACAATAATGGCGTTGACACGTGACATAGAAGGTTCAAAGCATAGTTATGTAAGATCATGCAAGGTGTAATGGCTCGTAATAGTTACGGTTCTGAATTATCTATAGTTATTCACAATATCTTGATAAGTAAGGTTCTAGGATAAGTATATGATTAAGCTAGATATACTAACTTCATACACAGCGTTTAGAAGATTGGGCATTTAAAATCAGGAGGGTATTGGGTTAGGTAAATGATCAGGTGGACTATAATTCTCCTACTCGACTAGACAGAGAAACAGGCGAGGGAACGCGAAAGTGGTTCCGGATCCTGAGAATAGAAACTCTAAATATTGTTTCTGCTCGGGCTCTGTCTCGTGTCGGCCACCCCCAGCAATGGGGTATGTGCCTGAGTATATACATACATACATACATTATTATTATTATTATTATTATTATTATTATTATTAACATAGCTATATGTTTTTGTTTACAGGTTCAGCCAGGTGCGGGACTCAGGAGGGTACCAGTGTCAAGTCAACACCGACCCTCGCATATCAACTCTCTTCACACTAAATGTCCTAGGTTAGATACTTATTGTGTTGTTTCAATTCCCCCCTCTGACGATTATGTTGCATAATGATCTTATATTCTGGCTATCATTAGACGCTTTTATACAGCTTACGAAGGGTCTGTGGGAATTAAGAGTAAACATTATCTCAAATAACCCTCTGGCTTCCATATATCCTTCTTAAATAAACAAAATAAAAACATCGTTTACTAATAGCGAGAATAAACTGTCAAAATGCGTCAAAATCTTGAAGGGGTAAACTATTTCATAATTCGATGACCCACTTATTTTCTGTTCTCTGACTTTTAATAGACGATTGTATTTATTCATAGGATATATGGAAGTCAGATATATTCTTTACCCTTTTAATTCCCTTAGATCCTTCTTAACCTGTATACAATCGTCTAATAATAGCCAGATAATACTGTCAAATACGTCACACTCCTTAAAGGGTTAATCCTTGCCTTGATTCTCTATTCACCTTCTCACTCTTTCCTCTTGGCCTTACTTTGATAACTTTCAATCTTTCTCATTTGACCTTCTTACTAACTTATATGTTCTTCATCGCTTCCACCCCTGCTAGCTCCCAACACCGATTCTTACATATCAACTCTCTTCGTGACACCTTTCGTAAATTAGTTGCTATCCTAACGACAATACATTCATTATACTATGTGTTGGCCAGACATCGTGATCCCAAACCTCCGTTACTCAAAAAGTATTAAGGTAACCGAGCAAATATAGTTTCCAAGGAATAGGTGTGGAAATTGACAGCCCATTTGTGCTAGCCCTTTATGAGTTACAGAAGTTAAAGGTTTCAATTTCTGGCCTACCTACGTATATGAATGGACGAGAACACGTTCCATCCTCTTTCCTTTCCCCTACATGTTTTATTTTCAAAGTCCTGTATTAATGTCCTTTCATTGCTTTATCCACCCTTTCCTCCATCTTAAATATTTCCTTCTTCTCGCATCTCCACTCTCGTCACAATCTCAGGACTATCGCTGATTGTATTGTCTAATGTGCGCATTTCCATCCTACTACATTACTTTCACTCACCCTGCATACATTTCCACCCTACTACATTACTTTCACTCACCCTGCATACATTTCCACCCTACTACATTACTTTCACTCACCCTGCATACATTTCCACCCTACTACATTACTTTCACTCACCCTGCATACATTTGCACCCTACTACATTACTTTCACTCACCCTGCATACATTTCCACCCTACTACATTACTTTCACTCACCCTGCATACATTTCCACCCTACTACATTACTTTCACTCACCCTGCATACATTTCCACCCTACTACATTACTTTCACTCACCCTGGCATACATTTCCACCCTACTACATTACTTTCACTCACCCTGCATACATTTCCACCCTTCTACATTACTTTCACTCACCCTGCATACATTTCCACCCTACTACAATACTTTCACTCACCCTGCATACATTTCCACCCTACTACATTACTTTCACTCACCCTGCATACATTTCCACCCTACTACATTACTTTCACTCACCCTGCATACATTTCCACCCTACATTACTTTCACTCACCCTGCATACATTTCCACCCTACTACATTACTTTCACTCACCCTGCATACATTTTCCACCCTACTACATTACTTTCACTCACCCTGCATACATTTCCACCCTACTACATTACTTTCACTCACCCTGCATACATTTCCACCCTACTACATTACTTTCACTCACCTGCATACATTTCCACCCTACTACATTACTTTCACTCACCCTGCATACATTTCCACCCTACTACATTACTTTCACTCACCCTGCATACATTTCCACCCTACTACATTACTTTCACTCACCCTGCATACATTTATAACCACAGAAATAAGTTGACAGAATTAATTCAAGCAGCATATGAGGAGGAGCACGTCATATGGTGTTTATCTTCACTTCTATTCACCATCCTTCTCCTTTGCCTTTTACACCTTCACTTCTCTTCCTTAGATCTCCAATTTTCCCCTTCTCTTCTCTGCCCATCCCATCCCTTTTGTCTCAACCCTAATCCTGGCATCTTTTATTTCTACACCCTTGTTCTCTTGAAATAACCACTCAATCTGCTTTCTTTTTCTGAGCCCCATTGTTCCTCATGTTAGGCCCATTTGGTTTTTACATTCTAAGACAATCGCCCTCATTAGTTTGGCGATTTTAAGAAATTTTGGCTATTTCTTCGGCAATTTTCCATCTCGTGCCATTTAGGTGTCTATTATTTTATGGCGTGCGAGTGCGAGCCTGCAAATTAGGAGAAATCGGCCCTCGGACGCCGGGATATTTACCTACCGCAAAATATACATATGTATCGCGAATAGAGTTATTGAGGGTGTTTTGAAAAGTTTGATAGAGGTCTAGGAAGCAATCCCCCCCCCCCCCCTCCCCGCCCACACACACACACACTCGTTCATTACCCCTTCTCATCATCCTTCCTATCATTCCCCTTCCTCCTTCCTGTCATTCCCCCTCCTCCCCCTCCTCCTTCCTCTCATTCCCCTTCCTCCTTCTTCTCATTCCCCTTCCTCCTTCCTATCATTCCCCTTCCTAATTCCTCTCATTCCCCTTCCTCCTTCCTCTAATTCCCCTTCCTCCTTCCTATCATTCCCCTTCCTCCTTCCTATCATTCCCCTTCCTCCTTCCTATCATTCCCCTTCCTCCTTCCTATCATTCCCCTTCCTCCTTCCTATCATTCCCCTTCCTCCTTCCTATCATTCCCCTTCCTCCTTCCTCTCATTCCCCTTCCTCTTACCTTCCATTCCCATTCCTCCTTCCTGTTATTCCCCTTCCTCCTTCCTATTATTCCCCTTCCTCCCTCCTATAATTCCCCTTCCTCCTTCCTGACATTCCCTTTTCCCCTTCCTATCATTCCCCTTCCTCCTACTTGTCATTCCCCTTCCTCCTTCCTATCATTCCCCTTCCTCCTTCCTATCATTTTCCTACCCCCTACCTGTCCTTCCCCTTCCTCCTTCCTGTCATTCCCCTTCCTCTTTTCATTCTCCTACCTATCATTCCCCTTCCTCTTTCCTGTCATTTCCCTTCCTCCTTTCATTCTCCTACCTATCATTCCCCTTCCTACTTCCTGTCATTCCCCGTCCTCCTTCCTACAATTCCCCTTCCTCCTACCTGTCATTCACCAGCTCCCCCCTACCTGTCATTCCCCGTCCTCCTTCCTACCATTCCCCTTCCTGTCATCCCCCTTCCTCCTTCCTGTCATTCCCCTTCCTCCTTCCTGTCATTCCCCTTCCTCCTTCCTGCCATCCCCTTCCTCCTTCTTGCCATTCTACTTCCTCCTACCTATCATTCTCTTTCCTCCTTCCTGTTATTCCCCTTCCTCCTTCCTGTCATTCCCCTTCCTTCTACCTGTCATTCCCGTTCCTCCTATACCCATCATTCCCTTACCTCCTACCTATCATTCCCCTTCCTCCTTCCTTTCATTCCCCTTCCTCCTTCCTATCATTCCCCTTCCTTCTTCCTGTCATTTCCCTTCTTCCTTCCTATCATTCCCCTTCCTCCTTCCTCTCATTCTCCCTACCTCCTTCCTGTCATTCCCCTTCCTCTTTCATTTCCTTCCCCTTCCTCCTTCCTGTCATTCCCCTTCTTCCTACCTGTCATTCCCATTCCTTCTACCTGTCATTCCCCTTCCTCCTTCCTGTTCCCCTTCCTCTCTCCTGTCATTCTCCTTCTTCCTTCTTGTCATTCCCCTTCCTCCTTCCTGTCATTCCCCTTTATGTATGGTGGAGGTGAATAGGGTTAATAATGGTATCACTTCTCCTATGTAAAAGCTGCCACCATCGCAGGGTTACCCTGGGATTAATTAGATAACTCAAATTAATGTTTGATTAGGTCAATGAAAGAGAAGAATAATTAATTATAGTATAATGAAAGATATCTTAAGACTTATTCAGAAGTACACTAATATATTGATTGTATAAGTATTCGTAACAGTACTATTAATTCAAGTATGGTATAATTATATAGTCTGTTATCACACACAGAGCTAACCTCTGACCCTTCGATGAGCGAGCCGGGGTCTCTCCCTTTTCTGCTCTCGCTCTCTGGATACCCACCTTATATTATGTTGGGTTACGCCCCTCTTTATGACGTAAAACCACTCATTATCATTCACGTGTACAGTTGGTCAAGGATGAAAGTATACAGTGTTTCGTCTGCTATAGCCACACATAGTTTGTCATGTTGACAGCCCTGGTAGCCATATCTCAAAGCCCGCCCACCTTATACAGGGTGTTTAAAAACGTGTTCCTGGACTTAGTTGTCAGACGGAAATATGAATATATTGCTCTATAATCTTTGACGTGAATATCACTTCGGAGATATTAAACACTTAATGTTATTGATAGATATACAAGAAATGCGAGAGTGAAAACGAAAATCAAAACGTCTACCTATATACGATATTTCAGTGGAATACAGGTCCATTTTCACACGTGGTAATATGTGGCTAATAATGTAGGGTATGGTGATATCAATTGTGCAGGTGTTCTACTGATAAAAATAAAAATAATGATAATAAATAAATAAATAAATAAAAATCACAAGTAAAGCCTCATTATGCTTCGAGGACTGACTCATAAAGCAATGGTTCGCAATATGAGTAAAATTGCTTGGTCATTACCCTATTGAACACACAGGCTTCCTTACGTCCACGTTTAGGAATTAGATTTTTGTGTATCTAAAGTAGACGAATATGTAGTGGCTATAAAATATATTACGATATACACTTAACATTATATCATTCATAATAAATAATGAGTAGAAAGAGGAATCTAATAATACTTGTTAATTAATAGTAGGTAAATATTGATATTTCACTTTCATCCCCAAGACTGGATTATATGTGATCCAAAGGGCAATGAAACGGAGGCGAGCGCCGCGGTTACGCGCTGTTCCAGCGTAAGCCCCCAGCTTTGTTTTGCTATCTCCATAACAGTATTTAGTCACCCTGAAGGTTTATGAATAATTCTCTAACTTTTGATATTTATGGAAACGCTTTTTCGAAGCACTCCGTATATTAATTGATGTAAAAATATATAATAAACCCCATGTGTGTTGGGATGGTTTGGGCTAGTGGAAAGGCTGTCATGGCTGCCAACATGACAAACCATGTGTGGCTATAGCAGACGAAAAACTGTATACTTTCATCCTTGACCAACTGTACATCACGACCAATCCTAGTACCTGTCGATAGACGATATAAGGTGTGGTTTCCAATGTGACCTGTTCTGGGTAACTTTCCATCAGAGCGGTCACGTGTAACCAACTCTATTGTGAGATCTTGGGAATGCTGACTAAGTGGCTGACGTCTACTTAAACCTCAGATTCTAGGCGCCCAGTACCACTTGTCTCCATCATGTACAGTCGATGTAAGAAATACTATGTTTACTAATATGAGTAGTTGTATTAAGGTTATAGTGAGATATACTTTAAATATGTACTCTAGTGTTGAAGTAATTCACGGAGTAATAGTTGGGTATATTGGAGTACCTAACACGTACCCTTAAACATAAGAGATATAATTTCTTCCACTGAAATTACTCTCAAACAAATATAATAGAAAGTGATCATAGTATTAAGAATAAATTTTCTTGTTTTGTGATTTTTTGTTTGTAAATATTTTGAAGTTTGTAAATCCATTATATAAAAAGGAATTTAAAATTAAGAAGAATCTGGAAGAAAAATGTACATAAGAATAATATAAAGAGATTATATATATATATATAAGTGTACACCTATCCCAAACAACAAAGAAATAAGAGCAAATCGAACATAATTGAAGCAATGTAGAGAAAGTTTATCATCCTTTCGACGGATCCACCACAATTACTACACAACTTAATCAATGTCTTTGATAGAAATGTTTATCCAGTGATTAGTTGTTCTGAAAATATGACTACAATAAATAGTTGGTGATAGTCCCAGTTAAACAACTTACATTTACAATTAATAACTCGTGTTTCAAGAGTTATAATACTAGATTTCAACATTGATAACACTGTGATGAATTTGTAGATGTAGAGTGCTTACTAATTTTCAATATAGGAGAAACACTACGTTGGAAGCATATACTAAGGAAAAGAAAGAGATAAGGAAAATACCTTGGAAAATCTGGTTATCAACATTGAATAACAAGGAAAGAAAATTAAACCCAATCCTGATAATTATTGCAATATGCAAATAACAAATCAAATCGTGCAAAATAGTTATATGCCGCAATAAAAATTACATAGAAGATATATATAAAAACAAATTGCTGTGGCAAAAAAAAAAACATACGCAAACCTGAAAAAAGAATAATTCTAATACTGATATACAATTTAAAATGTATGCAAAAGTAAAGTAAACACGGAATCGTACTGCTAGCAAACACGAATATCCTGTTCTGTGAACGAAACGCACGTGAGGTGAATGATGGGTAAAGAGTAACAGATGTGACGAAACCAAACAGACACGAGGTCCCTACATAAACTTGCGGCAATACATGATTTTATGAAAAGGCTCGGGTGCACGGTCCGGACAAGTAACAAGTAGTTTTCTTGAAAAGCATTCACAAAATAAAGGAAACGAGTATTAATTACGTGAACATGAAAAAAAAAAAAAAAAAGGGGTGCAACTGAACCGGAGTGAAAATTACAGGTTATGCAGGATATCGGCATTGCCAATAATAGCTTGAACGCATTAATTTTTGTTAGACTTCAATGGCCGTAAAGGAACGGCAGACGCTGGGCAAATTGTAAACACAGCCGAGAGCCGTGTGACAAAACGCATGAACAGTGGAGAAACTCAGTAACGAATTAGTAATCATCTGTATACTTCCCTTTCGTAACTAGCAAATTATCGGAAGGACAAATAATAGTGAGCAAGGAATATTAAGAACTTTTTACCCGGAATAGGTTATAATTTCAGACCAAGACAAAAATCAGACGAAAAGGGATAAAAAATTCGAAATTTACCGTGACTTCACATACATCTCGCGGGCACACGGTAATAAGACTTACATTCTGAGGGACCCACTAAAGAATCCTAAAATCCCAATTCCCTATTTGCCAATCTCAGGCAAATCGAATATATCAGACAAGGCCAATGGATAAGATAAGTCAGATGTCACAAGACCATTCTCCGCTTGTCGTGAATTTAAAGCATGCATATAACTTTCAAAATTCTTCCCCAAAATAGTAGATATTAATATCCCGGTATCCATAATACCAAGACACGCCCTACAATCTTCCTACGACACCCATCTGAGGAACCGAAAACAAACAAATATATGACTAAAAATATACATGTAAATGAATCCAACAATCATTCCCATAATTATCAACCCACCATGAGCAACAAAAAGTACCTCCCTCTTTAACAAAAAGCAACATGACTTCGATCTTAAATTATATTTATGAGCACCCGTTTGTCTTTTTAGGCCGTGTACGTCCCCTAACATCCTCGGATAATCGGTTTGTGGGTCAACAGAAATATTTTCATTACCAGGTAAATTGCGTATAACACGTTTCAAATGCTCTCCACCATATGAGCCCTTTTCGTCATACGCCCTTTTCTTACCAGTGGTTTCTATAACAGTACTATTCTTGTCCACTGAAAATTAGCGCGGCGTGGTAAGGACCCTCGAAAACAGGTAGTACGGATTTATCTTTGGCGTAAAATCATATCCCGCAAATAAAACAGTAGGGCATCACCTACAACAACCTATTAACATTCCTCTTACGTTTATTCGCTACGTCCATCATGTCTTCCTTTGATTTACGAAAAGAGAACTGCTCGCGTAAATTCTTATATAAAATAGACCGAAAAATTATTCAAGTGATACAACACGTAATTCATCGGCAGTTTATAAACAGGAGGAAATTAGACTGAACTAACGAAATTATGAGGAAAGTCTCATATCTCTACCAAAAACAATAAACAATAAGGCGAATCCGCAATGAGGAATTTATCGAACAATTTAGTGTTGATTCTGCCAAAATGTTAAAAAACATGATATCCCAAGTACTCGATATCACGATCTAACAAACCAAGCCGCGAAGAAGAAGCCACGCGATAAGAGATTGCATTAGCGCAGGTTCCGCCAAGCCATTAGACTGGGGCGAATGAGGACAAACAGTAAACATGATCTATATTATATCATCGCATAGTCGTTCCGTCATACTAGGAAATTACCAAATTCTGTACCCATTACTCAGTTATAATTGATATTTAGGACAACCAAATTTGCACACGAACGTCCGCTAAAATTGTATTAGCGACCGATTTCGCCCTCCTTATCCTGCAAAAACCACTGCTAACACGACCATACCGTGAAAAATTACAAATAAGTGAGGCATTATATATTGATTTCCGGCCTCAGTCAATGGAAGTAGTTTCAATAAATCTATAGCAACCACATCGAAAGGATACGCCGGAATCGGATAGTCCCGAGGTTCATTCCGAGCTCAACTTAGGCTTAATAGTGGTACATTGTAGAACAAACAGGTCAATATATTCTATCTGTATCCTTTTTCATCGTCCGCCAAATAATAATTTCTCTGGGCCTGTGTCAAACACCGAATTTTTTCCCCGGATGACCAATTGTATCATGTCCATGTAAAACTAGGCAAATAAAGTAAACAAATTTGCGAATCTGGAATGACGAGTTGCAAAAATACCCTGTCATTTAAATCCTCTTTCTGTACAAACACCCTTAATGCATTACAAAATTAGAATAAATTAATTAAACCTGCTAAGGAAAACATTGTCGCTGAAAATCACCCGATTTCCAAAAGCAAGAATTACTTTATCCCAAAAATTATTTTACGCTGATCTAACGCAATACTTTTTACTGCCTAAAACAAAGCGTTAACCGGACCACTAGAACCAACAGGATTCCTTGATAAACGCATCGGCAACTGTG